>OX381583.1:12164816-13414816 GCA_947458855.1 Monopis laevigella | reverse complement strand
TATGAAACGAAAAAAAATATAAACAGTAATCTCGTCGAATTAAATATAACAATGTAAGAGTTTTATAGACAATGGTGTTATGTGAAATATGAACGAAAATGCCTTGGAACTGTCTTTGGGGATATCAGGCACCACCCCCTTGCGAAGTTAGCTCTCCTCTTAGTTTGCTTTTACAGGTATTTATGTTTCCTGAAAATAATATTCATTTTTTATATTTGTATTATATGTATCTTTACGGGTATCACTTTATGGGGTATACAGGAGGCGATTTATTCCCACTTCGTCGTAATCGATGGTTTTCTGAGTCTACATCGCACAAGTGGTCAGCTTGTCGCGGCGTTTGGATAGACTCTCAACAGTTTTTCTAGTTGGTATGGTGAAACTGGGACCTTCAGCTTAACGTGCTATTCGAGGCCCTAGTGGAAACAAATGTACATATTTTTTAATTTGAAACTATTTTTTTTTAAATATAAAGTTCAAACCCTGGTGTAGGAAACCAGGGCTTAAAATTACTGTTTTTAAGTCCAAGATAATATTTTTTTCGTGAAAATCTGTTTAAAACTTTACGAATAAATATTTATAAAATTTTCAGAAAAGGTGTTTTTGAATTCCTAATATCTACTGAATATTACAGAAGTTTACAGGTTTTAAAATTTAATATACCTAAAAATGTGTTATTTCATGCAGAACTTTACAGGGTTTAAAATTTAAACTACCTGAAAATGTGTTATTTCGTAATTTTTTTCAAGAAGGTAATCTAGGAAATAGACGAATATTCTTTATTTGCATCAATATACGGTAAGCACGCTAATTATTCAAAAATTCCAAAGGTTTACTTTTAATATTAGCGGAGGATGTTAGCTCTGCGGTGATTTAGCTGATGGGTGCCGGCATACTACTAGGGATCCTTTGGTTCCCACACGCTAATGACCGTAATAAAGGATAATTGAACTTGTAGGCTAGGGGCTACTGAGCGGTATTCACTTTGACTGTGCTTTGCCTTTTATATAAAAAAAAACTTCAAATTCCTTATACAATTTATTGACGTTTTTAACAGAAACAGAAAAGTAATTTATTTATCAATTAAGAAGGTACCCTTATTATCTATTTTATGTATTGGAACGCAGCATGTGACTGCATAAATCTGATAGCAATCAAACCTACAAAGTCCATGAATGGGGTCGATAGATATGTGGTTATATTGTTGTTCCTATCCATATATTTTGAAAAAAAATGCAATTTTTGTCTGAAAAAGTTGTTTTTGCGTTATTTAAATACCTAGTATGTTGTCAAACAAGCATGAAAAGCTTAGTAGGTTAATTCTTGTAGTTCTGAAAATCATGAAAAACCGAATTAAAATCACCTTTTTTTTCACAATTTTCAGAACTACATGAATGGTCCGAGAAAAAAGAAAAAATGTTCATATTTTTTTATATCAAAAATATAGTATAAATAATATAAATTTTCTTTCTTAATTTTTAGTCTGGCAATACAAATTGAATGTGTTTATAATGTGATGTTATGTTAGTATTAATATAAATATTACACACATGTACAATCAGTTAAGAGTGTCGTGGGAAGCCGTGACTTTACCCCCGGGGGTCACGACGGCTTGTGTTTCACATTAAAGCCACTGTTTATACCACAACATATAAGTACGTTATCGGCTTTTCAATATTTTAGCTATTGAGATTTAAAATATAATATAGAGATGTAACTGAGGGAAATAAACGTAGGTAATTATGGGATCGATACTGAAAAACATCACTGTTAAATTACCCATAAAAAAACGAAACACTTATTTCTATTCTTTTTAGTGTTGTCCATACTAAAATTTGAAGATAATAAATATATTTATATATTTATTAAATTATATAAAATTTATATATTTATTAAATTAATTGTAAGAACGACTTGACCTATTTTATTTTAAGTATTAGAAAAACACAAATTTTAAAAACAAAAGTAGATTATTTAAGTGATACTGAATGATAAAAAAAAGATCTCTTAAATGTGTTAAGACCACAAAAAAGCCAATTCATGCAATTTGAAAATCCTTCGTGGAAAGCGAAAAGAAGTTTTCCTGACAACTAGGACGGTAAGATCTAAGTACGTAGCTATATTTACTTGACTGTATAATATCTAGATATTAAACAATCAATATAACTTCTTACTTAGCTGCTTCATTCTATATATTTACCTACCTCATTATTCGCCCATGAAACAAATATTGGCGAATAAATTGGAGGTCATTTGAAAATTTGACGTTTTCGTATTTATTTCAGGGTTTAATGTGTTTTTCACGGTTTAACCCCTTTTTATTGGCTTAGGTGTCAACTGGTCCACTTTATAATATTAAGTAGGTAATAAAGTTATATTACATATTAGAAAATTCGTGTGCGTGGTAAAATAAAAAAAATACTATTTGATATTGATAGATTTGGCTTGAGTTACAAACACCCATATAAACTTTCGCATTAATGAATAAGATATTTTCTTAATTTGTATATAATGTAGCCTATATTTTATGTTGGACCTCTAGCAATATTGCGTAATGTGTACAAACATACAGGCAGACAGATTACAAGACAAACAAAAAATATAAATACTGTTGGTTTGGCTACTGTTGCTCTAATATTATTATTTTTTCACTATCTATAATGTACAGACATCGGCCTGTTACAATTTTATTATATATTGATTGTGGTGGATTTCTTTATAATAAAATAAACAGAGCCATTCAAATTTATGATCTCCCGACGACTTCCTGTAAACGAACAGTTTCACAGTGGCTTCAAACATAATATATAACTACACAGAATAAACTACACAGAAACCGAAAATGTACTACAAATAATGCGTAATATTTACATAGTAGTATTGTATAACTTATGTGATTCAACAAATAAGATTTAATAATTAGCTGGGAACCTGGGGACCCGAGTTACAGGCTATTTTTGCCTAGTTCCGGCCCCCGTCTCATATGAAAATTTTGTTACCTGTATTTTCTTTGTTTATAACTAAAAGGTTTTATGAGAAAATAAATGATAATTATAAATTATAATTGTGCGAAGAGTAATATGTATACCTACTATATTTATTATACGAGTATATTATCAAGCAAGACAGGCAAAATACAAAGACGGAGTATTGTGTATGCAATTATAAATAAAAAAATAATTGTAGAAATTACGAAAACCTTTTAACCTTTTAAACACAACTTTTTAGTTATAATATTATTACCAACAAAATCTGCTATTGGATGGTTGTAAACCCTTGTGTGAGATTGTTGATAGGCCCTACACGTGTTCGGGTCACTTTTTTTTCTAAAAAAAAACTTGTTCAATGATTGGGTGTCCGCAACTATTCTGGTCAGTTTAAATTTATACAATTTAGCTAAGAATTTAATTTATTATTAAAATCATGGAGATTATAAATTATAACTTATAATGCGTGCAGGTATGGCAGATATACCAACCCGCATTAAAAACATTGGAATGCTCTACCAACTTGCGTGTTTCCTTCATCTTATAACCTAGACTCTAGGTCCTAGAGTCTTTTAAACGAAGCGTATAGTTCTTCAACCAGCATAGGGTGCAAACAATGTTTACGTACCTAGTAATAGTTGGTTGCATTTGTTCTTGGGCCTCTATTCTGCTTTCTATATGAAGATGTATGAAGAAAACATAAAAGAAAATGATTGTTTTTGAATTGGATTTTTGTGTATCTATTGAAACAATCACAAATTGCGCTCTGTTTGTAGTCGACTTGACGACTATACAAACGTACTTCCAATATTACCTACAACTTGGCTGTTAGGTGAAGTTCAATTATTATTTTTATGTTGTTTATTATATGAAAAAATATTTCTGTTATGGGTAATAAATATTTTTGTATAATATTTAAAACGTTTATTTTTCTGATTTCGAAAAAAAAATCCAACAAAAAGATAATTCTTCGATAAACGAGTATATATTATTAAAAGTGCGAAAGCTCATTTTGTATGGAGAACGCAGACTTCGCGATTACGAATGCAGTGTCCTTAACCAAGCCCCACAAAATAAAGTATTTTAAATTAACTCCATTATCATGCATGGTTATCTAACAAATCCTTAATTAATAATTGTTGTTCATTGTATGTAGGGCTAGGGCTTCTCATTTAGCGGAATTTCCTGACTTGTTAGCGACGGCATTCTAATAGATAAGTGGAATGCTTGCCGATGCGTCGCATGCGCGGAGCTAGTATTCACTTCTCGTGTTAGTGGTTCCCAGTTGCGCAAACGCATCTCGCCCACGCGAGGAACACTTACGGTGTTCGACTGGCATGGAAGAGAGTAACCGTGAAAGAGTTCATTGTCATAACTAGTCATTATTATACATGGTGACTTTGAAAGGTTGTACTTTGAGCTAATATGAGGTTCTACTGATCAAATCGAACAAATTTTCCCATGGAACTATGTGTCACATAGTAGGAAAAGGAAAGTAAACTCGTAAAAATATTGTGTTATTTTTACGAGTTTACTTGTGTTAAAATATTAATCATTATGATATTGTTTATTAGTTTGCATCAACAAGCTTATCGCAACTGAGTCGCTCATGATATTTAAACATTTTATAAAGTTTATAACAAGCCAGGGAATGGATTCGCGAACTCGTCTACATGTTGTTTTCAGTGATATTAAAATTTAAAAAAAAACCCGTCGAGGTGTAAATATCACTTACTCGATCCTAGATAGTCAAAATAAATCTATTAACTTTTGGAAAGACCATTAATTTTTGATTTATGATTATAAAAATATTTCTTTAGTTGTCGTTTCAAAATTTTACAGATTATTTATAAATTAAATTATGTAATTACGACTGAGTAAGTAAAATCTATACCTCTATGTTATTTTTTTTCCAAAATAATTTTCACTATGAGTGAAAACAACATTTTCTGTGCACTTAAATCGACATGCACTGGTATTATATACTTCACATGTAAAGCATTACCACTATACTGGCTAATCTAACTGCGTAACATCATATAAAGGTTGTTTAAGCAAATAGTACAGGGAAGACTGTTGGAGGTAACCATTTGTTTCTATTATATAACACTAACCCATTGTGTTTGGGCACTCATTCGTATTTTATCAGTTTATAAGTCAATTACGTGCATGTGTGCACGCTGAGCGCACAATGCACGGCTTTCAGATACAAGCTTTGACGGGCCGACATAATTAACTCATCCACGATGTACGCGACCGTGAGTCCTCGTGCACTAGGGTTGCCATCCGTCATGTCACCGGTTCGAAACTTCTGTCCCGATCGTCCAGGTTAATCTACAAAATGTCCCGGTATTTCAATTTCGTGCTTATCTGTTTTAAAAAAATAGTTTTAAGCTAATTTACCAAGAAAATATGGAAATGTGAATACATTCCAACATATTTAACTTTATTACAAAATTATTTAATTTGTAGTAACTTTATTAAATTAAGTTAAAATAGTAGCAAATATATTTTTTCTTTTACTTACTTGGATATATGAATATACGTGATGACCAAGTGTTTTTAGTTCCCCGGTTCAAACCCCGGAGCAATGAATTTTTAATAAAAAAAAGAGGTACATTTGTTTGTCAACACCACTATATAGTGCCTCGAAGAGTCCGTTAAGCTATCGGTCCCATTTTTACTAAACGAACTTGTGTAAATTGTTTATAAATGGTTTATTGAGTCTATTCAAACATTGCAACGAGCTAGCTACTTGTTTGGTGTAGACTCATACCATCGGCTACGACGAAGTGGGATTTAAAACTCCTCATCTATCATAGTGATGATACAATAAAAAAATACTTGCTTAGATATTTTCAAGTTATTGCTAATGTCCCGGACACTACTTTAACTATTTAGGATGATATGGCAACCCTATTGAACACCTCCATCCATTGATTGTATGTATAATGTCCATTGATAATTTAACAACAAACAACATTTGTTACTTATTTATGGAAACTGGAACATCGTCGATAAAGCAGGAATTTTAGGACGTTTTTATTTTATTTTGTTGAGGCTATTTTATAGGGTATTGGACAATAGTAGGTATTACTCGTCCTCACTATTCCAGCATTTTTTTTAAAGTTAGGCATAAAGAGCGACAAAGACAAGTTTGCATTTATCCTCAATCATTAAGCTGACTGCGCCAGAGCTTTTATGATTTATTGATAGAGCTATAAACCTATAAACTACCCCCATACAAATTATGCTAAAGTATAATTTCTAACAAATAACTTTTAACTTTAGTATTTTATTTTGTTCCCAAAAGGCTGCGCAAACATGGGGATTACGTCAGACGATCTTTAAGTTATTTGTCGTTATCTATATTATATGAAAGTTAAGTATATAGTATTTAATATTTATAAAAATATACTAGCTCCTAATTTGACGCGATTTCAAATCGGTTCGAAAATAAAATACAGCCCATTCTAGCCCAGCGTCACTCGCTGATAATAGAGCTTTCTATTGTTGAGAGATTTTTAAAATCGATTCAGTAGTTTTTGAGTTTATCCGACATAAACAAAGAAACAGACAGTGACGAATTATATAAATGATAAAATATTAATCTTTAGCCTGTTTAGAATACATCTTACTATTTTTTTAATCAAATCAATTATAATATAGAGAAATCATCCCAACTAAAGGAATTGTTAACTTGAATCAATCCAACCAAACTTATAAAGGCAGTGGTACTTACTTCAGATACAATTTTAATGGTTTTACGAGAAAAATATTTTTAAATAAAGTAGTGGTAGTCCATAAATTGATACAGTTAAAAGAGAAGCCGACTGAGTTTTAGACGATTCGATAAGGACTTACAATTTTATGGTAGTGGTGTCGTGACAGTTTGAGAAGGTAAAAAAATACTGCTTCATTTTGGTGAAATACCGTTTTCGTGGACATTTTTGGTACGACGGGCAGCAAGGTTTGTACCAATTTTCCACGTTAATTGGATCATTTTGGTACAGTCGACAACTGTACCAGAATTGAGCAATTTGTTGCGGTTCATTTGTCAGCTAGCACGACAGCTGGTGACGCGTTCATTACTATCTTATTAAAAGGTGTATTTAAATATTCATTATTGTACCAAAATAAAAAAATAAAAATGTTATGTAATTTATTGAATGTGAGCGAATTTATATTTAACTAAATAACCGCAATTTAATTTATTAAAAACAAAAAAAGCTACGCAACAACCGGTGACCCCGTCACCGATCACATACGACTCTACGCGATTAGTGCGCTGTGAGGTTTTTCTTCTTTTTTAGAGAATGGCAATTATACGAAGGGATTAGTGTACACTGGGTACTGTACTAACTAATTATTAAAAAAAAGTCTTTGATTCTGTAGGTTGGTTTTGTTCAAATGTTACTTCCAATAAAGCTTCTTATCTTCCAGTAATTCGATGTTGAATTCAGTAAATGACTTTTGCGTGATGCGCATCACGCAAAAGTCCACGCCCAAATTGTATTCATTTTGTTCATTAAAACAGAAAAGAAATCTAAAAAGTAGTTTTTTTTACCTTCTATTTAATATACAGACACGGTATGTATACAATTGTATTAGGTTATTTCCTTAATTCATAAAAAAACTTATTGAATCCTTGAAGAACTCTTTTGTTATAGTAGATTATCCCCCGTATTCTAAGACGTATCCTTAACTCCACTCTTCACTCAAGGAGCGTCTGTCTCAACTTGCTTTTTATAGTTGACATTTGGTGGAAAGAGACAGACGTTCCTTGAGTGTAAAGTGGAGTTAAGGATACGTCTTAGAATACGGGGGTAAGTCTCTTTTTTAGTGTTTTTTTTTCCAGAAAATTATTCATATTTATGATTTTAGTTATCCTCACGATAATAAATTAAATTATAATTTAAATTAAGTATATTTTTTTTTTATAAACTGTTAAAAAATAAAATGTAATTTTATTTTTACATCATAAAAATTCACTGTGTTGGTCAATAAAGACGTATGCGTTTCTTATAAAAAAAATACATAATTATAAGTATACAAAAATGTTTTAAAGCAGTTGAATGTCTTTTTAATGTACCCAAATTTACTTCATAGAACAGTTTTCTATAAAGAAAAAAAAAGTGTATTTAAAAACTTTTCCTAAGAGTCTTAACTTAACATAAAAACTCTGTATATCTGCACTCCCTATAGCTATATTAAAATATATTATACCCTATGTCCTTCCTATGGTCTCAAACTATCTTCATACCAAATTTTATATAAATCGGTTCAGCAGTTTGGGCGTGAAAACGTAACAAATAATCCAATCGATAATCGAATCGAAATACCCATCGAAAACCAAACGTTAGGGATTTGACGTTGTTCGTCGATCAGGCTCTACCCATAGAGTAAAATTCCTATACGTTTTTATTGATCGATGCGGCGATTCGATTCTTTGACCAGGATCAGCGTGTGGCTGCAAAAAAGTGACCTTTATTGCTCACCTGCCTGCGTGATTTGCAGTTTAAGTAATTGCGACAGTCACCCACTACTTTTCTAAATATTTTTTTAGTATATTCATATAAAGAATCCCGGGAATTTGGTATTTTTTATATAAAAATATTCAGAAAGGCATTTTGTTCTCGGGAAAGAGTAAAGTTTAGATATGCACATGAATTTCCGCACTAGTAATAAAGTACCTAAACAATATTTATTTATGTATATTAATTTATTATTATTTATGTAAATTAATTTATTATTATTTATGTATATTAATTTATTATTATTTATGTATATTAATTTATTATTATTTATGTATATCAATTTATTATTATTTATGTATACTATTAAACATAATGTATTGTTATATTTACCTAATAATTTATTTATATATCCTCACATATGTATTCATTAGCACTCTGCCTGTTATTGGTCAATCTCCCAAAGATTAGCTGGAAGATAATGCCTAAGGCATTAAGCTCGCCTATGTACAATAGTTTGTGCAATAAAGATTTTTTCATTACATTCATAGGTTTATATTATTTTTTTGTAACGCAAAGCTACTCCGATGTTACTGTCATCTTAGACTGGGTATTATGAGCAGTCGGACCGGGCTCTGGACGTCAAGTTAAAGAAAACACTTTTAAAACACTCTAGTCCTTTGTTTTAAGGTTAGTTTTACGTTAACACTAACCTTACTATCCATGGTACGCACAGAATGATTGACGACGCATTCCTGAGATCCCTCCTATCCGGAGCTGTCTGCGCTCCGACGCACCTCTGTGGCAGAAGATTATTTCACACTCGACATATGACAGACAGACCTCTTTGTCTTCGTTTAATGTTCATCAGGATGTAAGCCTTTTAAGGTTTCAGTGCGATAGTATCGTATATGAGCTATAGGTAACACGAAACCTTATAAAGTTTTTGAAGAACAAAAACGTAAAGTTAAAAAAAAACCATTAAAGGTGCCTCTTTGACTCCCGAGAATCGTTTATAAGTCCTCAGGCAGTGGAGGGATTAACCCGTCCTTATTTCGCCGATGGTATTCAGAGGCAACGCCCAACAAGTGAAGAGCTTGTTGCGGTGTTTATGATAAAATAGCCTCATTGTGTAAAGCGGTCACCCATCCCAGGCCGGCCTTGTTGTCATCTGCTTAACCTTGTTATCAGTTGCGCAGTAATTTAACCACTAGGCTGGGGCCGCTTTTCATAACGCTTAACGTAAAGTTTAAGTTAAAAATAAACTGTTTACGCAATCACAAGCAAAACCTATTAATTTAAGGTTGTATGTACAGAATAATCTTTTACGCTTTTATAAGATTACCTTTCTATAAATTGTTTATAAGTAATATTTAAAAAGTTGAACAGGTTTGTACATACATAATTTTACTCCTATCTCTACCTAAGTAGAGTTATTTGCTCAAATAACACCGTTTTATATATATATTTTTTTCCATCTCATTCGGATAAAGTTGCCGAGAGAAGAGTCGCTTTAACTACGTAAAAGCTATATCTTAGCCTATCATAATTAAATAAGTATTTCTAAGTTAAAGCTCCTGGAAATAAAATATTTCTTTACTGCTTTACTTTTAAATTAAATGGCGGGTAAAACCATTTAGTTTAAAAGGCCTCTGATTTAAATAACAACCCATATTAATAATACATACCATAAAGGGTGCCTTTTTGGCTCCCGAGAACCATTTAAACGGTCTCAGGGAACCCATTATACGCGCTAATAATTGATATTTCTATTGGTAAAAGTTTTTTTTTTTTAAAGTGCAGTAGTTTTTGAGTTTATCCGGAACAAACAAACAAACACAACTACTCTCTTTCTAATATTAGGATAGATAAGTCATATTATTTCTTTGTTTTGTAGGATACCAAATATATGTATAGGATACCTAGGTGGTTGTGACCTATTGACCTGTATCATATCAACGCTCGCGGCGAAATCTGGGTGCGAGCCAAACATGGGGCGCTGCTTACTCATCTCTCTTGTCACAGACTTTGAAACTGCACTTAGTCTCCATAATCCTTTAAATTTTCTGAAAACATCATTCATAAAGCTGAAAAATATTTTACCGTCTGAAGTTGCCATTTAATTTTACTTAGTTTGTGAAAAAGCTTTTAAATTTAAAGCAGTATGTGATGTTTTCACTGAATATCTGAATATCACCAACATATACATATACATACAGCCTCCGTAGACAGTCGTTGCGCCTTATGCGTTGTATCCGTTCGACTCCCACCCATGGAAAAAAAAGTACGTTTTTTCTGTACAGTTTGTCATGGTCTGGGTGTTTATAAAATATAATATGTATTATATCGTTTTTTCTGGTACACATAGTACAAGCCTATAGAGCTTAGTTTGTGACCAGAGCAATATGTGTAATTTGTCGTACATATTATTATTATATTAAATGTAGATGAACCACCACGGAGGCCTTAATTACGGCGCCCGAGACCGCCTAGACGGCCTCAGGGTATCCAGCGGAGGGGTTTTATTTCTACCTCGTCGTAACTGATGGTATTCAGAGTTTATACCGAACAAATGGTCAGCTCGCCAAGGTGTTTGGGTAAAGCTTTAGGCTTGTACTATGCATACCAGAAACAATGATATAATACATATTATATTTTATAAACACCCAGACCATGACAAACTGTACAGAAAAACGTACTAATATTTTTTTGCCATGAGTGGGAATCGAACCCACGATCTCCGGATACTACGTCAAAGGCGTAACCACTAGTCTACGAAGGCGGTCTACGCCAAGTTTAGCGTAAACAAATATACTTGTGGGCTGTGTTGTGCATAATTTGGTTGCGGTGTTATTTTAACCTATTTTATATAAAAGTTAGCTTAACGTAGTGTTTAATTTTAATTGACCGCCTTCGTAGCCTAGTGGTTGCGCCTTTCGCGTTGTATCCGGAGGTCGTGGGTTCGATTCCCACTCATGGCAAAAAAATATTAGTACGTTTTTCTGTACAGTTTGTCATGGTCTGGGTGTTTATAAAATATAATATGTATTATATCATTGTTTCTGGTATGCATAGTACAAGCCTAGAGCATAGTTTGTGACTAGAGGCTCTACCATGGGTTTGCGCATTATAGAAACGGGCGGCCCTATTGGTTGTTGCTCACGTATACGTAAATGAATACGTTACGTTTCTACAATGCGCAAACCCTGGTAGAGCCTCAGAGCAATATGTGTAAAATTGTCCTACATATTATTATTATTATAATTAATGTGAAGCACCGTTTAATTCGTAGGTCGTCGCCTGTTCTAATATTGTCGGTTCTCGGGTTTCATTATTGAAATTTATACAGTTTGCGCAAAAGCATATGGCTAGTAAAAAATACTACGCTTCGCAAAACATGCGCCGCAGCTGGCGGGCGAGATGAGTTCAAAATATTAAATAAATACATGTTGAGGAAATATTGTCGAAAATTTTATTTTGTTTGAACATAAGTTTACTTATAACAATAATAAAAAATCTTTATAGAAATAATATTCAAGTAATATATAGGAATGGTAGCCCTTGTGAGAGACGGAGTCTGAACTAGACGAGAGTTGACGAGACTAATTAAATAATTATATATCAACTGCATACTTGTATGTATATTGACAGCCTCCGTAGACTAGTAGTGCGTATCCGGAGGTCGTGGGTTTAATTCCCACCCATGGCAAAAAATATTAGTGTACGTTTTTCTGTACAGTTTGTCATGGACTAGATGTTTTTAAATCGATCAGGGAGTGTGTAATATATTATTAAATACTTCATATTATTATTTTATTACAGGCAAATTTTACTCATTTTGAAATATGTCAAAATTTTAATTTGATATACACTTGATAATTAAGGTCCCACTTCTCCAGGATCAAATTCTTGGTTAACGGTATACGCATGGTTTGTTGTCACTTAAATTACAACGAAAGAGTTAACTGTAAAAAAACATACTTGTATAAAACTTATACATATATCAATTTATGCATCGATATATATCGATTACAATCAATCGATTTAGAAACTCTTTAGTAATCTATGCCTGTATATTGCCCTGAGGAAACGAACCTTCGACTTCCGGGTACAACGCCAACTTTAGCGCAAACAATAGACTACGAAGGCGTTCTTAAGAACGGTATGCGTAGGTTTTCAAAAATATTTAATTTTAAAATTGGATTGTTATTGTTATTGGAGTGTGACAGCCTCAGTAGACTAGTAGTCTTGCGTCTTTGGCGTTGTATCCGGAGGCCGTGGATTCGATTCCCACCCATGGCAACAAAATATTAGTACACCCAGACCATGACAAACTGTACAGGTCTGGGTGTTTATAAAAATCCCCTTTTACTCATTTTCCTTCTCTTCAGGGCACCCAGCTATCGCTTTTACCATCCCTCAATGTCCTTGGTTTAGATATACGTTCCGATCTTAACCACCGTAATTATATCGAGAGCATTGCAAAAACAGCTTCAAAAAAACTTGGCATCATAAATAAAGTGCGTCGGTTTTTCACACCCAGGTTAAGAATAATGCTATATAAGGCTTAAATTCGACCTTGTGTGGAATACTGTTCGCATCTTTGGGACGGATCTGCCAAGTATCTGTTATCTGCTCTCGATACCCTGCAGAAGCGAGCGACTAGAATTATTGGAGACGAAAAGCTCAATAAAACCTTGGAGCCGTTGCAGCTTCGCAGGGATGTGGCATCGTTGAGCGTATTTTACCGCCTATACTATGGACAGTGCTCTGAAGAGCTTTTTAACATTATTCCCCCTTCCCCTTTCCGTTACAGGACAACACGCACTGGTTGCAAAACGCATATGTATACCGTGGCGGATGTACCAACTCGTACTAAACGTTTTCGCGATTCATACATCTGCCGTACTATTAAAATGTGGAATGCTCTACCAGCTTGCGTGTTTCCTTCCTCTTATAACCTAGAGTCCTTTAAACGAAGCGTGAATAGGCATCTTAAGCCGGCATTATGATGACCAGCGGTGCACCTGTATGCATCCGCTTGTTGCTATCATTCCATACTACTTAACATCAGGTGGATGCAAGGATGAGCTCTCATAAAAAATTTAAAAAAATATAATATGTATTATATCGTTGCTTCTGGTTCACATAGTACAAGCCTAAATCTTAGTTTGTTACCAAAGCAAAATGTTTAAATTGTCCTACATTAAAAAAAAAGTGACCCATAAAAATAAATCCTATGCAATGAAAATATCTTGGCGGGCGGGACTCGAACCCACAATCCTCGCAGACGTCATCATACGATTTCTCTGCCATCTAGTATTTAGAAACTAGCCAGTTTCTAATACTAGATGGCAGAGATGGCTAGGACTTCTAACTTCACGCTAATATAAAGTTACTAGAAGAAAGCACACAGAGGGTGTATAAGTAGACTAGCTATGCTCGCGACTTCGTCCGCGTGGAAAAGTTATTTTTTTATCATACAAACTTTTATCCCCTATTTTATCCCCTTGGGGATAGAATTTATCAAAATCCTTTCTTAGCGGATGCCTACGTCATAACATCTACCTGCCAAATTTCAGCCCGATATGTCCAGTGGTTTGGGCTGTGCGTTGATAGATCACTATGTCAGCCAGTCAGTCACCTTTGAGTTATATATATATATAGATAAAGACACAATATTATAATATTAACTTGCTTTTTTATTTTTATCATCTATTATTTTGTTACGGGTAGGTATGTATGTATATATTATATGTATATTATTGTATATATATTGCTTGCTAACTCTCTTATTAATAACCTATTGTTAACTCTCTTATTTTTGACAACTACCTATCTGAATTATTCCTAGATTACGATGATAATTATATCGCATAAACAAATTAGCGCTGCATTCAACCGTTCAGTAAGGAGCCGACCGCGCGAGTGAGCCGCGCGGCATGGTATCTCGTTGAGCTACACCCCCCTCCCGGCTTGCCCGCAAGCACCGCCTCTTTCCCGCCGCGCCGGCCAGCACAGAGAGCGAGTTGGTTTTGTTTCGGAGTTATTTATCATTGTAATCTTTAAAGTTTTTTGTTGAAATTAAGTTATGTCAAAGACAATTTTATTCACAATGAAGTACTCTTAACCAACAACATATTTATTTGAATAAAAATTAATATTATTATGTTGATACAACTTAAACAAATTATTTCGACCAAATTAGGTACCATAAAAACGGTTTTTGTGAGTTAATCTTAAAAGATAGACATATACTATCGCGGACTGTTTTTTAGATCATTAAAAGAGCTATTATTCTTTAATACATATTTTTTGTGTATCTTGAACCGTTTTCACGGCGCACGCAACGGAAGGCTTCAAAGATGAAATAATTTCTCCCGTTTTTTACACATTTACCACTATATCTTTAGCCTATAGCCTTCCTCGATAACTGGACTATCCAACACAAAAAGAATTATTCAATTCGAACCAGTAGTTTCGGAGATTAGCGCGTTCAAACAAACAAACAAACAAACTCTTCAGCTTTATAATATTAGTATAGATAACAACTAACAAGTAATGATAAATTTCGTGAGTGGTGACAGGAACCTGCGGTGTGATTACGCGCAAAACGTTAAGCTAAACTTTAATCGATATGATACCATTCTGATGTAATGCAAACCTGGTGACATTGAAAATTTACACACAACTACGTCATTTTGATTAAAGTTTAGCTTAACCATGTGGGGCGTAATAGGCCTACTGGCGACATGGAAATTTGACAGATTACTACGTCATTTTGGTTAAAGTTTAGCTTAACGTTGTGCGGCGTAATAGACCTACTGGTTGGCTCAGTGGTTGATTACCTTGCCGCGAAAACGAGGGTAGGTAAACCCACAATGGTCTCAAATTCTACTCGCAAGGATATTTTTCATTGCATTTTATCTTTTAAAAAAATACAAAGGGAAAGTAACAAACTTTAACAATGATTCTAAATATACAAATAAATTAAACCCTTAAAAGTACCCGGTCATGAATCAAAAAGTACTAAAGGGGAACCATAAAATAACCCTGGTTAGTTATTGGTGCATAAATAGCTAAGTATAAATAACTGCTTGCACCTGGAGAATAACCATGAAAGATTTTTTATCGACTTATTTGTACCAAGAGTCACATTGTTCATAAAAAGTTTGTAAACAATTGTGGTCGGGTACTTGACTCCAGCAGTCCTTCTCTCTTAGCAATAGTATAAACAATATACGTCAAATGGGGGACCAACGCGGTTTTCAATAAATCATTGCTTTTTTACTTTCTTTTGGCTTTTTAGACTTTGTCATGTTATTTATATTGCAGATTATTTGTATAATGTCAATTTTTAACTTTTTTACTATAAACTTTGTGTTGACGCCAACATACGAATAAATATAATTTAAAGTGCAAAGTGATAAAAAACGAGTAGACAAATAGATATTAGTGTTATCTAAAGTAATTGTGTCTATTATTGTATAAGAAGAGCTCATAATTTCACTGTTGTTGCCATCGATCCTGTATAAAAAAAACGTTTTTTTTTAGTTTAATGCCACCCTTTTATGAAACTTCTAAAAATTATTAAACACCTATTAATTTATTTTAAAAGACTAGTCCCTGTACCAAATTAAATTGTCTGTATCACCTTCCGATACCGAGGTATTAACTTTCCTGAAAAATCAATTAACGCCTAATATCCCCCGGGATTCCAATTTTAAAATATACCTTTTATGCCTCTATTAAATAAAAAGGAAGCTACTGTGTAAATTTAATATTCCTAGTATTTCTGATACTAGGAATATGTATGTTTCGGCGAGGAGATAATGTAATTCAGTCAGTCAGGATAAGCTTACTCTTTTCTCATTTTTTTGGACATTTATTTACACATATTGCTCTGGTTACAAATTAAGCTTAAGGCTTGTACTATGTGTACCAGAAAGAACGATATCTATATCAACTATATCTATTATATTTTATAAATACCCATACCATAATAAACTGTACAGAATAACGTACTTATATATTTATTGCAGAGTGGGAATTGAACCTCCGGATATAACGTCAAAGTCGCAACCACTAAGCGTTCTTATATACATACATATATTTAATTCTTTGCTAGATATAATATAACCCAAAACTGCACAACCATGAGTTAGTATTGGTCACTCAATTATCCAGCTGGGTACTAACATGGAAGCAAGTATTGACAACTCCCACGCATCACATATAACACCCAAAAAAAATAGTGGAGGGACGACCAGGGGCTCTAGAGAAAAAATCAGGCGAGGCGACGTGTCGTGTCGCCTTCAATCAAAACTGTATAGACTTTGGGAGGTGACAGCGTACCTCACGCCTACTGCCACTGTCAAAATACATACGTTTTTGAGTGAGGCGACGCGACATGTCGCCTCTCCTGCTTTTTCTCTAGAGCCCCAGTTCTAGATTAAACAATCTCTACCCAAGCAAAGGTATAAAACTACTAAAGTACTATAATATACTATACTATACAAATCAAGTACTATACGTAACTGGCTTAGAAAATTGTTTGGTAATATTTATCGATGGTTAGAATACATCGATAGAGGTAGGGGGGCCAATTACGGTAATGACAATAATTTATCACAAAGGGACCTCCAGCAAGCAGTTAATTGAGAAATATCCGAAGAATGTTTAGGTTAATTGGATTCCAATCATTAAATGCTAAACACAACATTTCACTACTACTTTAGTTTAGACTACTTTTAAGATATTTTTTTAAAAACAATTAGATAGATAATGTTTTTTTTTGTTGAAATAAAATATTCCTGTTAAAATGCGTGCGATTGAGAAAAAAAATAAATCTCGCATATATAGTTTCTTATTTTAGCCTATATTTTCGAAATCAAAAATAAAAGATGCAAAGACCGTCAAGTGACCTAGTCATGTTTCGGTTTTAGTCTGTGGGTTCACCGGTTTTCTGGAGGCTACTGCATCGATTTCTTGTCGAGGTGGTAGTCTCCTTTCAGGGTGCGGTTACGAAATGGGTAGTTGGATTGACGATAAGGCATTGAGTATATTAAAATATACTCGTAATGCCGCCCCCCATACGTCATTGTCGCCCCCAATCGCATCATTTAGCCGGCATAGTGGGAGCAATCAATATTGTTTAAGAACAATTATTGATTGACCCCATTCATGGACTTTGTAGGTCTGCTCACCACCAGGTAGATACGCTTGGCCATGTACTAAATCTTATACATATACATAATTTATAAAAAAACCTGGTTTTATAATCTGCTCCATATTGAAGTAATAGTAATTATTTTATAAAAAAAATTTTCGTTTTTTTTAAAATTAAATATACATACTCAACTTGCAAATTTTTGTATTAATAAATTATATCTTATTTATTATTCATATGTGAACGGAAATCGTGGATCATGGTCGACCCTCCCATGAGGACTCCACTGTAATGTCCAGCCGGGTGGTCCTTAGTCTCTTCATCGATATACGTTTCCTATTGAGAGATTAAAATCTAATTTGTAATCCAACTGTTGTTTTCAAAAACTATTTCTTCTTCATTACACAATAGCGTTAATAAAGTAACTGATGTACGTAACAAAAAGGCCACCCACTAAATTATATTTAAATGACGAATTTAAAATACTATAAACTGTGATTTTATTACTTACTTTATGATTCAAATGCGTTTTATTTTATTGGCTGAGTATTAAAAAGGCGATGTCTTATAATAAAAGACTAATATTCTATTATAGACTATTATTCTTGAATAATAGTTCTGGTTATAAAATTATCTGGTAATAAAAAGATTTTATTTTATGTCCCTGCTTCCCGATGGTTGCGAAGGAAAGTCCTGCCCTAATTCTGAAACGAAATTTTGATAGATCGCTGTCGTGATCGATTGCAATTGGAGCTATCATAGCCTTTATTGCATTGGAAATAAGAGCGATGACAACTCAAATTATCCACGATTTGAAAGACCCCTTTCGCTGTTTTATAATTATGCCCCGATACTAGGAATATGAAATTTAGACAGCAGCTTCCTTTTTTGTTGTAGGGTCCTACTAACATAGTTCGAATTTTAAAATTCGAATTCCAAAAATGGTAAATTCTATTTTTTTGGAATGCTAATATGTCTGTACTTTTATGAAATTTGGTACAGATATTTTGAACAAAAATTTATAAGTATAGGTATTTCATCATTATAATTTTTAATAAACGCTAAGGAGAGAGGGGGAGGGGGTGGGTTCGAAAAAGGAGCATGGGTGATTATTCAAACTTTATTATCCCTATATTATATCAAAACGACAACGACGGGTGCTAGTGTAATTTTATATTTACCACTTATTATAAATACAATAGACGTAATTTGAGTGTTGTTATTATTATTTAATAGGGAACAAGAGGGAGGTTAAACAAGTGACTTTTTAACTTTGGTCCATATGAAACTTATAAAGCAATAGGAGGGATTTTTATGGCTCTTTTTATTAGTATTAGGTACCAATTAAGCCCCATGAGTGCCGTACTATTTTAAGGGTTGCCTAAAAAAATGTTTACGATTTTTAAATTTTATTCAAAGATTATTAAAAGGAAAATGCCGATGTTCGTAAATCAAAATAAAGCAAGAAAAACATGAAAAAAGAAAAAAGCTTCAAATGTCACCGCAGGTATTCTGTTCTCACTCGCCGCTTGTGGAAACACTAAATATTTTTTATTACCGGTTATTAACGCATTTCTAGAACCTACCACACTCAGTGCTCGGGTTTATTACTTTAAGCATCATAACAATATTGTAATGTGTCCCTTTTGCCCCATAAAATTATCTTAAGTTTTATTAAACATTATGTCGGAAATTTATTTGTCATTTAAAAAATATCACGCGTTACAATCAAATTTGTTAATAAATATATATTTTTTGTTAAAGAAAAGTCATACAAATCACCTTATCTGTTATATAAAACTATCACAAAGACATTTTTAGCCGGCATAGTGATGGCAACCAGAGGTGTACCGTTATGCCCCATCAGGTTGCTATAATTTTAACCAGGTGGATTCAGGGTCACATGTTGTAAAAAAACTTATTTAAGTTCAGCGTCAGATCACCTCTGTCTCTATCTCTACCTCCTTTTGCCTTGTCCACAGTCATAACACTTCTTATAATTTCTCCTTTTATTTTGTATATAACATGCATACTGATTTCAGAGACTTAATTGCACCATCTTTTAAAATTTGAGCATGATACCTTGGTCTGCCACGTTTATCCTTGGCCTCGCTTTATTCTTCATTCTTTCATAACTCACGCTAAAACCAACAGAGCATGTCTTTCCTCATTTTAAAGCCTATACTTTCTTTCAGTTCCAGTCCCGAATTGCGTCGTTGCGGTATTCGGTCTATAATTTAACACCTATTAGTTATTCATTGCAATAAATAATAATAACTTACAAATAAGATATTAAGGGCAGATTCGACCAAATGACGGCATAAATAAAACCAAGATTGGTAATGTCAAATCATATACACATAATTATTCTGAATATTAATAATTTGATCTATGAATAAATATTTATAGGAAATTTGACATTACTATCCTCAGTATAAGTTATGCCTTCTTTTGGGAACCGGCCCTAGTTACTTAAGTTAGAAATTGTATATTTAATACAATATTATAAGTTAATAAGATTACTTGTCGAGGTGGTAGTCTCCTTTTAGGGTGCGGTTACGAAATGGGTGGTTAGATTGACGATAAGGCAGAAGTATATTAAAATCGTAATCTACTCGTAATGCAATTCGTCGCCACCCATTTCGTAATCGCATCACTTAGCCGGCATAATGGGAGCGACCAATATTGTTTAAGAATGCCCCCATTCATGAACTTTGCAGAACTGCTCACCACCAAAGCTACATACCGTGCTCAATAAAAAAAAGAACTCGCGTGGTTAATTAATGCCAAAGCAAATACTTTTAAGTAAAACCACACAAGACTGGGTATTTTGTTGCTCTGTATGTTTTGTTCTAAAAGCTTTGACCGGGCGGGCCGGTTGCAGTCGCCTAGCTAGTATTCGATCAAATGTATTTATACCGTTTTCTTTCTGATTAGGCAGTCTGTTCACGTACATACAGTGAAACGAAATTAATGTGAAGAAAATATCCGGTTGGGTCGGTCTGTCAAAACATATCAATGGCCGGGTGCGCTTCGTGGGGGACTTACTACTGGCTGGAGACAGACATTCTTAATGTATGTAGTGTTTTTTTAATGGATTGCGTTGACATATTTGCTCGATTGGTTTTGAAAATATGCTGCGTTTGCGATTATTTTAAATTAGGAACTTTCGATTATTCCGATAATAAAAACAAATATGTTGTTTAAATTTAGTTTTTTTTAAATAAAATCTACTTATATAAGTAGGTATATTGTACGTATTTATATATACGTGTGACCGAGTTGGTTAGACGTAAGTCTTAAAAACACTTGGGTCCCTGGTTCAAACCCCGGTTTGTACATGAGTTTTTTATCTAAAAATTTATGTACATTTGTTTAGTAACACCACTGCTTCGAAGAGCATGGCACGTTAACTTGTGAAACTGTTTATAGATGGGTTATTTTTACACATCGCGACGAGCTAGCCACTTGTTCGGTGTAGACTTATACCATAGGCTACGACGAGGTTATACGTGGTGGCCGAGTTGGTTAGACCTTGGACTTAAAAACACTTAGGTCCCTGGTTCGAATCCCGGTGTGTACCAATGAGTTTTTAATTAAAAAAATTATGTACATTTGTTTGACAACACCACTATAGTGCCTCGGAGAGCACGTTAAGCAGGCGGTGCCGGTTTCACTATACCAACTTGTGAAACTGTTTATAGATGGGTTATTGAGTCTATATAAAACATCGCGACGAGCTAGCCACTTGTTCGGTGTAGACTCATACCATCGGCTACGACGAGGTGGGATTAAAACCCCTCCGCTGGGTACCCTGGGGCCGTCTAGGCGGTCTCGGGCGCCGTAAGGCACCCGTGAAGATATATATATATATACTTGTTGCGAAAATCAGCAATGAACAACTTTAACTTTACTTGTACACATAGCTCTGCCATGAGATTTGCCAAAGTTAGTTTGTCGCTAGAGACTAGCATTAGATTCCAGCAATAGGATTGCATTATTTTCCAGAATAGTACTAATACCTAGCAGTTCCATTATTGAATCCTAACGTAAGATGTTAGAGAGCAGATATTAACGTTAGTTTAAACTGATGGTGCAGAGGCCCTATCACGAGATCTTATTGACGTAGCGTTAATACTTTAGAAACGTTAGGTTCTACCAATAGGGAAGGTTAATTTATCCCGTATTAAAAAAGAAAGGGATACCTACTGTATATTGGAAGTTCCTCCTGTATTAACATTACGTTAATAAGATGGCAAAACCCCATGGTAGAGCTTCAGATTTATAGTTATAACAATTAGGTAACCAATAGCTATGATTATTTCAATAAAATAGCTGTCTATTCTGAAATTAGAGAACCCAACAAAAAGAAGAAAAACAATTTTTGTGTAATGCCTCGAATTTACACGCCTATTTTGGCCAAATAAGCGTATTATTTTAGACTAAAATATTCAAAATAAATAGGTACAAGCCATCTGTATAAACAGTCCGTAACCTCTTCACAGTACGTCATTGTATGTACAGTACCTACTCATTATCATTGCCGTTTCGTATGCAAATTGGATAACCTATGCCCTGTGCTTTAGAATAACGCATTATATTAGACGCCGCGTTTAACACGCATGAAACCTTTAATAAAATTATGCATTCATTTGGGTGTCATATTTATCATATTATCTTCCGTTCTTCCATTCCATGCCGTAATAAATAATTTAATAAAATCTTCCGTCTGTTACTTTATTATTATTATACATTCTGCCGTTTATAAGGTAAGTATTTAAAAAGCTAGATTAGGTTACTTATATAAATTGTTATCTTTTTAATTATGTAATGAAAGTAGGTATATATGAACGCCTCCGTGTATATGTAGTGGGTCAACTTTTTATCTGGAGGTCGAGGGTTTAATTCACACTCAAGGCAATACAATTTAGTACCTACGTTTTTCTGTGCAGTTTTATAAAGTTATAATAAGTATTAATAGGTAGAACTATAGTTATTTCTGGTGTGACTGGGGAAACAGAATACTAGTTATATACTGTAAACCACCCGTGATGATATGTATGTAATTCAAATACGTCCATATTGCATAGTGAAAGCGATCAATATTGTTAAACAACAATATAATAATCGATCCCATTATAAAGCACATACCGTGCTCCATCTAAAAAAAAAACCTCTAATATCGCGACTTCCAGTACTTTTTTGCAAAAATATTTAATGTACAGAAACGGAAAGTCTATGACTTTATTATATGCAAAGATAGATAACTGTACCTAAGTCATAATAAATAACTTACAGTGAAAATAAATTGTAACCTATTATCTTTAAAAAATCTTTGAAGTCAAGAACGGAATGCTTGGCACGTGACGAGCTTGTCATGTAGACCATACTTCCATCACTCGTGGTCCCCATGAACGCAGGCGCACATCTTACATTAGATGACACACCATTAACCTGTCAACGCGCTCCTAAACCAACTCACTTACGCATTAGGGCCTATATTTTTAACACTTTAATTGTCTTTTAATTAAATTATTGAAGTAAAACATATATAACCCGATTTTTATTTCAATGTTTATAAAGTTGTTATAAAATTGCAATGAAAAAACTACTCACCAGGTGAAAAATAAACCTCACCAAACTTTTCATTGCTTTTTATATTGTTTTTTTTAATATTTATAGTTTAAATGCAATGAAAAAAATCCTGGTGGGTGGACTCGAACTCACGATTCTCGCTTTCGCGACAAGGTACTCAACCATTAAGCTAATCAGGTTCCAGTCACCCCTCACGAAATTTGTCACTGTTTGTTACTAGTACCAACATAGGTTATCTACTTATTCATACACAGACGCCCTTTATGTGCTTTCTTCTAATTATTTTATATTAATGAGTAAAGTTAGAAGTCCTGCTTCTAATACTAGATGGCAGAGAAGTCTGTTTTTTGTTTTTACTTTTTTCATATATTTTTATTCTTCATTCTAATTCTTCACCAGCATATATATATATATATTAAGATTATCTTTAAAAAAAAAAAAAAAAATTCCTTGTCATTGCTTTTTACCTATTTTATATACCTACATACCTTTTAGAACGTTTATTAATATTTATACAAATATAGAAAGGAAGTTACTAAACATAATTTTACTGAAACATTGCATTAATAATTTTATAAGTAAGGGTAATTTCTAGTTTAATTTAGAGCAATTATTTATAAAATGTTTATATTTATATTACCTAGGTATATAGTTAGTGTTTTCTACCTTACTGCACGAGTAGGCGTATAATTTGGACGTAATGTAAGAAACTGCCGATTCGTTTCAGTCGTTGGCAATTTACATATCTAATGTCTACTTAACTATGGTATATGTTGGTAATAAAACTTAAACTACATAATTGTATAGTTTAGATTTTACTCAAGCCACCAAATAATTATTGTATACTGGAGTTTGTTCGCTCAAGAATTTACGTAGGCCCAATGTCTTTTATTAATCTGTAACTAGCTAATAAGGTATACCATTTTTTTTTGTTATGGTAACTCTTTTAGAGAACTGAAGCATATAAATATGCGGCTGAAATTCAAATAAGCTCCTATGAGTTTTTTTTGAAATATTAAAAAAAATCATGGATGGGATTAGTAAATTTATTATTAATAATAAATCTAAATGGTATTATTCCAAAGTATGGAACATAAACAAACTGCTAGAACTAATTCCAAACAAACAATATAATATGGAAGGGATAGGTCTTATATCTTCGCTAGGCCGGTCGACGAGTTCGTTACTATCATTTATACAGATACAAAAAACCGTCAAGTGATCTAGTCATGTTTCGGTTCGTATCTGTGGATATATACCGTTTTCAGGAGCCTACTGCATAGATTTATTGTCAAGGTGGTAATCTCCTTTCAGGGTGCGGTTGCGACATGGGATTTTAATTTGACGATAATGGTGTGAGTATATTAATGTAGAGTCAGTTTATTTACCATAAGGTGAAACAGAGGCAAATGCCGTGCACCAATAAAAATAAACACGATGTAAAACATATTTAAAATTTTACAAGTTGATATACGTTACTCCAGATCGCATTGAGATTTCTGAGGCGTGACACAGTGAAGTTGTTAAAATTTAATTATAGGCGATCATGGCGTGACTGGATCAGCGACCCCTGTTGAAGTTGAAGACAGATTCTGTCCATTATTAACCACTGGACTACATGTAGTATTGTTATTTTAAAAAACAATACTTGTAAAAAAATATTAGTATATTTTTCAGTACAGTTTGTCATGGTCTGGGTGTTCATAAATGTATTAATAACGCTGTTTCCGGTACAAATAGAACAAGCTGGAGCTTAGTTTGTGACCATAGGTTCTATCATGGGTTTGCGCATTGTAGCAACGTAACGTATACGTGAGGAACAACCAATAGGGCCGCTTTATTTTTGGTAACATAATTAAATAAAGAGATCCTATTGGTTGTTACTACAGTGCGAAAACCCATGGTAGAGCCTCTGGACAATATGTGTGTAATTCCAGAACAATGTATTTCGTAAGTCAGTATTTGTTCACTGCTCCCTATTTTTTTATCTTATCTCCATAATTCACATCTAAAACAATCTCTTCATTAAAAGAATGAGGAAGGAACTGTTTTCATTTGATCTGGGATGTAGGGCATGTGTGCGCCATGACGTCACAGGCCTGGTATAGTAAACAGAACGAGTGTAATGCGCATATCTGTCTACTTCGGCGCAACATATGATGCAAGTGCCTGTTTAAGTAGATAGGTAGGCAAGTATATGGACAGAGTTAGATTATATACAATTTTGCTGGTGTATAGTCAACTCTTTGACTTCCTAATTAGACGCAGTATGGGCGATAACTAGCTCGCCTATGTACTGGTATGTAATAGTATTAAGTTCTTGTGGAATTAAACATTATTTCATGAATTCAACTTAGGTTTAAAGAACTTTTTAATTATATGAAGTTTACACGTGCCGTATAATCAAACCAAAAACAGGTGAGGATCCAGGATTTTCTATCTCTCTGGCCTTTTGTAAAAAAAAAATACGGATTTTTTTCTAAGAACTTTTACTAATAATGTGAAATAAAGTTTGACATAATCTATAACTTTATGGAACCTTGCCCCCTTATTCATAAAAACTTTATTGGGGGTTTTAGGTAAAATAGTGTTTTGTCTCACGCTCAATACAGTTTTTATGAGTAAGAGGGTTAATATCAGAATATTTTAGGTAAACTTTGGGCTTAGCCCACTTTTTTTCATACAATCTTTCGTATTTCTATTGTCCATCCATGATGTTATCTTTTAGGGTAAGGTACATATATTAATCTAGCTGTCTATATGTCTATTGAACCGTTTTTAATTAAATTTGATATATATATATGTTTCCATATTATATGTCGCCAACAAGCTGTAATGAATATAAAGAAAGGCATAATTTGGGTACAATCTAAATAATTTAAAGACACACTCACGAGCAAAAGCTTGTGATATTTCTTTATGCTGATTAATATTGTTGGGTTCGTCTTCGGTATCTTTCGTGCCCTCACTGGGATCGTTTTGGTCGTGATTGAGTTCCCGTCGGCCCTGATTTAACTTATAATAACCCTCTCATTCATCTTAACGAAGATTAATGTTTTTTAAATGAAATTCATAAATTCACAATTCTCTTATCATTCGTGATATAGCATATTTACTATTTTATTTAAGTATATCATTCCTTTCAACGAGTTATTTTTTGGTTTGGTTACATTAATTTAAATATTAAGATACATTTTGTTTCTGTTTTTAAAGAATAAAATTTATTACGACATAAAGTAAGTATAATAAGGACCTTTGCTTTTGTCAAAATTTATGCAAAACGTGATCAGCAATATGGTGTTATGCTTTGTCATAAGTTAATCCCGTTAAAGGGTACGGCCATTATTTATCTTTGAAGGATCTCCGTTACCAAAGAGCATTTGTCGGTGACATGATGTACTTAGGACTAATAACAGGTTTCGTGTCAACACAATAGATATTCATATGGGAAAGGATTTCTAACGATTTATCTCCGCACAGTGCTCCGTAGTGTCGTGAAGCAGTCGGGTCGAAGGCGGGTCCAACCCGATGGAGGTCGACATATTTCACTTCACACCATCCACATATGTATACCCGATACATTTACCGATGGCCATGAATAAATCTTACCACCGCATACCATCGAATTACATGGCGTTAACTCCGTACGCGGCGGGTGGTCCACTGGCCCCCCTAAATCCTGGGAGGATTAATGGAAATTTGGAGAAATCCCATCAATTACGACAAATATTCCGCGAAGACTGTTGTTTCGTGTCGATAAGATATCGCGCTTTGGAAAATTAATCGCTTTCGGGTCAAGCGTACGTATTATTGTTAATAACAACATGCGTTTATCAGAATTCGGTTTGTTTTGTATTTCGGGTTGGTACAAAACTTTTTGTGTTGTAAGTGTTATTTATTGTAGACAAATTAGGTACCACTTAAATAAATTACATGTGAGAAGAACATTAATAATTGAATATACCCGTATATAAGGATTAGTGTAGAAGACCTCGCACGAGGGTTTCAATTTCTCCCTCTGATGAGCATGTCATATCTCAACATCTCGACGTGTACTGAAGACCGTGTAATTAAATTATGACAGCTAATGTATTTGTAGTTCTGGACTTACTAGCAGATTACTAGCTTCTATCTGTTAATAGACATTCTGGGCTTACAGTATTTTTAATATAATTGAATATAAACAAAGTTAGATAGCGTGTAAAAGTGGAATAAATAGGTGGGTCTATAAATACAATTTGCTTTACTAAAATGTTAGTTGGAAGAGTAATTGAATAATTTCTGGTGCTGTGACTGCTAGGGGAACAATCAAAACACACGTGCCACGTCGACACGCACGCAAACAACTTTGTGCGATCAAAATGTAATAAACGTCGTTTTTACGTATCGTATAATGTTTTTATTATATTTGTTATATAGGACTTTGCCGATGGCCGGTTAGATAATGTAATTTGAATTCGATAAGTAATATAAAATAGATTAGGTTGGTTAGCAGTGAAAGCTGTATTTATGAAAAGTTTTCGTTATAGAAGAATAACTTAACATTTTAGAATTCGTGTTGTTTGTTTGTTTGTATAAATGTGTCACGTAAAAAGTTCTGGACAGACATATTTTCCGTTTTTATTGTTGAATAGCTGCTAGATCTGGGGGTAAAATAGGGTAGGTATATGTACTTATATTTCAATAAACCTGCAGAAAGCTTAGATAGGATGTTTTTGTTATTGGTATGTTGTATTTAAATGTTCTTAAAGGCAAAGATAGCAAAATAAATGTACTTATTTTTAAATCCTTTTAAGAATATTGCCTTTTTTTATTTTAAAAAATTATAAAGAAAATATGTACTACCTAAAGAAAATTAGCTTTAAAAAAAATTAAAGTTATGTTTTTAATTACGTTAATATAAGGAAAATGGCTGTAGGTCAGAGTATTAAGAAATCGTAATTCAAATTCGTCTTTTTCACCAAACATAATCTTTTTACTCGATCAATGTTGCATTGATCGACACCATCTATGGACTTTGTAGATTTGCTTACCATCAGGCAGATGCGGCTCCAATAATAAAAAGTTAATGCAAGTGAATTATTATTACCCACGATAATATCATAACGGGTCATTTAATATTAAACTTCGTTAGACCGACCGACCGGTCTCGTTACCACCGCCCATACAGATGCAAAAATCGTCAAGTGACATAGTCATGTTTCGATTTTAGTCTGTGGGTTTTCACAAGACCACTGCATCGATTTCTTTTCGAAGTGGTAGTAGGAGACTACCACTTCGAAAATAAATCGATTCCGGGTGCGGTTACGAAATGGATAGTTGGATTGACGATAAGACAGCGAGCATATTAAAATATACTCGTAATGCAATTTGTCATTGTCACCTCCCATTTCGTAATCGCATCGTTTAGCCGGCATAGTGGGAGCGATCACATGGACTTTGTAGGTCTGCTCACCACCAGGTAGATACAAAGTAACATGTCGTGCTCCAATAAAAAAAACAAGTTAATTAGGTATAGGTAGGTATAGCCCCCTCGCATTATTATTGCGTGCGAACTCCGGGTTAATAAAGATAATAGGTAAAATGCTAGTCAAGGTGCATAAGTGATGACCTTAGCTTATATTTGGACGATGACATATCTCTCTGTGACAGATATGTGAACGTGTGTAGAGTATTAATGAAGTTGTGCGGATATTACGCATTATTCAATTTAAGCAAATGTTTTTGTTTTGTATCACAATAATCATAGTTAGGTACCTATTTTATTGTGACTTGTGTTGTCCCAATATGAGATTAGAATTTTGTGATCTTTGGCCAATCAATTGAATGGTAAAAGTATAATAATACATATAATAAAATTGCAAATAAATAAATCTGATTAAAAATTAAATAGCACGATGGACTCTAAATAAGCTTTAGAACCATAATCTATTATTTTTATAATTCGTGTCTGTCTATCTGTTTTTTTGTTTTTCGGTGCGTCACTTAAAAACTACTGGACTGATTTCTATGCGGTTTTTTGTTGAATAGCTATTAGCTCAGTGGGTAAAATAAAATTTAATAAATTAAATTTGTTTTAAGAGTCTCTTAGGAAAAGTTTTTAAATTTAGCTGATAGAACTAAATGTTCTATGAAGCAAAGTTGGATATATTTTAATGGCATAAAACTGCATAAAAATATTTTAGATTTTATATTAACTTTTTGAGTTATTTTTTTTTGTATAAAGTTGACATTTTATGTCATGTTTTTGGCAACTATATTTTTTTTTAGGTCAGTAAGTACTTACTAAAACACAACATTTTACCTATAAATTGGGATATATAATGAAGGGCCACACGCGGGGATGGTATCCATGGTTAACATGTTTACTTTACATTAGTAAAAGTAGCAATTTATTATTAAAACAATAGGCATTTTGACTATTTTAGTTGTTTTAAAATAAACACGCTTACGAAGTTGTCCAATAAAAATACCTACTTACTGTGTTAGCAAAACCAAAAAGCACGCTTCACAAACTAAGCTCTAGGCTTTAAGTATGTGTACCAGAAACAACGATACCAAATCACCCGGAAGCACAGAAGAAAATAATAGTTCAAGTACTAGAAGCTAACAGACGAATATTATTTAATTTGAATGGGAATCGAAACCCATTACCCGCAGATACAATGCCTACGGCGAAACCACTAGACTACGGAGGCGGTAACATTAATAATACATAATTTTAATAATAATAATACTCAAATAAAACTATTCTTACGGGTTAGTTTGTTTAATCTAGTATTATTTGTACGTATTATACCTATTTAGTCAAAGCTATAGTCGTCTTGGGTTGATTTTTAATCGTTAGATAAAGTTATTTGTCGTCTGACGATTGAAAAATCGTCCCTTAAAGTTGTAATAAGACGACCGGAAACTACAAAATAAATGGAATATAACATTTTCAAATAAAGAACAAAAAATACCAAACCATAATCACGTGCTACCGTTGCATTCGATCAAAGGTCGACCGGTAACCATCTAAACGCGAGGGTGGGTCCCAGAATAAAGGTGCGGAAGGGAAGTGCACTAAGGTAGGGCAGCAGGCATCATCACTCACGGACAGGGCGGTCTGCCTACCCCTGTGCCGCTAATACACTCATTATGTTTATTAAACGGCAAATGTACTATGAAATAGTCATTTTGTTATTGCGTGCACAGCTATAGTGAGAAAAATAGTAGAGATGTTTTTTGTAGGCGTTTTGTAAAAAATAAACTTATGATTTTACTCAAAGCTATTTTAATATTAAAAACTTAATCAAAATAAAGAAAAAAAAATTTAATAAAAAAAAAGAAAAAAAAAAGTTTCTAGCAGAGCGTGGTTTCGATCCACGGACCTCTGGGTTATGGGCCCAGCACGCTTCCACTGCGCCACTCTGCTGTGTGACGAGATTGCGAAACTAGCCCTGACTAACTTTAACGACTATATTGGCCCTATTCATAGTCGACTATTTATTTTTCACTTTTAATTTATCTATGAATCAGTTTTTTTTTGCGATTATTCATTCTATACAAATAGAATGAAACAGGAAGTGCCGTTTACAGTGACAGTTTCCTATATGATTTTTTTAAATTAGGTAATAATATAAATAATAATATTAAATTATTTATTAAAAATATATTTGTGTGGTGGTATAGATAAGTTGTATGTGCCTAAAGAGACGGCCATGAACTATACAGTGTGTGTAAGATTAATAAACTTGGTTCATTCTCCGTACACACGGGTGCGTTACGGTGTTCGAGACCGCCTATACGGCCCAGCGCTGCAGCGGCCGAGTATTATCCGTACCTCGTAACCGATTGCATTTTAACCTGATCGCAGTGTTTATAAAGACTCAATAATATATATAAACTATGTTTTTTTTTTATTTGGAATAGCTTTTTTATCTACTTGATGGGGGTTATTCCCAGTTGTCACTAGCTGCAGCTCCGTTCCTACTAATGGCAAATGGGAAAAAATCCCTAGTTGTTGCTAGTAGTGACGGGTGGCACAAAATCGTCCCCAGTTGTTACCATTAAAATTAATTAAGATAAAGCCTAAACTAATCAGACATGGTAGTAAATTTACAAAGTCCATAAATGGGGTCGATCAATATACCTACATATAGCTACATTGTTGTTTAATAGCATTTATCGGTTGATTGATGCGGTTACGAAATGGGCGGTGACAAAGACGAATTTGCACTGCTTTATCGTCAAATCAACTATATTAAACAGTTCCACAAATTCGTACAGTGAAATTAAGACTATAGTGGTATTGTCAAACAATGGTTGTATAGTACTTCTATAACACGACATGGTCAAATCACTTAGGCATATAACAAAAAACTATGCCAATATACGAAACAGTAAATTAATAAAAAGAAATATTTAAAACATACTACCAATTTTGAATTTTGTTAGGCATCCAATTGTAATGACAGCTTTTGGACATTAGTTTCTATAAAACTGTCAATCTATGCCAGCGTGAGGTCTGACAGTTACATAATGACACTGGAGGGCAGAAGGTCTTAATTGAACCTTATAATTAATGTGAGTGACCGAATAATGGCACCAGCTATTGTCTGTCATTCCCAGCAGTATGTTAAAATGTCATTCGAAGGTACACTGTTATTTAAGTTTTTGTATATTTTTAACGCATCTTCAAATTGTAGTTTGACCAAAAATAACTTATATTTTATTACAAATTTCATATAGCAAAAGTCAGCAAGTCATATTAATACTATTAAACAGTATCTTGGGAACATGTTCACTTATTGAAGCTATACCTACATCATTATTGAAAGAAAAAAGAAAAAAATATACCTACTTATAAAGCAATAACAATAAATAAAGTAAGTAATCAACAAAATCAATAAAAATAACAATATAAAAAAATAACTGAAATATAATGACAAAATAAATAAAGTATTTTTAAAAGAATAATAATTTAAAAAATAATTAATATTAGGAAATGAGTTAATTCATTCCACATTGAACCTATTAATTAACCTCTAATCAACTAGATATTGAAATATTTTAAAGCTAAAGGAAGACCAATAATTTTACACCTATAAATATTTTAAATAATAAACAGTGTTTGTGAATAATTCACAGTTTTTATTCATTCTATATATTTTTAAAATAAACACAGTGTTTTTACCACCACTACCTCAAGCACTGGCACCGTGTAAACCTGGCACGCTTGCAATGTCTCGGAGCTCCTAGACTAATAATAGGCTTAGTGCAATCATAGTCCACTTACTGCCGCAACTCCTGTGATTACGTACTTATCCATGCCCGGTGCTGCCTCACTCATCAATTTTACGCAATATTTATTTAACATAATTATGACCTCTTTATTAGTAAATGCCAAACTCGTGTTTGTGTTTAAATTACTATTTAATCAGTTACTGAATGTGATAGGGTTTTAGTAGTAACGTTTTATGTACGTTATATTTACGGAATAATCACTTAGGCATACTCATTAGGAATTTATTTTATTTATTTTCTTTTAATAAATAAATTTGGTCCTGGCTCTATTAAAATCCAATTTACGTAAATAAATAATTTAAAAAATATGCCTACTGACCATGGTATTATAGTTTATTGATTACTTTTTTTTTATTAATTTGATTATTGACGAGGAGGCCGTCAATAATTAAATTAATATTTATAATGTATATTCAATAGGTGGGTTGGACTATATAAGTACATTTTTATGAGTGCTTGTTTTTGGTATATCTCATAGAGATATAGATAGGGAGGCGCTCTTGGGCCCTAAATCGCCATTCCAGTCGTGTGAACAGAAGGTGGCCCTTCGCCATACAAATAATATTAATAAAAGTGAGAACAAAAGCAATTACTGAGCGTTGATTGGTTGAAGTGAGAACAGAATATAGCGGGAACGAAATCGTTTAATATTTTATAGGCGGTTCCATATATTAATATTAGTTTCAAGGTACCTATAACTTTTAATTAATAGTTAACAAAACACTCGACTTTACTGCTAGTGTCGAGTTTTGCGCGCTCATATTGGTTGTAAAAAATAAAAGCGTAATTATCATATCTACTCATATCAAACGAGGGTTATTTGTATTTAGTAAACAGTGTTGATGTCCCAAGCAGGTACATCCGGCCACGCGTGTTCATTACCGTGTCAATGGGGCTGCCGGACACGCCGGACATCAGTCACTGCCGCGGACTATTCTGACGTCAGATGTGGTTTCTGACAGGCGCCGTTTCCTCTTCACGCTTGCTTTTCCCTGCTGTGCTCGTGATATGAATTAAAACGATTATTTACTTTTTGTTTATTCAAGTTCATGGATATTCGGACATGAATAAAAACAAATTATTCAACAGAATATAAATATTATTTTAATACCTACAAGGAAACTAAAAAAAACAGTTGTCTCACATTATTTTACTTCATGAAAATGTTTTTTTTATTCAAGAATTTAATTATATTGTATTCTTATTATTATAGCTGAAATGCTTTTGTATATCTATTATAGCATGTCAAATGACAATCTGAAAACTTTGATGTTCCCATTTTTTAATACTCCCCTCTATTTTTAATTGTATTGGCTTCTTTAGAAGTACATACCTACTATTTAATTCATTATGGTGTTTTTATTTGTTAAGAAAAACAACAAACGAACAATAAGCATAAAGCAAAATCTCTTATATTTGACTTCCGTTAACTAAGGAAGGTACCTCTACAGTAAACCACCAAAAGATAAACATATTTATTGCATCTACACTCTTATGTATTTGCAATAAGGTTCAAATTCTCTCCTTAATTTGCATTTAGAATACGTATCGTAACTTATGAATACAATAGCGTATAAGTGCAATACAACCCTAATTCTCGGAAATGTATTCAGTGTTCGGTAATTTACGAACACCCCACATAAATCGCGGGGCGCCGCCGCACCCTGCACCCGCGAGACAATGGGGTGGTAAGAAATATAAATACTAGCTAGAGGTACGATCCGTACGATGCTTACATATTATTTGATTAAAATCGGATGGTCATTTTGTTATAGGAATGATAAGTATCTAAAGTTATTTGATAATTTGGGGTGCGGAATATTTTGTTTTAATAAAATAATCCCTAAGGTCTAAGGTCTGACTGTCCGCATAGCTAATTCCAAAAATATTGGTGCGTTTACTTGAAATTTTCAATAGTTATAGATCTTGTTGTGCGGGATGTTATCGAAAGGAAAAGATCAAAATTTCTCAGTAAGTTCAGATGAAAAAAGGTCTAAGAAAAAATAATATTTAAAATTGTGTGGCGTATCAAAATAAAGATAATATTTATTACCAACTAAAAAAAAACATATTCGGTGCTTAGTTATAAAATGTTGGGAAAATTACCACCCATTATATTGGAAGATATTTTTATATCACTAAAGTTATTGGAATAAAAAGACAGAAACAGTCCGCAAGCAAACTTGGTTTTAAATTATAATAAATAAATAAATACTATCACGGGTGCCTATTTGGCTCTCGAGAACCGTTTAAACGTCCACAGGGTACCCAGTGGACGGTTTAACCCGTCCTCATTTCGCCGATGGTATTCGAAGACAACACCTAAAAAGTTTTCAATTATAAAATTGTATTTTATTTTCGTTACGGTAATACTTGTAAGAATTATACACAAACACTAATGATCATTTATTTATTTATTCAAAATTATTTATTGCACAAAATTGTACATAGGCGAGCTTAATGCCTTAGGCATTTTCTAGCAACTAACCTTTGAGAGAGATAAATATGCTTAGGGTGTAGATCATTCTACTATATCTTCTCGACCGTGTTTCTATTAGGATGTAGTCAGACACTGCCACAATAACTAAAAGTATCTAGAAATATAGCTAGATGAGCCCGCTTCTGGTATATACCTAAGTATTTTTGTTTAGAATATAACTCAAAACAAAAAAATTAAGTTCTTTCTCGGGCGCCGTAAGGCACCCGTGATGATGCAAAAAAAAATGTTGCATCATCACGGGTGCCTTACGGCGCCCGAGACCGCCTAGACGGCCCCAGGGTATCCAGCGGAGGGGTTTTAATTCCACCTCGTCGTAGCCGATGGTATGAGTCTACACCGAACAAGTGGCTAGCTCGTCGCGATGTTTTGAATAGACTCAATAACCCATCTATAAACAGTTTCACAAGTTGGTATAGTGAAACCGGGACCGACAGCTTAACATGCTCTCCGAGGCACTATAGTGGTGTTGTCAAACAAATGTACATATATTTTTAAATTAAAAACTCATTGGTACATACCGGGATTCGAACCAGGGACCGAAGTGTTTTTAAGTCCAAGGTCTAACCAACTAGGCCACCACGTATATAAAATAAAAGTTAATTAAAAATATAAGCGTACCGTGAGTTTCTATTGTTTATAATTCAGTATATTTTCCACATTTTTTTTTTCGTTGTTATGTCCAAGGATTCCAACCTAGCATAGCATTAAGTACTTAACTACAAAGCCTTCTCGTTTTCATCCCTTTACGAGGCACAGACTCAGAGAGGGGTAAAAAAGGATAAGGTCGGGGTCATGGTGATGACCTTGACCTAAAATTACGCATATTGGGGCTTCAAAATGGTTAGGACAAACAAATTCGCCATCTGATCCTAATGTTGTAGAATAAATTTGTTTATTAAAATCTCAGATAAATCCATTACAAAATTAGGATGGTTTAGGATTTTAAAACCTTTTATGATAAATGTACACCTAACCCTCAAAAGCTTTGAAATATAATGAAATTGATAACTTAATAGGTATATAGATTTTTTTTAATATAGGTATTTACACCGGTATTCATAAAAAACTTATTGAGCCCTAGAAGAAAACTTTAGTTACAGAAGGTTCTGTCTCTTTTTTTAGCAACAAAAATGAATATGCGTAAAAGAGTCAAAACCTATTTTATTACTAATGTGTTCTTTAAGGACTCAATAAGTTTGTGTGAATAAGGCCAATAGTATGTAAAAAAATGGAAAATAATGATGTAATTCGAGAACGGGACTGATAGAAAATAATGGCATGAAAATGAGGAAGGATATGCTTCACTAACTTGGGGTTGTAGAAAGAATGAGTGATGAAAGAATGACGAACCTGGATATATAAAAGCGAGGAAGGGTAAACGTGACCCCGGGAGACTACAACACACGTTTTATTACCTAATTGAAAAGATTTTAAAAGACGGGCAATTAAAAGTCATCATCTGTGGATGAGGCAAATGGTGTATGTAGAGATAGGGACAGGTGGTGGTTGGATGTCCTTTACCTACCTCGTAAAGAACCTGGCGTGAAGATAAATAAATATTATAAAATAATATAGGTACTTATATAAAAATGGAATTCTAGTATGCAAAAAATATATAATGGAGCACGACTTGTGACTTTGTATCTACAAAGTCCATGAATGGGGACGAACGTAATTCATTGTTGTGTAACTTTAAAACGGGGCTGGTTAATAATGCAGAAAATTCAAAGCTGTGATTATAGATAATACCCATATAACTATCTATACTATTCTATAGTATATCAGACAGATGCTACAAGTATTGTGATGAGATCTCGCATATAGGCCAGTAGTTGCCACCTGCTGCAAAACAGTATTGTTAAACGCACAAAGGTTCGAGGCGAATCTCCTGCGCGCGCGCATACCATCTGAATAAATGCGCACGCGACATAGATTAGTCAATACGTTGCAGCTTTTATATTTTAGGATACTTTTTGATTTTAATGGATGTTTTGTATTGGATGTCATGAGGGGAAAACACAGATATAAGTTAGCTGTTGTTTAAAATGTGTTAATTACTTGATTTTTTGAAATAATAGACAATGGATAAAACTAAAAGCCTATTTTAATTCTCTGAAACTTTGATTATTTTGAATTGTATGTACTATTTTATAAAGGATGTTTTTTGTTCACAATTTTTAAAATACATTTCAACAAAATAGGGCTCTAAGGCTGAGTTGCACCAAAGTGTCAAGTTAAAGTAATTGTTACGATTAAAGTTAAAAATGGCGTCGAATTTACCAGCGGTCATTCGACCTTCTAAATAAAACTGGTACAATCGACGCCATTTTTAACTTTAATCGTAACATTTACAGAGAGTTTATTTTGGCGCAATTTAGCTTAAGTGTTGAAAAGGCGACTCTAACGATTTCGACATCCGTTATACTCGAATAAAACTGAACATTTTTTATGGAGATATGTCACTTATCTGTCGTATATATCGAACCTATAAGTCAAAGGCGCTAGAATTAAGGCTAGTATCTATTTTACATATATCTTTAGGTAATCTTTTTCTGGGTGTTTTTGTATCAAGCATTTTTTTTACTCGGTAAGGCATGTGAATTTGTATCTACAAGAGATTTTGTAGGTCTGGTGTAAGTAGACCTATAAAATCCATGAATGGGGTCGATCAATACATTGTTGTTTAACAGCATTGATCGCTCCCAGTATGCCGGCTAAATGATGCGGTTACGAAATGGGCGGCGGCAAAGATGAATTTTGCATTACGAGTCTACTATGACCGCCTTTGTAGTCTAGTGCGTCTTTGGCGTTGTATCCGGAGGTCGTGGGTTCGATTCCCACCCATGGCAAAAAATTAAGTACGTTTTTCTTTACAGTTTGTCATGTTCTGGATGTTTATAAAATATAATATGTATTATAACTTTGTTTCTAGTACACATAGTACAAGCCTAGAGTTTAGTTTGTGACCAGGGCAATATGGGTGTAATGTCCAAATTAACCGGCCTTTTCGTAACCGCACCCTAAATGGAGATTTCATCCACCTCGATAAGAAATTACCTTTAGATAAGTGGCAGAGTCTCAATCGTGAGTATACTTAGTATAAAAGTTCAAGTAATTTGTAGACCTTTTTTGTACTTTTATTATCTTAATATTTTTTTATAGTCGACACTAAAAATAAAAAAATACATGTTTCATTATTTTCATCATTAGAACACAATCTATTTTTTTAGCACTGGACAAAATCACCCAGTATCTCTCTCTGTTAGTACCTAAATCTAATTGTATTGCTGGGATTTCTCAACAAAATTTCGTTGCCAATTTTGCCCTGAGCAATAAAATAGTAAGTACATGCATAAATTGTGTGCTTTAAGCTTGTAAAGTCGCTTTCGTAGAACGTAGGTAGTAAGATATTTACATTGTAAATAGTATAATATGTACCTAGTGTAATGTCTATAGCTCCTAAATTAAATATTTACTTATCTACAGTGACTCTAGTTTTTGTTTATTTGACAGTAAAGCGTGGTAAAGAAAGCTTTGACTAATTTTCTCCAAAGTTATTTTTTTCTTAGAAAATAGACTAATCACACATATTATCATTCATCGCAAACTAAACTTCTGACTTTGTAGTATGTGTGTGTAGGTAGAGTCCTACCTAACTCTACTTTATGCACCTATTCGACCGCCGGCTTCTGCGCCTTTGACGTTATAACCGGAGGTCGTGTCGAATCTCACCAATAGCAAAAAAAAATACATTCTCTGTATTCTTTGTCTGGGTGTTTATAAAATATGACATGTATTATATCGCTGTGTCTGGTACACATAGTACAAACAGTACTAACTTAGTTTGTGACCAGAGCAATATGTGTAAATTGTCCTACATATTATTATTTATATACTTTTAGAGATATAAAGAACGTAATATGTGTAAAATATCCAACATATATTGTGTTATTAATAGGGGAACCCCCGAACCCACCTGTTAATAAACAGAGCTACAACGCATAGAAATTGTAAAGTCCTATTTGTAATTGCTGTAGGCACAGACTATACAATACAGTAAGGTACTTAAGTGCCTTCAATTAGGGCATTTAAAAGCATTTATTACGTGCGTTCGTTTATCTCAGAACCGCTAATAGCAATAGCGTACATTAGTTATTCGTTTGATAGGTAGGTTCAGTAGAGGATGTGGTGTGATTTATTTTAGGCGCACTCATCAATCACGGCGAACAAACGTGCGTCGTGGCGCCTGCGCCGCACACATTGCCAATCGAGCACCAGATGTGTGTACTTAAAGATCTGGGTGTACAGACAGACAGACGTATTATCCGCAAAACCAGCAGATGTAAAGAAAAAACAATGTTGATATTTTCTAAAAGGAAAGATTCTATTTTGTTTCTTTTATTATCATTACGGACGGATTCTTTATAGGTACTTTCTTTTACTTTGAAATTTCATTACTGATATTGTTATTTATTTTTCAACACTTTATTTATTACGAATAGGCGTATTTAATACCTATAGGCATTGTCTACCAGAGGCTCTACCATGGGTTTGAGCAATGGAGCAACGTAACGTATGCGTGTACGTATACGTGATCAACAACCAATAGGGCCGCTTTAATTTTGGTAACAGGATTGAATAAAGCGATCCTATTGGTTGTAGCTCACGTTTACGTATACGTATACCTTACGTTGCTACAATGCGCAAACCCATGGTGGAGCCTCAGTATATCACCCAGGTACGTAATTCGGTAACAATCTTATTTAATGTATGAGCATAATTGTTTCTAAATAAGTACATTGTATACTGTCAAAGTAATTTATATGTACAAGAAAGAGACTACTCGCCACAACACAGGAAATGTTAGTGTACTGAGTAGGGTTTTATCATTTTATATCCTTAGATACTATTTGTGGCTAGGCATTATGAATGGAATTTTAGATATTAAAAATAAAATTAGGACTTTAAAATTCCGTCTTATTCCGAATGAATGTTAAAATTCCGTCTTTTGTAATATTTGAATGTAAAGAATTCAAATATTTACAATATATTTTTTGGATATGTTTTAGATACCTATTTATTATTAAGTAATTATAATATGCACATATTCCATTAAATAAAAACAGTTTAAATGGCAAAAACGTTTAGGAAATTACAAATTTAACTTTGCCCGCACAAAATTGGAATAAAAAGGATTTTTTTTAACAAAATACCCAGGTACTCTAATAGAGTGAGGTATTTATAATAATGTATTTTAATAGTCTAAGTTGGTATCTTATAATAATAATAAATAAGATTACCTACTACAAATAAAATAAAAATGATAAAATAATAAATAAAATTTCAAATAATTATCGAAAAACCTGTGGAAAAATAACTTAAACGAGGTAGTTAATACAAAGCGGATGTTTCTAACAAACGCACAATCAACATCGTTAATCCATCAATAAGTTAATGATACAGTCTGATTAAGATATCCTGTGCGTGAATACAAATTGCAAATCTTTTCCGATATCATCAGCTGTTCCGTGACAGAACGCAAGCAGACACAGGCGGAACGGCCAGGGCGGGCGTAGTATTAATTTTACCGGCATTGTCCTGTCATGGACCTCGAACCTCGGTACCTCCACACGATAAGAAATAGCTTTGACCGCTTTGACTTACAAACTAATTTCAATAATGCTTTGAACTCAAACACCGCGATTAGGGTTGAGAAATATTATTAATGATGTCGAAACAATCTATTGATTGGAAGAGAAGTTTGTAGATTAGCTATTTGAATTATCTTAAAAGATTTATTTTATTATATAGCTTTTGATGAAAATTTAGGTCACACAAAATATATCCTAATGTCCTTTTGAGTATGTGTTTACAAAAAAAAGTGCACTGCATGTGACTTTGTATCTAATTGAAATAAGGTAGACAATGCATGGGACTGACCAATACAGTATTGATTGCTCTTACTATGCCGTCTAAATGACGCGGTTACGGGATGAGCGGTGCCAAATACCAATTGGCATTAAGAGTCTACTTTTATATTATCTGGGTACGAAATAGGCAGTGTGATTTAACTGCTTGAAGATTATAAGAAATCAATGTAATAAACTCCTGAAAACCTGTAAATAAATATACTAAAACCGACATGATTAGGTCATGGAAAACCTGTAAAAAAACCGACATGATTAAGTCACTCAACGGGTTTTGCATCTGTATATGGGCAATTGTAGTGAAACCGGTTGAAAGTTGTTTGTTTTGACAGTAATATCAAAATAATATGCAACAAATAGTACGAGTAGTATAACAAATAAAGATACCAGCATGAAAAAAAAATCATTTCATTAAATTATAGTTTAAATCTAGAAGACAGAGCTGTATACATATATAATATAAATAGTACCTACTCATACAAGCAGATATACTGAGCACATGGTTATAATTGTCGATGTGAATTGAATCCCAGCTTCATGGTCAAGTTAAGGTTTGAGGAAGATCTATGTAAAAGTTTTACTAAAATAAAGTAGAAATAGGTAAGTAAGCAAGGCGGTCTCGATTTTCTTGAATGGCTTGCCTCCCACAGCGTGTCCATTGTAAGAACTTATACTACCTACACAGGCTGCGGTCCAGACCAAGAGCTGCGGTCGCCTGCGCCACAGGCCATAAATATACCACTCGTCTAGGGTTGTCAGAAATATAGGGACGTTAGCTATATGATTGGAAAACGCGCTAAGTTGATCAAACATATAAAAATCGCTTTAAAATCTTATTAACTACGCTGTGACATGAAAAAGTTACAATAATATAAACAATCAGATGTCTGGTGTGCTTTTGTATCTCTACCAAGACCAAGACTTAGACAAGACCAAGAAGGCGGGCAATTCTCGCGCTTTCGACATTCATCTCGATTCGAGATTCTTAAATGAAAAATGACTAAATATGCCATTTTTCGTTCAAAAATATCGAACATTAAACGAAATAAATAATAAATATTAATTAATAAATAATAAATATATAAATATTGAACGAAAAATGACATATTTAGTCAGTAGACATATGTAGTTTTTTTGTTTAAAAATCTCGAATCGAGATGAATGTCGAAAGCGCAAGAATTGCCCACCAGGGGCCTATTAATAAAACAGCGAAAGCAATAGCAATCTGTCTATGCGTTGATAATTTGAGTTGTCATCGCTCTTAATTCCAATGCAATAAAGGCTATGACAACTCCAATTGCTATCGATCACGACAGCGATCTTTCAAAATTACGTTTCATAATTAGGGGGCAGGACCAATACCAGTTAAACAAGTCTGATTTAGTGTTGACCAAAGCAAGACTATTAATAGTCGTTGCTTAGCCCATCATTGCTGACAACTGTGAAAATTTAGTTTTTGTACATGGCATTTTACAGTCCGAATCAATGGCTTAAGTTTTAGCACTTGTTAAGCGACGACTATCTTGACATTAGATTTTCTATACTTGGTAATACGTAGGTAATTAAAAAAAATGGAAGGAACGAATGAATAATTACAAGATGTAATCGAAATTCTTTTTGTTTAACAAGTACCTATTTGGTAAGTACTGTTGCGATTTGCATCTAAGAGATCGTTCCATTAGGAACGATCCAAGAAACGAAACATGTACACGGTGGGTAATCCCAATATATATATATATATATCTTCACGGGTGACTTACGGCGCCCGAGACCGTCTAGACGGCCCCAGGGTACCCAGCGGAGGGGTTTTAATCCCACCTCGTCGTAGCCGATGGTATGAGTCTACACCGAACAAGTGGCTAGCTCGTCGCGATGTTTTGAATAGACTCAATAACCCATCTATAAACAGTTTCACAAGTTGGTATAGTGAAACCGGGACCGACAGCTTAACGTGCTCTCCGAGGCACTATAGTGGTGTTCTCAAACAAATGTACATAATTTTTTTAATTAAAAACTCATTGGTACACACCGGGATTCGAACCAGGGACCTTGGTGTTTTTAAGTCCAAGGTCTAACCAACTCGGCCACCACGTATATTATGAAATATATATTGACTAAGAATTTTAATCGGCGCCTGAATGTATGGAGGTGAAGAAAGCTTGGGAATTACTTATAGAGATCTTGTGAAGTGGCTTACATTCCTCTCTGCCTATCCCTTAATCCTTTAGTTTGTTCTGTTTAATCCTACCCCTCTTGTATGCTTTGTACCGGACCGGTCCCATTACATTATATTGATTTATTTACGTAATTTGGATTATTATGCTTTACAAAATATTGCTTAAAATACTTTGCGTGAATGGGACCAAGCAATCAATCTACTAAAGACAACATTCGTACATTCAAAACTTTAGTTCAATCGTATGTTAGAGAGAATGGAAATTCAGTCATATAACCGCCCTGTGTGTGTGTACTGACACAGTATCTGTTTTTCAGTTTTTAAATTATGCTTAAATTATCTTTTTTTTTATTAGTTGGAAATACATTTAAAAAAAACAATCTTTAGTATATTCTATAAGATGTGGCATCTGACAACCATACACTCGCTTAAGCTGGTCCACCGCGAACAATGGCCTACGTCGTTTGACGTGCCTATGCTAAAAGCTTTCTATGAAGCACAGCCTAGAGCTGTTTACTTAACATAGGCACCCATACACAGTAACAATTGCAAGCTATGGTCATTGGTAAACTTAGGAAGCCTGTAGTTTTCAAAGCAGTCTTCGTTACCCATGAAATAGGTAGACGTTACGCTTGTAATAGGTAAACGTTACGCCTGTAATAGGTAGACGTTACGCATGCGTTATGTATAAATTAGGTAGCACTAGCACAGCTTAGGAGCTTAGTAATATTTTTACGGTTTATAGGTATGCTAATAATAATAATATCTTTTGTTATATTTTTTCTAAATATGAAAATTTACTCAGTGTTTGTGAGTTTTTTTTTCATTTGAATGATTTTTATGTTTTGCATGTAAATAAAAGATTTGTAGTAATAGTAATAATATATACCTAAACATTGTCGTAAAAAAAATCCAATACAAAATTTTGAATTATGGTGTCCGAAGTATGGACTTCTGACACCATAATTCAAATCATTTTCAATCATTGAAACAAGCATGTTTTTGCGACTATATGTGTAATAGATGTGTCGCAAAAACATGCTTGTTTCAATCGTACTGAGAAACTGATAAAACAAAATATTTAATAAATTAAGTAATAAATTATTAAAAACTTTATAAGTACAATTTCAATCATCCGTAGAGCGTAAGTGGGAGGATCCAATGCCTTCTGTTGTTAATGAAAAAAAAACTAGCATGTTTTTTAGTTATTATAAAATTCGCGATAACATTGTAAAGGAGGTCGACTACGACTACTTACTATACAGATGCAAAATCCGTCAAGTGACCTAGTCATGTTTCGGTTTTAGTTTTTTTGTGTTCACCGGTTTTCAGGAAGATTACTGCATCGATTACTTGTCGAGGTGGTAGTCTCCTTTCAGGGTGCGGTTACGAAATGAGTAGTTGAATTGACGAAAAGCCAGCGAGTATATTAAAATATACTCGTAATGAAATTCGACATTGTCGTCTTCCATTTCGTAATTGCATCATTTAACCGGCATAGTGGGAGCGATCAATATTGTTTAAGAACAATATTGATTGACCCCATTTATGGACTTTGTAGGTCTGCTCACCACCAGAGAGGTACAAAGTCACATGTCGTGCTCCAATAAATAAAATAAATTTTATACCGTGTTCCAAACTTAGGCACATATAAACTGTAGAGCTTAAACTAAGATCTTACCATTTCCTGAGTAACTGTCACTATTCTGAGTAATAACGTTGTATCTATTGTTGTTTCAGAAGGAAGGAGTGCCACAGAGCCATGCGTTCCGAAACAAGTCGTTCCGCAAACCGAGACCGTGCCATTGGTGCCACCAGGCTATAGCCAATGAAGGGTTATGCTGTAGAGGTGAGGAAAATAATACCTATTCTCTAATTATTTGACTGCCTCCATGGTCGTTGTAGTTGTTGCGTCTTTCACGTTGTATCCGGATCCGGAGTTCGTGGATTCGATCCCCACTCATGGCAAAACCATACGTTTTACTGTACAGTTTTTCATGGTATACCTAGTTTTTTTATAAAATTTAATATGTATTAGTATATGGTACACATAATTCGTTTTTATTGCCGCTCATTTTGTAACCGCATCGATTAGCCAGCATAGTCGAAGTGATCAATATTGTTAAACAACAATTTATTGATCTACCCCATTTATGGACTTTGTAGGTCTGCTTAACACCAGGTAGATACAAGAGCACATGTTGTGCTCCTATAAAATAAAAAAATCATAGTGTAAGTCTAGAGCTTAGTTTGTGGTGTCACAATATGTGTGAAATATCGTACATATTATAATATGTTTATTAATAACTAGGTAACTGCATCCCGGCTGTACAATGCTTGACTTTATTGCACTTTGATATTTATAAAAAAATAATTCATGTTTAAGCCGTGCCCAAATGGCATTAAAAAAAATATTAGTAGATAATTTAACTGGGTGAAATAAGGTTGGATTTATTTAGCAGTCACCTCCAGTAATTAAATTAATCGATGATTATTAAGTAACAAAGCATGTGCTTTGTTACTTAATTTTGGTCACTAAATTTTTCAGCAGCCTTGTTCTAATTTCGGTTATAATTGGTTCTAGTGATTAGTGAATTCTGTGGGAAATGGGACTTTTCTATTTATATTATTTATTCAATAAAATACAATATATATACAGGTGAATTTGAAAGGATGTACTTTGGGCTAATATGAGGTTCTGCTGATCAAATCGAACAACTTCTCCCATGGAACCATGTGTCGCAAATGAAAAAAATTTTTGGCTTCCTCATACAAGTTGGTCATTTTAATATTGCTAGTTTGTATGGAGAAGACATTTTTTTTTTCATTTGCGGCACATGGTTCTATGGGAAAAGTTGTTCGTATTGATCAGTAGAATCTTATATTAGCTCAAAGTACGTCCTTTCAAAATCACCATGTATATAACAATCTTAAACTAACATTAGGACATTTTTATATTATAGGACGGATTAAATATTAAAATAAATTGTACATTTATTGAAATGTTTACACCCTCAGCTTGTACACGGATACTTTGTAGTATGACACGCGCTGGTTTTTAGGGCGCACCATAATATTTTTATATTAGTAAAAATTTGATTAAAGTTTTGTTTGAACTAAACGAAATTTTGATACCTATCACTGCATTCGCCCACACACCTCTTCTTTCGTTCGTACACAAAGCTCTTTGTAGACTTGTACGGTTACAGATATTGGGTTAATTAATTAGAATGACAGTACTAATTTATTAATACTAAATATTATCTATATATAATAATATACTTGGTAGCTGAGTTTATTTTTATTTTTAAAGGCCCTTTGTCATTTATATGACCAGCCCAACCAAACCTTAAACTTAAAAACAATACAGTTAATAGGTTCTCCAAACATTGCGACCAGCTTGCCGCTTTGTCGGTGTAGACTCAGAATACCATCGGCTAAGACGAGGTAAGAGTAAAATCCCTCTGCTCGGTACCATGGGCCGGCTAGGCGGTCTCGAGCGCCGTAAGACACCCGTGATGGTACAGGGCGTTATCTATATGTAGGTATAAGCACACAGAATAAATAAGTGATATAGTTAGGATTTTTTTTTTGGTTTTTAAAATGATGCCTTTGCACAATTATTATTTCTCTAAATTTTGTGATTTTTTACAAAATTGTTTATATTTTTATATTTTTTTAAATAAAATGTGTTTATTATTGGTATACCTTTTTATTAAATACCTACCTATCTATCTATTTTAATACCTAGTTCAGTTTTATTAACTTTGGCTTCATAATATACCTACCTCGGTTACGCACATATTCTAATAAAATTTTCGCTATATTTATTTTTCCTGGCACGAAAATTCAATTTAAATATCAAATATTTAATCAGAATATTATTCGCGTTAATCATGCTAGTCAACATAAATACGTTTACAGAATATTTACAAAAATATAAAGTTCAGTGACAGACATGCTAATAAACTGTAGCGTTAGAAATAAACATTACCTAATTTAAAAATACATCACGTATTGATAAACACATGTTATGCCGGTTATAGTTTTTGTTCTAAGAAATTACATAACAGCTTGTAGGTACCGATATTTTCTAGGTAGGTATTTTTTATATTAAAAAGCTTCAAAACCTGACTAATGCAGGTACCTATATTAAATATTCAATAGGCTTTAGTAATAGTAATGCTGAAGGAGATTATAGGTACACTTTCTTGGTAATTTTCAACAAAATTATATTATGTAGATTAGATAGGTAGAGATGTTATTATTGGTAACGCTCCTAATTCTTAATTAGCCAGAACTAAATAAACCAAAATATTTACCAATGTGTTTATTTGTTTCAGTATGCAAATACGTGTGTCACGTGGCCTGTGAAAAGAAGGTAAGAAGATTTTATAAATATAAAAAAAAAACTAACAAAATGTCAATAACATAATTGTATTGAATTAACATATTTTAAATTCAATCCAGTAGCGCCATCTTTTAAAAATATCCGACAATACAGTTGCGCAAGCGCACGCAATCGGGCATATAATTAAGGTTCCTGTAAATGATGATAGATGGCGCCACTAAGCGTTAACTTAGAAATTAAAATCATTTCCGTCAATCAACTCTCAACAACACATCTATTGTCTTCATAACTATAATAAAGGCTGCTTGTGATGTTTACCTATAGTAATGGTCCCGTGAAAAGCTTTTATGCAGCTTTTATAAAAGCTCATGTATACAAACCTATATAGTTGTATCTACTTACATGGTTCTCAGTATCAAATCTCAATAACAAATCAAATAAAATTTATGTAGGTACTTAATTATTTTTTTCATTTAGGGCTTCGATCAACAATACAACTGGTTGATCGAAGATTTAGGAAGACTTTTAAGAATGTACTTTGGGCTAATATGAGCCTCTACTGATCAAATGCAACTACTTTTCACACGAAACCAAAATTTTGGTTTCTCCATATAAATAGTTTTTTGTAAGATTACTAGTTTGTACAGAGAAGCCAATTGTGACACATAGTTCCATGGGAAAAGTGTTTGATTTGATCAATAGAGATCAAATTAACCCAAAGTTCAACCTTCCAAAGTAACCATGTATTATTAAATAGGTATTAATTATATGTCGTAATTACATACATTTAAATTACAACAAAAAAAACTTGTAAAGTAAAAAGCGTTAAAAATACCACATAGGATTCAATAAAGCCAAACGAAGCGTTCGTCAAGTGTTATAAGTATTATTATAATAATATAAACATAAAGATCTTATCATTTGCGCCGGCAGCTCTCGCATTCGTCAGATGGTATAGTTATGTCGTGACGAGACCGTTCACAGCTATTTTCCAGGCGCTTATCTCAGTTTATTTAAATTTATTCATAAAATACATAATAGTCCCAGTTTTGCTTGTCCTTATTTAGGCTTAGCGAGGTTTTTGATGACAATCTCAACGAGCTTTGGGCGCGCGGTCACGCTTCTATTGTAAGAATAGCGATATGCTTAAATCCCCGCCAATTATATTCCTTATTATATGAGAGGTATAGAGAGGCTATAAAGGCTTATACACATTGGTGGCGGTCTAAATAACAATGCAAGTGTTGTCGTAACGCATTCATTGTGCGCATTTAGACAGCCTCCGTAGACTAGTGGTTGCGCCTTTGGCGTTGTATCCGGAGGTCGATTCCCACCCATGACAAAAAATATTAGTACGTTTTTCTGTACAGTTTGTCATAAGCTCTAGTCTTACCTCCTCCTCTTACGAGCTCCAGATAGATTAGTTTACCGAGGCGTTCAAAAATAATTTCAGAATTGAATATAACGGCCACTGGTTATTTTGATAAAACGCCGGAGCTACTACTTTTTTAGAATATAAATGCGTAGATGTAGAAGGAAAAATGTTGAACAAATTTCTAGTTTGCAAATTGTCTGTGGATACTTATAATTTCTACAACAGAGAAAATATCATCTTCTGTATTATCTCTCTGGCAATAGGCATAAGAGGCATATTGACATACACATATGCAAAGTGGTAGAGAGGGAATTTATAAGTGTTCTCTGTGATCTTGCGCACCAATGTCCTCAATTGAGTACATAACTTTAGATAAAGGGGAGTTCTACTATAGCTTCCGTTCGACAAGACGAAGCCTATAACTTTATATGGGATATGGTCTAAATTTGTCTGAAATGGTAGTTTCACGACTATGTTGAAGCATATGTAAAATTTTATTGAAAAAACATTGATAATGCAATAAGTACAATTTCTGATATATATTTCATTAAGCTAACAATATTAAATTAATTTGTATAGGATCTCATATTCGTTTTTATAATATATTTTAAATATATCACATTTATTTAACAATGATTTTTTTCATAGGTACCTAGTTGTTTTTTATTTTTTTTCCTATCTGACCATTAAAAGAAGCATTTCACTATCAGTAAAAGTATAATTTTATAAAATAATGTATTTCCAAATACCTATTATACGCTTATTTATTTGATAAATAAGCCTATAAGTAGGATATAAATAAAATTATAAAAAAATTAATCAGTTTTTAATAGCTAATTATTAATTCTAATGGCGTAGGTATATAAAGTTAAAAAATATATACTAAGTATAAAAAATATTTATTATTATTATACTACAATATTTTTTACCAACAAAGTATGTTCCTTTTAGCGTAAAATATCAATGTTCTAAACTAATAAAATTAATTAGAGACACAATTAAAAAAGAGGTGCCGTAGAACCCCTATAGCAACCACCTAAAGGCACCACTTCAAAATAATAAAGTTGACGTTTATTACGTTTCTTGGTAGCTACTAGCTAGTTGGTCACTCACTTGGTGATAGTGCATGACAGGCAGTAGAGCCGCAGCGGAAGAACGACATATCGACGAGTAGGTAACCTTCCGTACAAGGTTAGATCGGAGATATAACTTTTTCTTACATCAACCGTTACTCCTAGCCATTCTCGCAATATAAATGCATTTTTACTTGTTGTTATATAATAATGTTTCGTTTGCAATAAGCAATATGTTTGTGTGAAAGGTTGCACAAAAAATCAGAACATCTACCTATTACCTATTTATTATTATACTTTGATTATTTTAAGTTCTATAGTTAAGCTTATTCCTCCGAACCCAAATTTGTTTGTTTATTATGGTTGGTATGTCGGTATCTAGGTAGGTAGGTAGGTACTAGCTTTTATTTTTTCAAATATAAATTCTAGTTAATTTTCTGGTAGTGTCTGGAAATTGGACCTAAACTAAAATTGTTTAAACCTTAAAATAAATAGTAATATGTTTTTACTAACATTTCTGTAACACGCTTTGAATAATAGAATGGCAATCTGGTTTCTTGTGTTTAATAAATCCTTTTTTTTATAGTAATTTATTTTGGGCTTTGGTTGTCAGCCAACTTAAAATGTTCACAATATAATGTGGTAAAGCAAAGGAGGGAAAGGCGTACACATTCTATAAAAGTAAAAATGCAATTTGTAGGTAGGTACTTGCCACAGATGAAAACACTAATGGTCGGATTAATAGTCTATGCTAAGCAATTGCTAATACTTAGCCGATGCTTCGGACTGTCAAATTGCATATGAAAAAACTAAATTTTGACAGTTCCAAGCAATGGCTCAGGCTAAGCAACGACTATTAATCCGAACATAAAACATACGAAAAGACATCGCCCAACAATAATAATGTATAGGTATAACTCAAAAAACAAAGGCGTCAGTAACATATTTTAGCCACACCACAATTTATTAAGTAGGTATCTACTAATAAAATTTGGTCCTTTAACTTTTTGTAAATTGGTCTATACTTCCGCAAAAGATAGTCTTACGCTTGGTTTCTCGAAAATTATAAGTATTACTTAACCCTCAATTAGTTAAAAATGGCGGATTATTCAAATAACTCGCAAAAATAATTTTGGTATTTCCTAAGAAAATCTACTATTTTATTATTATTATTAGGTACCTATCACTCATAAATAATCAGTGATATTTAAAAGTTTCGAGTAAGAGTCGTATGAATTACTAAAACAAAAAATATATACTAGTGCTTATGTTGCCATAAAACATATAACTTTTATTACAAAAGCAAAAGCGTTTGCTGCAAAGATCACGGTGATCAGCCCAGGCCGAGGGCGCCGGCCTTCTAACTCCGGCGCAGCACACCGGATCTGCTTAGATTTATCATGAGCATCAGGATTGAAGGGCCACATTTTGATTACGAATTAATTAATGCTAATAATTCTTATGCCAGTAGTTAGTAAAAATAACATCAAGTTAAAATAAAAAAGTTTGATTGGATTTTTCTTTTTAAATCCGTGAGCTTTGTGTGGTTCGAGGGTATTTTTTTTTTACAAACTATAGATATATTTTCTGCGTAAGTGACTAGAGTAGATTTGATGATATTGGAGTGCACTTTAATAAAAACGTCAGCACGGAGGTTCCAACTTATAATCAGTTTTTTATTTTAAGTTTTACAAAATTGAGGATTTTTTTACAAACTTAATCTCATTTTTGCATGCATGCATAATAATGCTCAACTGATGGCAGAATAATTATTAGCAAATTCTTATTATAAAAAATGTGTCCCCTCAATTCTGATGGTCTTGATTTATCATCCCACTGTCGCTCCTGGCAATCACTTCATTTGTTTAAATTCCACTTGTTTGTAGCATTCCCATTTGCATATTTTATTCCTCGCAAATAATTGGAAAAGTTTTTTACCTAATTCGCTTTTGATCCTAATTTAAGTTAGCCTACACGAACTTTACAAAAATAAATCAAATTAAATCTACTGATTTATTATTTGGAAAAGATTTATTATTCTTCCTGTGCCCACATAATAACGAATGGGCAATGAATTAGATACGACTATCTTCTAACTGTTTCTGATAATTTGACAGCTGATAGACAGAAAGGACAAGGAAATCTGAATTAATTTATATACATTGATAAATCTAATTGGACTGCCTTGTCTATTACTGTAGAACTTTTAATAAAGAATCGATTGTTGACTATCCAGTAAGAGTTGGGGCGAGTATTCTTACTGGATCATTTTGTATATATTATCATTTTGTTGTTTTATAATAATAATAATAATAATAATAATAATATGTAGGACAAATTACACATATTGCTGTGGTCACAAACTAAGCTCTAGGCTTGTATTATGTGTACCAGAAGCAACGATATAATACATATTATATTTTATAAACACCCAGACCATGACAAACTGTACAGAAAAAACGGTACGGTAGGTATAATATAGTTCTACCTATCTAATAAGCTTTGTTGATGTCCAATAGCTTCTTAGAAAAGTAGATATTTACAACTTAATGTCTTTTTTTAATTAATTGTAAAAGATCTTTTGATTTTTAATAGATATTTTTTATGTATAGTTTATTTATTTATAAGTTTATTACAAAGCTAACAGCGATACAAGTTAACAAAATATATAGCATTGTAATAACAAAAAAGTGTAGCTATATATAGCTTTTCAGATTATGTAAACTGGTTAACAATTTTTATTAATATTTTTTAAAATTAATAAGTGTACTATTAATTAAATATAAGAAGACATAATAAATTACTTACCTACAGATTAGAGATAATAATAGTAACAAAAAACATAGTAATGTATATGAAGTGTAAGTATAATTAAAAGTTATTGATTACAATGACGCCTTTACCTTATATAAATATTTCTAAATTCTAAATAAAATTAATAACTTCCTTTCTAAAGGATGATTTTTATTTTTTTTATTATACATATTATTATTATAAATGTGATATGAACACAGTATTAGTATGAAAGGAAACAGAATATTATTTGTTGCAAGAGCAGGTTTATCAGATAGGGTAGGATGGGTCCGATTGCAAACGGATTATGATTGTCAAGGAATACCACGCCTATCTCCAGACCTTATTCCTGACAATAGATATTATTCTGATATAATAAGTGGATAAGGTATAATTTTAATAGGTTCTTATCCTATTATTGGATTCTAATTAAGTACACTCGTAATTATGGTGTATTTGAGTAAAGTAGTGTAAAGAAAGCCTTTGGTTATATATTTTTTACTGGATGAAATTCATGTGAATTTAATATATAAAGACTATTTTGTAATTTATTACATTTCATAGGTCTTGCCATCTAAAGCTTTAAATAAATTACAAATAAAGACTTCCTTATTATTCTTTAAGTTCAATTCAAAATATTTATTTCATGATTTAAAAAATAGTACCTAATATATGTTTGACCGCCTCCGTAGACTATAGCGGTAGCGCCTTTGGAGATGTATGTATCTGGAGGTCGTGGGTTTTATTCCTACCACAAAGACAAAAAAAAAAATGTACATTTTACTGTACAATTTGTCGTGGTCTTGGTATTTATAAAATATAATATGTATTAATATTGTTGTCATTGGTACACATAGTGCAACCCTAGAGCTTAGTTTGTGACCAGGGCAATATGTTTGTAATATTTTTCTTATGTCATTTAAGATAAATATATTATTATGATTATATTTATATCCTTAAAATAAATCTTACATATACATGCATGGTGTGCTAATAAGCGTAACTAGCAGTTAGGAAATGCTAGTTACATTCATCTTACGGCATATCCTGTCCTAAAATGCTAGTTTAATACCTGTGCGCGCATCTGAGAATAGCTATCTTGAATAGAAACTAATGTTTTCATGTGTCGACTTCATAGCCCAAGGTGTTCTCACGAGGTAGGTTTTACAAAATGCTAGCAGCGGGGATTGTATTTGCATCTTTAATGAAGCCGACAATTTCTGCGCCGAATTTAGTGTCGTGGCAATGATTAACAGTTGGTATTTTAGATTTACACATATTTGCATTGTTTAAGCTGGAATTAATTATAACCTATTACTTACATTAAGTAACTAGAATTAATTAAGCAGTACTTTGTACAAAATTTATTTAGGTATATAAATCCTTAAAGTCGACATTTCTAAATAAAATGAAAACATATAGAAAACAGAATAAAATGATAAAAAAAAAACAGTTTAATTGTTGGTCGAAGGCTGCCTTCATCATAGGTAGTGGTCGAGAATTCGGGTGTAATTACCTAAATTTAACTTTATATCGATAAAACAATGCCTTTCTGAATATTTTATATAAAAAATATCAGATTCCCAGGATTGTTGTTTATTTGAATATATAAAAAATATATTCAAAAAGGCATATTTATCCCGGAAAAAAATTTTTTGGTATTAGCACCGAATTTCCGATCACCAAACATAAGTCACCGAGTAGCGCACCCTGTGAAGGACCCGTAGGTACATTCGGGATGCAATTTTACATGTCAATTCCAATAACGGAGAGAGTGCTCTCCGTGGCCCCTAATAAATGTGAAGATATAGATACATAGCAGTAACTAAAATTTATTAGTAACCTATGTATCAACAGCATATTGCTCCATTACTAAGATACGCCAGCGATTCTCATGTTTTTCTCATCCAATTTGTTCGTATAGGCCGCACTATACTCTTCCATCACCGCAGAGTGCACATCGTTTCGAAGCAGGGGGCAATTATTGCGCCTTCGACATTAATATCGGCTCGATGTATTCGAATGAATCTGTCACTTTCTATGGAGATCGTCATTACTGGAATATATCACAGACACGTACCTAATAAGTCGAAACTGACAGAATTAGGGCCTTGGCTCCATTTTAAAATGTTTAATTTTGCCGAAATCATTACCATTTTAGTTTATTAATCCTCTTGGCTATTTTTCTCTTACGAATATCATAATTTCTTCATCTTCAGCTAGTCGAGCCGGCCACGTACGAAATCGTTCGAGGTATAACTGTGGTGGACGTACCTACCTACAGCGAGAACGCTGTGTTCGTGTGTCTTGTTCAAAGCACGACATGTGACTTTGTATCCACCTAGTGGTGAGCAGACCTACAAAGTCCATGAATGGGGTCAATCAATAATTGTTCTTAAACAATTTGATCGCTCCCACTATGCCGGCTAAATGATGCGATTACGAAATGGGGGGCGACAATGACGAATTGCTACGAGTATATTTTAATATACTCACTGCCTTATCACAAACAGATATTACATCTACGTCATAATGTGACCATTGCGTTTGTTTGCTTGGTCATTACAAAGCCTGAAGCAGAGAATATTAGTTGATATTCAAAATGTAGAATGCAAAAATTACAGAGGCAAACATTAACGAGGCTTTAAACCCGATATCAAATCCTGGCTACCCCCGTGACCACTTCGACAAGAAATCAAAGCAGTAGTCTCCTGAAAACAAAAAAAAAGTTATTTGTATTATTGTTGACCATTTTAAATATATGGAGTCAATAAGATCTTTAACTATTTCAAATTTCAAGTACTTAAATCGGAATAGTAGTTCTCGAGATATTTGATTCGAAAACATAGACAAACAGAGACGTACACCCGAGTCTCACCTAAGGGTTTTTTTAGTACTCTTTAAAAAATAACAAAATAACTTTTTTTTCGAGTTGTTTTGGAAGTGTTTTTATAGCATGGCAATTTTAGCATTTGCCGAGTGATTCAGATTTGATATCATATTATTATAACACAGGTTATCAGTACACCGTGGTTTGTCGATTGGTGAGCGCGAACAATCGTAGTCCCGCAAAATAAAATAATTGTGCGCGTTTAATTAAAAAAAATATATAAAGATTACCCGCGTCGCCGTTTAATTAAAAATCGAATCGAAAATAATATACAGCCCAAGTTACTCCCTAATAATGTAGATTTTTGTTAAAGTTTATCCAGTAGAAACCAAAAGTAAATCTTATATAGTAAGTTTTTTTGTAGAAAATACTCGGATAATTCTGCACAAGTTTTAATAAAATAAATATAAAAGTTTTGTTTGATCAACTGCAGTTTAAATATAAATAATATTTAAAGACAAGAAAACTGTTCTCGTTATACTAATTAAAGTAACAAACCGCACTCCCCTCCTACAGTTTGACACGTGACAATATTCTATATTCCTCGGTCCCCGACTTTATTAAGGTCGGTCTCCAATTTTATATTATCTCTAACTATGTATTTTCTAGTGGATATATATTTCGGTAGGTACTGCTTGATAAATATTAGAAGCAGTTCATTATATGATATCATACATTTGATATCGTGTCATATTTTTTGCAAAACCTCAGTAGCTCTACCACAAGTTTTTGCAAACAGTTGTTACTATAGTATTAGCTAGTAACTACAGATAGGAATCAACCAATAGGATCGCTTTTTTTTTCAAATAAACCTCTCTTATTGGTTGATTCCTATCTATAGTTACTATCCGCTATAGTAAATGGCAGGAAGAGACAGATCAGTAGTTTTACCACGATTTTCTTAGTAAATTTACTAAAGTCGCTACTAACTGTAGTTAGGGATCAACCAATAAAATAGGTTTATTTGAAAATAATGCGATTCTATTGGTCGATCCCTATCTATAGTTAATAGCAGAAACTGTTTGCAAAATTTCGTGGAACAGCTACAGTTCTTTACTGAGAGCAAAACATATATGTAGTGAATAAATAATATTGGTATGATTTTTTAATTTAATTCACTGAAATTAACTGCTTATTTACGAAAATAATATAGTAACAAAACAAATCTTTATAAGGATTATATTAAAATTTATTTTCAGCTATGCAAAGTTATTTATATCAATATATATATTATATAGGAAGTAAATAAATAAGATGCGATAGTTAATACAGTTGCTAAACATAACACCGGAAACGATTGATGTTTAATTTTCGTACCTACATCAGAATTCATTACACGTGCTTTTTTATTACAGTTCATGATGTAATATTTCGGGTTTGCTACTTTGTATGTATGTATTAATAATATTAAGTAAGCAAGTAATATTAAAGTTATACTTTATAATAATATATAGGAGGACAATTGACACATAATAAAATTGCCTCGAGGTTAGTTTGGCGATAGTCAAAAACGTCACAAATTAAAGTTTAATCAGAAAATGGTGCGCTCAAATTTTATAGAGACGTAAATCTGAAATAAAGAACTTAAAATTAGCAAGCCTGCAATAGTATTAGTTCAGGCATTACTCTTACATATATATTATGATTAGATGTAATACTTGCAGATTTCAGTACTGCCTATTTTCGTTACACAATCACTGTAGTATACTTTCTCTGATATGAGTGACATTCCAAAATTTGATACCATATGCAAATTATGATAAGATATGATTTATATTATATGTATGAACTATTTATTGGTAATGTCTACATGCTCATTCACACGTTTACTCTTTAAACCATTTTTTTTTGTTAAATACATTGGTTGCTCCCACTGTCCCGTCTGCTAAATGATGCGGTTATAGAGCGGGGCAAAATGATAAATGATTTTGCATTACCAGTCTATTTTCCTATATCCTCGCTACTGTTAAATCAACTGCTCACTTCTTAACCTCACCCTAAAAATCCAACGCAGTAGGCTTCTAAAAACTAGTGAACAAAACATGACTAGGTCACTTGACGGTTTTTACATCTATATGGGCGGTTGTAACGAAATCGCTCTATCTATTAAGCCTCTACAAAAAGTCCGTATTCTCGAACGCGCCTGTTACTATAAATCTGTGCGGTGTATGTATGTAGATAAACCTAAAGTATTGCAGAAATCGCGCGAAGTGGCGTACACTTCTCTGTGCCTACTCATTTTTAGGTATAAGTACAGACAAAGGTTAAGATAAAATAAGCGATGTTTATATAGAAGCAAGTGGCAAAATTATTATAGAGACAACGATGAATAATTTAATTTGTGAATATCGAGAATAAATTAGAATTAAACAAGACTCTACTTCCACAAGTATAGCTATTAAACATTAACATAATTATTTTTTCTTATAAAATAATAATATATATACCTATATATATGAAAAACCAATATAATCAAATTACTGTCAGGTTGGTATTTTACTAACCGTTATTAGGATATATAATTTTAATAAAGTAACCATTCATAGAATGTAGAATTGGAGCATTGTAGACCTCGATGATGTCATACGGGTTGCCCTCTCATGTTATATGTTATATCTTATCAAATTGCGATAATACTTGTATTATCGACCTTGTATTATATTTATATTTCCTCGAAGAAGGTTTGCGAAGGTATTTTGCATGCGCTGGTAAAGGATTTTGTCTCCTCAATACTAGGAATCGGATGCTAGCGAAGTGCAACGTTCGCTCATATCGGACCTGAGAAGTCGTCGCCAGTAACGAGAAGTGCGCCTGCGACAGCCCACGCGTGTTTCATCTTAAACTCATTCGCGAATTTTTTCCGATATATATTTTTTTGCAAATATATTTTTTTGTTTAAAGATCTATACCTAATCAGTAGTTTTTGTTAATGCTAGTTTTTTTTTTTCAATTTATTACTTGTTTTTGTGTTGTTGTAATTTTTCTTATCGGTTACTGAAATACCTAGGTAAGATATTAATTATTGACTTTTAGGTGTGTTTAATAATAACATAAATTATATAATTTATCGCTTATGATTTGCTGTTGATTATTCTGACATGTAATGACACCTTCAGGTACAAACATTTCTTGATATAGAATTTATTTGTGTCATATTTCACTGACAAGTGGCTGATAAAGACAATTGTTATTTAGTTTCGCCTCAGTGTTTATAGATAAATGATGTCAATGTAACCTATTTGATTTTTAATTTTGTTTTTTAATAATGTTTTAACAAAAATTGTAATAGTAAAAAACCCTTTACCGCCCGCCGCCTGTTCGAGTGTTAATATATGATAATTAAAGAAAGGCGTGAAAACTTTGTGTGTAGTATGAAAATAATAACAATTAGTGCGATGTAGTTTTTTTACTTGAGACGTTCAGTGTTTGGAGAAGACTCCTGAAGATGTATCACGGCAGGGGCAGTAGCGTCAGTAGCTCTACTTCTTCAGGTCGATCGGAATTGCAGGTAATAATTAATTTTCTTTGTAACTAATACAAAAACCGGTTGTAGTTTTATTGTTAATTATTAAAATAGTACCTATAGTTACTATATTTATTTAAATCTATACTAATATTATAAAGAGGAAAGATTTGTATTTTTGTATGTTTGTAATGAATAAACTCAAAAACTACTGGACGGATTGCAATAATTTTTTCACCATTAGAAAGCTGCATTATTCAGAAGTAACATAGGCTATATAATATCACGCTAGGTCCTATAGTTGTGGAGCAGTAACCAAAAATGTTTTAAAAACGGGGGAAAAGTATCGTTTCTGAGGCCTTCCGTGGCGTGCGCTGATCTTAAGTCCCCCCGTGCGAGGCCGGGACGGGCCGCTAGTTTGTTTATAATTTGGAACTTATTAGGTTATTGAGACTATACAGAACGGCAAGCTTACCACTTGTCCAGTATTTTTTATTTTATTTTTTTATTGGAGCTCGGCATGTGACTTTGTATCTACCTGGTGGTGAGCAGACATACAAAGTCTATGAATTGGGTCAATCAATAATTGTTCTTTTAAAACAACATTGATCGCTCCCACTATGCCGGCTAAATGATGAAATTACGAAATGTAATGTCTACATCCCCAGCGCCCCGAAGGCACTTGTAATGGTAGATAAATAGGTAACTTAAGTTTGATATATTTTACATCTATTTAGTTGTGAAATTATCAGCAAACTATCGATTTTGTAAAAAAGATTCGGTTATTGCAAATTAATATAGCATTTAAATTACACTTTAAAATATCCAAAATGTTATTAATATAATTACTGCAGACAAAATAAGAGGAGTAAATAGGCATTAAGACAAGTAGAGTCGAAAAAGTAGACGTAAATTACTTCTGTACTTTTTCGACTCTACTTATTTTTTTAATACGTAGGACAATTTACACATATGGCTCTCGTTACACACTAAGCTCTAGGCTTGTACTATGTGTACCAGAAACAATGATATAATACATAGTATATTTTACAGCCAGATTATGGCAAACTTTACAGAAAAACGTAGGTACTATTTTTTTTCCATGGGTGGGAATCGAATCCGCGACCTCCGGATTCAACGTCAAAGTCGCAACCACTAGTTTACGGAGGCGGTCAATTATACCTAAATAATAGATTATTTTCACCAAGAATGTTTCAGTACTTTAAAAATAATTTAATAGCAGCTTGCAGATTCCGAAGCATATGGCAAATGCACTTGCATCGAGAATGTGCTCAAGTGTAAGTCTATTCAGAGCGCGCCCTTGTCGGGGGGTCAAAGATTTCTAGACGGGCGATAGCGCGCTCCGTGACACTGCGCAGTGTGCAAGCAACACGAAAGCAAATAGCATTGAACAAACGTTGGACAATTTTGCTTATTATTGTTAAGGGCTCTACAGTCGTGATAACACCATTACGCACTTCTAATATTACAATTTGGCTGTTGTAGTTATTTTCTAATAAAAAAAATGTGTCAGGCAGACAAAAATGTAGCAATTTTGTGACAAACAGTAGTGGCAAAATACCTACTGACAATGCGAAAGCTCATTTTGTATGTAGAACGCGATCCCAAATGCAGTATCCTTAAAGGTTTACGTTGTATTAGAAGTATAAAAATTGAGTTTAAAAATTGTTTTACTAAAATATTTAGCAATTCCGCGAAACGTTCTCATGCGTATGTAAATCGTTCATTAAATTGTCGCAAACCTTAATCTTAATGTAAATTCGTCTCTGGGCGATAGTGCGACTGCGCAGTGTAGCACGAGTTAGGACGAAAGCAAAGGATACTAAATAAACATTGGAATTATGCTTATTTTATTCATTTACAAAAATAAATACTTAAAAACTTACTATAGTCTATGGTCACACCTTCCGGGGCGAGAAACGTCAAATCCCATACATTTGGCTTTCGATGGGTATTTCGATTCGATTATCGATTGGCTCTTTGGTAAGGCCCCCGGTCTTTTGCCATCATCACGATCTAGATCGACTAATTCTAGAGTAGGTGCTGGGTATACCTGCAGACACCAGCGAACGTTAAATTATATTATTAATATTACTGGGTCTCGGTATATAATAACTTATATGTATATGCTTTTCATTCTAAGAAAATAATACTCTGTATTCACGATAGTGTTCCAAGAAATTATCACCAGCAGTTATAATGTAAATAATTGGTTCATTGGACTCGAGTTGTTTGCGTATTCAGTCAGATATACCTACATAGTTACGTAGTTGCCATCGCGTGAGAGAGAATCGGTCCAAAAATGGCAACTGTGATTCACGGAACCACTATGCGCCTACGCATCTCTAAGTTCGCAGAGAGCGTCACCCTTATTTTGTTTTCCATTAAAGGATGATATAAGTGACTGTAAATACTTGGATAAATATACATTAGATAAGTTGAATTATTTCGTTGTTTACAATGAAATGTGGATATTATAGTCTTTGTCATTGTCCATTTTGTAATGGAATTATTTAGCGCCATAGCGATCAATGTTATTAGATGACAATGTGTTGATCGACCCCACCCATTAACTTTGTAGGTCTTCATACTATTTATTTTATTTATTTATTTAAAATTCTTTATTGCACAAAATTGTACATAGGCGAGCTTAATGCCTTAGGCATTTTCTACCAGCTAACCTTTGAGAAAGTAAAATATGCTTAGGGTGCAGAACTTTTCGATAAAAGGATATAGATATAATTTTAACAATGATGCATAGCAATACTTAAACTACTTAAATACTGTATATAATATATACAGTATTTAAGTAGTTTATATAAATGTAATACATAGATATACATACCATACCAAACAAAAGTTGCCACGAGGATCTGGTTTAAGCGTTCAGATAATGAGCTGTGAGCAAGCTTTTAAATACCCCGATGGAAGGGGCTGATCTTATAGTCAGAGGAAGCAAATTCCACTGGCGAGCAGCTGACACCGTAAACGAATCTGAATATTTGGAAGAGATGTGTGACGGGATTTAGAAGGATATTGACAATCAGGTGGATACAAAGGCACATGCCGTGCTTACAAATAAAACAAAAAGGCTTGCTCTAAATCTATTACTATTTAGAAGGCAGTATGTAGAGTTCAGTCCTGTAGCTCTACCACAAGTTATTTAAAACATTTTTTACTATAGTCGCTAGTAACTATAGATAATAATCAACCAACATGAAAGGTTTATATAAAAAATAAAGCGATCCTATAGGTTGATCCCTATCTATAGTTACTAGCGACTATAGTATAAACTGTTTGCAAAGCTTGTGGTAGAGCTACTGGATCTGAAGATTTGTTTTGTGTTTCAGAAAAAAAATACTAACCCTCGTGTTTTCGATTAGATATTTGGTGGAAAGAGACAGAAAGAGAGAGAAGAGTTCCTTGAGTGAAAGTGGAGTGGAAAACACGCTTACGTACATTGTATCCAAATACACTCGCAGGAAATAAATGAAATCACCTAGTTTTCAGTACTAAAGTGGATTTTTTTGTTCGTGGAATATAGCCTTCGAATACAAAATTTCGATACATCGATAAATAAATAATTCTATAAATAACTATTCTGTATTACTAATTTATTATTTCAATATAATAGGATTACTTGACCTAATGTTGTAATCAGTGTTTGAGGTCAGTAAAAAAACCCGAAGTGCGATACTTCGGGTTTTTTTATTTACATAAAGCAGAATATATATAGATATGTTTTTTTTGCAAGAAATCTTTGGTCGTCTACAATGTTATGTTGTATATATATATTCAGTAATATTATAACAAAAGACCGCATAACATAATCAATTTGGGTATTTGTGGTTAAGTTGTGGAACAATTAAAACCAATTCTACTAAATTATTGTACCTATGCTTTTATGAGACCTTATTATTAGATTTTATTATACTCGTATATTATTATGCTGTATGTGAGTCAAAGACAAGGTAAAGTAAACATTTATATATATATTTTTTTTAATATTTAGGACAAATTACACATATTGCTCTGGTCACAAACTAAGCTCTAGGCTTGTACAATGTGTACCAGAAGCAACGATATAATACATATTATAATTTATAAACACCCAGACCATGACAAACTGTACAGAAAAAATCGTACTAATATTTTTTGCCATGGGTGGGAATACAACGCCAAAGGCGCAACCACTAGTCTACGGAGGCTGTCAAATTTGTCTCAAAATTTGTCCAGTAAATTGACTGCATCTACATAATAATATACGTTAATTTTATGAAATAATGTGTTCGACCCATGAAAGTAATTAACATTGTAACTATATATCTGTGGTAATTTCCTGTCTAAAAAATATATATAGAAGATGGATATTTAAAAGTATATATTTCCCTATGTAGATTTTAATGAGTGCGAGCGATACAGATAAATATTTGACACAGGACACAGACACCGTAAGGGTTTTTATTTATTTAGTCAAATCAAAAGTATTAACAGATTTGTTTTATAAGTTGCGCTCAAAAACCTGAGCGGTTCATGTGAACGCAGCTGAGTCGCATATTAAATGGTAACTTAGGTACAATTTTAAATTATTTTACGTTTGACTTTCTACAAATTTCTCAAGCCATGCAAAAAATATACGTGGTGGCCGAGTTGGATAGGCTAGCAACACCACTACACGTTTTGACAACACCACTATAGTGCCTCGGAGAGCACGTTAAGCTGTCGGTCCCGGTTTCACTATACCAACTTGTTAAACTGTTTATAGATGGGTTATTGAGTCTATCCAAAACATTGCGACGAGCTAGCCACTTGTTCGGTGTATACTCATACCATCGGCTACGAGGAGGTGGGATTAAAACCCCTCCGCTGGGTACCCTGGGGCCGTCTAGGCGGTCTCGGGCGTCGTAAGGCACCCGTGAATATATATATATATATATATATATATGTGTATATTTTGACAATTATTTGCTTAGGTACTATCTTTTGGTTTACATAGGTATTCAAGTAATGTATTTTTTTTTATTTGTTTGATTTTTTTTTTCTTCCTTGAAGTACCTACCTTGCCAAACTTAATGTTTTATTAGTAGGTACATAAGGGAAATAATAACATCGCGATACGGGCGACGACGGGCCGCATGTGAAACCATAGCTCAGCTAGTTTTAAAAAAACAGAATAATTTTTAGTCATACATACATATCATCACGGGTGCCTTACGGCGCTCGAGACCGCCTAGACGGCCTCTAGGTACCCAGCGGAGGGGATTTTTATCCCACCTCGTTGTAGCCGATGGTATGAGTCTACACCAAACAAGTGATGTCGCGATGTTTTGAATAGACTAAATAACCCAACTATAAACAGTTTCACAAGTTGGTATAGTAAAACTGGGACTAACAGCTAAACGTGCTCTCCGAGGCACTAACCTGTAATTTTTAGTCAGATATTTAAAAATGTGTTTAAGCAGTTCTTGACTTGATGCAATCCACCCTAAGTATTTACCTGGGTTCTAGAAAGGTGTTTAAGTATAAATAATTTATTACGGTAAATATAGCAAAGAATGCCGCTTAGTTGCACATTTTCCACGTGGAAAACTAAGAGTGTCGTTAATTTAAATAGCTAATGACAGATTTATGGAAAAGCTACGGGTAAACCTGCGCCGACGCATGCTAATGCGTACAACTTTCCTATACATTATAACGTCAAAATCGCTTAAGTAAAATGAAAAGACATATCGACGGCTCACACGCAATAACCTTAAATTAGAATAATGTAGGTACATTAATAATTAGTTTTTTTTGAGTTAAAAATTATTTTAAAGAATAAATACGATTCTGAGATTTTTTTTTACTACTTATATAGTAATAATTCCTAGTTTAAAATGGCTAAGTATATTATGCAAATTGTATTTTGATTTCGACAAAGTTACATGTAGGTACAACACAAATAATTATATATATATATATATATATATATATATTTATTTAATTTCAGTGTAGTATTGTAGTTTGATTTTATTGTGACATATTTAAAAAAAAATATAACTTATTTGCTAACCATTTTTTTTTCTGTATATAACTCATAAATATTTTTTATTAGTTCACGAACATAAATCTATACTAATATTATAAAGCTGAAGAGTTTGTTTGTTTGTTTGTTTGTTTGTTTGTTTGAACGCGCTAATCTCCGAAACTACTAGTTCGAATTGAATAATTCTTTTTGTGTTGGATAGTCCAGTTATCGAGGAAGGCTATAGGCTATATAACATCACGCTACGACCAATAGGAGCAAAGATATAGTGGTAAATGTGTAAAAAACGGGAGAAATTATTTCATCTTTGAAGCCTTCCGTTGCGTGCGCCGTGAAAACAGTTCAAGATACACAAAAAATATGTATTAAAGAATAATCTAAATATATATAACTCAATGGTGACTGACTGACATAGTGATCTATCAACGCACAGCCCAAACCACTAGACGAATCATCAAGAAGATCGGGCTGAAATTTGGCATGCAGGTAGATGTTATGACGTAGGCATCCGCTATTAAAGGATTTTGATAAATTCTACCCCCAAGGGGATAAAATGGGGGATGAAAGTTTATATGATAAAAAAATAACTATTCCACGCGGACGAAGTCGCGAGCACAGCTAGTAACTAATAAATCTACAGGTCTGAATAAAAATTGGATTATTTTAAAATAATACCATGCCATTACGGGTGCCTTTTTGGCTGCCAAGAACGGTTAAAATAGCCTCAGGATACCCAGTAGGGTTACCAGTCTTGATGGTATTCGGAGGCAACACCTAACAAGTGGCGAACTTTTTACGGCATTTATGATGGTATAGCCTCGTAGTATCAAGCGGTCACCCAACCCAGGACCGGCCTTGTTGTCATCTGCTTAACCTTATCAGTTGCGCTACTGGGGCCGATTTTATGTAATAATAATACGTATAAATATTCCAAACTTTAATGTTCTATCAATGAAAAAATAATTAATTTCTGAAATTAAACTGTTACCCCTTCTTTTTTCTGCTGTAGATCCTTGTGCGCAAATAGCATTCCTGATCGCTCATTTATGAAAATATAAATATATTATGCAATCATTGCTAAACTAATACAAAACTAAGTTTACTACATTAAATTGAATTCTTCAATTGTTTGAAGGCAACTATTATAATTAAATTACATCAACAAATAATATTGTATGAACTCCATAATGTTGCCTTTAAGTTACATAACTTATCATTTGTTATACATTTGGAACATTATCATTAGCATGATAGCTGTTTTTTTAGAATTCCGTTCTAGTTTAAACAACTTAATAAAACTACCAGTCATTATGTTATGTAAGTTATAGCTATAATAGTCTGAGAACTACTAATATAGTTTTATTTAACACTTTAATGTTTAGATTAGATTTCTTTGTATAAATTTATCTTTTTTATCTTTTTCATTTTTCAAAAGTTTGCACCCTAAGCATATATAGATAGGCATCTACTACCTAACCTACGTAAAAACGGTACCGCGGTATTTGTCTGTTTTTTTAATAATACGTATTAATATTAATACAAATGATGACAGCAAAGAGCTGACTCTTTGTAGTCATTATAATATTAGGATTATATTTCGCTTCTTTAGAACAGTAGATATTATTCTTCATGGTCGAAATAAATTGATTCAATTGACTTAATACAGTTTGCAACCGCGACGTTTGCATTTGATTAGCTGTCAAAGTACTCAAACGGCTCTAGTGCGAGTTTGTTTTGACGTTCTCACTGCGTTAAGTGAATAAGTACTCTCCACCAATAGGATCGCAACATTAAAGATTTAAATAAAACTATGTATCTTCAATACACCGTACTTAACATTTACAAAATAAATCATATTTTCAAATTGTACATGCCTATGTACAATTTTGTGCAATAAAGAATAAAAAAAACATATTTTCAAATTTAAGTTTTATTCTGTAAATGTTAGTACGGTGTATTGAAGATACATAGTTTTATTTAAAACTTTAATGTTGCGATCCTATTGGTGGAGAGTACTCACTTAAAACAGTGAGAACGTCAAAACAAAATCGCACTAGAGGCACTATACGTTTGAGTACTTTGACAGCTAATCAACGCAAACGTCGCGGGTGCAAACTGTATTAAGTCAATTGATTCAATTTATTTCGACCATGAAGAATAATATCTACTCAGTTCTAAGGAAGCGAAATATATCGACCTGATATAATAATGACTACAAAGAGTCAGCTCTTTGCAGTCATCATTTGTATTAATATTAATACGTATTATTAAAAAAACAGACAAATACCGCGGTACCGTTTTTAACAATATGTTGATGTAAAATAAAACTCAATCGTATTCATGATGAATTTGATTTAGTTTCAAGTAAGGACAACCTCTGACAACTGTAGCTCCACTCACGGCATATAATGTCGTTCGCTAACGTCTATAGTAAAAACAAATATAAAAACAGTAAAAAAGGTAGAGCTATTGAAACGTACAACGTGAAGGCAAATCTCACAATCAAGCAGCAGAACACTGATAAGACGAACGCTGGAACCTACTTATTTCCACAATCAACTCTATCGGCTATAACGACAGATTGGTACAAGAAACAGGACATTAAGCCACCTATCATACGTAATCGACCAACGCATCGATTTATATTAAACGAGTCCTCGGAGATTATCATAAACATCGAGACCACTCTCTATAATTACGTGACTTTATAATATATTTACGAGTATGTTTTACTTAAGTTATAGGCCTGCAATAAACAGTGATCAAATATGAACCGTTGCTACCGTGTTGGTAGTATTTATAATGTCAATATATTGTATGTCATTTGTATCCGTGTCATCAAGAGTCAACATCATTTCTTACAAATTATGCATCTCATAATTTTATGCCCTGACATGTTAGATGAGAAGACAAAAGTATTAATTAGCGAAATGAGTCTGTCTTGGATGTACAAGACAGAAAGCCCAAACCATTAGCACAAGAAGACTTCCAGTAGCAATCTGAGATCGGCTTATGTTCGGCGTCATCCGAATATAAGAGATTGACTCACGACTATTTGAGTAGACTATGGGATTGCAATCCCGCAAAACAGCATCCTGCTCCACTATTTTACCCCGCTCACTTATTGACCTGCGGGATCCCGCATCTCCAAAATACGGATCCACGGATCCCGCAAGTAAAAAAAATGGCGCTAAAAATGGCGTGCTTTGAGTGCGTCGGAATCAGAAGACAGTATCTGATCTGATGCTCGTCTATGATTGAATTCCCACTGTCCAACCTACAAGCGTGGAAGCCGAGGGAGCTTTTTTGGCTTCAGTATATATTTGCAGTTCACCGAGAAGCAGGCTGGGAGATGATACTATAAACGCTATTTGCTTCTTAAGAGCGTATTTAAAAAAAATATCACCATAGGTTAGTCATAGTAAGTTTTCATAAAACTATTAGAAGTAAGCTAATTATACATTATATGTCAAAGGAAGCATTTTAAAATTGTAGTTTCATTTCCATTTTATAACATTATTTTAAGGGTGCGGGATCCCGAGGGATTGATCAATCCCGCTTATGAATGCCGCGGGATTGCAATCCCTATATGTGAGATTAACTTGCTGCAACTGAATTATCACAGAATGAATGTGTGTGATTTTTTTACAGATTTTTATAGGATTAGCAGAATACGAAATGTGACAACTAAAGTTAATAAGTAATGAACTAAAGACAAGCAGCAATAGTAATAATGATAATATTATGAACATGTCCATACATACTAATATATGTGTCGTACCTATAATAAAGATTGATTTGCTAAATTTTAGTTGTAAGAAGAACAAATTCTTCTACAAGCTGACGAGTATCAACATTAGTAAAGAAATGTAGATTTTTTTTTTAGGAAATTCCGAGAATTTTATAGGTATTTTTATTTTATTCAACGATACCTACACTTGAGCCCGTACGCCGGTCGAGTTGGAATTCAAGAGAGATCTGATACAAAACGTAGAATTCCGATGGGAAGATACACGTACAGTGTGCAATATAAACTGCACCTCGAAAGATACGGACAGCAAAGCACTATTGACATATTTATTTACTCGACGTGTTTCCTTCCCAACTCGAGATATTTTCTCAGTAATTTGTGTTGTATGTCTCGGTGATAAGAGTCATTAGAATGAGATATTCTTACTGTTGTTTTATTGGTGTCTTGGAGAGTGCTATCCTGGTAATATAATGGTATGGGATGTGCGCTGTTTTCGTGATAACAACTGCTGTAAGGTGAATTAACGAATGTAAGATCTTGAGTAAATTGCCTTTTTCCTATCTCATGATCTTCTTAATCTTTTTGTTTTGTTTATTTTATTCATTTACTTAAAGTTGCTTTTAACATGATCATTTACAGTTATGTAAATGTGCGGGTTGAAAGGTATAAAACAAGTTCTTTTCGCAAGAGTTATTTTTTTTTCGTTTTGAAATTTTTGAATAAATAATTTATGTATGTTATTTCCAAGTAATTTGTTCAGTGGTTATTGTACGAAGACGTAACATTCGAAATACAGTAATTTTATAAATATTATTTTTATTATTATCGATAATTTATAAAATTGAGAAAGTGTTATTTATTTTAAATTATTTATTGCACAAAATTGTACAAAGGCGAGCTGAAATATGCTTAGGGTGTAGAACTGTTTTAAAACTATAATAGATAAATAAAAGATTTCCTCATGCCAAAACCTATGAATAATATTAAGATAATTACTAGTCTCATTACGAATATGATTGTTTTACGTATAAGTAATAATAATAAAATTATCAAATATTATAAATTTAGTTACAACTATAAAATTTTAATTATAATATTAATAACAAGCACCCGGAACTAGATGCCAATCAAAAACACACGAATGACTAGTACCTATGACAAAGCAAAATCTAAATTTGCTAGCAATCCAACCGCTTTATCGTTTGACGTGCGCTAATCGCTACATGAAAGTTTTTTGCTAGATCCAATTCACAATTTGATGGCAGTTAGACAGACAAAGATTTATCTATCACGAAGGAATTCATCTTTAAATCTATTAGACAAGTATTACTTATAGGCACCTGCTTACCAGTTCAAGCATTAGATTTTAAGACTATTATACTATACAGACGAGGACTAGCTTAATAAATTCGGTAGCGAAGAACAATATATGTTTGCCACGTGTTTATTATCTTTTAGCTGCTGCCAGTAACTTCGTAAGAGTGTTTATTTTCCAAAAAAAAAAATTTTATTTTTTAAAATTATATAAATAATTATATATTTTCAGAAAAAATCACAGTCACAGTATACAATATTAACGTTTACTATCGTTAATCTAGGACCATAAAATTTGTTTCACTGTTTATATTATTATATATTTTATTTTTATGTGATGCTTGGTGTGTATGTGTGTATGTATGTGTTTATAAGTGAGGTGTGTGTTTCTATGCGGTATGTGTGTTTCTATGTGGTATTTGTGTTTCTATGTGGTATATGTTTCTATGTGGGTTATGTGTGTGTGTGTATGTAAATGTAAATTATGTATAGGGTGAATTTGAAAATTCTTGCTCCAAAAGTCTCTTTGGAAAAAAATTAAATACACCAGATAGAAAAAAGTATGAATAAAATGAGGGTATATTTTTTTTTGGTAAATTGACATTTGAGTTTTTTTTTTCGTATAAAGTATTTTCGTATTTATGTCATCCTTTTGACAACTACATTTATTAGTAGGGTAAGTACCTACTAAAATCCATGTCTTTACATATATTATGCAACCCGGGCATGGTAGCCATGGTCAACATATTTACTTTACCTAATTAATAATAGGTACCTATTAATAAACAATAGCGAATATATATATTTATATATCCAAAAAAATACAAGAGATATGTCGTATGGCTTATAACTTACGGAAAACTATAACTTTAATATTAATTATTATTATACATAATATTGTAATGATGAAAATTGACCACTTATCACCCGATCCCTTTATAACCCGATACTTAAATAAATACTTTATCCTTCCATTAAAAATCACCAAGTAAATCGGACCAGTGGTCTCCGAGATATTTGATGCGGTCAGACAGACAGACGGACTACACCTAAGTTTTATCATACAACATATATATATCGGTCGTAACCCTAAAAAGAACGTTCAAAGACCATGATGTAAGTACCTTTAATATTCTGAGGTTACTACGGAAATTAACCCAGTTATGAAATGAAATTTTAATATGAAAATAATTACCTTCAATTTCACGTAAATAGATGTACAGCGTATTGTAATAGAGATCACATAGTTATCATTATAAATGAACCCACAAGATATTATAATAATAATTCCTGTGTTGACAACAGAATTACACTGTTTGTGTTAAATTACATAAGTACTTCAATCAAAACAAATTTGCTCATTTCCGATCTAAGTAATGGTGTTTTCTATGTTTTTTCAAAATACTAGTATCACAGAACACATTGTTCCCAAGGGAAGAAAGCGATCCATTACCAATGTAATAATGCAGACAAATGTCAGCCTTGATATTCGATGCCTTAAATTCGCACTTACTTCCAAATGCATGGAAAAAAGAGCATGTTAAAAAATGGATTTTCATATACTTTTTCTGCCCACTCAGCACTTTAAAAGTTCAATATTCATGCACTTTTCCCTTCTGCATATTTTTATGATAATAATGATGTTCAATCTACTCGTTTTTAAAAGAAAGCCCTTTCCGAGCAGATATAAAGTTAGTATAAAGATTTGACCTACAAAAAAAATCTGTAATTTTCCGGGTTTATTAAAAACCGGAAATAATACCGTTCAATTAAAATAAAATAAAAACAGTGTTTATGTGGATGGTTGGATAAGGCAAAATTTAAAACATAAATTACAACTTTATAAAATTTTTAAACCATAAAACCCTTTGTCCATCAGTCATACGGTTCATCAATATTTAAATTAAAGAGTCATGTTTTGTACGTCGAGTCATATTAAACGCAAGTTACGGTTATCATATCGGATGTCTGATGCCGCAGTGGGGTACGTCAGGCGATGGACCGATTCGCACCAGAAACAGTAAGAATTAAGATGTTTCCTACCTTCATTCTGTGTAAAATACATTTAATCGCATTTAGCCTTTCCGGAGAAATGAAGTCATAAATACAGCTTTGCGATCTCATGCTCGATGGAAATTTTATACAGTCTGTTTTATTTTTTTTGTGTCAAGGTTTTGTAGTTTTTTTAAGTATTATATAGTATAATATATATTCTACATATCTCGTGCCTGAGTCTTTGTTCTTTTAGCAGTTTTGTCTGAGTAAAATTTTACATCGAACTTCCGTTCTTTATTATAAAAAAAAAGGTTGATGAACCTGAAGTCTTAAAAACAGTTTTCCAATATTTTTAATTTATTATGCAAGTCAAAACTTTACTATTAAAATGTACCACATCAATAAAATACTCGCATGTATGGTTTTGATTGAAGAAAGATGACACTTCTTATTCTATAATATTCTGTAACTGTAAATTAGCTGAGACCTATGTTTTTAGTAGGTACATAGGGTTTGTGGCAAATGACTCTGTATAAGAATATAGAGAGCTGTTAGAAAATACTCTTCTTGTGTATGTTTGCACTGTCTGTGTATGTACTAATAGGCGTAAAGTTTTATATAAAAAAAATACTAGATCTATTCAGACAAAATATTTTATTTAGTATATTGCAGAAAATACAACTATAGATTTATTACTTTTATTTTAAAAACTTTATTGCATAATACATAAGCGGAATTAATACTGTTGGGCAGATCTTTATAATTTTTATAAAATAAAATTTCGGAAACGTCCTGTAGCCAAGAGATGAAACGTGTTTTAAGAATTCGATACTGCCATTAGCTGGAGCTGTCGACTGCGACACCGCCTTCTCTCCTGTCTTCTGCCTGAGGCTATGTCTTAATTACTAATTAAGCACTCAAATGTGTGTAATCATTGAAAAAATATAAACTTTACATGTTGATGATGCAAAAACCATTTTGGTTGTAGTTTATGTTACGAGGAAAAAGTTTTTACATAGGTAAGCGAATTGTATCGTATAGATTGCTAATTTATTGCTATTTTATCGACTATCGTGCTCGAAATGCTTTTAAGTTTAACGTAGCAATTTCCTGATTGACCTAATAAACTGAGGGAAGCGTGTCTGGAGTCGATCGTTGGCAAATGAGGTCGATGGTAAACTCGATCAGGGAGTGTAGTGTATTTTAAAGCATTGTGTAGCATGTGGCGCGCCACTGAGACCGCCCTAACTGCATTCTGCGCCATTCTTTTTGAAGTCCTCCAGAAACAATTTAATTTATAACCATGGTTTATGGTTAGCACCTCGTTTCGGGGCTATTCTTGGAAGAAGTATTATCTCAGTTTGATTGCTAATAAAAAATAATTAATTTATACGACCGTATATGGGGTGACCTTATTTTCTTTGAATCTCTGAATATAGAAAGAAACGTGCTTTATCTATCAGCTTATCTGCTTTAAAGCTATCCCGCGGTTTTTCTGTAAGATTATTTAGATGATGTCAGTTTTTTTAGTTTAGAATAAAAGAAATATAATTTATCATTTTAGATTTTAACATTATGATTGCAAAAGTGTTATTCTCTTTACCAAATACTTATACTTCCATTAACAAAGTAAGTGATTGTATGTTTTAACGTTACTGATTTAACGTGACCTATTTGGAATTAAGTCTTTGAAGAATTTATAGTCATAATTCATTTTAGAACAATGCTAGATTTGAAGAATAGTTAACCATAAATTATGTAACCTATAAATCTTTTAAAAAGATATTTTATGGTCGTCGTCTGAACTTTACTTTAATATAAAATACACGATCGTCTTGTTATAGCTAGATGACCTGTCATAAGCGCCCTTACCTACATATAATGGACAATGTAAAGTCCTAAGTGAACAATGTAAAACACAATGGAACATTTAGATAACCCATCGTTTATAGAACGGACTTTTAAGTTTAACTAGTTAGAAATAACGATGACCTGCAAGCATCAGCCTGATTATGAGAGGACGCCATTTAATGTGAGGCGTTTTGGCCTAACCTAGTTAGAATATTTTGTGCCGAATTTTCCTCCGTATTCTAAGTTGTATCACTTCATCTTTACTTTTAACACAAGAAATGTCTTTTTCAATTTAATCTTTATTGATAATAATATGGCATTTGCTGGAAAGAGGTAGTTGTTTCTTGAGTAAAGTAGATTTGAGAATACGACTTAAACTAACCAGGGTTAGTCAATGAGATTTTATTTCAGGCGTACGTTTTTGTTTAATTTGTTTCCAAATATTGATGGAATGAATAATTGGTGTAACCTGTATGTTTCACATAAACCTGTTATCAAGCCTCTTAACTAGGTGTAATAATTGTACTGAAATCACTGAATTTAAATTTATGTTTCTGAATTACTTGTATGTAACGGCATCTATATCATTAAAAAAACTAAAATTTTACTTTAAATAGTTATAACCCAAAAAAGCGGCCCCAGCCTAGTGGTTAAGTCACTGCGCAACTGATAACAAGGTTAAGCAGATGACAACAAGGCCGGCCTGGAATGGGTGACCGCTTTATACAACGAGTCTATTTCATCAAAAACACCGCAACAAGCTCGCCACTTGTTAGGTGTTGCCTCCGAATACCGTCGACGAAATGAGGACGGGTTAATCCCTCCGCTGGGTACCCTGAGGCCGTTTAAACGGTTCTCGGGAGCCAAATAGGCACCCGTGATGGTATTTATTAATTATTATTATAACCCTGAAAATTGAGTGTAAATATGGCATATGCTTATTTTCTATAATTTTGTGTATGTCTATTTTTATACTTGGTTATGATATTGACAGAATGATTAGGTAGTGATTATCCCTTGAAAGCCTGTACTAATATAATTATTGCCAATTCCATGGCGGTATTGTGAACTAAGAGTTTGTCAAAAACTAACCAACTTTGCTTGTATGAAGTAGGCACTTCTACATTATTGATGCATCATGTGAATCTGTATTCTGATGAGAAAGAACATATTGCCATATGTATAGCTACTCTTAAAACAATTTAGTTGGGTGTATAATTTTAAAACCATCATGTTGTTCCTCGGCGGGAGCACGGAGCTGGCGAACATGACGTCAGCGGGACGTCCTCCTCAGGGGCCGCCTGCCCAATTTAAGCCAAGGTCGTCTGAAGATTAGGCATCAAACCGGATTTATATTCAAGAGATAGCATTTGACGTCGGTTATTGCACGTGAACAAGTTACCTTAGAGTATATTTAGACGTAGAACTAAAGGTTCTACTTCTTTCCAAATAAGTAACTTGACTCTGTCTGATTTACAATTAAGATTACTATCTAGACAACCGGGCCCTAATTCTGGTACTCTGGACTTGCGTGTCGGTCCGATATTTTCGAATGAAAACTAATAGATCTTCATAGAAAACTGTCAGTTTTATTCGAATATACAGGTGGAAACTTTCAGCGATTTTTGCTATTTCTGAATTTTTGAGTACGTGACACAACCTGGGTTAGTTTCATAGTTTTTGATCAGTATTATAATACAGTATCAAAATATATTTTTTTGTGTAAAACTGTCATTTTCTTGCTAACTGTACAAAATTCAATATATCCCGAAAAAATATGGATATGGATTATGGTCTTTTTAGGCTATTTTCGTGTAGCTACAACGTTAAGGTACTACATGTATATTGAGCCGACATGAATGTCGAAAGCGCGAGAATTGACCAGAGGTGATGGTAAGTAATTTTAATAATCGCTATGAACACCATATCCGCAAACCCATCACAATTAACACCTTCTGTGTATGTATTTATCGTAAAATATTCATGAACCCTCGATAACTTTCCATTACCTACACGAAAAGCAATTTTCTGTGCGCTCGCGCATGATTATTCTCGAATACTTTCATTTACTTAGCTTGTTAACAAATTTGGCAGTGCGGCGCATTTGGTAGTATGAATTGTCTTGTCAGGTCCATCGGCTCTGTAATTTGTGAATCGGCTCGTCTGCCTTCTCATGAAATATTACGTGCAGCCTGTACTTACCCCCGCGTCATCCATCATTATATCATTAATGGTGAGAGCTGAACGCCAGCAGGCTTTCCTCGAAAACAATTAAACTCCTCTTTTATTCATATTTATTTACAAGATGCCGCAGCTACTTTGTATTCTATAACAAGGCTTATGCGGCTTTCATCTGTTATAACCATTAAGTTATTATTACTTACATAGTTATAACTGCCATCACAGTAGTAAAGGTCTAAATGCGACTTTATTTCAAAATCCTTCCTCTTTTAGCTAAAGATAAGAAAATAGTTTTGGTTCATGTTGACAAGTTATACATACAAATAAGTAACACATTTTAGCATAATCGAGGCTTCGATCAGTGGACCGGTTCGAGGAACTGCCGTCCTCAACGCGGGAGGTAACAATTGGAGCCCTTGTAAGGTATTATAGTGTGCAGAGAATTAATAATAACTTACAAAATAACTCACTATTCCCTTTTATGATTATCGAATTGGGGTTAATAAGGTGCTGTTTTTGTTCGTTGTTAAGCTACTGTTGTTTACGTGTTCGGTGCTTATTCACGGCCTAATTTTAAAACAAATACACTCCTTTCTAAAGACAAGAAAGACTTAGTATTTGAACTTACACTTGTGTACATAAAGATTTAGTCGGACCACGACAGTGAACACTTTGCTTTCACTGTTTCCACGACCACACATAATAATGTTAGTCCATAATGCACCAGCTAGGCCTTGCCTAAGTGAGCACCTGTGAATACTATAATCTGTTTCGCATACGCCCCTCAGAGGTTTCTCTATGCTGAGAAGTAAAGGTGCTGTCTGTATCCGACGGCAGACGGAAAAAGATTAATCATGCATGGATTTACTTTTAGTTCTTCATAACTTTTCATTCGGTCTCTTTTAGTGAGGATGTTCTCAAAATTTAAAAGCTTGCACTGACTGACTGACTAAACTACTGAAGCTTTAAATGTTTAATTTGGACAGTAGCTACATTTTGTTTAGTGTCCCTGAAGAGGGATTTTTCAAAATTCGAATTCCATGGTAGTGTGTCCGCACTACCATGAAAAATTAACGGAAGGTGATATAGCCTTAAAAACATACTCTTTTTCTGATAATTACGTCAGTCATGTTTTGATTTTAGTTTCATGTTTCGATTTTAGTTTGTGGGTTTACCGGCTTTCAAAAGACTACTACATCGATTGTTTAGCGAGGTGGTAGTCTTCTTTCAGGGCGCGGTTACGAAATGGGTGGTTTAATTGATGATAAGGCATTACGAGTATATTAAAATATACTCGTAATGCAATTCGTCTTTGTCGCTGCCCAATTCGTAATCGCATCTTTAGCCGGTGTAGTGGGAGCGATCAATGTTGTTTAAGAATAATTATTGATTGATCACATTCATGGACTTTGTAGGTCTGCTCACCACCAGGTAGATACAAAGTCACATACCGTTCTCCAAAAAAAAAAAAAAAATCTCAGTGTTAGAAGGAGGGGTGTAACACCGAGTTTTATATCAGGCAGGTCAAATAAAGGGTATTTTTTTCATGTGTTTTATAGTATTATTAGTATATTTTTTTTAATTTACGTAAATCGTAAATAAATAAAAAAATACTCGTTATAATACGTTCGTTATAGGTATTTATAGTTATATTGAAATATATAATTTAATACGATATATTTCGCCTTACTTGGCGTCTTCAACCTATTAGATAATTTTCTTTTTTGTGAATATCAATTTATTTCCTACTATTAAAATTTTAAATATATTTTTAAATTTTGTGTGTATACTTTGTATTTTCGAACAATTTAAAACCACCCTTAAACCATTTTCTTCTATCCCCCGCCCCTATTATATTCCGAAGATTTGACTGGAAGAGAATGTATATCAGCATTAGGTTTATTGATTTGAACAATAAAGTTTTAAAAAAAAACATAGAGCGAAAGTACGACGTCAACGACGTATGTGACGGATTAGCATCTTAAGTTTGATAGATCTGCAGCCGCAGAGGAGATAATATCGTGATCGACGCGCCACCTCGCGACAAAAGTGGGGAGATATCGAATGAGAATAGCAACAAATTGTTCCCTAGAGCTACATTTATTCATACGTAGAAAAGGTATCATCAATTGTTAGAAATAGGAGCGAAATATTTACATGATGCTGATCATATTTCAAAGTTGGACGTATTTTCAGCTACCTTTTATTTTTACACCTAAACTAAGCTGAAAAAAACTCTCACTTTGAAAAAATCTAAAATCTCCTAAAAATCGGTGCACCCACAGTCTAAAACCGAAAGATGATTAGGTCACTTGACGGTTTTGGCAACTCTATAGGCGGTGTAAAAAAACCGGTCGGTTGTTTCACGGCCTGGCAAAGTTGACCTTCCCCACCTACTAGGTAATTAAATAATTATTAATAAAATTAATCTGACATTTCTGTAAAATTCTTAGGTGTTAGGTTAGGTTACGTACGGTCCACATGAGCAACTTATTAATTAGCATTCATAATTCATATAGCCAATCATACATAGAGTAACCACTGATACTTAAATTCAAATTAAAAAGCGTATATTAACAAATGCGGAAACTACTCAATCCACCAGTTTACAGCACTCCACTGGTGGACACACTAAAACTTTCTCAGTACAATAGACTTACCTAAAGTTAAGGCTGGTAGAGAAAGCCTAGCGCTAACTCCGCCTTTTTACTTTGTGTAATAAAATTTAAAACAAATACAAATGACACGTAAAATATAATTTATTTTGCTTTGTTTCAGGTGTCAGACAACTCTAATGATGCGAGAGAAGTAAATAAAAATGTCCAGCTTCCTGTTCAGCCAAAGAAAGTGGTAAGTTGGTACTCATGTAATAATCAAGTATTAATATTTCATTAGCTGTTTTTAGCAGATCTCTGTACAAAGAGACCGCAGTATCGATATCTTGTTACTTTTCGACTATCGACAGTTATTGTATAATCCACAGATATGACTTAGTAGATAGATAGGCGGTACGTTTCGTCTCATACGTGTGCCACCTTGATTTAATTATATGTCTTTTATACCATTTTGTGTATTTTTTTACTGGAGCAGAGCTAATGCTTTTGTAAAGTTTATGAACGGGGTTGATCAATACATTGTCGCGTCAATACAATAAATGACGCGGTTGCGAAAAAGGCGTCCATGAAGGATTTGCATTACTATAATCTACTTTAATATCCTCTTATTACCATTTTTTTGTTACTGCTATATGACCAACAGCAAAGCCATTTTGTTTTATCCTATGGGTAACTTTAACACTATACTTTTGTCTACTGTAACACATTGGAAACACACGACGCGTCCACCGCGCTCACAGGTGATGCGATCTGACAATGAAACATGTAGGTCTGCTATGCATACAAACATTCGTACATAGACTTATGAATAAAATAATAGTTTTATTATTGGATTAAAAAAGTAAAACAAATTCATTTATTTTTTTGACTGCATTTGTTGCTAGTGTAGCATCGGGTCATTGCACGAAATACTTGGTACTTTGTGAACGTAATCTAGTGTCTAATTAATTATAGCAAGTAAAAAAGATAAATCCCTGATATATAAGTCGTAGTAAACTTACTCACGATGTTCATCCTATATCTATGGTTTTATCTGTTGTACAACAGTATATGGGTGTGATAAAAGACTCTTATACAGCTGAAAATTGCCGATATTATTTCCCATTATGATTATGGGACATAAAGAAGAAAGTGGCACGGTGCGACGTAGGTCAAATGTATTGTGGCCAGCACTGACTTAATTTTCACACCATAAGATGTTATGATCAAATTCTTATGGGCAATCTTCTGCTCCTGAGTATAAAAAACAAACTGTTACAGCCGGGTTAACATTATTATTTTATAGGAGCCACCGCATAATAAATATGTATGTACGACATTCTACACATATTGTCCTGGTCACAAAAAACTCCAAGCGGTTTTAGTTACTTAAAAGCGGTCCCAGCCTAGTAGTTAAGTCACTGTGCAGCTGATAACAAGGTTAAGCAAATGACAACAAGGCCGGACCTGTGATGGGTGACCGCTTTATACAACGAGGCTATACCATCATAAACAAGCTCGCCACTTATTTAGTGTATATGTGGAGGAGGCCGTTTAAACGGTTCTCGGGAGCCAAAAAAAAGGCACCCGTGATGTTTATTATTTTACAAAAAAACTCGTTCCTGAACTTATGTCAGATCCCCTAAGCTAAGAACATATTATTGTGAATGGCTGTCGCTATATTAGAACATATAAAAGGCCTATTGTTAGTCAATGCGTATTATGATATTAATGAATATTTCTATGATTCAGTACATCATAAATGAAATAGGTTTACCTATTCTAATGCTAAAGTCATACTATTATTTCTTCTGCTAAAGTGTAAAATTGATTGTACTTTATAATATAGTGAGTGTAATAAACTATGTATTTATTAATTAATTAATCAATTGTAAAGTTATGTCAAATTATAAACTAAAATTATTTATTAACCACTCTGTTTTGCATGCATGATATGCTAATTCTGTAGACACATTTTATATTGTACCATCTTGTAAACTCGGAATTACTGCGAATAAACATTTCATTTCATATTTATCAATAATCTTGGTAACAAAACGATTTACTCATCATGGAATCGAAATGTCATCTTCAAACTTTTTTTAGGTGGAAAGAAGGCCTCTATAACTTCTCTGGGTCGACCGATCAGTCTCGTTACCACCGCCTATACAGATGCAAGAACCGTCAAGTTTCGGTTTTAGTCTGTGGGTTCACCGGTTTTCCGGAGACTACTGCATCGATTTCTTGTCGAGGGGATAGCCTCCTTCTATGGTATGGTTACGAAACGGTCGATTGATTTGACGATAAAGTAGCGAGGATATTAAAAATGACTCGTAATGCAAATACGTCCATGTCGCCGCTCATTTCGTAACCGCATCATTTAGCCGGTACAGTGGGAGCGATCAATATTGTTAAACAACAAAGATTTTGATCGATTCCATTCATGTAGTTTGTCGGTCTGCTTAATACTAGGTGGAAACTAAGTCACATGCCGTGCTCCATTAAAAAAAATAAAAAAATACATTCATTGAAACTTTGATTTCCAATTGATATCCAATTTTTTTTTTTAGTGGGATAAGGTCCCTGAGTCCCTAGCGACGACGGCAATATAAATGTGATAAAGAACTTTTAACAGTGAAAATTTAATTGGTTTTCTATATAAAATTTAAAGGTATTCAGACTTTTTTCATAAAGCTATCTTATCACGCTTTCTTGAGCGCCATGCTATGGGGGCTGAATTACCGTCCGTTATCGCCTTGCCAATTTGCAGTACGTATTATTCAGTTTTATTATTGTTGGTATTCTTACTTGGAGTATTATCTTGGCTCTTGACCATGACCATTGCATCGTCAGTTGACCTCGGTACAGGATTTGGAAGGTGCTAATCAGTTGACAAATAGTTAACAGGTTTCACTAAGCCACATTCCGTGAGGTTTACTGGGCCATACGCTTCCTGTTGGAATGAACAGAAATGCTTTGTTCATAGCTTTTACTTAGTTTATTTTGGTAAAGACCATGTTTTACCTGGTCCATTTTCAATCAAACAATGTTTTAAGGTGGTATACTAGAGACCTGAATAGTTTTATTTGTTTCGACGAACAATTTTAATTAAACCTAAAGGATGCAAAAGATTTTATAACCTATATAACCCAAAGCACGGCATGTGACTTTGTATCCATTTATAGGGTCGATCAATAGATTTTTGATTAACAATATTGATCGCTCCCACTATGCCGGCTAGATGATGCGGTAAGGAAATGGGCGACGACATGGACGTATTTGCATTATGAGTCTATTTTAATATCCTCGCTGTTTTATTGTCAAATCAATCGCCCATTTCGTAACCGCACCATGACAAGAGACTACCCCTCGACAAGAAATCGATTCAATAGTCTCCGGAAAACCGGCGAACCCACTGACCAAAACCGAAACATGACTAGTCCATTTGACGGTTTTTGCAACTGTATGGGCGGTGGTGGTAACGAATCCGGGAGGTCGGCCTAGCGAAAAATGTTTTTAAATTAAATTAATACTAAAATTATTGAAAATATTTTTCTATATACTCTGAAGATAGACAAGAAGATTTAAAATAATAATTTCATCAATAAAGGACATAGAAACATAATATTTGATTTGTTAAAAAAAACCTACTAATTATTAATTTGTTTTGCCTTACTATTTTTTTATTTCAATAAAAACCACGACTGGCTTGCCACTTGTTCGGTTTATGGGTTCAGAATATCATATATATATATGAAAAAACAAAAATGTTTTACATACTTTAAACATATTTATATTTAGGAATAAACTCATTGAAATCGGTCCACCCGTATTTATTAGAGCTACGATGCCACAGACAGACAAACAAAGCGGCCATAATGACTATAACAGAACCTAAATATTTTCACGCCCACCATACAAAAAATAAAGAAAGGTTAATTGATAAAACATGATAATTTTGTCATCCTCTTAAGTCATAAACCTTTTAATATGACTTTTCTAACGATCTTCGGAGTTTGTCCCGAACCAATTATACTTTATTATAACCAATAAAAACCTGACGAACCTAACGCCTTTAAGTTTTATACCATACTGTTCATTTGAGTGGAACCTATGTATTTTTTTATGTCTGTAAAGAAAAATGTTGTATCTGTCATGTTGCTCACCATACATAGAGTTTACTATGTTTAATAGATTATTCTGTGCATGTGCACTGTAATTGACATGTGTCAAAGCAAAACCTAACGGGCACTATTTTAGGACAATGTTTATAGAAACTGCGGATGCTGTGAATCCAACGAACTACATACCGACTCTAGTTTCTATATATTTTAGTTTTTATAGCATGATCAAACATTTTATAGGTTTATAATCAGATTGTTTATCCTATCTCGGCATAAACCTGCTTAAAATTAATTAACAACAGTATTAAAATTTGATTAAAACGATGATTAATATCGTTTAAACTTTGGGTGACCATCGAAGGAGCTAATTGCGCTAATAATACCTCGATCAATTCAACTTTGAAAACGACCCTCATTGAAAATTTTCATCAAAAGCCTTGAACCTTATCCCATACAGTGATGGCGTCACGACATCAGTCAAAGGTGAGGTGGTGTCGTAAAGAACGAAGCTAGATACCGGCGCAGTGCGTACTGCGCGCGCGCTCAGGCCGCATGACTGCGATATGCCGCCCGCCTTAGCGCACTACAACCGCGATCGTCTTTCAAAACAATTAATTCGGTTTTGAAATAAACCGTCTTTAATTGCTAATTGAAGCTTGTAAGAAATCTTCTTAGTTCTCATTTGTGATTATAAACTTTTAAAGTTCAGTTTAGTGTTTGAATTATGTTAAGATTTCAAGCTGTGTTTAGTGTTATACTGAAATGAAGTTGTTTAAAAGAAGCAAATCATTTAGTGGTAAAGATAAACGTGCTCCTACTGTGGATGACGCCTTTGTACTTGAGGTATATATTGCTGAAATCATGCCATATAAATAAAGTTCTAAATTGCATTTGATATTTATAAGTTAGAGACTACGATTTACCATAAAATACTATGATTTAGCTGCATTTTCATGTATGTTTTGATTTGCATCCAATTGAAGTGAATCAGGCGCCTATTTGTGTAATGCAAGGTTACACAATTAAATATCACTATTATTATTATTGTTATTCATAGGTTAGTTTTATTATAGGTAATAATTTTAGTTTGAGCACCCTGATAGCATAGGGGCTGCTCGACTGAGGCATTTCAGCGTTTCCGCACCCCCGACGCAATCGTAGCTTCTAAACGGATGAACCGATTTAGGATTAGTTCTTTTTCTTTGATAGGTATGTTAACTATGATTCAAGAAAGTCTGTATAGCCGTTTGATGATCATCAGCTTTTTTTAAATGATATTTTAACAATTTTTTTTTTAAACAATATAATATCGTGTTATTTAATAGGTCTACTTTTGTAAAATTGTACAAGACAGTTAGTATTAACCTATTTATGAACCTTATCGGTAGATAATATTTTATCACTTTTAATGATTGATCATAAATTCTATGATTTACTAAATGTTAAACTATTAAGGTCTCTAAATTCAGCTATTACCATTCTGCTAAATTTGTTAAATCTATTATCGCACTCGCATCGCTAAATATTATAATCGCTGTTTTTGACAGATTTATGCAGACGATTAGTTTGCAAACTAGGAAATGTGTTAAAATAAGCCATTATGATGCGATTAGAAGATTATAGTATAGTAAGCTTGGGGTTCCGAGGCCAAGAATTTTGAGTAAAGGTTATGTGGTCTTCTAACTGAGACTTTTAAAGATTCTTGGTCCAGGAATATTTTCAAAAAAACAAAATTCGGTTCGAGGGTTGGTCTTGATTTTTTGTTTTATATTAATAGATTTTTATAGTTAATTTAAATTTTACTACTAATTTATAGTAAAGTTAAAGTAGAAAACGGGGTAACTAAATACATAAAGCTGAGGCTCTACCAATAGTTTTTTAAAATCTTTTTGACGTTAATATGTGAGAATCCACCAATAGAATCGCTTTATTTTTTAAAGCAGGAAAAATAAAGAGACCCTATTGGTAGTTCTTTGCGTATATTCGTTACTTAAATACGAAGCTTTACTTAAACTCTTGGTATAGCATCTGAACTTATCAATATAGTCGTAGATATTTACAATAGAAATGCCATATTATATCGACCGATCTTTTATTTTAATATCGCATTGAAAAAAATGTATGTCAATGACAATTGTTATTGACAGATATTTGTCATTTCTTTAAATAAGACGTAGGTACACGTTTAGTAACCATTAACGCTAAGTTAAAAGTTAATATTTGCGAATGCTTGACAACTATTGCGCAGACAAACTGGATTCTAAACTCGGTCTCAGAGTTGAGTGCCTACTCATCTTAGATCATTCTGTAAGTCACTGCCCATTTGGTAAGTGACATTTGGTTTGGTTAGTCGACACGATAGTAAAATACTTTTACTATTGTGTCGACTGTCTACGAAAAAGTCGACGAAAAGCGTTATAAGATATGTTACGTATGATTTTTTTAATTTACAATACGTTTAGTTTTGGCCCGTGGAGTATTTGGTGAACTCAATATTCTAGCTAGTGTAATGGATAATATCTTAAAATATATATTAATATTATAAAGCCCGCGCCAATCTCAGGAACTACTGGTTCAAATTGAAAAAATATTTTAGTATTGGATAGCCAATTTATCGAGGAAGGCATTTACAAACATCACGATACGACCAATAGGAGCTAAGTAACAACGAAAAATGTTGCAAAAACGGGGAATAATTATTCTTTTTGAGAGCGTAGCGTTGAATTTAAAAGGTTGTACTTTGGGTTAAATGAGGTTCTATTGATTACATCGATTATTAGCTCAAAGTACATCCTTTCAAATTCACCATGTATATGTAAACCTACTTTTTAAAAGTATATCTATTATATATGTATTTTAAGCTAGAAATACGATGTAGTGTCTAGGTATAGGTAGGTATTATAATTTGCAAGGTAAATTGAAAGGCAAGGTTATCTTATCAGACGAGAGGCCGTTGAAGCGAAACCAGGCATTCGCGTTACATACAGGCATGAAATATTTTGCTGAACAATCTTTAAGAGAACAAATATTTATTGTAACACTTTATTCGAAAGCAGAAAGGTTCAATTTTCAACTACAATTGCTTGGTTTTATCGGTAATCGAGTGTGCTCAGTTTTTATTGCTAGATATCCACTGTACCCCTTTATCTGATTGATATAAATTTATTGTTATATTATTATTATACATTTGTATCACATTAAGTAAAATAAAATAAATATCATGAAATATGAGTCTACACCGAACAAGTGGCTAGCTCGTCGCGATAGAACGCTTAAAACTTTTCATGAACCATTCGATCAAATTACTTTTTTTTATAAAGATAACATGTTATGAAAATCCTGGTGGGCGGAACTCGAACCTATCCTCGCTTTCGCGCAAGGTACTCAACCACTGAGTCAACCGGGTTTACTCACTCCTCACGATATTTGCCATTGCTGGTTATCTACTTATACCCTCTATATGCTTTCTTCTAATTACTCTAATTTAGAGCGAAGTTAGAAGTCCTAGTTTCTAATACTACATGATAGATCAATATTTATAACATCAAGACTCACGGTTTTGTAATTACCTTTACGCCTACATACATATCGTCACGGGTGTCTTGCCGGGTGTGTCGCCCGAGACCGCCTAGACGGCCCCAGGGTACCCAGCGGAGGGGTTTTAATCCCACCTCGTCACAGCCGATGGTATGAGTCTACACCGAAGATGTGGCTAGCTCGTCGCGATGTTTTGGATAGACTCAATAAACCATCTATAAACAGTATTCACAAGTTGTTATAGTGAAACCGGAACCGACAGCTTAACGTGCTCTCCGAGGCACTATAGTGGTATTATCAAACAAATGTACATATTTTTTTTAATTAAAAAATCATTGGTACACACCGGGATTCGAACCAGGGAGCCCAAGGTCTAACCAACTCGGCCACCACCTTTACACCTAATTTAATTAAAATCAGCACTAAATTGTCCACAAATATACAGACAGACAGACAAACTGACATTCACTTTCAATATTAGTATGGATTTCAATGCCCACAACAATATAAGCTACCAGCATAGTAACTATGTTGAACCAATAAAAAAATATGGTCTTGAGTTTGTTTAAGTGTACGTTCACTACTGCGAAATCATAATAAATATATGAAATCATATACATGCTATACCTAAATATAGTATATTTTTGTTGTCAATTTTATCTTTATGATTTCGAAATAAGTAACCTACCTATTTTTCCATGTGTTTGTAAACAGATAAGATGACAAGAACATCCGTCGCTAGGTATAGTTATTTACGCACGTACGATTCCTGAAAAAAAACTTACTTGCTTTAATTTCTTGAACCTTACTCAAGAATTGCAATAATATACAATACTTAACAATATATTACAGAAAAACTTAGAATCTTCTTTTAGGGTTCAGTTACGAAACGGGCTGCTTTATCGCCAAATCAACCGAAAATATTAAAATAGACTCTTAATGCAAATTTGGTTTGTCACCGCCCATTTCGTAACCGCACCATTCAGCCGGCATAGCGTTCAATATTGTTAATTAAACAAGAACAAAAATTCTTACTAGTTGTGCCCCGCGGTTTCAACTGTCACCGGTTTAATTTCTCCAGCCTTCCTCAACAATAGAGTATGTTATAGAAAAACTACTAACAGGATGCGGTTACGAAACAGACGATATTGATCGACCCCATTCATGAAAGTAGTAGATCTGCTTACCATCAGGTCAATACAAAGTCACATGTCGTACTCCAATAAAATAAAAAAATGTCTCTGACTTTTAGTCTTTAAGTGGCCGCTTTTAGAATCTCGGCTACTGCGAACTACTATCCATATAAAAAATAAAACCTAACAATTACATCATATGACTATAGTTATCTCAGAAAATAGTAGGTAAATGAATTCTAACGTTAGAATCTGAAGTCACCGATATAATTAGATACAAACGGCTTATGAAGTAATGCCACTATATGTTGCATCTAATATGTTCACACATTGCTGCCATAAAACTTAAACTGATGCACAGGGTTAGATCAGAATAAAATAAATAAATACCGAGAACCGTTTAAACGGCCTCAGGGTACCCAGCGGAGGAATTAACCTAACCCGTCCTCATTTCGCCGATGATATTCGGAGGCAACACCTAACAAGTGTCAAGCTTGTTGCGGTGTTTATGATGAAATAGCCTCGTTGTATAAAGCGGTCACCCATCCCAGGCCGGCCTTGTTGTCATCTGCTTAACCTTGTTATCAGTTGCGCAGTGACTTAACCACTAGGCTGGGGCCGCTTTTTTATTTTTGTATTTATTTTTTGTAGTATTAGTCATTTATAAAAAAAATAAAAAATTCTATTGCGTTAGTATTATTATATTCTTCACACCCTCTTACATACACTCTCACATTATCATAACACACAAAAAGAGGAACACCTTTACACATTTTAATAATAAGCTTATCCTAGTAAACTATGCTAGTTTGCAAGAGTAACTCACCGTAGGGATGGGCGCTGTATGCCGAAATACAAGTGTTTACCTAGTTCGGCGGCAGATACCATTCGGTATAATTTTGTAACATTTACCTAGCTGTAAGATTTGTAAGATCTTTGTAATGTAAAAAAATAATGGAAATAAATTTATTTATTTAATTCTAAAAGGTAAAAAGGCTCCCCAAATAACAACTTAAGAGCCAGGAAAAAAAACAATTATACATAAAAAAATGTCCTTGAGACCCGAATCTCTGTACGTACACTCCTGTAGGTACACCGGTATTCATAAAAACTTATTGAGGCCTTGAAGAACACTTAAGTTCTAGTAGGTGTTGTCCTCAGTCTAGTGGTTAAGTTACTGTGCAACTGATAATAAGCCGATTACAACAAGTCCTGGGATGGGTGACCGCTTTATACAACGAGGCTATATCATCATAAACACGGAAACAAGCTCGCCACTTGTTAGGTGTTGCCTTCTATTACCAGCGGCGAAATGAGGACGGATCAGCTAACCACCTAGTCTTACACTAGTTGGTTATGTAGCGTGCGTTCGGTTGGTTGTTTTTTTATATTTTTATTTAATGACACCTTTTATTAATTAATTTATAATGGTTATATATATATGGCAGCCTAACCAAACGCACTCTAGACCTTATTGTCAAAACTTTTTTTTTTGACTATTCATAAATATCTGTAAAGATTTACATGAAATAAGTAATATTTGATTTGATTTGGGTTAAACGGTTCTCTGGAGCATATAAAGGCACCCGTGATGGTATTTATTTATTTATTATTTAGGTTTTTTTTATTTTTTAGGAACAATAATAAATATTCGTAAAAGATACAAAACCTATTTTAACCAAAGTGAGCATCAAGGACTCAATAAGTTTTTATGAATAAGGCCACAAGTTCCGTACCCAACTCGTTACTCGTTATTCCACTAAAATGTATGAAACATCTGATATATTTTCTCTGTGACAGAGTTGGTCCCACAGTAAAAGTTGTTCGTATTATGAGTATGTTAACTGTTTTAGTAACAAACTCCATAACAAGGGTTTTTTTTTTATATGTAGGACAAATTACACATTTTGCTCTGGTCACAAACTAAGCTCTACGCTTGTCTATGTGTACCAGAAGCAACGGTATAATACATATTACATTTTATAAATACACAGACCATGACATACTGTACAAAAAAGCGTACTAATTTTTTTTTTGCCATCGCAATCGAACTCACGACCTCCGGATACAACGCCAAAGGCGCAAACACTAGTCTACTAAGGCTGTCATTTTGTATGCGTAGGCGCTAGGGGGGTTTCTTAATTTATCCTTGGCTTACGAAAGATTTTTATATTTTATCTTTATTAACATCTATGTATATTGCTGTTAATATTTGTTGACACGCTAATGAAAGTGTTAAACACTTGTGTCGATGCATAAAATATAAATTTAGGTAGATATTCTGTACAAGAGATATTTGCATGTGAAAAGTTTTGCGGATGTGACTTACTGTACTTAACGATTCTTACTGTGAAGTTGATTTCTCTTTCTAAGAAAGTCAACTCAAAGTCAGGTGGGTGTCAAGTGATTTGATAACAATTGCATTTATAAGATAACTGGAGTTAGGTTAGTTCGGCGCTGCATGCATAATAGATGACATTTATTCGATTAGGAACATAAGAGTTGCGAGTGAGAACAAATAAAACGCCTTTATTAAAATCATAGTCTATTAAATATAAACGTGGTAGCCGAGTTGGTTAGACCTTAGACTTAAAAATACTTCCCTAGTTCTAACCCCGGTGTGTACCAATGAGTTGTTAATCTAATGCATCGGAGAGCACTATACTAACTTGTGAAACTGTTTATAGATCGGTTATTGAGTCTATCCAAACATCGCGACGAGCTGGCCCCCTTTTTCGGTGTAGACTCATTCCATCGACTACGACGAGGTGGGATTAGAAACCCCTCCGCTGGGTATACCCTAGGCCGTCTAGGCGGTCTCGGGCACCGTAAGGCACCCGTGATGATATTTATTTTTAAAATCATAGTCAAAGGACATGAGATGATGAGATGACATAGAGGTTTATTCACAGATGTGGTTTTAGAAAAACAAAGTCAATAAAAAAACTAAAGGTTCTTTGCAAAAAAAAAACTCACCTTTATTTTTATAATAACTTATTATTTAACATTAAAATAGTACATTGTTCACCGAGGGGAGAAAGTCACCGATTACTAACGAGGGCGAAGTTTGAGGCCCGACGCGAAGCGGAGGGCCTTAATTCGCTCGAGTTAGGAATCGCACTTTCTCGCCGAGTGATACATAGTGCTTTATTATATAATTTTAATAGTGCTTATATTAAAATTATTACAGTTGTTAAAACTTAATAAATCAAAAATGCAAAGAAAGTAAACAGCCAATAAACCAATTCTTTTATTTTATTTTGATTAAAATTTCGAACTTGTAAAAAAAAACTAGGCTGTATGGCTTTGAACCCTTGCCTTTTCTAATTTGGAAGAATTGAAGAAAAAAAATTAAAAAAAAACTAGCACGTTAACAATGAATTTTCATATACTTTTTCCTCCCGCTTAAGCACGTTAACAATGGATTTTCATACACTTTTTCCTCCCGCATATTTGTACGACTACAAAGACGTACTTTCTGACCTATTCTTACGCAAGTAAGAACCTACTTTCCGAGCAGGTGTAGTATAAAAAATATTATATCGTAATAATAAATTACGAAAAATTATCGTATGTACCAACTATTTAAAGCAAAATTTTACCTTAAAATAATCAAAAATATATTTACTTTTGTTATTTTTATTTATTATCTTTACAAGTGCAATAAGTACAGCCAAAACCATTAATTTTATTTATTTAAAACTATTAAACCCAAACGCATTTTCATCTAGTTCTAATCGTCAAAAAGCGAAGACTTATATAAACCTGATTTCGTTACGTGGGTTGAAATTTTGTGTAGCTGATATTATTGTGGGAACATCGAATGTAGAACCACAAGTATCGAATGCATCGGCCCACGCGAAGTCTGTTAGACCCTGATCTTTATTAGCCACATCCAGCAGGATACATCATCAGGAATAGCTCTAATCGCTTCACCACAATGAGATTAATATTTTAGAGATGCTATCTGAACATACTTTAAAACAAACGCTTGTGGGAACATCGAATATAGAATCACAAGTATCGAATGCATCGGCCCTCGCGAAGTCTGTTAGACCCTGATCTTTATTAGCCACATCCAGCAGGATACATCATCAGGAATAGCTCTAATCGCTTCACCACAATGAGATTAATATTTTAGAGATGCTATCTGAACATACTTTAAAACAAACGCTTGTGGGAACATCGAATATAGAATCACAAGTATCGAATGCATCGGCCCTCGCGAAGTCTGTTAGACCCTGATCTTTATTAGCCACGTTCAGCAGGATACATCACCAGGAATAGCTCTAATCGCTTTACCACAATGAGATTAATGTTTTAGAGATACTATCTGAACATACTTTAAAACAAAAACTTGCTTGCGGGAACACCCAATATAGAACCAAATATTTACAAGCAGCGTCGTAAATATTTAAGTAAGCTAGAGTCACGAGCGCCCCTGGCAAGATTTGAATTTCGCGCCCTTCTTTTCTTCCTTATTTTCTGAGTTCCAATAGCCCGTATGCTGTGGGTTGGCAAAATGCGCCCTCCTGAGGGTTGCGCCCCTGGCAGCCGCCCGTCTGGCCAGCCCCTAGCTACGACGCTGTTTACAAGTATCGAATGCATTGGCCCACGAGAAGTCTGTTAGACCCAGCTCTTTATCAGGCACGTCCAGCCAGGATACAATACATACTCAGGAATAGCTCTATTCGCTTTACCACAATGATATTAATGTATTAGAGACTCTATCTGAACATATCTTAAGAAAATAAAATATAGTACAAACTTTTACTACTTTTCATCAGGAAATCTTTTTCTTCATTTTTTTTATATTTTGGTCTTTTATCAATAAAAGTACCTAATTATACATCACTTTAAAGTAGTAACAATTTGAAAGACTTACTATTATTGTCCTAAGAAGTGGTGGTTTTTTTAACGAACTTCAAAAGTAGAGGAGGTACTAACTTCGACGTTATGATTTTTATGTGTGTAGTTTTTCTTTCGCTGTTGGTCCTCATTTTAATAATAGGTACCTACTAAACATAATTAGTATTTTTTTTCAGTTTTGTAACTTTTTTGTTACGATTAGGTAAAGTTAAAGTATAGACTTCTTTAGAGTATATATTAACCTTATTGCCCGATCCAGTCAAGTAGTAAAGAATGTTTATTATCTTACCAACCAACTACGGTGCGCTATTTTTCGTCTGCATGTTAAGATTTCGACACACGCCACGATAAACCTAAAGATCCACACCTTTACCTGGTGTGTAAGCAAACACTAGAGGTACAGTACAATCTATACATATACTCGTATATGCGCATGCTTCGCCACGTGCTACGTTGGTACGTATTATTATTTGCATTGTAATGAGAAGTCACAGTTAACTGGGACTATAATAACGGTGCAATCTGCCCACTGATTTGAATATTTTATCAGTTTAAATGTTGTTGTTTATTGATACCTAAAACCGGAAAATCTGGAAGTTTATTTCTTAAAAAGGGAAAATGACAAGTAAAACTAAAAGAGTTTTTAGATTAAAGAATATATTCTATAGGTTATTAGGTTACTTTAGTTAACTACGTAAGTATTTTACGAAAAACTAAAACAAAAATTCTTACTGTTTTTCTCCGGAAAACCTACTATCGATAATAATCATAATTTTTAAAAACAAAACATGATTGTCGGTCTCTGATTTGTGTGATCAACTTCAAGGTCGTTGATATAGAGTATAGAGCCTTTTATTTATAATTACCACATAAATTGGATTAATGCCCAACATGACAACCCACCGACTTATAGTTGTCAACAAAACAACATTAATGTAATTGGAATTCTCAACCACAACGAAATCGTGAGGAAACCAGCTGGTCTTGTGGATTTACATAATATGTACCTTTATTATGATTAATATTTCTACCATTAACTGTGCAATGCATTGTAAAATGCTCCACAATCGACTATAACGTCATTGTTTTCTTAAGCCAATTTAGATTTTAATTTCTTTATGGCTATGAAAGAAAATTTTAATTCTTAATTACCTACAGTACCTACTTGTGTAGGTATTTCTTTGTACTGTACCAATAACAAGTTTGTTCGTCACACTGTAAATGTTTTTTATATATCTAATGTACATTTTGTTAGCCGTTTTTCTTAACACAAATCTTTGTTAAGAAAAACGAAAAAATTAAAATGAAAAGCTTTGGTCAAAAGAAGTCAGAAAATGCAAAACCATTTTTAGGTCCATCGTCGGTTTAATAAAATATTATTATAAATATATTTTTTATATGCAGTGCATTAATCAAATTTTTGTTTTTTTATAAACTTTAAGAAATGAATTAGGAGCCGATTGTTTCTTCTCAGATAAAGTTATTCGACAAACGAACTGTCTGACTGAAAAAAAATATTTATTCTTCATTCATGTTATCTTTTAAGTTATTTTATTATGTAAATTGAAAAATCATAACCTTAATCAATTAATTATGTACCTACTATAAACAAATAACAATAAACTTAAATAAAAAAAACGAGAACTTAATTCAGTGAAACTGAAAGTAAAATAAAGACGGTTAAATATTTAATAAAGACGGTTAAATAAAATCACCAGAATCTAGTTAATTAATATACTCGTAGTTCAGTTGCCTTGAAGAGATTATAAGTAATTTCTAAGCGTATGATAAATAACTATAGATTAACATTATATGTTGACACGTTATGCATATTGAGTAGACCACACGGATTCAAGCTAGCTAGCATAGGTATCCTAACATCTATGTCATTAGGTTACCCAGTCTAGGAGATATTCAGCACCTTTTTCGGTCAGTTTATAGTCAATATCCTGCCTAGATTTGTGACAAAGAAATATTACCGCTACAGTACGTGCTCTGGGTATTATGTTGCAAATTTGAGATGCTATGACTCAAAGGTTATGATAATATATATCTGCTACTTGTTTCTACTGAGGCTCTACCATGTGTTTGCGCATTGTAGCAACTTAACGTATTCGTATAAGTATACGTAAGCAACAACCAATAGGATCGCTTTATTCAATCCTGTTACCAAAAATAAAGCAGCCCTATTGGTTGTTGCTTACGTATACGTATACAAATACGTTACGTTACTACAATTTGCGCATTGTAGAGCCTCATGGTAGAGCCTCTGGACTATCTCTAGAATTAGCTGTTACCCGACCAAATTAAGAAGTCAGATTAAGACCATGCTTATATTTACTAGTATATACATTTTGATATATAATTTTGTACCTATATCATATGACTAGTTAGTAAATAAGGAGTAAGGACTTAGAAACGGGTTATGAGGCAGGTTTTCTGATCAAATGCTACTTTTTCATAGAATTATTAATTGTGTCTCTATCAATGACCTGAAAAAATCTATCAAGTACAGACTAGGTTTATTTTGTACCTTGTTAGTAAATAGTGTGGCAAGTTCTTATTTAATTTATTGGTGTATGTATTATCACGGATGCCTTTCGGCACTGGAGACGACTTAGATGTCTTCGGGTTACCCAGCGGAGGGGATTTACTTTAACCTCATAGCAGCCGATCAGTACTTGTTTAGGCTAATAACATTGAAAATTTGATAAAGTGAAACTGAAACCGACAGCTTAATGTGTTCCCCGAGGCACTATAGTGGTGTTTTCAAACAAATGTACATATATCGCCGTGTTAGAACAAAAACCAACTAAGTTAGCCATTTTTGCACAATTAATATTTTGAGGAAATGCGTTTTGAAAGTTTGTGGTCTTTTTTCATATATTTGTCAAGACATTGAGAGATATAAGAGCAAGTAGGTAGGTAGAAAATTTTATAACCTTTAAGTGTATTTATATAAATTAAACAAATACAACTTACAATATTGTTAAAATAGCTAAATACTTTTTTGGGTGACTTACTTAATTGGTTTTTCTTCTTGAACCAAAATCACAACTTATTTTACAAGGTATTATAGGAAGGCAGCTAATAACTAATTTCCAAGTTAAATAACAGCATGTTTGTTCATACTAGCTCATAAAACGAAATATTTTACTTACTGCGTAGAAGTTATTGGCAAAAATGTAAATAATAGTTGGTTTTACCAGTAGATAAAAATAAAAATTAACAATATATGGGGTTTTAATATTTAATTGATAACATTAAACTTTATAAAGTTTATACCAAATGCAAGGTCAAGTCATCAAAATTAAATGAAACTTATTATTTTTTAATACCCCGATAAGAAAAAAATGGTTCCGTGCTTCAAAGACACGTTAAACCGTCACCGTCGGTTTCAATCACTGTTCAAATGGTTTTTTTACATTACCCATGTTACAGGCGGTTTTAAACTCTGACACTAGGTCTTGTTAGGTCAATCGTCAAATACAACCTACACAATGAAGGAAAGATTCTTTTATTTTCTAATAAATATTATTATTTAAATTATGTATAAAAAAAAACAACATTTTGTATTATTAAGCTTTATTATTTAATTAAATATTCTTAAAATTAAAGTTGAGTTTTTCACAAGTAGTGTGTTGTGTGTGTGTGTGTTTGTGTATGTGGAAGTGAGTGTTGGTGTGGGTGTGTGTATTTATATGTAGATAGTTAAGTAGTTAGGGTTAGTTTAAGCTTGACTATAAAGATATTCATCGATTTATAAAACGTTTTACAAAAAAAAATCTGACAAACTTCGTGCTTTGTGTCATTAATTTAAAGGAAATGCATTTTTGTGTTTGATTGTTCAGTTGATCGCTTTCTCAACGCTTCAACTATATGCTTTGTTTTTGGCCGATGAATTTTAATTCATCCCAAAAGAAAGTTCTCATTGTTGGTATAGTCCATACTCCAGTATTTTCTACAAATGCTTACTCGGTCATCTTCTGTAAAATTTGTAGTACATTTAAAAGTAAATTTTAAACAGTCAACTATTTTGACGAAGTAGGTTTAAAGGCCTTTTGAACTCTCATCTGCACTGTGTTCACTACCCCCTCTACTCAACCAAATACTATATGATCCTGTTAGCGCCATCTTGGAAACACGCTCCATAAAAGTTCCGACAGCTGATCTTGGAAGGCCAAGATCCTTCAATAGACGATGCAAAAACTTTGCTGGAATTCCTCTTGCACCAACTTCCACTGCATAAAGTTGCGTTTTAAATCCGCTTCTAGTAATTTCGTTTATGAGATCAAAATATTTGTTGGACTTGATGTTGTGGTCCTTAGGAATGTTTGTTTCCCACGGAACGGTGAGTTCTATAAGTATTACTTTCTTCAAGTACCGAGAGTACACCAGTATGTCTAGTCTATAGGCTGAAACTGCTAGTTCGTTTGGAATTGTTGTAATGTGTTTTGAATGCATCCATGAATATTTTTCAGTCTTGTGCTTTGTCCAGGATTGAGAAAGGTTTACTTTGAGTTTTCTTGAGTTGTCTCCTTTACAAAAGTAGTTAGTCTTCCATTTGTTGATAATCCTTTTCTGGCTCCAGCAATACTGAGACTTACAACTTCACGAATAATTTATTCTAGAACTTTATCATGTCCTTTTTCAAGTAGAGTCTTGCACCCAAGGAAGTATATGTCTCGCAGTCCCAGCATGGCTTTTTAAAATTCATCCCAAATTGTTGCTGTCCCCTGAACAGCGTGGAGAAGTCAGCGCCCTGTGCTAACCCAAGCCAAGACTTAAGTTTTTTTATGACAATTGCATCCAGATTTACCAGAATAGTTTTGTGAAAGTCGTATACAAGAAAAGGCCATGTTAGACGAGATGTTAGGTAGTTGTCATAAATCCAAGCTTTCTTCACATTACTAATTGGCTGTTGATCTACCTTGTTTATGTCATTAATAAAGCGTTCCACAACCACATCTAAGGATGGTGTTCTTCCGTACTTTGAGACGTTAAGCAGGCGTTAAGTCAGTAGAGGTGATTTAAAAACTATAATTTAGTGCCTCTAGTGTGAGTGTCTCCACCAATCAGATAGGATGATTTTAAATGTTTAGGTAAGTGAACTGTTCTGGTTGGCGGAGAGTGCTCGATAGACGCAACAGTTAACGTAAACTACTATGAATTAAAACTCACACTACAGGTACAGATTAATGTTTTTTTAAGCATTGGGCCCTGAAGACGACAATTTGGCCATGTAACAGTCAGGCAAATGGACCAACATATTAAGGTAGCTATAATAACATATTAAGTACCTGTATAGTTGGGTACAGAACCCTAAAATACAAATGATTTTGTAATGAATAAGTCAAATAAAAATAACCTTGCAGCCTCTTAGAAGTTGGACACAGGTCCAACAAATCTATAGACAAAGATCATTACGTCTTACCCACTTACCTACAAACTTACCACTGTCAAAGCCTATACAGTTTTGATTGAAGGCGACGCGACACGTCGCCTCGCCCGAATTATCTCTAAGACCCCAGGGGCTTTACCAAAGAGCCAATCGATAATCGAATCGAAATACCAAAAGTTTTTCGTTATGGCTTTTGAAATAAGTCGTAGGCCTGGGATATTAAAAAGTCCTCTTTATCATTTTATAATTTTTTTTCGGGAATCATCCTAACAGTAGGTAGGTTTCATAATTTTCTGAATACTTAGCCTGGAAATAATAATTATGTTTTGTAAATAATGGTGTGTTAGTACCGTACGTACTGAAAGGAATAAATTTATTTTCAAATACAATATAAATGGCCAAAATAAGTAAAACATTAACAATTAAAAACCCTCCGCAACATTACCTCAAATATAAAGAAATGGAGACTTACCCTTTAAAATCTAAGAAAATCCTTTAAACTGCTAACTAATTATGTATCTTTGTATGATTATTTGTACTTTTCTGCCACGTTTTAATCACTCCAAGACTTAGAAACCAATAAAACACCGGATAATCGCACGCTGACTCCCAAACAAAAACAGCTAACATGAGATAATTGGTTTTTGCGCTCGATATTATGAGTTAAGAATGTTAAGATACATTTGCATATGAGTACTAAAACTATCTATCTCATTATAGCGTATTTTTGTAGTTGGTTATTTATATTAAAAACCAAAAACTTCGCATGCTAAAAACACTTAAGTTTCGGTATAATGTTTTACTGTTAGATTTTAGTAGAATCATGCTAATATAATGGAGAAAAAAAGAAATTAAAAACTTTTAATCGGATTTTTTTCTCAAACAAATCGATTTTTGCTTAAGAACTTATCCAAGTAAAAACAATTTATAGGGAATTAGTCGTATCTACCACAGCATAAATATGAAATCAAAAATATTATCCACATTTAATTACTTTTGAATTCATGTTTTCGGCTAAAACCGTTCGTTTAATTGATTTTAACACCCACTATCTTCGAAACCAAACGTCCCAGAGCTTAGTCGATTTTATCATTGGAGAAAGCGGAAGTTTTTGAAACGATTGGTGTAAAAAAGTGAATTTACCAAAAAAAATGAGTTAGTTGGTTTTCGCTCTAACACGGCGATATTTTTATTAATAACTTTTTGGTACATTCCGGGGTTTTAACCCGTAAGGTAAATGTTTTTAAGTCTACGGTATATTCAGATTAGATAACAGGAAATAAAATACTTCCGTTATATTATTATAAACCAACTTTCAATTAATTAGGTAAGTAATAAATGAAAATATTAATAATAAGAAAAATAAATAAATATCATCACGGGTGCCTCACGGCGCCCGAGACCGCCTAGACAGCCTCAGGGTACCAAGCAGAGGGGTTTTTAATCCCACCTTGTCATAGCCGATGGTATGAGTCTACACCGAACAAGTGGTTAGCTCGTCGCGATGTTTGGGTGGGCTCAATAACCCATCTTTAGACAGTTTCACAAGTTTGTATAGGTGAAACTAGCAACGACATAACGTGCTCTCCGAGGCGCTATAGTTGTGTTGTTAAACAAATGTACATATTTTTTTAGATTAAAAACTATTATAGCCAAAATCATTTTTTTTTTAATTTTATTTTGCAATTTTATATTTAAATGCCCATAAAACAACTTTAAAACCACAAGGTTAGTTCATACAAGAATTTGGCGGGTCCGTAAATTATAGACAAAATACTAAATAAGATACGTCGTACAGTATGGACATTTTTTTCCTTTATTGTTAAGTGGTCAACAAGCAATATAAGAAGCAGGTACAATGCTTCAGTTAATTACTACCCGGATCTAGAAGGCTTTTGTGAGATGAGTGTCGGAGAGGGCGCTTTAGAGTATCGACCATAGACATTTAACTTGATAGAAGGGTATAGTGAGGCATGGGGCCATGTTCCGAGTTTTCAAACGTTAAACACGACAAGACGTTGCGTAAACTATAAATATTGAAATATAAGTTCTATTTCAATGGATATATAGTATATAGTCTGTATTAGGTTGGCTATAATAATGCCGCCATCTTGAAATACACGAATTCTTTGCAAGTTTGAACATCTTATGGGCATTGGAATTTCAACTCTATATTTAGTAGGATAGAACTTATATTTCAATATTTATAGTTTACGCAACGTCTTGTCGTCTTTAGCGGTTGCAAACTCAGAATAAATGTACTGCGACTAAACAACCTCATAGCATAATGGACATAGCTATAGCATATCAATCATAGCTAATTTGGGGCCAAACTTATAAAGGTCATGAATGGGATCGATCTATATATTTTTGTTTAACAGCAATTAATTTACCTACAATTTTTTTTAATTTAGTTATATTAGGAGCGATCCCAAATAGATAATTCGGAAGATGAGGAATATACACACTTGGAGGAATAAGTCATATTCCTTAGAGCGATGACTGCATCCGATATGAATGCGTGAAAATATGGATCTAGACAAATATATTGGATAATTGTCGCTTATGCTTATTATTTATTATTATTATTTATTGGTACCTTTATAATATTATCTTAGGCTTCGAATTGAAGATGTTAGTACTTCAGAAAATATAATTCAGATAAGAATACAAAATACAAAATACCTCAAAGCATATTATCTTGGATTCCGATGTCGCTTGAGCATAGAACCTATATGGTATTGTCACCTCGGCCTGTGAATTTATACCTATTTTGAATTGGAGATTTTTGTACAGAAAACGAAGCTCGGTCCTCGTGTCTCTTAGGTAATATGTCGATAACGTTTCCTACATATGTGTAGTTTTTTTATAATCGGAAGTATTAATCCACGCAACGTGGTGGTTTATTAAATATATCATCTTTCTTTCCTTAGCCCCAAATTCAATTACCTAACTTTTCATTGAGAGTGTTGGAGAACACTCTCACGCACCATCGCTTTCCAGAACAATACCTGCAGCCCATCTAGTCATCTAGATCTGTGGTCTGTACTTCACAATAACGCCATGTCCAATCTAATGACATGCTTTACTTATTGTGTTAATTTAATTTGTAACAGTTACGGCTTCACGACATCTCGGTGATGTCTTGCAATTGCTAAATATACCTCTACGTTTTCTTCATTCGTATCGAATATTATGTGATTATTATACGCATTTATTTCAGGTCGCTATACGATTTCATTGTCCGTAGGTGATGTAAACAGCAAACTTGTACCTATACGAAATTATGGAAAAACAAGTTGAAGACCATATATATATATTTTTTGTATTAAAAAAATATTATTGTTCCATGTATCGCACAAAATTCACTCACCTGGAATTAAATTACAATAAAAATCAGCTGATTGCAAAAAAAATATGATTTATTTTATTAATTGTTTCGTTATCATTGGCGTTTCCCAAATGCCTCTGTGAGAGAGAGGCAAAGTTCTTAACTATCCATAAATTCTACCAAATACTATATGATCCTGTCAGCGCCATCTTGGAAAGGCATTCCAATCCGAGCTTGAAAGGCAAAGTCCTTCAAATGTCAATGCAAGTACTTTGCTGGAATACGTCTGGCATCGACTTCCACTGCATAAAATAAATTATGTTGAATATTTTCGCAAAAGCCAAATATCGATGGTAGTATGTCTTAGAGTTATCTTTCGTCTTCCGAAAACCGCATAAACTCCTGAGTTGTTTCTTAGCAAAAGCGGCCCCAGCCTAGTGGGTTAGTCGCTGCGCAACTGATAACAAAGTTAAGCAGGCCGGACATGGGATGGGTGACGGCTTTATACAACGAGACTATTCCATCATAAACACCGCAACAAGCTCGCCACTCGTAAGGTGTTGCCTCCGAATACCATCGGAGAAATGAGGACGGGGTAATCCCTCAGCTGAGTACCCTGAGGCAGTTTAAACGGTTCTCGGGAGCCAAAAAAAGGCACTCGTGATGGTATTAATTTTTATTTTGTTTATTATCTAGCCGTAGGTTCTTGTTGTTAGTACTACTTTGTGCTACTAAGCAATATTAAATAATAATATTCTAATATACGAGTAGGTTTTTCTAGATCTTGATTTTAGATTATTTTTTATTTATTTTCATCTTTTATATCTGTTATAATGTCTATAATGTTCTCACTATCTTTTAATATCCTGACTAACCAAAATATTTTGTCAGCAGGACCCAGCAAGATATTCGGACACGAGTTGGCTGATCCACCAGACATGGGCCCAGAACGACACCACTATACCGGTCACTCCTCCTCCGAGGTCGACGCCATCTCCGCAATCACCTTCGACTACTATACTAGACACCCCAGTACGATCTGACCGCAATACAATTTATGATACCATTACTGTAAGTACACATTATTACTTTAATAGCGTCTTAAAAGCCAGCTGTATGGCCTCTAGGTTTGTTTTCTGATTATTTATTTTTTCTCAGTAAACCTTGAAAATGAGTTAGATTTAGTAGATTTTCAAGTACTTACTTATTGTTTAATAAAAATAATTAAAAATACTGAAGGGAAAACATACGGCATAATATGCTGCTATGAAATATAATCGAATGAAAGATTGAGGCAGTAGGCACATGAGGTAATAAGCAACATTTTTTAAATCCAAATTAAAGTTACTTTTAGTAGTGCACTGTTCTGTGAATCCACATTAAAGTTACTTTTGGTAGAGCAATATTTTGTGAATCCACACTAAAGTTACTTTTGGTAGAGCAATGTTTTGTGAATCCACACTAAAGTTACTTTTAGTAGAGCTATGTTTTGTGAATCCACACTAAAGTTACTTTTGGTAGGGCAATGTTCTGTGAATCCACACTAAAGTTACTTTTGGTAGAGCAATGTTTTGTGAATCCACACTAAAGTTACTTTTGGTAGAGCAATGTTTTGTGAATCCACACTAAAGTTACTTTTGGTAGAGCTATGTTTTGTGAATCCACACTAAAGTTACTTTTGGTAGGGCAATATTCTGTGAATCCACACTAAAGTTACTTTTGGTAGAGCAATGTTTTGTGAATCCACACTAAAGTTACTTTTGGTAGAGCAATGTTTTGTGAATCCACACTAAAGTTACTTTTGGCAGGGCAATGTTTTGTGAATCCACACTAAAGTTACTTTTGGTAGAGCAATGTTTTGTGAATCCACACTAAAGTTACTTTTGGTAGAGCAATGTTTTGTGAATCCACACTAAAGATACTTTTGGTAGAGCAATGTTTTGTGAATCCACGCTAAAGTTACTTTTGGTAGAGCAATGTTTTGTGAATCCACACTAAAGTTACTTTTGTTAAAGCCTAATTTTGTTAACCAATACTAGTTACTATTGGTAGAGCAACATTTTGTGAACCCACACTAAAGTTACTTTTGGTAGAACAACGTTTTATGAATCCACATTAGCTGGCAGTTAAGGCAACTCTTTATGTATTTAAAATTCTCTATTAATTTTTTTTATCTAGTAACGTTGCCATATAATATTATATTTTTATATTTCTAGGCGCAGGCAACTAATTATTTTTTCGTTCATTATATTCTTTTACAGTTTGTTATCGATAGATTTCTTTTACTAGATAATTGATGGAAATAGAAATATCAAATTTTATTTCTCATCGAATTTTTGTAACTACCGCAATGGTTAATACCGCATCTGCCTACCGCACAGTATAGTTACCACAACGGTAGACCGCATGTAGCTATAGTAAATATTTATATTACCAGAAGACCCGAAATCATAATCACACCCACGCCATAGGTAGAGTAATAGTTGTTGTTATTAAATTTGAAATATTGGTCTAAAATAATGAAGAAAATTGTTATTGATTGCGTAGGCTGGCAAACCTATTACCAAATTGATTATTTTTCTTTCGAACTGTTGTATGATATAACAATAATTATTTTCTTACCCACCTTAAAATCTTATAACACAAAAAAAAACTGTAGTAGGTAGGTAGGTTATTATAACAGCTGAGAACTTTTGAATAATAATAATACAATTAATATGTAGAACATTACACACATATTATTGCCATAGTCACATACTAAGCTCTAGGCTTGTACTATGTGTTCAAGAAACAACGATATTAATTAATATATATATATATATTGCACACTAATGGTATTTTTATTTAAAAAAAATGCCTCCTTGAAGTACACTTTAGTTAAAAATATAATATAATAATAATTAAAAAAAAACCTAACGAAATAAAAATTAATATATATTATATTTTATAAACATCCAGACAAATTGTACTTGTACAGAAAAAACGTAACGGGAATCAAACTCACGACCTAAGCTACAGCGGTTGAATCAACCTGCATTGCTCTCAAAGCAATTTACTTAGTCTACCGAAAGTTTGAATTTCCTAGCTATAGTAGGGTTTTTCAGTGTGCCAGCAAATATTCCGCCTACTGTACTTAAAAAAAAACCTAAATATTAGATAAAGCTTGCCTCGAAGGGTCGGATATTTATTATGTTTTCTCAAAAAGCTTACACGTTTCAGTAATTCGGATATTTTTGATTTTTTTCTTACTCAACTTATTTTTCTTAGCTGTTCTTATTTATTTTTTATTTAGACCCATTTTCATCATAATCCATTGGGATATTTTACATATATACATACATATTATCACGAGACGCCTAGACGGCCTCAGGGTACCCAGCGGGAAGTTTTTAAATAAATCTACAATAACAACTCTCCTAAGTTAAATTAAAAAAAAAATATTTATAGATATGTGATATGATGATATGTTGTTTTAAATTAGGTGATAAGTGGTAGTGTTGTTAATTTGCATTCAATAGACAAAATTGACAAAACTTAACCCCAAGTTATCTTATTACGATAACCCGTGACCCCCTAACGACATTCGAAGCGGGTCTTTTCATATTAAAAAAAATATATTGGGTCATTTATTTGCTTATCATTCCTCACTTCCTATTCTAATTCATAAATCATCATGATGTCACAATAACTACCGCTTGAAGAAATTATGTTCAAATGTCAAGACTCAATAGTAATTCAATCATAATTTAGGTTAGAATTAAACATATATTTATTTTTATATATTTTGATTTCTCTTTACACTAATCTGTTACAATTTTCATTCCCCTAAAGGTTAGCTGATAGATAATGCCTAAGACATTAAGCTCGCATTTGTACAAACCTTCTTAGTGCAATAAAGAATTTTAAATAAATAGGTAAATTATATTATCAAATAATATTATACATAACTTACTTATGGTATATACTTATACCATGGAAGTATGACTAACATGGAAATACACTAAGGTCTAAAATAGCCTAATAATCTAAGGATAAGAACAAAAGATGTCCACCCGGCATACAACCTCAAAACATAAAATATTTATAACCAATCATTGCTTAAGAAATAAAAACAGAATATGGCGACAACGAACTTGTTTAACTTGTCGTTTATTAAAAAAAAAACAATATGGAAAAGATATATATACCTTTCCATATTAAGTAGCTTTCAATGAGTGCGAGTAGGTAAGCCAGAGTAATATTTGTAATGTCTACTGTACAAGGTGTGATAAAGCACTTTTACTTTATTCAAACATTCATGCCTTCAAATCTTCTGTATATTTTGACAGCCATATAATTGAAGTATTAACTAGTCAATGGATAGCAGTGATTGATGCTTGAGGTATTTTAAACGGTCTCTAGTAAATTGATTGTAATAGCAGCTATCATCTAGCGATTTAACGCTGATGGATAGCGTGCTAATACTACAAGAAAAATAACCTGTTGGGGAGGTTTCGGTATGTGTTAGCTCTATTGGATCGTAAATCATATTCTAAGCTAAGAGTTAGGTACCCTAGGGAGTTTCTGTTGCTCTATAGCGCACCTCTGTGAGAGGTTTGCTCGTAAAGTTAAGCCAACGACCTCAGTGTGCTACTAGGACTGGTTTCACATCAAATTTTTAAATACTTACTACTTCTTTTACTTTTTTAATTTATTTTGAGTCGATCAAATCTTTTAACATAAACTATGCTGCCTAAATGAAATGCTGACGAAATATGTTAATGCAGTTTTATGCCATTATAATATACTCAACTTTTCTTCATAGTTTTTTTTTGGCGTATTTAAAGGGTTTACCAAATCTGTACTCCCTGTATGTATATCGAAATATAATATACCCTACCCTACTTTACCCACAGAGCTATTATATTATAGCTATTTAACAAAAAACAGCAATTCAAACGCATATGAATCGGTTCAGTAATTTTTAATTGATGCCCCGACAAACAAACAAATAGACACGAATTCTATAAATATATTTTTAAATATACAATTAAATCATATGTATACATATAGATTAATAAAAATCCCAGATATAGGTACGAGTATGATTTTATCTTTTTACTTTCATTTTGTATCTAAGTGTGGGATGATAGATGGTCAGTCATCTTTTCAACTAGAATTTGAGTCTCAGAAAAAAAAATCCCAGATAAAGTGATATTATGTTAGAAATTAAACTCAAGAACAACAAAAAATGTCCGGTTAGTATAACAAAAATATATAAATCAAATATAATAATTTCCTATAATTTCTTTTGAAACACAGAATGGATAAAGGAGTCGATCCAACCATCATATAACATACGATCCTTTAAAAGTTCAAAATTAAAAAGTTTCTTTTATATAATTTCTTCCAAAACAACTGAAAGTAGTACCTACATCGTACAAGTTCCACCCACACCTTTATAGTGCGGTTTGAGACAATTTTCACTGACATTCCTGCGTACGCGCCGCCCTCGCATTTCTATACGAATAAATCCATATTTATGCGCTAAGGTATATAAGTACGTTTCTTTTGATCGTAATACAGATATTAATGGCATCGATAATAAATTCGTATTAACTTTTCCATATCTACAATTTATTAATATTTATTAAGTTTTTATCAATCAATTATACCAGTATACCTTGTTCTACATAAGCTGGTCACACTCGAAGGTGGTTGGCTTAATAACCTTTTTTTTCAATTATTATTTTATATTAATTGTCTAACAGCAGGTTTCTAAAATTTTTATGTATTACTTAGACTGATAAATAATAAAGTTGGCAGATTTTCATTGGACCTGTGAGAGCTGTTTGTAAAATCCACCATTTTTACCATTTGACAGTTAAGCAATAGGTACTTAAAGTTTTCGAGAAATCTAACGTAACTTTCTCTATTAAGTAGTTATTTTATATTCATAACATTGTTAATTTACCAATAACATTATTCATCTTTACCATTATAAAAGTCTTCAAAAAAGATTACAATAATCATAATACCATTGCCAGTTGCGTTAATAAATGCAGGAATTCCCATTTGCTACCGCTAACGAATGAATGAATGAACGATGAATGGGAGAACGAATGAATGACAATTAATGCTACTTCAGTTTTATTAACTCAAGTACATCATGTAGGTTAGTTTGTTTACATGAGTCAGCTGCATGACCCTCGGTTGCAATATTAAATGTTATTTGCTGGGTTTTGCATCAAACATTTACTGGTAACCTTTACGAACTACATTATATGCTAATATAACTCTTAATCTAAGAGCCGAGAGTCTAATGCGACAATATGGATATATTTATTGTATGATTTTGTTTAGATATTTTACATACATTCATACCCTGCGTTCCCAGAGCTAACGCGGGCAGTTTCTCGTGCTGACTTCAAAAACCAGCGCGACCGCCCGTTTCAACACAGCTATGTCATTTTTTTTAGCGATGCTAAAATGCAGCTCGGAAACGATCGGTGTTGATTTTTGATGCCACTTTTTGACAGGAAGCACTATTTTGAATTAAATAATTGAAATTAAAAATATTACTACCTTATCATTATATAATAAATCAATATTTTTTAATTAACTATTATTTAAATACAATAATTTGTAATATCACAATATTAATTTAATTAACAACCTCAAACTAAACATACTAAAGCTGAATTTAGTTACACGATATTTATTTTTTAGGTTTAATCAAACTTCAATCAAATCAAATCAAATCATTTATTTCATGTAAATCTTTACAGATATTTATGAATAGTCAAAAAAAAAAAAAAAAAAATTAACAATGAGGTCTTAGAGTGCGTTTGGTTAGGCAGCTATTTATTATTAAAAGAACGACAAATATTTATTATATCTCGATATCAGATTTAAAACTAAAACAGATATGAATATATAAAATAATTAATTAAATTCCAATTTGTAGATAGATAGATAACATTCACATGTAAACAAACATCTGTCAAAAAGTAGCCGTGCTAACTTTTCGTGTTAAAATTTCTGGTCGCGGAACGATTGGTGGTAACTTGAATTGCTAACATTTCCGCGCGGTGAAACGACCTTGGCTAAAAAAACCAGCGATCCGTGGCAGCGATGCTAAGCACGGAACGTGAAGATTATAACTTTTTTTAATGGGGCATGACATGTGGCTTTGTATCTATTTGATGTTTAGTAGACCTACAAAGTCGCCGGCTAAGTGAGGGGGTTACGAACTTGGCGGCGACATTGACGTATTCGCATTACAAGTGTATTTTAATATCCTCGCTGCTTTATCGTCAAGTCAATCGGGCGTTTCGTAACCGTACCATGAAAGGGACTATCCCCTCGACAATAAATCGATGCAGTAGTCTCCGGAAAACCGGTGAACTCACAGACCAATACCGATACATGACTACCTAGTCATGTATCGGTTTTTGCATATGTATAGGCGCTGGTAACGAGTCCGGTCGGTCGCCCTCTGAGAAATGTAGACTATTCTTATTGTATTCTAAATCTATACTAATATTATAAAGAGGTAAAGTGTGTGAGGTTGTAGGGAGTAATCTCTGGATCTACTGAACCGATTTTGAAAAAATATTTTAGTGTTGGATAACCCATTTATCGAGGAAGGCTATAGACTATGTAACATCATGATACGACTTATAGGAGCAAAGCATCAATGAAAAATGTTGGGGAAACGGGGAAAAATTGTTCCTTTTGAGAGCTTGCGTTGCGTGCGCTGCGTAAACGGTTATAGTTATGCAGACGAAGTTGCGTGGGTCAGCTAGTAGGTTATAAAACTAAAATACAGAATATTGTTTATGATTAAAAATTCTATGAAAGAAAGTTGGATGGAGAAGCTAAAATGTTTTTTCAATTGCGACACATGGTTCCATGGGAAAAGTTGTTCGATTTTATCAGTAGAACCTCATATTAGCCCAATGTACAACATTCTAAGTCACCATATTCTGTGGTATTACAGCAATTTAATTTAATTTTGGTGTTTATTTTGTTAATAAAAAGTTAATTAAAAAAAACACAAACGAAAATTTAATTGATTTATACACAAATAACGAATAATTTGATAGACACTGATAGTCAGCTGAAGTGATAAAAATTGCGTTGTAAACGAACGCATTATTCGATTTAGAACGCTCAATAAATTTGTTGAGTATCATATTTTGCCATTACTAATGGGCTAGTGGCTGCCGACGAATCGTTAGGTTATTTCCGTAGGGTTACATTTACAGATAAAGCAATCAAGCTAGAGTAAACACGAAGCACGTGGTCATACTACGACATATATATCAGGGGTCTACCTAAACGCAGTCAATATTACAATACTATCTTATCAATAACTTTTTATATAACTTGTCAAGGAGGACATTTATTTTTGAGGATAACCTAGTTAGTAATGACTAGGTCTCTTATTATACAAGCTTGCCAATAAAATATCTACGGATAATAGTTCCTCTTATCTATCATCGCTTCCATCGATAGCCAGTTCAATCGGAATTATGGAACCTGATGAGACTGAAATAAATACTTACATAGATACTTTGAATCCTGAGTCGGTAGCTGGATGGGATAATATTTCAACAAAGTTTATAAAATTGACAAAGGGTAAAATTATCCCTATTATTACTCATATTTGCAGACTATGCTTCAAGTATGGCATTTTTCCAAATGTTCTTAAGCGCTCGATTATACACCCAGTGTACAAGGGTGGAAGCAGATCCGATATCAATAATTATAGACCTATCTCCGTCTTACCTGTTATATCTAAGATTATTGAAAAAGCCATTAACGAAAGAATAAAGAATTATTTAAAGAAATTTGATATTCTATCCAATTCACAATTTGGCTTTAGAGAGGGTGTGAGCACAGAAGACAGTCATGTCTCTGACAAAAAATATTACTGACTTGCTTGATAAGAAAAAAAAGACTTTGGCTGTATTTTTGGATTTACAAAAAGCTTTTGATACCGTATCTGTTTCTATTCTTGTCCACAAACTGAAACTCATAGGAATTCGTGGCACTTTTCTTGATTTAATAACTGACTATTTACATGACAGGACACAAAAAGTTAAACTTGACAATAATACATTTAGGGATTTTCTTAATACTACTAAATTTGGCGTTCCGCAGGGTAGTGTTTTAGGCCCTACCCTATTTCAAATTTACATAAATGACTTAACTAACTTAAAATTACGTAAGGGACAAATTTATTTATATGCTGATGACACTGCCCTACTTTTTCATGGCAATAACTGGACTGAAGTTTTTAACACAGCCGAAATCGGCCTTAAAAAGGTAATAAATTGGCTTCAACTTAACCTACTGACTCTAAACATTTCAAAAACAAATTACTTGACTTTTTCAATTCTTAATTCTTCACAACCGACTAATGACTCACAACTGGTTCGCACAAATGCTATAACACCATCAAAACAAACTGTGATTGTTTGGAACTGGAAAAAGTTAATAAAACTAAATACCTAGGCTTGTTATCTACTTATACACAGACGCCCTCTATTAGCTTTCTTCTAATAACTCTTATACGAGTGAAGTCAGAAGTTCTAGTTTTTAATACTAGATGGCAGAGGAGTCTGTTTTTTGTTTTTACTTTTTTCAGTATTTTATATTTATGTATTTTTATAAATTCCTTTATAGGATAATCTTATATTAAATTTTTAAAGATAAAAATGCAATGAAAAAATTCCTGGTGGCGGGACTCGAACCCACGAACCTCGCTATCGCGGCAAGGCGCTCAACCGCTGAGCCAACCAGGTTCCAGTCAGCCCTCACGAATTTTGTCATTGCTTGTTATCTACTTATACACAGACGCCCTGTATTAGCTTTCTTCTAATAACTCTTATACGAGTGAAGTCAGAAGTTCTAGTTTCTAATACTAGATGGCAGAGGAGTCTGTTTTTTGTTTTTACTTTTTTCAGTATTTTATATTTATGTATTTTTATAAATTCCTTTATAGGATAATCTTATATTAAATTTTTAAAGATAAAAATGCAATGAAAAAATTCCTGGTGGCGGGACTCGAACCCACGAACCTCGCTATCGCGGCAAGGCGCTCAACCGCTGAACCTGGTTGGCTCAGCGGTTGAGCGCCAACCAGGTTCAGCGGTTGAGCGCCAACCAGGTTCAGCGGTTGAGCGCCAACCAGGTTCAGCGGTTGAGCGCCAACCAGGTTCAGCGGTTGAGCGCCTTGCCGCGATAGCGAGGTTCGTGGGTTCGAGTCCCGCCACCAGGAATTTTTTCATTGCATTTTTATCTTTAAAAATTTAATATAAGATTATCCTATAAAGGAATTTATAAAAATACATAAATATAAAATACTGAAAAAAGTAAAAACAAAAAACAGACTCCTCTGCCATCTAGTATTAGAAACTAGAACTTCTGACTTCACTCGTATAAGAGTTATTAGAAGAAAGCTAATAGAGGGCGGATAGATTTATAAAGGAATAAAGGTAATGATGTTTCGAAAAATTAGATTCCCTACTACAGACTTATATCTATCTACCAACCTTTTATCTGTAAGAAAATTATATATTATAAACTCTGTACTGAAAATTCATAAAATTACCAAACCTAAAGATTATATAATTAAAAAACGCAATCCTTACAGTGTCATTACTCCGATTAGACGTAAAACAGTTTTTGCTTACAATCAATTTGAGTCACAGTCTGTATTGTTATACAACAGAATAAATAGAATACTTAATATATATACAAAGTCAAATTTGGAATGTAAAAAAATAGTAACTACTTGGTTAAAATCTCTAGATTATGAAACAAGTGAAGGATTTCTTAGATAAAATATAGATTTACGGCCTTATATTCATGGAAGCTTATTGGTACCTTGGGGAGCGCTTTAGTTGTGTAAGATATTGTCTTTTATGCGCATATATATGTTTATATATTTATTTGTGGCTAAAAGATTGAGGCCCCCGCCTCCGATTTTATGGCTGGAGTGTTCTTCGAGTACTGGTTTTTATGAGTACCGGTGTTGGAACGTAAAGTACCTAAGTATCTTGGAATCAGTGGTGGTGGTTATAATATTTTAAATAATTTTTGTATTTGTAAATAGATTGTAAATTAGCAACTTTAATTTTATTATTGTTTTTTATATTATTGTTTTTGTGTATTTAACATTTTTAATTTCACACTTTCCAAATAAACTACTGAACAAAATTTAAGCTTGCACAATATCTACAAATCATATACCTACTAACACATACATGCATAATTATAACATTTACATATATAGTTACACGCAACAGACACAAACTTACACATGTAAAAATATACCTACGCACACACACGCACGCACAAATACAACATCACACCAATACATATTTATAATTTCAACTAATAATTACTAATCAATGGAACAGAAAAGTGTATAAGCCTGGATCAGTGGGTTTTCTCCTAAGACAGGTTTTTCTAAAACTTAAAAGGAGAAGCTCAAAGAAAATTGTAACTTTTAACAAGGTGCCTAGATTTGGTGATGGCATGACTTCGAGCCATGCACCTGACTCTTTATTTTGTGATGACCTTGATTTATCTGAATTTGTGAAATTATTTATTAAATTATCAAATTATCAATTATACATGGTGATTTGAAAGGTTGTAATTTGGGCTGGGCATGAGGTTCTACTGATCAAATCGAACAACTTTTCCTGGAACGGGAAAAGTGTCGCAAATGAAAAGTAAATTTGGCTGTCCCATACAAAATCGTCATTATAACATTACTAGTTTCGGTTATATGGGAAAAGTTGTTGTTTTTGCTTCCGTATTATATTGGTTTTTGATGATTTGATTACCTTTTATATTTGAAAAAAAAAACTGTCCGCATAAATATCCCTAACTCCGTGTACTGGTCCGATTTACTTGAATTTGTTTGAGGTCTAAAATAAGTCCAAAAAATAACTAGATGAAATATGTCATGTAGGTATCAAATGCCTTTGCTTAATTCAAGTTTTTTTTTAATTAAGTAAACTTAAATACAAGCAAATCTGCTAAAAAAACACGATCCCCTTTTATGATATTTGACGCAATGAACCACACCTATCTACATTGAAGTCTGTGGTTATATTTAGTCGAACTATTCCCAATAGGAATGCGATGTTAATGGCATCCAGCTTTATTGACGGCGATGGTGTGAAATGTGGATGGTTTTCATGCTTCGAAACATTGTATTTTGTATAGTTGTTTATATATATCATCACGGGTTCCTTACGGCGCGCACCCGAGACCGCCTAGACGGCCTCAGGGTACCCAGCGGAGGGGTTTTTAATCCCACCTCGTCGCAATGTTTGGACAGACGTTTTGGCGATTCATACATCTGCCGTACTATTAAAATGTGGAATGCTCTACCAGCTTGCGTGTTATTTCCTCTTATAACCTAGAGTCCTTTAAACAAAGCGTGAATAGGTATCTTAAGTCGGCATAATGATGGCAACCAGCGGTGCACTGTATGCATCCGCTTGTTGCTATCATTCCTGGACATTGCATACGGCTTAACATCAGGTGAATGCAAGGTCACATGTTGAGCTCTTATAAAAATATAAGACTCAATAACCCATCTATAAATAGTCCCAATTTCACTATACCAACTTGTGAAACTGTATATATATTTATTTTATTCTTTTGACTTTGTTTTTGGCGCAATTGAAAATACCATCATATTCCAACAGTAACTGTGGTGTTCCATTGAAAACCCTAATATAATGCCCATAGCATATCGCCTAAGATAGTATGATATATCATAATAGATTGTCTTGTTATGTCAAAAGTTTTAAACGTTACGTAAAATGTTGTATTGATAACTTTTTTTATTGTCTGAAATATTTTATCATAATTATTTTGCCGCCAAGCAGGTTATTTTTTCTTGTCTATACATACGACTACAACAATATTTATAAAACCGGTAATAATATCATGATGCTCCAATTAGTTTTAGAATTACCACCGGTTTACCGATTTTCAGGTGCTCCAAATAGGAACAAGAATATATATTTAAAAAATCTAGTAAATAATTTACCTACGTGTAAATAAAAATTAAACGTGTTAAATTGCCTACATAATAAAATATTACTCTATAAAAATAAAACAACTTAGGTACATAAAAAAAAACAATCATTAAGATAACAGTAAAATAAATAGGAAAAATACTTAATTACAATTTTAGTAATTTAAATAAAATTAAATAGCAAAGTTACTGTGGTTTCAACTAACTTGAGGTTAGTTTAATTTATTTATTAATTAAGCTGGTTTGCGTGCTAACTGTTTGGTTATTGGAAAAGTTAAAGAACTATAATAATTCATACGAATTGTTTGGTTTATATAGCAATTTAAATAAACTTATGCCCGATTTCACCAACTCTAAGGGAGCCTACTAGAGAACTAAGTTAAGGGACAATTAATGATAGGTGTTTCATAGCTAATATATCAAAATTATTATTTAGGGGCTCCTTTAAAGTTAGGGATCGTGATGAAATCGGGCATTAGACTTTTTAAATTAGTTGAGTTATAACAGCTGCTATATTTTCGCTGCTAACTTCATGCTATTCTGCTATTCACATCGGTGAAAACTTGGATATTTGAAATATAACAAAGAAGAAAGAGAATATTTTAAACAATTAATAAATTTATAGACACATTACAAATTAAAAATAAATAATTATCAGAAAAAAACACACAAAAACTCTAATTATTCGAAGCTTATTACTTATATTTTCGCTACTTTATCAGAAAATTAACTGCACTTCTTGATTAGACGCTAACCGGATATTCTCAATTGAGCTCGGTTAAAGTTAAGGTAGATTCTAAAGTGCAATCGAACCTTAGACTTCACTCCGTTAGACTGAATTAATTACTATTTTTTAAATCAGGAAATATAAGATTTTTTAATACTCGTAGTATTTTGTTTTTGTGGACATTGTATACTCGTAAATGTAAATGGTTTGATATTCTAACGTATTAACGATACGTTAATACGATAGCGAAACGCAAGTATGTTCGGCAGACGTCTTCTATATTTATATTTTTATAATTATTTATTTTATATTTTTATAAATATGCAAGCCATTATGTGTTCGAACCATCGATGTATATTTTAATGTATATCATATATTTTAATGTATATCATATATTTTTCTATTTCAATATCACATCTCAATCATAGTATCTTACTTCAATATCACTTTATTAGTAATATTGATAATATCAATTACTTTATTATGTATCAATTGAAATAAAATACATATAATCATCTCGGGTGCCTTACGGCGCCCGAGACCGCCTAGGCGGCCCCGGGGTACCCAGCGGAGGGGTTTTAAACCCACCTCTTCATAGCTGATGGTATTAGTCTACACCGAACAAGTGACTAGCTCGTCGCGATATATTCACCAAAATAACGTCGTTTATTGAACATTGTTATTTAGTGTATAACAACCTAACCAAACGCACTCTAGACTTTATGGTTTTTTTTTTGACTATTCATAAATGTATATATATATATGTATTTATATATCTTCACGGGTGCCTTACGGCGCCCGAGACCGCCTAGGCCCCGGAGTACCCAGCGGAGGGGTTTTTAATCCCACCTCGTCGTAGCGGATGGTATGAGTCTACACCGAACAAGTGGCTAGCTCATCGCGATGTTTTGAATAGACTCAATAACCCATCTATAAACAGTTTCACAAGTTAGTATAGTGAAACCGGGACCGACAGCTTAACGTGCACTCCGAGGCACTATAGTGGTGTTGTCAAACAAATGTCCATAAATTTTTAAAATTAAAAACTCATTGGTACACACCGGGATTCGAACCAGGGACCTTAGTGTTTTTAAGTCCAAGGTCTAACCAACTCGGCCACTATGTATTTGATAAAATACTTTATAAAAAATCTTCTAAATTTTTTGGAACTCTACTGGACAAAAATTCACTGACTGTAGCTGTGTCACTTCGTCTCGGAGCCCGTATTGTCCATCCACACCAGTGCCGATGCGGTGAGCCTGTTGATCAGTTTGGACATCACGGGCTTTCTTGTTGTAGAAGTGCCGGCCGTTTTTCCCGACATGCGGCCCTCAATGATATCATTCGGAGGGCTTTTGTCACCGCTGGAGTACCGGCAATACTCGAGCCTATTGGTATTATGCTATTATGCGTAGCGATGGCAAGAGACCGGATGGTATGACTGTTGGTCCATGGAAACTCGGAAGGTCACTGGTGTGGGATGCAACTTGTGTAGACACACTTGCTCCATCTCACATCCAGTCGACATCTTCGAGTGCGGGGGGGGGGGGGCGGCTGAGAACCTCAAGCGGTCTAAATATGTCAACCTCAGTGAGGGTTATCTATTTACACCGTTTGGGGTCGAAACGATGGGACCGTGGGGGCCTTCAGCTAAAAGTATGGCCAAAGAGTTCTCCAGGCGTCTGATAGAGAGGTCAGGTGACAGGAGGGCTGGCAACTATTTCTGCCAACGAATTAGTATTGCAATTCAGCGGGGAAACGTCGCCAACCTTCTTGGAACTATTCCGGACGGTTCTTCATTAGAAGAAATTTTTTATTTATAATATTTATTTAGTTATACTTTAGTTTAATTATAAAAAATCAAAAACGATATATTTCGCCATAGGCTTCTTCAGGCGTTTAACATTATATTTTATAATAAAAAAATATATAAAAAATATTAGTTAATCTCATTCATGGAATTCGTAGGTTAAAGTAACACATAAGCTTTTTGGTATGTATTCTTTTAGCAATGTTATTTGTTATTAAAACTGTTTTGTAATTGAAGTAAATCATGACAAGAAATAGTCTTTTAACAAACAATTAGTAATTAGTCTCGGTGAGGGTCGTGTACGTATGTCGTGACTTTAGATATTGGAGGAATGACGTTCAATGACAACCAATAATATAGATAAACTGCTTATTTTATTAAAAACACTGCGCAACTGTTAACAAGGCAGATGACAACAAGGCCGGACATGTGATGGGTTACCGCTTTATACAACGAGGCTATACCATTATAATCACCGTAACACGCCACTTGTTAAGTGTTGCTTTCGAATACCATCGGCGAAATGAGGACAGGTTAATCCGTCCGCTGTGTACCCTGAAAATACCATCGTTTTACCGTTTAAACGGTTCTCGGGAGCCAAGAAGTCAACCGTGATGGTATTTGTCTATAAACAGACACACAACCTGTATGAATCTAAGCATGGATGTTGAGGAAACTGCCGTTCATTGTTCTCTGCTTACCCATTAAACAGGAATACAGGCGAGATGAAATGAAACATTGAAAATTGAATTTATAGAAACTTAATCAAAACAAATTTATTGGCCATGGGTGTAGTTATGGAAGTTTTTCCAGGAATAGATGGAATAACACGTGTAGCTAGAGTAAAGTCAACTTCTGGAGAAAGACTTCGTCCTTTTCAACGTCTTCACCTATTGAAGATTTCCCATGAATAAATGAAAAATTTGAATAAAGGACATGATAACACACAACATGTATCTACAAGAAGTGGTCGTATTATCAAGCCACCGATAAGAATTGTTTTATAATTTATATCTACTTTTCTTTTACAGGCGGAGGATGTTGCGATTTTTTTACTTGTTGTTCTTAAAAATATAATGTCTTTTATAAACTATTTTTTAATAGATTGGTTATGACAAATAAATGGGTGTGCAATGTCAAATTAATAACGTGATGTTTGATTTTGTATCTTTAATTAATTAATATAGTAATACCTAATATATACGTGGTGGCCGAGTTGGTTAGACCTTGGACTTAAAAACGCTTAGGTCCCTGGTTCGAATCCCGGTGTGTACCAATGAGTTTTTAATTAAAAAAATTATGTACATTTGTTTGACAACACCACTAAAGTGCCTCGGAGAGCACGTTAAGCTGTCGGTCCCGGTTTCACTATACCAACTTGTGAAACTGTTTATAGATGGGTCATTGAGTCTATCAAAACATCGCAACGAGCTAGCCACTTGTTCGGTGTAGACTCATACCATCGGCTACGACGAGGTGGGATTAAAACCCCTCCGCTGGGTACCCTGGGGCCGTCTAGGCGGTCTCGGGCGTCGTAAGGCACCCGTGAAGATATATATATAAGATATTAAGCTCTAGAGGCGACTGTATCACTAAATTCAACAGGTGTATCTATGTATTTTAGTAGACTACTGCACCGATTTTTTGTCAAGTGAGTTTAAAGTGTAGTTTCCTTTTAGGTTACGAAACTGGCGGGTTATATACGATAAAGCAGCGAGGATGTTTTTTTTTATTGGAGCACGGCATGTGACTTTGTATCTACCTGGTGGTGAGCAGACTTACAGAGTCCATGAATGGAGTCAATCAATAACTGTTCTTAAACAACATTGATCGCTCCTACTATGCCGGCTAAATGATACGATTACGAAATGGACGGCGACAAAGACTGCATTACGGGTATATTTTAATATACTCGCTGCCTTATCGTCAATTCAACCACCGATTTCGTAACAACACCCTGAAAGGAGACTACCACCTCGAGAAGAAATTGATGCAATAATCCCCTGAAAACCGGTGACCCCACAGACTAAAACCGAAACATTACTAGGTCCCTTGACGGTTTTAGCATCTGTATAGGCGGTAGTGACGAGACCTCCCTCCCACCCAATCATAATCGTAAACACTATACCTACTCTACAAATAACTATCTGATGATGTTTTGTTGTTTATGTCCATAATAAAACTTATAGCTCTGTATAAAATGAATATGACAAGTTAGTAACATTGTTTTTGCTAAATGTCTGGTTAGTTACGTCATTTAGGCTGTAGGTATATTATATTACTATTTGTATTAGGTATGCTGACCTCATCATTAAGCCGGCATAGTGGAAGCGATCAATGCTGTTAAACAAGTGTATTGATGGACCACATTCATGGTCTTTATGGGTCTGTCTTAACATCATGTAGATACAAAAAAAGGTAAGTTTAAGTTAACCCTAGTATCCAAATATTTTTCGGATATATTCATTTTATTTATTTTTTAATTGTTATTATTTTTACAAGCCTACAGCTTAGTTTGTGACCAGAGCAATATGTGTAATTTGTCCTACATGTTATGATTATGATTTAGTATCAAGAGGTCGTGTGTTCGATTACCAATCATGTCAAAATAAAAAAAAGCGTTTTCTTTTCTTTATAATTAGTTTGGTCTGGGTGTTTACAAAATATAATATCTCTTTGTTTCTGGTCCACATAGAGCTTAGTTTATGCCCAAGGCAATATCTGTGAATTTTCCTAAGTACATATTATTTATTTATTTATTCATCATTCCCAAACGTTAAGGTTTTAATTTACAAAGCGCACGTCTTATATTTTATTTAACCCGGATGTAAAAAAGCGGAACATACTTAAAAAAACTGTAAGATTTTATGTTTTAAAATAACATAAAAGTGACACCAATAAAACCCAACAAAAAAGAACAATGATTCTGTAAAAAAAAAGAAATTTTACATCGAGAAGTCAAAGTGGGACTGCATTGAAGACCACCCGCCCGAGGCATCTCGATAGCCATCAGATGGCGTCAGGTGTCCGTGTGCCACGAGACCGCTAAACACCGCAGCATATAAATATAATTCGACACATAAACAATAGCTATCTACCGAGCGAGCACAGATATACCGATACCGTCAGTTCTGGATTCCAATCAACAATAATGAATTAAACAACGGGTGATCGCTTCTGAATTAGGAAACCTATCTGATTACATCATAGATACGATTGTTTTGTTTACATTTTATATTACTTATGTATTATATATTATGTACTTATTATAAACGTATATGTATGTATACTAGCTGTTGCCTGCAACTTCGTTTGCGTGTATTTTATAAACAATATAAAGGTATTGTTTTTAATAAAAAAAAATATCACATGTGCCCTACGGCGAGGCGCCCGGGACCGCCGAGGGATTTTTAATCCCACCTCGTCGTAGCAGATGGTATGAGCCTACACCGAACAAGTTGCTAGATCGTCGCGATGTTTGGTTAGACTCAATAACCCATCTATAAACAGTTTCACAAGTTGGTCTAGTGAAACTTGGACCGACAGCTTAAAACGTGCTCTCCGAGGTACTATAGTTTAGTTTGTTTTTAATAAGTTTAATATATATAGATAGATTATTGAGTCTATTCAAACGCAGGGATAAACTGATCACTTATTCGGTGTAGACTCAGAATATTATCGGTTACGACGAGGTAGGAATAAAACCCCTCCGCTGGGTAAGATACCCTGAGGTTATCTAGGCGGTCTCGGGCACCGTAAGGCACCCGTGATTGTACATATCTATAGGTGTCTAGCTATATTACTGAGGTACAGTAAACAATTGTCATCTTGACCATGACTACCATGCCTTGGCCATCGTATCATTGTTATAACAGATAGTTGTTTTGGACTCTACAAATAACTATCTGATGTCATACTATATTATATTATGGGGTAACAACAAAAAACGGACTATCCGATAAAAAGTGGAATTCTAATAAAATTGAGAGTAAACCAAGTTGTGCTAAATATTAGTACCTACGATGTCAGCATTCTTTTCTTAATTATAAAAAAATAAAAAACGAATTTATCGTAAAATTATTTTTGGTCTTGGCTGAGGTTACCAACATTCTTCGCGCGATTGCAGCGCAAAGTAATTATTTCGTGAAACGAACTTTACTTGTCTACCAAACACTGCAGTTTTCACAAAGTTTTATCATAAAATTTTAACTTTAGACGTAAAAGAAAATTTTGACATTTTATGAAAGTAACATTTTGAGAAATAGGTAGGTATTTCTCAAAATGTACCTACCTAAATATAAAATAAACTAGCTGACCCGCGCAACTTTGTCTGCGCGTTTAAATTTAACCGTTTACGCAGCGTACGCTCTTAAAAGGAATAATTTTTCCCCGTTTTTGCAACATTTTTCTTTGTTACTCCGCTCCTATTAGTCGTAGCGTGATGTTATATAGCCTATAGCCTTTCTCGATAAATGGATTATCCAACACGAAAATATTTTTTCAATTCGAATCAGTAGTTCCTGAGATTAGCGCGTTCAAACAAACAAACAAACAAACAAACAAACAAACAAACTCTTCAGCTTTATAATATTAGTATAGATAATATAATTTTAATTCAGTTTTTGTTGCAGACTTGTATTTCAATTGCATATCAAAGTTTGACATGTTTTCCATGCAAAATGTATCAAATTTTTCCTTTGATATCCAATTTATTTTGTAGAAAAAGGCCTAAAGCCATTTATATCAACAAGTGTTTCACACTCCTTGTCTCACAGCACCTTGTTTGTCCCCAGTCCCATTACTCGTACATCTATACAGATTTTAGCCACTTGTCCCAATGGTTTATTGATAAGTTGTTTAAATAAACTCTACTAAACCTATAAATACTATAATAATAGTATTTATAGGTTTAACCTTTATAATTATACCTGGTCATCGTTTTATTAATGAGTGTTGGGAGTATAGCTTTAGGCGGCGGCTGTCAAAGCGTGCGCAGTCGGGGTCGCCATTAGATAACTGATGGTGATCGGAAATCGCGAAAGTTTCTCACGATGCCGGTGCCGATACTGCCGCAGAGGGTTCTGAACTAACCAGCCTCAGGTTCTGATAGGAAACATATTATATTTTTATTTTTTCCAACGCAAATCGCTGGAAATTCAGAGGGGCAGTATTTTGGGCACATGCGCAGTATCAGAGGTCTTAAATAATTTTATTTGAAGGGGATAATAAATAATGCTAATATTTATATACGTGGTGGCCTAGTTCGTTAGGCCTTGGACTTAAATACACTTAGGTCCCTGGTTCGAATCCCGGTGTGTACCAATGAGTTTTTAATTTTAAAATTTATATACATTTGTTTGACAACACCACTATAGTGCCTCGGAGAGCACGTTGAGCTGTCGGTCCCGGTTTCACTATACCAACTTGTGAAACTGTTAATAGATGGGTTATTGAGTCTATTCAAAACATCGCGACGAGCTAGCCACTTGTTCTGTGTAGACTCATACCATCGGCTACGATGAGGTGGGATTAAAACCCCTCCGCTGGGTACCCTGGGGCCGTCTAGGCGGTCTCGGGCGCCGTAAGGCACCCGTGATGATACATACCTACATACATAATATTTATAAATGCTACTCAAACTCTATACTTAGGTATTTACTCAAGCCTGTCTTGTCTCTTTTTGTCATGAAGCTACGGCGCGCGGACGGGCACGGTTTTTACCTTCATGCTTTTTATCAAATGTCAAACCGAGTAAAAATGAAATAGATAAACGATACAATACCGTTAGTAAGATCAATCCATAAATGAAGGACCTAAGACACTACGAAATTCTTACGAAATTCATCACTTCCTTTTGTTCTTTAAGTATTTTAGGAATTGGTCAAAATACAAGAGCCCATATTTTTTTTAGGTTATGCCGATGTCAGTTTTTATTTGGTTTTTAAAATAAGACGTCACGACAGTGGTGTCTTAGTTATTTATACATACATATCATAGGCGGCCCCAGGGTACCCAGCGAAGGGGTTTTGAATCCCACCTCGTCGTAGCCGATGGTATAAGTCTACACTGAACAAGTGGCTAGCTCGTAGCGATATTTTGAATAGACTCAATAACCCATGTATAAACAGTTTCACAAGTTGGTATAGTGAAACCGGGACCGACAGCTTAGCGTGCTCTCTTCAATTTAATTTTTTAAATTAAAAACTCATTGGTACACACCTGGATTCAAACCAGGGACCTAAGTATTTTTAAGTCCAAGGACTAACCAACTCGGCCACCACATAAATAATTTTTAAAAGTTATTAACGGGCCAGTTAAACAAAAATGAAAGTCTCGCTTTGAAATGACATCAACATAAAATGAAGTATTGAATGTTTACTCGAGGCAGTCGCGCGTCGTGGTCATACATATATCGGCCGGGTCACGAGTGCATTCCTCTGTCTGTCTTTACGAGAAGCTGTGCGCATCCTAAGTGACATCTATCCAAATAATCTCACTGTACACTTACCGACAAGTGGGACGCTTTTTTACTTCAGCTTATTTTAGGTGTCATTAACGTATTGTAGAGACAAAATTATATCGTATTCTGACAATAACTTAATATTAATAGTACGTTACTAGGCAATATTTATTATAATATCTTGCAAACATTTTGATAATTTATTTTAATATGCACATATATATACACACACGCGCATATATACCTATATACACCCCTTAGAATAAGAATATACTAATTCATAATAAAAAACAAAATTGACTATTTTTTTATAATTACTTTTGTTAATCGTTATTTGTAACTATTTAAAGAGCAGAGTGAGCTAACAAAGTAGTTAATATTATCATTTTTTAATGTTTGTGTGTTTATAAATTAGGTGTGTGTATTAAATTAAGTGTGTTTATTAACCAAATTAATTTAATGTAGGTGTACTTGATATGGTGTGAAAAGCTTACGCCCAGTTTCGAGAATGATAGTCAAAATTATACTATGATATAATTAGTTAAAAATTAATATGTATTATTTTGTTGCTTCTGGCCTAGAGCTTAGTTTGTGACCAATGCAATATGTATAAATTGTCCTAAAAAAAAAATTATAATAATTTATGAAATATTTGCGTGTTATTATATATATTAAAAAAGGGTTATCCTTAGAAGATATGCCATTGTGGACTTTCCTGTAACACTTTTTTAAGATTCAAATAATCATACTCTGCAGTTTCTATCAAATTAATGTACTACAGTGTAGTACATATAGTGTAGTACATTCATTTGATAGATCAAATGCATATATAATAGGTACAATGCTAACGCTAACTAAATAATATGCGCCCAAAAATATGTTTTTTACGTCACTATGTTACAAATCTATGAATATGCTTTTCTCTTCTATAAAATGCATCTAATGGGTCCGCCAAATAACTTTTTTTTTTGAAAATGCTATAAAAAAAAACTACTGAATATTTTTTCAAATTTATTTTTTTTATTTGAAAGTACAATCCTTCCGGTTAATGATGGAAAATAATTTCATTCAAATGGCTGCCTCGGCTGGCCATGCAGTAGCCTACACGAACAAAGCATATGATTGGTAGAAAGTCACGTCATGTAAATTTTTCACCAATGAAGTGCCTTGTTACGTAATTTTAGACATCGATTGATTTTATCAACGTTTTATAAAATGGAGAGACAGCTTTAAGGGTAGCCTTAAATCTCAGTCTTTTATGTCATATCAATAAAAAATCTCTACCTATATCAGTGGTAATAAATAATCATTAAATAATTCTATATAAATATATAATTATTTCTAGCCTTCTATTAATTTCTTCGAACTTATTGAACTATTACTATTACTACGAAGTTATTGAAAGTTAGAGGAAATGTATATATTGACTTTACTTTAAATCAATAAAGTTTCAGTATATTAAATAAATATTAGTTGTGATATTCAAATGTATAAAAAATACTACCAACCTAAACGAGGTGTTTTTTTTAATTCGGGATTTTTAGGCATCTCCATATTATGACCACATGTGCCAAAAATTATACCCTGACTTTAGAGTCAGGGTATAATCAGTAAATAAAGGCAGTAGTTTATAAAATCTTATCGCGATTCCAGATAATCCGCGAAACATTGTATTATGCGCGAACCCATAATTCACGAAAGCGATGGTCCGCGTTTTATATTCAGACGAATTTACTTTCAGTTGGTAGAGAGTTTTTAGAGTAATGGTTGCGTGAGCCTAATCTAATGGTTGGATTAATAGTCGTTGATTTGCCTGAGCCATTGCTTGAAACTATACATACAGGATACAGGATTTTTTTCCTAGTTCGGGTCCTGCTGCATAATATTGTGAACTGTGTAAAAAAAATTTCTGAATAAAATCGAATTGAATTAAATTGAATCAAAATTTAGTTTTTTTCATGTGCAATTTAACAGTCCGATGGCAATTGCTTAGCAACGACTATTAATCCTGACCTAAGTTAATTAGTTAACAACGGATTAAGGAAATCCTATAAGTTTATTAAAACATATATATTGTATACAAAAACTCTTTCGTCCATTAATTAGGGCGTACAGATTAACATGTAAATATGTTAAAACTCTGTTAATAACTTAACTAGTGTTAAAGGTCGAAACTAAGTAACGCGTGCTACGTCTTTGTACAAATGTATTTATTGACGTAAACGAAACAGGTTTCTTAATGATATTTTATGTTAGGTTATAACTTATCATAAAACATAGAAGTGTCTACATAGATACAGTGTAATAGGTGCTGTTGTACAGTCAGCAGCATTGTAAGGTAAACCACCATGCACTTGTAATAACGTTTACTTTACGTTTAATTCGTAAATGTAAATTTAACGTGAATGTCAAATTCTGATGAATAAATATATCACAAGAAAGAATATTAGCTTTTGTTTGGTACTTTTTTTAATCTAAACATACCTATCTGTATACTTATATAAAAAATAATCATGCTAAAACTAAAAAACGGTTTGGCCCATTTGAATAATTATTGTTTTCTTTTGTTCGCTTTAATATAGGGGTGGTTAGAAAGAAATTTTTTGAGAAAATCCTAAAGAAAAACTAAAAATTTTAATAGATTAATTTCAAATCATTTTGTATATTATATAATACCGTACATTTCGCGATTTTTTATTTTGATCTGCCATCTTATACTATTTTGTTTTTTCGATTCTTCCATCAGTCTGACAAGGCAAGATCTTTCGGCCACACAGCCATTATTTTAGTGACTGTTATACTAGTAGGTGATACGAAGTTCACCGGATCAGCTAGTTTTAAATAAATATGGTGTGGACCAAAAGGGTTTTCACTCGGCAAATGCGGACTAACCCAACGCTGATATTCTATGGATACCCAGAGATAAATGTATGTTGCGTGTAGTCATCACAATGAAATAAAATAAAACATATATATTAAATGTTAGAATAGAAAATATAAATAATTTAAATATTTATATACAATAGGTGTAGGTAAAGTGGGAAGAAGGTCTCTATAACTTCGTTAGGCCGACCGACCGGTCTCGTTACCACTGCCCATAGTTTTAGTCTTTGGGTTAACCGGTTTTCAGGAGATTACTGCATCGATTTCTTGTTGAGGTGGTAGTCTCCTTTCAGGGTGCGGTTACGAAATGGGTGGTTGAATTGACGATAAGGCGGCGTACAGTTAGTATATTAAAATATACTCGTAATGCAATTCGTCTTTGTCGCCGCCCATTACGTAATCGCATCATTTAGCCGGCATAGTGGGAGCAATCAACGTTGTTTAAGAACAATTATTGATTGATCCTGTTCATGGACTTTGTGGCTCTGCTCACCACCAGGTAGATACAAAGTCACATGCCGTGCTCCAATAAAAAAAAAACTTAGTATTTAAAACAACGTACGTTAGAAAGACAATGCATTTTAAACAGGTCATAGTTAAAATCAGTCAGTTTTAACTGGTGCCCTTTTAATAATTATTTATTATAAGAAAAGTAAGATTTATAGTATTTATTATTGATCTATATATAAGAACCTAATATTATAAAAAACGTAAGAATTTCGGGTAAGCTTTGTGTTTATTAGCGCGCGCATGGCGTCGCTTAGTCGGTAGGCGGGCGGGCGGCACGCGTCCTTTGTTTACGGAAGTGCATGCGAGACGCCCGGTCTACCAATACAACTCTATTATAAACTTATTCTATTTGATAAAGAAATTATATATATATATATTATATTTATTAAATATATTAGTTATACTAATTTTAGAGTAGTATTTGTATATATATAAAACACTTAGGTCCCTGGTTCAAACCCCGGTGTGTACCCAATGAGTTTTTAATCTATAAAAAAATGTACAGGTTTCAGGCGCCATAAGGCAACCGTGATGATATTTATTTATTTTATTTTTATATATTTTTTATCTTTTAAATATGATTACTTTGGCTAATAGTAATTGGTTGGGACCTAAAGGCAGTAAACATATACTGTCCTTTCTTTAAAGAAAAGATAAGTCATTAAGGCTCATGTAGTATCCATGAGAAATCTTTTCTCTTTTTTTGCACTGTACAAGTTTTCTTTCACAGTCATAGAAATTCTCATAAACCGCCTTTTTGTAAAAAAAAACTTATATTCTTTTAATGTAGAATTTATTTTGAATATAAAATAAACAATAAGTAGCAAGTCACGGTTAATATCATAAAAACATCAAAAGACTTCAGCAAATCTATCCAATAAATTCTCGTACCACGGTCGGTGTGCTGTCTTGTGTTAGTCGTCGACAGTTGCTTGGATCAGGCTGGTGATTGCAGCATCCATACCAAAATAAAAATGCAGATGGTAAACTGCGTGTTCTGGTTGCTAGGCAACGCAGCGTCGCCCAAATGTCGGGAATCGGGATGCTATGCCGGGTGCTGGATACTGCGTCGAGCTAGCGGCAGTGCGTCGCCGGCCGCAGCGCGATGTCCTCGCCGCGATTTCTTGCCAAACTATACACGTTCATATAGTGTGTGTGCCAAAAAATATATCTAGTTCATGATATTAAAATTTATACTTACCAAAGTACAACATTAAATCGTTAATTCGAACTGTTTTTGTCGGTTGTTTGTTAGTGATTTTTCTGACTACCCCTTAAGTGATTAAGTATCATTATTATTTACATACCTACTAGTAGTTGTTAGCAGGGTTTCAGGTAAAATAAACAAATCAAAAGTCACGAACTCCGGCTAATAGCTGAAATCCTGAAAAAATACTTATTAAAAAAAGGAACTTGACATAATAATAATATAAAATTAATAATGATTCAATAGTCCGGCCTACAGTAGGCTTTACGGTGTTAAGTATCCTCTCTATATTTTATTTGATAATAACTTAACATGTCAACTGTTTAAAAAACTTTTTTTGTCTGATTCAGTTATAATAAATAAACCCCTAAATCGGAAAGTTATTTCTAAATACTGTACTGTTTTTCAGTAAAAACACAGTCATTTGTTACTTGGGCGAAAATTTAAATATTACTCAACTGTTTTAAACCCTTTATCGTTTAGATTTAGATAGTACCTACTTCTAGTACGTACGTAATTATTACCATCAAACTTTACTTAAGATATGAAAATTATACATTTTAAACCACAATTACATCTTACATACACAAGATAAAGAGTTCTTCGCAATTCCAAGAAACGCTATCCAAATATTATGTTGTTTTTTATGACAACTGTAGGCCCGTTGCATGCGTTCATATACTGAAGCTGAAAGAGTGTGTTTTGTCGAGCTTTTATTTAGATGAAACGTCTAACCCCGAGGTCATTCACCCTTCACTGTAACGTGAACTAAGGTCAGGGTTAGTTACTATGACATCAGCTATGATTTTCGTGACTTCAATGACTAAATTCCCATTGACTTAAGATTCGATTGACAACTGCTTAAAGTTTGTATTCTATTGATTGATATTAATTGCTAATTTACAATTTCAAGTTCAAGGATTAATTTTGTTACGCCAAAAGCAGGAAAATTAAATTTGGAAAGTTGCTTCATTTTAATTTTATTCCATGGGCATGAAATGGGGGAATATATGAATTTTCAGAAAAGTTAATATTTCAGGAACTGAAAGTACTCCAGACTTAAAATTTGGTACACATACTCTTTGAATTTCATTTCACTCTCGAAAAAAAATTGATAGGTATTTTATATTTTTTGAAATTTCAATAAAAAGCAGCGTGATGGGGGGGGGGGGTGTATAAACAGGTTAAGAGTTACTCATACCGTTCTATATCTCTGAACAACGGGCGCTAAAAACTTGAAAATATGTAGGTTCTTCTTATACAACTAATAGTAGACCAATGTATCACTTTTCTATTTAATTAATAAAAAGTGATAAAAATGACAATGGGGTGTATGTTTTTTTAAATATTATTACGGAAAATTAGTAAACCGGGAAATGGAATGTTGTACAAATACTTTGACAGGCAAAGCCGGGCCAATAGGCTAGTGTAGTGTTAAGTATGTAGAGATAACATGGTAAGGAACTACCCGGGAAAAAAAGAAATTTTTGGATTAAACCATTTAAGAATATATTGTTTCATATATGGCGGAAACAATAATATTCTTAAATTAAGTAAAATTGGTTTGGGTTAAGAACATTTACTGTAGTCAAAAAAAAAACTTAATACAAGACATTTTTTTTTATTCGAGCATATATTGTTTCCGCTATATATATATATTCAATTCATTTATTTATTTTCAGAAAAATATTTAAAGTCCCTGATTCCCACACTAGGAATTCCTGCCACGTGGGAAACAATATATTCTTAATACAAGAATTTAATACAATAATTTTTTCGTGTAATAGGTTACGTTACCGCAGTGCAGTTTGATGGGACCAAACAACTGTGATGTGAAATTCTTTTCAAATAATGTAGTAACTATCTGTCAAAAATATTGTAATCATAAAATATACAAAAACCTATTATATAGTTAAATGTTACCTTAGAAATCTTGCGTTTGTCATTTATGTGAGAAAATTATAATAATGTGAAGTGAAGGTTAGTGCACGATGCGAGGTGTGCGATGTAGCGGCGATACGGAGGCTGCTCGCTCGCTGCATCGCTTAGCGTTTGCGTTGTGGCGCGCTGCTTTTTATCTTCAACGCGGAAAAATACGTGCTACACGATCTCGAACGCGAAGCTGCTGTAATCGTGAAAGAAAACGTTACATGGTTTGTGTGTTTTTTTAACTATATTGTATCCGGAGGTCGTAGTGGTTTTTAGTCATGGCAAACAAATAAGCCTATTTATATATTTTTTAAATATGTTTTTTTTAAACAGGTATCTCTATAACTTTGCTAGGCCAAACGGCCGGTTTAGTTACCAAACTGTCAAGGAAATCTATGCAGTAGTCTCCTGAAAACCGGTAAACCCAGAGACTAAAATTTTTCAGTCTCTACGTTTATCGGTTTTCAGGAGACTACTGCATCCATTTTCTCTCAAAATAGTATTCTTCTTTCTGGTGCAATTACGAAACTAGCAGTTGATTACGGGTTACGAAACTATAAAACAACGCGAGGATATTAAAGTAGAATCGTAATGTAAATAGTAACCGTAAATAACCGCAAAATATATAAAGATCCATAACTTTTTGGTCAGATCTGAACGTTTGATCGCAATTTAGCGACTTTAATAGCGATTTAAAACTGTAGTGTATTCTATGAGTATTTTTTATCCTATTACTAATAATAGTTGTAGGTCTTATTTGATTGAGAATGATTTGATTGCTAACCATGATATTAAAAACCATAATCCAGGGGCCTATTTCATAAACGTGACAATTGTAATACCATGACAATTTATAATACATTGCTTGGTTTAGTTTGTTCTAAGTAAATAATTCCAACTAAACTAAGCAATGTATTATAAATTGTCATGGTAAATTACAATTGTCACGTTTATGAAATAGGCCCCAGTTCTGAATTATTATATATATCTTTGTTAATATTTGTTGTTAAAAAAAAAACAAATATTAACAAAGATACCTCACACGATACCTTTTATTACTCACTATTATTTCCAACCAAACTAGCAGCTATAACTACGAATATTTATTTTCAGGAACACATTTTTATTTCCATAACAATTGGGACACCACAGTTATTTATAGGGGTATAACTATTCCCAATTTCAACACCCTACGTCATACGGTTTCGGAGATATTAGTATGGATAGACGGATATATAAGGTGAGGCTGTAATTCGTACCATCACGGATGCCTTAAGGCGAGCGAGACCGGCTAGACGATTTCAGGGTACCCAGCGATGAGGTTTAATTCCCACCTTTTTGTTGCCTACATCAAACAAGTGGCCAGCTTGTCGCGGTGTTTGGATAGACACAATAACTAACATATAGAGGGTGAATTTGAATGGGTGTACTTTGGGCTATTATGATGTTCTACTGATCAAAACGAACAACTTTTCCCATGGAACCATGGGTCGCAAATGAAAAAAAAAAATCTTCCCCATACAAATTGGTAATTTTAACTTTACTAGTTTGTATGGAGAAGGCAATTTTTTTTTTCATTGCGACCCATGGTTCCATGGGAAAAGTTGTTCGTATTGATCAGTAGAACATCATATTAGCCCAAAGTACACCCATTCAAATTCACCATGTATAAAAATAATAATAATAAAATAACTTATTGCATCAAAGAACTTAGGTATGTTTCACAATAGTTTATGGTGTCATGATACCCGTACTAGGATAACCTGACAGTTATCAGTTTCCTTCTTGGTGAAACTAAGATAAAAAAAACATTATAAATAATTTACTGTGTTCGTCTTCTCTGGTTATTATTATTATATATTGGAAGAGAGGGTGTGTATATTTGTGGGTATGTGTGTATGTGTTTATGTGCGTGTGCGCTTGTGTATATTTGTGTGTGTACGCATATTTTTTAGAATTTTAACATGAAGGCTGTGTAAAAACAAACAATGTATCTCAAGTACACAATGTTTATTTAGGAAATAACAAAGTGTTTTTAAGTTGGTATAATGAAACTGACACCGACAGCTTTACGTGCTCCTGAAGCACTAAAGCAGTATTGTCAAATAAATGTACTTATTTTATTTAAATTAACAACTCATCTTACACCCAGAGGTTTGCATAGGGACGTAAAAACTGAGTGTTTTAAGTCTTGGGTCTAACCAAATGAGACCTACCACCTCCGACCTATTTCAAATTTTAATAGGACTTTTTTTTAAGTTATATTTATTTTGTATTTTTATAGTTACCTACTTTACGATACGTATTTTTTTATATTTAGTTAAGTAGAAAATATCTGCAGTAATCACTTTCAGCCCCGCCTGAAAGATTGCGCTGGTCCCCACATTTGCGAAGTCACTTATCAGGCCTGTATAGATAGAAGATAGAACCTTTTCCATACAGCTACTTCAACACACTTCATCAATAAATAAACAAATTTTAGACTCGCAAATATTTTTAGACAGTGATTTATTACTTGTTATTAATAATCACTTATTTATCCTTTTTTTCACGGGAAGCGATTACACAGTTTGTTGTTTTACTTTTATTATAATAATTTACACTTTTATTAGATTTGTTAAATATTGTTTTTTAAATAGGAGCGACCAATAGGTAGCTACAGGAAACAGGGACTTGTTATTGTTTTTTAAATAGGAGCGATCAATAGGTAGCTACAGGAAACAGGAACTTGTTAAATATTGTTTTTTAAATAGGAGCGACTGTCTGGGACGACAAAATAAAAGATAAATATGATAGAAAATTCATATATTAAATTATAAATTGTACAAAAGGTCGCGACCGCTTGTTAATCAATTTCTTGTAGTAATCTGACATATAGAAAAATGTTGCCAGTTTTAAATAACTTTATGTTGTGTTACCAACATATTGGGGGGGCCATAAATGAATATATGGCCAAAATACTATGTATAAAGAAGCATGAGGATAGACCTCTGCATGAATAAAGCTGGCTATAAAGCATAATAATCTACATCAAGTTTTTTATGATATAACACAAAATTTTACTTATTATATTATTAAATTAATTATTTGCATGACTTGCACCAAAGTATTACAAAGGTACTTTGCCTAATGTATAAAATAAGCATAAAGGCAAAGTATAAATAACAATCTATATAAGGTTTAGAAATTATTGAATTCAATGTATGAAGGTATGTATACAATGTATAAAGTTATGTATACAATGTATGAATGAAGTCATTGTACAGCATAATGTATAAAGGGATGTATACAATGTATGAATGAAGTCATTGTACAGCATATGTATAAAATGATGTATACAATGTATGAATGAAGTCATTGTACAGCATAATGTATAAAGGGCATTAAATGTATAACTATATAAATGTATGAAAACACCTATAAATTGTATGATAACTATTATTATGGATGAACAATAAATGTATGATTGTATAAATGTATGACTGTATAAATGTATGACACCATACATCTATTGCACATAGATGGGCAATAGAAGTATAGCTGTATAAATGTATGAAGACTTCTATGAACTGTATGACTGTGTGAATGTTCAATAGATATATGACTGTATAAATGTATTAAAAATTCTATGAACTGTATGACTGTGTGGATGTTCAATAGATTTATGTGTATAAAATATGTATAACATGAACGACTTTCACTGTATAAATGTATGCATGAAAGTGTATAACTAAGTATAATGTAATGGTATTCAAACCAATAAATTTAAAGCAAACTAGTTTACCTAATACTATAAAGTTTTTGTATATATAACACTAGTGTGCCTGTTGCTATAGATAGCATTATCAACTATAACTAGGTACATGTATTAACACAATACAATACAATGTTATTACATTTATTTATTATTCATTAAAGTATTGATTAAAATAATTTAAGAATCTAAAACAATTGTATTATTTATAAACATTCCATAAAATATTCAACCAAGTATTTTATGAAGCCAAAAGTAAAAGTTAATATACTTATATAATTTAATAAGGTTGAAATGGATTAAGTACTTAATTAGGTAGATAAGAAATATGCTAGGTACTTAACTTATTTTTAATAATAATATATTTTATGAATCTAAGGGCAGTACAGCAACCTTTGAAATGGCTCTTGTGTGAGTTTTGCCATCAGCTGTTTTTATTTCAACAACCCTGACTTTATTATCTAAGCCATTATATGTCTTGGATACCCTACCTAAGGGCCAATGAAGAGGCGGCGTGTTTGGATTTCTTAACAATACCACAGTATTTTCTTTTATATTAGGAATATCATGCAGCCATTTTTGCCTTTTATGCAATGTGGTGAGGTAATCCTTGGACCAGGATTTCCAGAAGTGCTGCCGTATCTGTTCACAACTTCTCCAGAAACGCAGCCTGTGAGCAGGCACTTCCGTTAAGTCATGTTGTGGGTAGCTCATTAACGCTGTGCCAATTAAGAAATGACCGGGTGTTAGGTATGAAAAGTCATCAATGTCTTGAGACATAGGTGTGAGAGGGCGTGAATTAAGAATAGATTCTATTTCGGCTAAGATGGTACTAAGTTGCTCATATGTAAATGCTCTTGAATTCACTATTCTTTTGAAATGGAATTTAGCCGATTTAACTGCAGCTTCCCACAAGCCACCGTGATTGGGACTGTACTCAGGAATATAATGAAACTGGATACCCCTTTTTAATAAGTAGTTATAAGTAGTATTAGTATGATGTTCAGAATTGATTAATTTGTAAAGGTCGTTCAATTTGTTGTGAGCTCCTTTAAAAGTCTTAGCATTGTCACAGTAGATGTCTGATGGCAGACCTCTGCGAGCAATGAATCTTTTCAGGGCTAATAAGAAGGTATCGGTGGTCATGTCAGAGACTACCTCCAAGTGCGCTGCCTTTGTGGAGAAGCAAACAAACACGGCAACATATCCCTTGGTTACTAAGCATCGCCTTAGGGTGGATTGCTTAACTTCAAAAGGGCCACAGTAGTCTACACCCACCTTTTCAAAGGCCCTTGATGGAGTGATCCTAGCATTAGGTAACAAACCCATCAATTGGTTAGCACTTGTGGCCTTTAGCCTATAGCATTTTATGCATTTGTGTATTACACTTTTTACTTCACGCACTGAATTGAGAATATAATATTTTTGACTTAAGCTACTTAATGTGATTTTTAGGCCACCATGCAATAAAGAAATATGCTCATTTATAATTATGAGTTTGGTCACATGACACCTTTTAGGTAAAATTATTGGAAACTTTTTTGTAAATGGTAAATCTGCATTTTGCAGTCGACTACCTACTCTCAACAAATTATTTTTATCCAAGAATGGATGTAATGAAAGAATAGCAGACTTTATTTGTTTATTATTTTGTATAGCATTAATTTCTAGTGAAAAATAGTAGTGCTGAATGCCTCTTATGATAGTATTCAGTGATTCATTGTGTTCTTTCACAGAAAAGTTTCCAGTTTGTACAGGTATTTTTTTACACTTATTTATAAATCTTAAAATAAAGGACATTATGCCTTGCATTTTAAAAATATTTGAATGATTAGTAAAAAATGGCATAATTGTCTTTTTGTTTATCATTACAGAGGTATGTAGCAATTTTAAATTAGGTATATTAGTATTGATTTTTGTTCCAATGGGTTTTTCTATTTCTGACAAGTAAAAGTTATAATTATTAGTTTGCAAAAAATCTGGCCCAACCCACCAAAGATTGGATGTATTATTAAATTCTTGAGGATCTGTGCCTCTGGATAAAATGTCAGCAGGATTTAATGACCCAGGTGTATAATGCCACTGCATATTTTTAGTTAGAACATTAATTTCATTTACCCTGTTTGCCATATATGCAGGGAGTTTTACAGGAGCTGACTTAATCCATGCTAATACTATTTGTGAGTCACAGAATAAATTTATAGTCTTAATTTTATTTAAGTTTAATGACACCTTATGTACAAGTTTGGACAGCAACAGTGCTCCATTAAGTTCAAGCTTGGGTATTGTAAGCTTTGAATTTAAGGGAGCAATTCGAGATTTTGAGCATAATAGGTAAATTTTATACCTACCATGTATGTTAGTTTTTACATAAATACATGCGCCATAAGCACTAGAAGAGGCATCACAAAATCCTATAAGTTCACTCTGATCCGAGCTAGATAAATTTATATATCGTGGAAGATTTATAACAGACATGTTGTTAAGACTTGTATAAAAGTTTTCCCATACTTTAACAAGATCAGTAGGTAATGGTGAATCCCATTCAAGATTACATTGCCATATCTTCTGCAAAATTATTTTAGCACTTACTATAATAGGACCTGCGAAGCCCATGGGATCAAAAAAGCTGCCTATTGCACTTAAAACATTACGTTTAGTAGGACATTTATTTGAAATCACTAACTTTGCACTAATTTTGAACACATCATCTCGAGCATCATACACTAAACCCAAAGTTTTTATTAGTAAGTGTTCTTTATCTAGGTTCATTGACCTTTGATCAAATGAAAGTTTTTCATTTGAAATACCAGATAACAATTCTAAATTATTGGAACCCCATTTGTGTAGCTCAAAGCTACCAAGTTTTAGTAGGGCAATTAGTTGACCAATTAACTGAGCGCTTTCCTGAAGTGTATCCATACCTGTAAGTATGTCATCGCAATAGGAACCCTGTAACACTGCAGCACTAGCCAAGGAGTATGTGGATTTATAATTATTAGCAAGATCAATCAAACATCTTGTAGCAAGATAAGCTGAACTTTTTAGCCCATATGTAACTGTTTGTAATTGCAGACATTGTAGTGGATGATTAGGGCTGTCTCTCCACAAGATGTTTTGGAGAACCCTATGCTCAGGATGTACCATTATTTGTCGGTACATGTGCCTTATGTCGCACATAACAACATACTTGTATGTGCGAAATGATAATAGTATATCAAACAATTGTCGCTGTACTACTGGGCCATTGCATAATATGTCATTTAAACAAAGATTATTTTTTAATTTAGCACTTCCATCAAAGACAGTGCGTAATTTATTTGTAATTTTATCAGCACGTAAAACTGCATGGTGTGGCAAAAAATATAATGGATCTAAATTTGGGTTGCATGCATCCATATCTATAACTATGGCATGACCCAAGTCTAAGTATTCCTGAATAAAATTTTTATAAAGTGTATAATAGTGTGAATCACGTGCAAATCGTTTTTCCAGGTTGTAAAAACGTTGCAATGCTACTGTAAATGAAGCTGATGTATCCAGTTGGCTTGAATTAATTTTTAAAGGCAATTTCACCTGATAGCGACAATTAATCATTAATTTAGTTTCCTTAAATATCTCTTCGCAGTGCTCATGTTCAGGAAATGATTCTGGAAACAATTCAGGAACTCGCTCAGTCTCCCACAACTTTTTAACATAGTCAACACTGTTATCCTCAACTGTGTGCATTGACAATGAAAAATTAGATAAATTTGAATTTTGCAAGTTACCTGAGATGATGTATCCAAACCTCGTATTTATCATTATTGGATCCAATGGGCCTCCCTCTATTTTTCCATCCTTGACTATTTTGAAGAAGATATCTGCAGCAATCAGTATGGACACCTGTCCTGAAACATTAAATTCACTGTCAGCCAATACTAATGATTTTGGAATGGAAAAGTTTGATAAGCTGAAACTAAATTGGGGTAAATTGGAAGTTATTTTATTAACTAGAGAACAAGTGAGGTTAACATTAAAATGCTCAGACATCGAGCTTAGTGATAAATTTATTCCTTGATGAATTTTATTTACTCTTTCACCCAAAGTTATAATATTCTTATTTTGAGTGAAGGTTGGAAGTCCTAACTTGTTAGCAAGTTCTGTGGTGCAAAATGATGTTTGACTTCCACAATCCAGTAGAGCTCTAACAACATGTCTGTTACCTTCCACATCCGTGACCAGTGCCTTGATCGTTGGCAGCAGAACATTGACCGCTTGGCATTTTGTGCTGAACATACTGACCTGGTTGCTAATGTTGGGTGAATCAATATGTATAAGTGAATTATGTTCCTTTGACTTGCAAGTGTTACATTGAAAGTTATACCTACATTTTTTTGTATGCGGTTTTAAACATACTTTGCATAATTTATTTTTAATTACAAATTCTAACCTATTATTGTTACTCATTAAATTAAATTTGGAACATTTGTGCAGATTATGATCCTGTGCACAAATGATACAGTTATTGTTCTTTTTGTTAGAAGAAACAAGTGAAGCATGTAAGTTAACAGATTTATAATTTGTTTGTTTGCCGGAAATGCCTGGGCTCGACTCCAAAGCCATTGACCTTTTATCTAAGAATAGTAATAAATTATTAATAGTGGGCATTATGTCCATATCCCTATCAGCATGATACAGCCTACAAGTAAAACTGTCAAGCTTGCGTGTTATTAAGCAGACTAAAATTGCATCCCAGCTTTCAACAGGCTGCTTAATGTTTTTTAAAGCAGCCAGCTGTTGGCGTACACGGGCTATCAAATCTCTTAAATGCTGAGCAGTTCCACGCTGTATTGCTGGCATATCTAATAAAGAGTTAATAAGATTGTTAACCAGTAAAAATGGATTGTCATACCGTTTTTTAAGTAAATTTAAAGCATCCGTGTATGACTCATTTATTAAGGGTAAATTATCTATTAATTTTAAAGGTTCGTTGTTTAAATATTTCCTTAGATAAAATAGTTTTTGAACGTCTGACAGTCTTGTGTCGCAATGTATTACTGCGCTAAACATATCTATAAAAGGACGGTAACTGTTAATATCCTTGCCATCAAAAACGTTAATATCAATGGGGGGTAACTTAGCTGATATAGTTTCGGGTGAGCTCGAAGATGACGTCGATGCACGCGCTGCACTCCTTCCAATGCTGGTGAGCTGTTTTTCTATGTCCACGCACAGCTTAACGTAGCGCTCCTCTATGACATCAGACTCGTCTTCATCTTCACCATCGTGTGACATTATTTCGGTATTTACTTGAAGGAATTTTTCGTATTTTTCCTTTAATACGCTCGCTCTCACATGTAATTCTTCCTTTTCAAATATGGATTTTGATTGGATTATTTTTTCTAACTTTGTGATATAACCCTTGCATTGGCCACGATCTATCTTCAGTTTTTTCAAGGTGCTATCCTCCATGACCACGGTATCTTCTTGCAAGTCTTCGTAATCAGATTCGCTGGCGGAGCTATTCCTTTCAGGTTGAAGTTCCGTTTTTCGAGACATTCATCAGCATAAATTTTTACTAAATGCGAAGGTATTTTTAACTATTAATTTACGAAAAAGACGACGCGGTCTATCTTCACGTGGCGGACCGGTATTTTTTTTTGCGAAAAGTGAAGTTTTTGAGTACCAACCAATCACAAAATTCCTTGTAACTTCGTCGACCAATAGGGTGGCGTTTTCAAAGCGTGTGCGCGTCACCAACTTGCACAAAATGGAGAACAATTTTGCGATAAAAATCTGCGACGCAATTTCAAAATATGATGATGAAAAACAATGTTTGTCTTCTAGTTATTTCCCACAAACACAAAGTCTGGATATGAGGCGTAGATTTCTTCACCGAAATATATTTCGGCCTTGCGGCGCTTCTGGCAGAACCGGCCGGCGCATGCGGCGCCTCGTGGAGAAAAACATTTATCAAATTAATATCGCGATCGCGAACCGGCACTTTGTATAAGAACGAGTTTCGGCACCAATTTTGTCTGGGACGACAAAATAAAAGATAAATATGATAGAAAATTCATATATTAAATTATAAATTGTACAAAAGGTCGCGACCGCTTGTTAATCAATTTCTTGTAGTAATCTGACATATAGAAAAATGTTGCCAGTTTTAAATAACTTTATGTTGTGTTACCAACAGCGACCAATAGGTCACAGGAAACAGGGACATTATAAATATTGTTTTTTAAATAGGAGCGACCTATAGGTAGCTACAGGAAACAGGGACTTGTTAAATATTGTTTTTTAAATAGGAGTTTTTTAAATAGTAGCTACGGGAAACAGGGACTTTTTAAGTCTAAGGTCTAACCAACTCGGCCACCACGTATATTCCGTCAAATTGTCAATATTTTGTATTTGTAAAAATATTTTATCACAGCTTGTCGCCGCTCTAAGGGTCAACTCTATAAAACAACGATGCAACAATAATTGTTCTTAAACAAAATTGAACGCTCCCACTTGATTGATTGACCCCATTCATGGACTTTGTAGGTCTGCTCACCACCAGGTAGATACGAAGTCACATGTCGTGCTCCAATAAAAAAAACATACATTTATTGTTATTTCTTATTGTTTCAGCCTCGTTCAGCAGTTAGTGCACCACCCACACCAATAGCTGCAAGTTTTGGAAGGGATCAGGTTAGTGATACATTCAATATTTACCCCGGTATTCATAAAAACTTATTGTGTCCTTAAAGAACACTTTAGTTATAGAAGGTTTTGTCTCTTTTTATTAGCAATTAAATTAAATATGCGAAAAATAGACAAAATCTTTTTTAACTAAAGTATTGTTCAAGGTCTCAATAAGTTTTTATGAATAAGGCCATTAGATTATTATTAAGCATGGATGGGAGGAAGGTCTCTATCCCCCGTCGTGATTTCCACTCCACTTTCACTCAAGGAACGTCGTAAGAATGAGACAGACTACCCTTGAGTGAAACTGGAGTGGAAAACACGGTTTAGAATACGGGGGTATAAGTTCATAAGTCGGTCTCGTTACCACCGATGCAAAAACCGAGAAGTTTAGGGACCTAGTCATGCTTCGGTTTTAGTCTGTGGGTTCACCGGTTTTTATGAAACTACTGCATCGACTTTTTGTCAAGGTCCTTTTACTATTTAACTTTCCGTTACGAACCGGATAGGTAAATTGACGATAAAGCAAATATTATACAAATCCGTCTGTGTCACCCGTTTCGTAACAGCATCATTTAGTATAGCGATCAATGTTGTTGAACAATAATTCATTGATTGACCCCATTCATGGACTTTGTCTCATGTCGTGCCCAATTAAAAAAATACCAAAGCTGATCGTACCCTTCGCACTGGTGCATGGTTACACTATACCTACTACAAATTGACTCCCATGTTCACTTTCAAATAAGTTCGTAGAAGAAAGATTCATGAACTTAGTAGACCTACTTACCACCAGGTCACATTCCGTGATCCAAAAAAAAACCTACCAAAACGTTTTGTTTGTATTTACGTCATACAAAATTAAGTCACAAATTATGTAATTAATCTCTTAATAATCTTATAGTAAAAGATTACAGCATCTAGACCGGACCTTTTAAGGCTATACCGTTAATCGGATTACAATGTAAGAGTACTCGATAGTGTTGCCAAACTAAATATTTTATTTTTATTTCTTTTATTATTAAGTTTTTTTACGCATGTCAAAAATATTTATTTCATGTAAACCTTTACAGGCATTTATAAAAAGTAATAAAAAAATTATTTATAAGGTCCAAGTGTGCACTTGGCCAGGTCGCCATTCCTCCCACAAACAAATTTTGAAAATGTAATTTAACAGATAGTAAACTAATTATAATAATAATCATTTAATTTTCTCATAAAAACTTATAACTAAACAAAGAAAATATAGGTAACAAAATTTCATATGAGACTGGGGCCCGAACTAGGCAAAAAGCCTGTATCTCGGGTGGTATTAAACTACTGTCCTGGCGGGAGAAAATAAAACAACCCAACGAACACACGCTACATAACCAACCAGTTTAGGACTAGGTGGTTAGCTGGTTCCATTGACCTGTCAATCGTTGACTGCTCTGCAAAAGTGCCACCAAGGCGACCAACCCAACAGACCATACTTACGCCCCAAATATATTATATTATAAGTAATCAAAATATAGCTGATTGTAAGCAGCCTACAGAGTTAATGAATTGGGTCGATCAATATACATTGTTGTTTAACAACATTTATCGGTCCCACTATACTCGTAAATGCGGGCTAATGACAGCCTCCATAGACTAGTGGTTGCGCCTTTGGCGTTGTATCCGAAGGTCTTGGGTTCAATTCCCACCCATGGCAAAAAATATTAGTACGTTTTTTCTGTACAGTTTATCATGGTCTGGGTGTTTATAAAATATAATATATATTATATCGTTGCTTCTGGTACACATAGTACAAGCCTAGAGCTTAGTTTGTGACCAAAGCAATATCTGAAATTTGTCCTACACTTTATTATTAATATATAATTGACGCGTTTACGAAATGGTCATAATTTATTTTATAAAAAACATACCTACTTAGTTGTTTCTAAAACGAAAGAAACATTAAGTACCCAATGAACAGAAATTATTAGTTTTCCGATTTGTTAAAATCTTTAAGTCACAGAATGGGGCTTAGCAAAACCATATCGATATAGTTTGACAGTGGATAAAATGAAGTTTTTGAATGAACATTCATTCATAAAATCGATATGTATCGATTTTGTCGATTTATCGAGCATATCGATGATGTTGTGCTAAGGCCCTATGTCCAGTTATCTATCTCAGCGGATAAGCTGAAACCATAATAATGGTACATGGTACAGACGTCCGTAAAGAATGGAAGTAGGTATGTTATATTCATTTCAAGACAATTTGAGCACTTTGGTACATTATATTAGCTACTTATTACAAAAATCGTGATAATATTATCCTTTTAAGACAAAAGCAAATTTCTTATCCTTTTTTACCTTTAAATATTTTAAAAATCTTTTCATTTTAACAATTGATTCAATATGTTTTACGCCCATCCAACTAAACGAATTTAATTTATATTTATTTTGTAATTATTGCCATATAAAAGCGGCCTCAGCCTAGTGGTTAAATCACTGCGCAACTGATAAAAAGGTTAAGCAGATAACAACAAGGCCGGACCTGGGATGGGTGACCGCTTCGTGGCAGGTGACTGTTAGGTGTTGCCTCCGAATACCATCGGCAAAATGAGGACGGGTTAACAGCCTCGGGTACCCTCTGCTGGGTACCCGAGGCTGTTTAAACGGTTCTCGGGAGCCAAAAAGGCACCCGTGATTATATATGTATACTTAAAAACTATGGCAAATAAAAAAAACTGTTTTAATTCTGGCAGCACTGTCAATACGCGTACTCGAAGCCCTACTACATGCGCCTACGCATTACACCGCTTTGTGTCACTTTCACGTCGCGCCCTGCCCTGCATGTCCCTCCCACGTTTACTTTGTTCTGACATCGGCATGCGAAATCACACCCTAAATCACTCACAAATAGGTCTTAAATAAATATACTTGGGACAGGAATTTTTATTTATTAATTTTGTAGCAGTATTTTTCATTTTCACTACTACTTACCGGAATAAACAGATTCGTATAGGGCTGCGACCCTTTCATGCCGACCCATTCATGTGATATTGAGTGAAAGATGACAGATTTCTATAGAAAAATTATTTATATTTTCATATAAATAATTTTTCCAATAATTTTATTGAAATATAAATCTGAGCGCCAGATTTGATGTATATGGTTTAATATTTAAAAGTTGATGATATATTAAAACAATATAAATTCCATATAGATTTCCTCCTTCTGATAAATTATTTGTAAAAAATAACATAACATATACCTCTTCTATCATACAAACTTCACTCTAACATGGGGTAATTAGAAGAAAGCATAGAGCATGTGTGTGACATACGGCGACTTGTACCTGGATAGCTCACCACAAAAGCGAAAGTTGTGGATTTGGATTTTACATCCAGGAAATTTTGCATTGCAATGTTAATAATTTTAATATAAGAAAATCCTAGTAAGAAATTGACAAAAGTTTATTATCCCAAATTTAGGACTATTTTTAAATATATTTATTAACAAACTATTATTAATTGCTTATTGTAATTTTATTAATCTTCGATGTACAGAAAATTAGTCTATAAAATATTATAGAGTACAAAACTAACTTAACAACATTATATTTTAACCTAAACGTAGATTTTAGATAAACGAACTGACACTTACTAGTACTTACTACAGCCTAACCTAAGGTCGAATCGATCTTAGCTTAAGTTATGCGGTGTTGTTTACAAAATTTATGGACCTCCAGCCACTATTTTATACCTCCACAATTTTACAACTTAATAATAATGTTGCTATACTCAACAATAAGTACCGTACTTACATGAACTACCACGGTGTACTTACTGTAAGACAAAGACTGTCGTGGAGTTCACGTTTGGGGCCATAGGTTGGCTTCTCAAGTACCGTCACTTGAGCGCGTCTTATGGTAGAGACCGCATCTCGGACCGACTCTATCGGTTTTTACCGATACTATAGTTACATAAGCTACCAGTGCTACCACAGTGGACTTACTGTAAGACAAATACTGTCGTAGAGTTTACGTTTCGCCATAGGTTGGCTTCTCAAGTACCGTCACTTGAGCGCGACTTGTGGTAGAGACCGCATCTCGGACCGACTCTATCGGTTTTTACCGATACTATAGTTACATAAGCTACCAGTGCTACCAGAGTGGACTTACTGTAAGACAAATACTGTCGTAGAGTTTACGTTTCGCCATAGGTTGGCTTCTCAAGTACCGTCACTTGAGCGCGACTTGTGGTAGAGACCGCATCTCGGACCGACTCTATCGGTTTTTACCGATACTATAGTTACATAAGCTACCAGTGCTACCACAGTGGACTTACTGTAAGACAACTACTGTCGTAGAGTTCACGCTTGGGGCCACAGGTTGGCTTCTCAAGTACCGTCACTTGAGCGCGACTTGCGGTAGAGACCGCATCTCGGACTGACTCTATCGGTTTTTACCGATACTATAGTTACATAGGCTACCACGGTGGACTTACTGTAAGACAAATACTGTCGTAGAGTTCACGTTTGGGGCCACAGGTTGGCTTCTCAAGTACCGTCACTTGAGCGCGACTTGTGGTAGGGACCGCATCTTGGGTTGATTCTATCGGAAATTTCCATAGTTACATAAACTACCATTGTGGAGTTACTGTAAGACAAAGACTGTCGTAGAATTCACGTTTGGGGCCACAGGTTGACTTCTCAAATACTTGTGAGGGTCTTGTGATAGAGACCACTATGAATTTAACGATACCATAGTTACATGAACACCATGGTGGACTTACTGTACAGCAAAGACTGTCGTAGTTCACGTTTGGGGCCAGAGGTTGGCTTCTCAAGTACCGTTACTTAAGCGCTTCTTTTGAAAGACCTATGGATAAAACATAAGGCACCTAGGATCGACTCTATGAGTTTCTTTATGATACCATAGTAAAATAAACTACAATGGATTTACTGTAAGACAAAACTTGTCATAGAGTATTGACTAATTGAATACTGTCACTTGAGACCGTAATATGATAGAGATCTTGCAAGAACTCTATCGGTTATTTAAGGATGATGCCGTACTTACCTACTAAGATCCAACAGAAAACTATGGCGTGAAGTTCATGTTTGGGGCCATAGATTGGCTACTCAAGTAAATACTCGCTTAAGAAACCGCACCTTGCAACGATTCTAACGGTTATTTATTTCCGTTTAATAGCTATTTTAATTAAGGCCAATTTGTAAAGAATTAAATTAATAGTAAAATCCGCTATTAAAAGAAAAAGTAAGTGAAATACGACTTGATAAACGGGTTGCCCAAATTTGTTGCTCCATTACTTGATTTTAATATATTTTTATTTGATTTCTCACAAAAACTGTTTTTTATTTAAAGTGCATTTATTGAAGTACGGCATCTACCTAATAGTAAGGTAATTTGCCATCAATGCAATGCATTATAGTTTAACAGCATTGATCGCTCCCATGATGCTGGTTAAATTAAATACTTTATTGCCCAAAAATTACAAATTAAAATTGTACATTGGCCAACTTAATGCCTTATGCATTTTCTACCAGCTAACCTTTGAGAGAGTGGAAGATTATGCATAGGGTGCACAAGCAAATAAAATAACAATTTAAAAGACACATAGCGAATAGTATATAAACTACTTAAATATTAAATGTAAATACTTAAATATACACACAATACATAATATACTACTTATATAAACCATACAATATAATACATATAGTACATATCAAAACAGAAAATGCTAAAGAAAAAATAGTAATGATGCGATTACGAAATGGCCGACGACAAACACATACAATATTTGCATTACGAGTCTATTTTAATATCCTCGCTGCTTTATCGTCAATTCAATCGCCTGTTTCGTAACCACAGCTTGAAAGGAATTACCACCTCGACAAGAAATTGATTAGTCTCTGGATAACCGGAGAACCCACAGACTAAACCAATATGGACGGTGGTAACGAGTCCGGTCGATCAGCTTAGCGAAGTTATAGAGGCCTTCCTTCCACCTAAAAAATACTCCTTAGACGCTTTGATTTTCTTTTAGATATAACTTTCAAGATTTATCCTCTCTTTAGGACGGATAAGGTCAAACAATTCCAGCTTTAAGCTTCTACATCCTGTCTGTAGGAGCTATTTAAAGCACAATAGGTACATGTGGAGTCTATATTAGACTGTATACTTCAGGGTCACGTCACCCAGCGCTCCCTGGTTGACTCCAGAGCAAAAAGCATCTGTCTCGTAAATCACCCTGACCTCTACCGCTGATCGGCCCTGAGGTCCCGCCGTTCATAATACATTCAAATCTTACAAATGTCACGCACGGGTTCTCATGTTTACTCATTTTCATCAAAATAAGGTTTTGTAGCAAAAAAAAGCTTTAACTGATTTAAACCTTTTTCTTACGCGCATTACGCATTCTTACTTATTCATTGTTATATTAGTAATACAAAGTTACCTATTATTTTTTCTTTGTTAATAATCATACTATATAATTATATAACTATACCCACCTACCGACCTGTTGACCTAAATTATGAAAACAAAAAGGATGTTCTTTATAATTTAACTTTTATTTTTCACAAACATCTTTGGCTTATTAACCTTTCAGTTTATTTATTATATATTTTTTTAAGATAAAAACTACTCGATGACCCTCGCTTTTAGAGCAAGGTACTCACACTGAGCCAACCAGGTTCCAGTCACCCCTCACGAATTTTGTCTATGTTTTTTTTACATATACATATACATTACATATACATACATCCTTTTATGCATTCTTTTAATTACTTAGTGCTAAAGTAAAGACCCAGTTTTAGAATACTAGAAGGCAGAGGAGTGCCTATTTTGTTTTTACTTTTTTAGTATTTTTTTTAGAATTACATTTTAATAAATACCCATATTGGGATATTCTTATATTTTTTATTGAAAAAGATTTATAAATTTTGTTTTGTTTGTACACAGAACGGTCTCCGTTCTACAAGCTACACGGGTCCGAGCAGTGCCAACAATGTGGGAAGCAGGCTGGACTTATGCTATGTTGCAGAGCGCATGCTGGCGCTGCATCTGCCGCACAGGGATGCGCATGCCGAGGCTCAGGCAGCGCATATGCTGACTAAAAAGCATGGAGAACATTTTATGGTGGGTAATTTTGATATTATAATGGAAACCTAAGTATAATTATGGGGTTTACCAGTTTTCAGGAGACTGGATTTTCTTTTCTCGTGCTAGATTTTTTTTTCAGGTTTTAGGCTATTAATTTAATGGTATGTATTTTATTTTAATCTTTATTTTTATGTGGTACAAGTTAATATTGTATGAACACAACTTAAAACCTAAAAAGGCCAACAATAAAAAACGGCATCAGCCTAGTGGTTAAGTCACTGCGCAACTGTTAAAAAGGTTAAGCAGATGACAATTAGCTGGACCTGGGATAGGTGACCGTTTTATACAACAACGCTATACCATGATAAAACATCGCAACAAGCTCGCCACTTGTTAGGTGTCCCCGAATTTTAGCGACTAAATGTAGACGGGTTAATCCCTCCGCTGGATAACCTGAGGCCGTTTAAACGTGATTGTGATCTAAATATATTATATTTTTATTTATAAATATATGTGATCTAAATATATTTTTATAAATAAAAATAAAATATATTTAGATCACAATCACGTTTAAACGGCTTCAGGTTACCTAGCGGAGGGATTAACCCGTCTTTTTATAAATAAAAATAAAATATATTATTATAAATATTTATTAATTTAATTTATTTTTATAAATAAAAATAAAATATATTTAGATCACATAGACGACAAGGCGAGATTTTAGTTGGAGTACAGAATAGTAAACCAATACAGTCGAACAGAAAAGTGGAGCAAATTCTCTACAAATTTTAATATCACCTAACAATGTTTTTAACATTGATGATTAACTAAATACTGTTAATAATAACTATGGTATAAGTTAATTGTGGTTAGGTAAACAATATATATGTTAAATAATAACAAAATTCTTACAACTATTCAACAAAGTGCAGGCATATTCTGAACACGTAAACAACGTTTACCCAAATGTTACTTGTCATTATAAATTACCTAATAAAATAGGTCTTTGCCAAAACAAAATACGTGAGATGTATGTTTTAGTAAAAATTGAGATGTCGTTTAGGCAAGTTAATAAATTTTCGGAAATTGTGGTTGTGGGTTATTTCTCAATGCAGTTTTTTTTTTTTTAATTTAACACTTAAGGACTCGCGCCTCAGATTTTATCATAAGTACTCGCTACCGGGTCCCATAGACCCATTACTTTGTTAAATATAATTTGCAATTGGCTTTTTGTATTAAGTAAAATGATACTGTATTTTATTATTGTCTACAAAACCAACAAATTTGCTTTAATTGTTATTATTGGCTCACTTTTAATTATCTTATAATGAAATAAGAAAAATATTCAGTATTCTTCGTATAAATTATGACACAGTTTTTATCTAAATATTCTATTCATATAAAACGAGTTTACACATGTGTAACTATTTTTTTTTGAAACGGCAATAAAGTGTCTTTATATTACTGAAGAAAGACATCTATGTTTATCTGATTTTTTTTTTGTAAATCAACTAATTATAAAAAATGTTTTTATAGTTTGTCACCTTAGGCATTTTGTCACCTTACATAAAGTTTTACTCATAATTTTAACAATTATTACAAATATATTTAGTGTGTTCCCTGCAAATTTAGGCCCCACATTGAATTTGAGCATTAGAAGCAATGTCATCAGTCATATGCTTTTTGCCCAGAATCAGTGTTATATAACTGTTTCTTCCGTTTTTCAACAGTCGTCATTCTCTATAACTTCATTTAAGTATTCTTAAATCTTTCTAGTATTTAGTATGAGATGCATATCTATTTTCAAGTCTAAAATATTATAAAATTATAAACCAGATAACACAAAACAAATTGTAAAAACACATACGTAAGTAGTCGCTAGCGGGTCCTGTGGATCCATACTCACTTTATACACCCGTAGCTCTTGATCGCCTTGCATAAACGAAACACGGATGTGAGTAGTGGGGAGGATACACATTCAATCGAAGGTACTAAGAGATACAACGTTGCATGTTTAAGCTTTATAGAAATAATCAGCAAAATGTCTTTCACTGGGTCTAAAAAACCCATTAGCGAGTCCTTAAGTGTTAATTGAATCATGTTATTTTGTATACATAATATATCTACGTAATGGTATAAAATGGAATCGGTCAATACATTGTTGTTAAACGGCATTAGTCGCTCCCACTGTTCCAGCTAAATGTACATATAAATCCAGTAAAATACGGTTACGAAATAGGCGGTGACTAAGACCAATTTTCATTACGATCCTCGCTGTTTTGTCTTCAAATCCACTGCCCATTTCGTAACCGCACCCTGAAATGACTACGACCTCGACAAGAAATCGATGCTAAGGCTCCTGAAAGACGGAATTGTTTTTCATCTGTTTCTATGATTGATTTCTTCTTACTATCTTCTATACATCTTCCCTTCTTCTATATATACATAATAATACATACATCCTCCCATTGTACTTCTTTTATCTTTAGGATACCAACACTATTTACAATACTATACTACTACTACTTGACAAGACAATTTCCACGTAAAATTTTATTATCAAAAAATTAATCTATAATTTAAATTGTATATTACGGTTAAGCTCTTTCAATTTATTTCTCAATGCATTCTCATTTATGTTGATGGCACTCGCAAGATGTAGGTAACGGCTTTTGATTTCTATATCCCATAAATATAATATTGGATTTCACAATAATCTAGTTTAGTACCTATATCAATCGAGTTATACTGTATTTCAAATTATATAGATAGGTGTGTTGTGTGCGTGATATTTCATTCCGTTATTTTCCATTTATCGACAAGTGTAGATAATTTTATAGTTAAATATTAAAATTAATTAAAATATAAACTGGTGTGTTAATTTAATTAGAAGGTTCAAAGTTCAATTAATTAATTATTGATAAACTTAAAGGAATTTGAATCAATATTGTAATTAAATTACTAATTTATAATCAGGCAAAATAAATTATAGTGAATCAGTTTAGTAAAGTAATGTAACTAAGTACACCATGGTCTCTTCTTAAAACCGAAATAAGTACAATACGATTTCTTCTTTTGCATTTGGTTTTTAATTCGTTGACACGTTTAACTGTATAACTTGTTTTATTTGTTATTAATTTGTCTAATCTGTTTTTAAATATGTTCGCATTATATATAGAAAATGTAATTTATTTAGCAAGTTTAATTTTACTTCAACTTAGTCGATTATTTATTTTTGTTTTAATAAATGTTTTTATGCATATTAGTTCATATCACACTAGTTTTATTTATTAATCCCTCCGCTGGGACCCTGAGGCCGTTTAAACGGTTCTCGGGAGCCAAATTGGCACCCGTGATGGTATTTATTTATTTATTTATTTTTATTTATATATAGAGAAATTCTGCGATTATAACCTAGTTATAATGTATATATACGTGGTGGCCGAGTTGGTTAGACCTTGGACTTAAAAACACTTAGGTCCCTGGTTCGAATCCCGGTGTGTACCAATGAGTTTTTAATAAAAAAAAATACGTACATTTGTTTGACAACACCACTATAGTGCCTCGGAGAGCACGTTAAGCTGTCGGTCCCGGTTTCACTATACTAACTTGTGAAACTGTTTATAGATGGGTTATTGAGTCTATTCAAAACATCGCGACGAACTAGCCACTTGTTCGGTGTAGACTCATACCATCGGCTACGACGAGCTGGGATTAAAACCCCTCCGCTGGGTACCCTGGGGCCGTCTCGGGCGCCGTAAGGCACTCGTGATGATATGTATGTATATAATGTAAAGTATATAATACTAAGTGGAAGTAAAATTTAACTTGATTATTAAAATAATTTATGAACTAAGTGGGCAGTGAATACACAAAATTAAAACTTAAAAATCTACCGAGCTAGTGAAACTATAGCCACAGATATAACGCCAATACTAAACAATTAATAGCTTCAAATAGCTATTGTTCCTAAACAAACGGTTATTATATCAAACTATATATAATTTTTCAGGTGTTTGAAGTAAGCGGAGACGACGGCCAAGATGGTGGGCGCAATGCAAGAAGTACATTTGGGCGCGCGCATTCGTTGGGCTGGGCGGGCGACCTCGCGCCCATGCTCGAGAAGCTCTGTACTGCCTGCAAACAAATCGAGAGCTGGTTGGCTGCTCATCCCAAAAATGTGGCTATTTTACTTGCTTGGTATGTATTTATATTTCCTGATAGATTTAATTATATTTTATTGACTCTATTCAGAAACGTTTTGATAAATTAAGTCTAGCTAAACTTTAGTTTTCTCCCTGTCATAGTAATAAAGAACAATGGTAGGTATCGGCATCAAAGATGTTTTGGCATCATAGACAAAATTGTAAAAAATATTCCATTTTATTTCGTGTAATCTACAAAAAATATACATAATTTAGTTTAAATTAAGGTGAAATATGTTTTTTTTACGTCATTGTCTGATATAGATGACCACAATTTATAGTATATTTTTAATGTAGTCAAATAGCCTATTATCGCTTGCTTATTTTATGATTACAATAACTTTGTTTCTTAAATAAATCAATTTCATTTCATTTCATTCCTTGGAGGCTGAATAAGGCAGTATTAGTCTAGTCCCCAGATTAAGGAACAACATCAAATTAAATACGTTTTATGGGTGCTATTGCGTATTACTTTTTAATTTACAAAATAACTTATATTAGTTAGTAGTTTTGTTTCCATTCTAGTCTTTTACAGCACTAGAAATGCTGAACTTCATAAAAGGGCAAATTTAAAAATATTTAAAAACATTTAAAGTAACAATTTATATAGTTATTAGTAGGTATTAAATACGTATATAATAATATGTTTTTCATTATATATAGACAAACATATTTATATAGACAAGCCTATTTATAAGTTCAGAAAGATCAAAACTCTTTCAGATTGCGCTATCCGCTGTCAAAGGGCCCGTATTAATATATCGTTCTTATAAGTTTAAAATTGTTTGGGATTAAGAGTTGACGTTATTATGTAAATAATAGTCTAAAAATGGTTGTGAGTTTTGTGAACTCTACCCATCTGGATAGTATTGCATGATTTTCTAAATATTTCACTTTGAAATTACCTCTAATAAAAATAAAACTTAGAGCTGGTACAAATAATTTTATCCCACCTCGTAGCAGATGGTATTCTGAGTCTAGGTATATCAAACAAATGCCCAACTCGTCGCGGTGTTCTTACCGTTGACTGTACCAAAATACCATCATGGAACTAGTGCGAATTATTAATTATTTTATTATTCGCAGTAGTCCCATTATTACCATAACTCTTAATAAATGGAACTAGTGCGAAAAATTATTCGCACTAGTTCCATACATATAGTCCTATCATGGAACAACGCAATGGAACTACTGCGAACAATCCTTTTTTTATTATTATTATTGGAGCGCGGCCCGGTTCTTTGTATACAGCTGATGATAAACAGACCTACAAAGTCTATATGATCATTTATCGCTCACACTGTACCAGCTAATTGATTCGGTTACGAATTGGGCGAGCGACAAATATATAACGTGTCTACTGTAACATCCTCGCTTTACCATCTATTGCAAGTTTCTTTCACATGCACCCTGAAAAATGAAGAAGGAGATTCGACAAGAGATCGCTGAAGCTAATTCAACATTGTCCGTTTCAGGGGTAACAGAGAGCGGTTGGGGGTGTTGGTCGCAGCCTACATGCACTACTCGGCGATATGCGGCGCCCCAGAACATGCGCTGGACAGATATGCCATGAGAAGATACCTCGATGACCGGGTGCCGGTCTTTCATTTGCCATCTAATAAAAGGTACATAGATAATTACTTTATTTCCATCATTATTCCTTCATCAATGCCTTATATGGTTGGAAGGTTGTACTTTGGGCTAATATAAGGTTCTACTGATCAAATCTAACTTTTCCCATGAAACCATGTAGCAATTGAAAAAAAAGGCTTCTTCATACAAACTAGCAATTTTAAAATAACCAAAAAAAAACTTTAACGACACATGGTTTAATGGTAAAAATATGATCAGTAGATACTTTCAAACATTCCAAAATTACCATGTATATAGGTGCCCGTCATATTCTGTGATCGACAAACCATCCGTGGTTTAGTGTAGTTGCATCTAAGCAGAGGACGTGTAGGTTCGATTCCCACTCTATAGTATATAGAGATTTGTATTAGAATTATAGTTTTTGATATAATACTAATACATATTCCATGAAACGGTTCTAGTGCAAGCCTAGGACCCTTTCGCACATGTTGTCCCGTAGCTTTACCACAAGTTTTTGCAAACAATTTCTACAATAGTCGCTAGTAACTATAGTTAGGAATCAACCAATAAAAGAGGTTTCTTTGAAAAATAAAGCGATCCTATTGGCTAATTCCAATTTATAGTTATTAACGACTATAGTAGAAACTTGTGGTAGAGCTACGGTTCTCAAACTAAGCTCTAAAATATACAGGAATTTAAAAGCAAATGAATAAATAATTGCCTTCTCCATACAAACTAGTAATGTTAAAATGACTCGAATCGAATCGGGAAGTCTTTAATTTTTTTTTTCATTTGCGAAACATGTCTCCATAGGAAAAGTTGTTTGATTTGATCAGCAGAACCTCATAATAGCCTAAAGAAAATCCTTTTTTCGCCCTGTATATGGTTGTACCTAACATATGTAGGTACTAAGAAATACTACACTAACAATACTAACATATATTCTATTTTATAAATACCCAGACCATGGAAAACTGTACATAAAAATGTACTAATGTTTTTTCCATGAGTAGGAATTTTATACTAGGTAGCACTATTGTTATATCATCAACATCGTTGTTAATAGTAGCTTTTTACTTAATTTCAGGTATATCGACACCTTTGCGAGCCTGCTAGCTGGTCAAATCCGGGTTAATCCATCACCTTTACACCTAACCCACATCAGCGTGGCAGGAGCACTGGCGCCACCCTCCGCGCCGACCATAGCTTTTCTGAAGATCTATGAAAATCTGGTCTGCGTCTACACTTCTGGTAAATTTGTTTTTTGTACCTAAACCATTATTTAAAAAAATAAAAGATCAATTTAAAGTTTTTCACTCAGTTTAAGTTTAATTTTGGGTAAGTAATTGGTACTTACGTATGGAGTAGGTACATACATGGTGGCCGAGTTATTAAACCTCAGATTTAAAAACTACAGTTTTTATGTCCCCGGTTCAAGCACGAGTTTTTAATTTAATTAATTCAATAAAATATAGATATTTGTTTAAGACTATAGTGTATCGGAGAGCAATTTAAGCTTTCGCGCATGTCGGTCCCAATTTCTATACTAATTGAGAAACTGTTTATAGATGGGTTATTGGGTCTATCCAATGGGGTTTATTTTTATTTACGAAGCTATTTTAAACAATTGAGTATTATTCCTTTTCCAATTAATTATTAGATACGTTATATTATTATCTTAAATAATATTGTTTGTCGTTCAAATTGCCGTTCTTGTTTCTCACAATAAATAAAATTCTATGCTAAAAAATGAATGGTGGTGGAACGGAACTTAACGAACATCTGTGATTGTTATTATCTGTCATTCAACGACTTTATTTACGAGTTGAAGGGTCACTCGTATTGATATCATAGCTATATCACCATGACTTAATGCAACAAATATATTTGTATTATGAAATTTTGTCACCCGATGAAATTTAAAAATATAAACTTTGTAATTTCAGCGATTTTTAGTCATCCACTGACATTTAAACATCACAACACCCCAGGGTCGTGTTGGGAAACGTAACACTTTAACACTGGGTAGTGTCACAAAGTGCGATAAAAATATTGAAAAATGCTTAGAGAACAAGAGATGCAAATAGTGTAGTGACACTACCCAGTGTTAAAGTGTTACGTTTCCGAACACGGCCCAGCGTATTTGTAGTGTTAGTTTCTAAGACACGTTTTTTTAATATAAGATTAGGTAGGTTAATTTTATTACCCACAGTTAGTATATAAAAATAGTATTAAGTAAGTTAGTTCGTAAGTTTATATGTTTTAGATAGATTTTAATATTGTAGATACTCGTGCGAACTGGGAACGATCAGCTAGTATTTATAATATACAAACATAATAGTTATATTAAAGGAATATTTATAAGTTAATATTACAAAACTAAAGGGTTTGTTTGTTTCGTTAAACGCGCTAATCTCAGGAATCAGGTGTTTTTGAGGAATAGCCTATATAACATTTCGCTACGACCAATAGGAGCGGAGCATAAATGAAATATGTTGCACAAACGGGGAAAATTATTCATTTTAAGAGCTTCCGTTCCGTGCGCTGCGTTAACGCTAAAGTTACGCAGACGAAGTTGTGCGGGTCAGACAGTATATAGTATAGTAATATTAGTAATAAGAGGTATATAGAACATTACTATTGTACAGCTCGACATATATACGTGGTGGCCGAGTTGTAAGACCTTGGACATAAAAACACGTCCTTGGTTTGAATCCCGGTGTGTACCAATGAGTTTTTAATTAAACAAATTATGTACATTTGTTTGACAACACCACTATAGTGCCTCGGAGAGCACGTTAAGCTGTCGGTCTCGGTTTCACTATACCAACTTGTGAAACTTTTTATAGATGGGTTATTGAGTCTATTCAATATATCGCGACAAGCTAGTCACTTGTTCGGTGTAGAGTAATATTATCGGCTATGACGAGGTGGGATTAAAACCTCGTCATAGCCGTCATACTACGGAGGCGGTCAAGTTACCTATTCTTACTCGTACCTATTATTATATTTGTTGTGTGCAGTATAAAATCAACATAATGTGTAGGCAAGTGATTTGTTGTGACAATAAATTCTAATAAATATACCTATATTTATATAAAAGCACTTAAATTATCCAGATTATAGTTGTAAAGACATAGCTGATTTAGTTGGATTAGCAGGATAGGGTATAAGACTATTGCATATCTCTGCTCTCCAAGATTCACAATATCCCTTTTTTTTATTGAACCAAAGTGAAAATACCACATTTAATTTATTTTCCTCCCCAGGTCTGTACATGGTCAGCGGAAGCGGATGGACAGTAGAAGTGGGACGTCTCTCCCTCCGCGGCGACGTGTTAGTGCGCGCGTACCGTCGGCCGGCGCACGGGCACGCGTCGCTCGTTCGCTCGGCTCCGCGCCGCTTGGTGTTCGCCTGTCAGTTCCACACCGGCGCCGTCACCGACCACACCCTCTCCTTCACTAAGCACCAGCTCGATCATGCTGCTCATGGTAACTGTGCCTCTCTTCTTCACACTCATCTACTCATTTGAATGAATTTGTTTGTATTATACAATGTTTGTTTTAATCTTGCATGATTTATGACCTATGTAACGGCATAGTAGGAGCGATTAATGCTGTTCAACGACAATATTTTGATCTACCCCTTTCATTGACTTAGGACTAGGTCTGCTTTCCATAAGAAACAAAGGCACATATCCTGTTAACAAAATAAATAAATATATAAAGTTTGGTGAGTGAGTACCTAATTGAGTTTTCCCTGATTAGTTTAGTCTTTCTTTCCCCTAAAGCCTATCAAATTATTTAAATATTAAAAGAATATGGACAAGCGTAAACGTTATTATTTACTGGCGATTAGAAATTTTAAATACCTTTGCATCAGAAAACTAATGCACAATCATTAGATCGCCCCATAAGCTTTTACTTCTTTACATTAAGTTGCTCAGCCTCATGTTTCTTTGATTGATATAATATTTCTAGCTAGTTTGAAAAGCATGATCGACTTATCAGACAAACAAATTAGACCAGCTGTATATTTAAATATTGCACCTTAGGTTAAAATATAAACACATTTAATATATACGTGGTGGCCGAGTTGGTTAGACCTTGGACTTAAAAACGCTAAGGTCCCTGGTTCGAATCCCGGTGTGTACCAATGAGTTTTTAATTTAAAAAATTATGTACATTTGTTTGACAACACCACTATAGTGCTTTGGAGAGCACGTTAAGCTGTCGGTCCCGGTTTCACTATACCAACTTGTGAAACTGTTTATAGATGGGTTATTGAGTCTATCCAAAACATCGCGACGAGCTAGCCACTTGTTCGTTGTAGACTCATACCATCGGCTACGACGAGGTGGGATTAAAACCCCTCCGCTGGGTACCCTGGGGACCGGTGAAGATATATATATATTTAATAAAATACCTCGTATCTGCGGCAAGATAATTAATAGATATCACGGTTTTGGCCACGAGACGCCATTAGACACTACGATTCTTCTTGACACACTTGTTGTTGGATAAGTATAAGTGGCCAGTGTTAAATGTATTCTATATACCTTTTCAATCAAGACTGAACCAAATGAAAATAGCAATAGGACCTCAAATGATGTCTGTCGGTAATCCTATAAGCAGGTACTTAATTATAAATTCAAGTAAATATTCGCTCCCAAAGGCCCTGTTTTGACTTCTTAGACTAAATCACTATTAAAGAAATTGTCAGAACTAAATTTTCGTAATAGGCACCTCAATCTATTTAATCTTCCACAGACCCATCATTTCCCAACGACGGAGCAGTAGAGTTAGTATTTGCAAGAGGAGACGGCATTAGTACTGCAGTACCAGCGCCCACTCCAGCCGCACCACTACGAGCTGCTCCCGATGCATTGGCGCGAGCTGACTCCTTGGAACATCTCCGACCTATATCCACCATAACTGATGATGAAGTTGGTAAGTAATAAAAATCAATAGAGTTCATATTAGCAAGAAGAGATAGCGTCAGTTCTGCTGCATTATTACCCACTCCAGTCGCGCTGTTAAGAGTCGACCCCAAAGCGTTAGCGCGAGCATTCAGCTCGCACTGAACCTCCCTTAGAACAACCCCGACCCATATAGACTATAACTTATGATGAAGTCTGTAAATGATAAAGGACTTAATTATAAAATCAATAGAATTAATGTTAGCAATAAGAGATAGCTTCAGATTTTTTGCATCATCACCCACTCCAGCTGCTGCAGCAGCACTAGTAACTGCTCCCAATGCATTGGCACGAGCTGACCTCTTCGAATATCTGCAGTATATATAATATAGAAATATACATTTATTGACATTAAGAAACTCCATATTTAATCAAATAAAGAACATTTTATAAAAAATACTAGAAATGGAAGAGAACAAATGAAAAAAAAATTTTTGAAACACCCAAGATATATTTTTTAATCGTATTTTTTATTAGTTACTGAATATAGAAAAGAGTCTCGGCACCTTGTTTGTTGCTGTTGCAGTAAAGCCAATGTTATTGCCAAAAGTGATCTTGTACCGTGATCATAATTGGGAGTCTCCTGCTGTCATTTTTTTTAATAGTATATATTAATACTGTTATTACTATATAGCTAATCTTACCAGCTGGTAAATAACTCCTAAAACATAAACTTGTTTGTTATTTGACTAAAGCTATATACTTAAATAATAAATAAATTAAAGCGACTCACTCCTAGTGGTTAAGTGCAACTGCGCAACTATATCAAGGTTAAGCAGATGATAATAAAGCAAGATCTGGGATGGGTGACCGCTTGATACAATGAAGCTATACCATCACAAACATCGCAACAAGCTCGCCACTTGTTAGGTGTTGCCTCCGAATACTACGGTGGTACGTACTAAATAACACAGTGGTGTTACAGCAGAACCACCGCCTCTCAATCTGCGCTGCGTATAAACTGAATGACAACTATTTAAAGTAATATTTTTAGAATCATAAATCAAACTTTGGGAGTGATTTCAAAAGTTAATAGTTTTTTTATAATAAGATTATGTAATTAGGACCGAGTAAGTAATAATTGGTGGCGATCTTTGGGGGAGGCCTATGTCCAGCAGTGGACGCGCGAAAGGCTGGCATAATGAAGTAATATTTACACATCTACGTTCTTTTTTCATTTTAAAAAAAACTTCGATATCACAGAAAACAACATTTACTTACATGTTTTTTGACGCTCGAGTTCGCGAATCCTTTTCCTTGCCTTTTAATTGCACAATGTGTAAGTACAGTAACTGATGACAAACTCGACAAATAGTACCCACTGATAGTTAATATTTGCCTAAAGTGACGATGACGATTGGTTTGCTCGTGATTCATTGATCATTGTTGTTACATATTTATTTACTAGTCTTTGGCCGCAACTTTTTTCGCTTGGAATATAAAACTTGATCCATGTAATGGTATACAGACTGAGTATATTTATTTACCAGTAAATCTAATAGATCTCCTTCCAGTGCTGTCTTGGCAAAATACCTACTTTCCATAAACGTTCTAATCTTGGAAGTCTGAATATTAAAAAAAATAATGACCTTTCCCAGAATATAAAGCTGAATTTAAAGATGTTTCAACAATTTATTTCATGGGATCTTATACAGTTTTCAATCCCGTAGAGATAAATCTATACTAAATATAATAAAACTAAAGAGAATGAACTATGTTTGTTCGAACGCGATAATCTCTAAAACTACTCCTATTATAGCTGTTGGATTTGAAAAAATATTTTCGCATTAGCCCATTTCTTGAGGAAGCTACGCATTTAGGAGCCAAGCGACAAATTAAACGGCGGATGAAACGTCGGGGCTCAGCCAGTCTAATATAAAACTGGGCGCCACTAAAGGAAAGTCTTATGTGATGTGAAGGTGTTCTCAATGTTTTCACGTTCATCAGCCGGTGGATGACTGAAGGACCAATACTTTCCAATGATGGTCACCACGTTCATTTCCAATCACGTTAAGTCGTGTGTTCCCGTCACGCTACTCCTAGTGCCGAGTATATGAAATGTAAATTGCGGGCCATACAATAGCACAATGGCAAAATGACTTCTTAGGCGCCTTTGGGAAAAGGATTGAACTATCTAAAAGCGATTTGCCCATTCAATCGCGCGTTTGTTTTGAAGTTGTGACAAAAAAACGCTATTGGCCATACAAAAAAAATGTTTTGTCTGTAATAATTAAGGACCACTGCATTTGAAATAGCGAAGTCTGCGTTCTCCATACAAGATGAACATTCGCATTTCTTCACCACTGTTTGTCGTAAAATTAAAGTAAATATTTTTTTCGGACATCGTATTTATAAATCCTTCGGATTTTGTATTTATAAATCCTTCTGCTTTGGATTTTTTTTTTTATTTTTTTTTTAATCAGAAAAATACATGTTATTAATAATAAAAAAGTATTTATTACAAAAGATATTTACGTAAAATTACAACATAAAAATAATAATTGAACTACGACTAACAGCCAAGTTGTAATATTAGGCTGAGTTACACAAAAGTTCCTGTTAAAGTAATTGCAACGATTAAAGTTAAAAATGGCGTCGAGTTTACCAGCTGTCATTTGACGCCATTTTTGATCGTTACATTTACAGAGAGTTTATTTTGGAAACTCAGTCTTAGAAGTACGTTAGTATGGTACACACGAATGCAAATGTGTTTAACCGCGTCTATACGAATACTTTGCATATGCAAACATGCAGAAAGAGATTCGTAAAGTTTTAGTTTGGATTATCTCTAATATAAACAATAACTTCCGTTATTGTTTTATTGATGCCTTGAGTACTGAGAACCCGCACGAATATAACGAATTTAACCTTGTATGGATTGTCATCGATTACGTTTGGTAAACATAGATTGGCATGTCTACCTAAACAGACTGAGAGATAACAAGGATCAACCAATTAAGATAATTTTTGTTAATTAATATCTAAAAATCGATATTATGTTATTAATTATTAGGTACCTACCTTTTTTCTTTACATCTACCTGATGGAAAGCAGTATGAAGGTCCAAGAACAAATGCAACCACCAATTACGATCTACGTAACCGTTGATTGCACCTATTATGCCCGCTTAAGATGCCTATACACGCTTCGTTTAAAGGACCCGAGATTATAAGATACCTAACACTAAATAGGTGGTAAGTATATAAATTATGAAAAAATAGGAACACTATTATATTCTCGGCCCATTCGTAAATATGCCACATATTGCACAACTACACAACTAAGCTTTTAAGCTTGTATAAGCCAGAAACAACGATACTAAAACGTATTACATTTTATATAATACGTTTTAGGTTCGCTCCTATTGGTCGTAGCGTGATGTTATAGCCTATAGCCTTCCTCGATAAATGGGATATCCAATACTAAAATAATGATTCAATTGACAGCCTCCGTAGACTAGTGGTTGCGCATTTGGCGTTATATCCGGAGGTCGTGGGTTCGATTCCCACCCATGGCAAAAAATATTAGTATGATTTTTCTGTACAGTTTGTCATGGTCTGGGTGTTTATAAAAATATAATATGTATTATATCGTTGTTTCTGGTACACATAGTACAAGCCTAGAGCTTAGTTTGTGACCAGAGCAATATGTGTAATTTGTCCGACATATTATTATTATTATTATTAATTCGAAACAGTAGTTCCTGATATTAGCGCTATCAACCAAACAAACTCTTCAGCTTTAAAATATTAGTATAGATAAACACACAGACCGTAACAAACAACGCCAAAAACGCAACCTGTCTTTTTTGTCATTTTTACTCCATGTCAATGTGACAGGGGAAAACGTATGTTTACCCTGTGGGTTTAGCTTACGCAAACCCTAAACAAAATAAAATTCATAACTATAAATTAAATGAAACACCTACTGACTAAAAAATATATCTAAATCTACATAAAATCTACTTAGTCATAATGATTTTAGACACCTAACCTACCTAAAAATATTTTTATTTGATTTATTAGCTAGCTTCTCCAAACCCTCTTTTCTATACAATATGAGCGTTTAAAATAGACCAATGGTCTCCATAAAACTCTAAACCGTGTCGTTAACTATAAATCTATCTCATTAGCATACTCTAACACGTACACATACAGCGGTAACTTGATTACAATGTGAACATATACAATTTACCAGCTCCTAGTTGCGCTAAATTACTGCGCTCATTTCCTGCTCCGTCGCCATCTTTTGAGCAGTAATAAGCACTAAATACATAAACACTTCAAAAAGACCGAATGTAAACACCGCAGCGTTAGTTTACCGCTTCAATATGAGACGTTATTTTAGATTGCTTCTCGCTACATTGCCAGTGTGGAAGAGGCGAATCCACTGTCGCTAGTGAGGATCGAATAGATTGAGATAAACAAAATTATAAAAAAAGCGTCGGGCTATAAACCTAATTAAAAGGATGTCATACCTATAAAAGTGTATTAGGCAACAATTTATTACCTATTTCTGATGCTAAACGAGCAATAAAATTCTTTTTACCTATTCTTTAAATATATTTTTATTTAGGTAATATTCTATACTTTTTCAGTAATAAAATTATGTTCTACTAATTATATATAAAAATATCATCATTCAATCTAAAATACTAAATAAATTTATTGGGCAAAGAGTCAGTCATTCATGTCTTTCAGTCGTGGGTTTTCATTAATTGGAAGTTTTTATTTTTATACTATAACATTGACTTTACTATTCTCCCTTCTATTCTTATCTTCTAATCCGAGAAACAATTAGTCCACGAGTGAGAAGTTTGACAACACGACCGGACGAGAGTTTCGGTTGCCGCAGGTGCGATGTTATTTCGGTACGGTCGCGCCGCGCCCGCCCAGTTTCAGACTATCTTCACCGCGACTCGCTCGTCTACTGCACGTGGCCACGTAAACCGCTCTCGGAGCATGTGCTAAACATAACATTAATAAAATCATCAGTATCCCAAAGGACTACGGAAAATTATCAAAGTTTTCAGAGGTGAATGTACGCTCCAGACTGCTCGAAATGAGGTAACATTACCTGCTTCCCTAGAACTGTTATTACTCTAAAAACATGACATTTGTAATAAATTTTGTGATGAGCCGTGCTCATAAATAAACAATAGAGCTGACAATGACTTGTGAGGCTCAATAGATGTTTATAATGATCAGGCATTGTGTGTCGGCGTCGGGTTAGGGCACAGTGAGCGGATTGGTCTCGGGGCTCAAAGGGTCGTCGCGGCGCCTCTGCTAATTGACCGCCGTTGATAATCGCTGATATATGTCCGTCCGAAAGGGCTACGACTCTCCGCGGATCATATTAGAACCGCTTCGTCAACGTCTACGCCTTTAATCAAATCAATTAGTTATATTTCAACGTCAATCTTAAGATCCAGTAGGCAATAGCCAGTTTGCTCGAACTCTACTTTCATTTATCAAACGAACAGGATCTGGGTCTCGCCTTTGCTAATAAATCACTCAATTGAATATAACTACTTTCGCATGTTTTCGTATAAGGATAAATTGATTGTCTACCCTTGAGCAATTTTTCAATTTATTCTCCATTATGTCAGTTTACGAAGACAAATTCGTAACAAGCTTTTTTGTTGAAGAATCACAATCACATAATCTCATTTGCGTAGTTATTTGACCACTATGTTGTTACACAATATACTTGTAACAGGATTATAGTACAACGGACATAACATAGAATAACATGATACATGTTATTTTTACTCATGTGTTATCGTCAGATTAGATAAAACGTGTCGCTAAATGATAGATAGTTTACTCGCAAAATATGGTAATTAGACTAAATACGTTTTGTGTATCTTTTGAATCTTGCCATGAATGAATTTTGAATCTTTACCTTGTTTATTTCATTAGAGAGTTAATCATTTTGCATCGTCATATAATTTGCGCCTATGACATCATTGTAGTCGTTTACTGGGTGTATTGCGGGACCGGGGCAAGGCGTAGTAATTAGGTCAATATCGTTTCAACTCAATCAATGATCCGTGAGACTGCAATCTGCCTGGCACACGCTCTGCACTCTATTTAGGTGTGTAAACACACTTCTAGTAATAGTATAATCTATAGTAAGCAGTTCTAATTTATGTTGAATACATATATATATATATATACCTAATTAAATAGATTAGGTATACCTTACTCCTTGCACGCCTATTAGTTTTCATCACGTCACGCTAATTTTCATTAGTTAATTATAAATGAAGCACGCGATAAACATTGTCATCAACTTACTGAGAATTACAGACAACCTACACGGCCCGTTACAGCACAAACCGTGAAATTTAATTTCAGTTCATTGTAACCGATGCCATTGTCTCTCGGAATAGAAAGAATTTTCACGGAACTTTAACGGATCTGCCGGGTCACGCAGGAGTAAGGCAGGGCATACATCCTCTTCCTGTCTCCCGATGTTTCGTAACAGCGCCCGCTCCCTGCGTTATTTCGGTGACATCACAGAAATAACCACATCTTCCTAACAGTCCCTGAACGGTGGCCAGACGTTGACGTTGATATCTTTACACTAATTGCGTTATTGACAAACTCGCTTTAGTTATTTAACCGGAAAAAAACATTAAAAAAAAGAAATTTTGTTCAATAGAAACCGATTGAAAATCGCATTTGAAAGCACTTGAGACGAATAATTTGTGCTTATTATGCAAATCTGTTTGACGATGTAGTCATTCTTCCTTATTTGTATTCAGTGTTTACTCGTGTGACAGCTTCAAACATCGTTTACACGGTTGTACTATTGAAATGCCAAAATATTTTAACATTTATGATGCCGACACTTGTTAGTCCTGCTTATATTAAATGTTAGTACGTGAGACAGTCCCAAAAAGGATATATTTGCTTTGTATATAATTTATTCTAAGTATATATATTTATATAATTAGAATAAATTATATTTAAGGCGTGGATATTATCGGTGAGGTTGGTCGCCTCGATGGCATCCTTCTGTGGCAGATAATAATTGGCAGGTCAATGAAATCTGCTAACCACCTAGTCTAGATCGTTGGTTTTGCAGCGTGCGATCGGTTGGGTAGTAATTTTACCATTCCATTTGAATATTTTAATTTCTATATCAAGCTAATGAAAAATAAACAATGTTCTTTTAGTGATTATATAATATATACAGGGTTCATTTATGAATTACGTGGTGGCCGAGTATATACGTGGTGGCCGAGTTGGTTAGACCTTGGACTTAAAAACACTTAGGTCCTTGGTTCGAATCCCCGTGTACAAATGAGTTTTTAATTAAAAAAAATATGTACATTTGTTTGACAACATCACTATAGTGCCTCGGAGAGCACGGTAAGCTGTCGCTCCCGGTTTTACTATACCAACTTGTGAAACTGTTTATAGATGGATTATAGAGTCTATTCAAAACATCGCGACGAGCTAGCCACTTGTTCGGTGTAGACTCGTACCATCGGCTACGAAGAGGTGGGATTAAAACCCCTCCGCTGGGTATCTTTTCAAATTCACCTGTATATATTACTATTATTCACCAAAAGAACATCGTTTATTGAACATTATTATTTAGTGTATAACAGCGTAACCAAACGCACTAGGCATGCCAGTTTATATTATAACGCCACGACTTTGTAACTACGAGTCTGTAGATCACTTATTATTTTAAAGTGCATCAGAGTAGCTCTAGGTACTTCATCCTCATGAGAAACAATAAATATTGTAATATATATTTTCCTCGTACGGAGCTTTTGCCTTGAACCGTCAACTTGTAAGGCGTTTCCTCTCCAACTTGGATCGTTTGACAATATCGAGGTCGTCTTCTTGCGCAATGCCTTATGCCTCACTGGGCCATACTATAGGCTTCGTTTTATTTTCAATTTGAGTGCTGTAATTAAACATAAAGAATTAATGTTGTACTCCACGGGTGTCAGTTTCGATTCTTACTTTCCAGAATTTACTCTCAGCATCTTATTGATTGAATTAGATATAAGTAATATCTATCAAGGTTGTTTTGGAAGTTTCAAATTATTCACTTCATCAGTAGAGTATGTCTTAGGACTTGTAATTGTAATAAAAATACAGCATAAAATCTTCCTTTTAATTAAGATTTTTTTTTTGAAATTTATCCTTTATGTACTACAGCAGTTTTAGCTTAAATCTCTCAAAATCTAGACAGATTACCTACTACATAGATTTTAACTTAACTTAATGCTGCTGCAGGTTTTCCCTATCCTATAAAATTTACCATATTTTTAACGTAAATCCAGGACTTCACTGGAATTTAATTGCCGTTGTATTTCCTTTATGTTGTTAATTCTTAACAGTCTTTTTTGCATAAAAGCTTCCATTCCAAGGCATTCCGTCAGACAACGGTGCCATCCTGCGGTCACTAACGGGAAGCAGGTTCGGTCCTTTTACGGATCCCGCCTCAAAGCTTTGCGGCGTGCCGTGCCATCCGAGATTGATTATGTCTCACATTATATCCAAGACCAAAACAATACCAGTTTCAAATATGTAAATATGTAGATATTCAAAATTTTGCGGCAATAATTTTATGGTCAGCAGATTCGCAATTAATAAAACAAGTTTTATTTTGTGTATTTATTATCTACTAACGTTTAACATTTTGAGCACATAATAAATTGTTAATTCGGAATATTATCTTAAAATAGTTCTTAGGAATTCATCGCCAATTAAAAATATTTTAATACTGTTTCGGCATAAAAACAGAAATTGCAATGATTAAATTTGTCTAGGTTTAAAAATTACACCATTACTTCTTAAAATTGAATCAAGAGATCTTTCATTTTTTTTTAATTTTTTATATTCAACTCTTTTTCTTCAAATTATTTCGGTTTTTTTCTTCTGATTGTTTGTTCTAGAAAACAGTTCACATTTTTTTTTTGTAATAACGAGATCTATGTGTACAAATGATGCGTTTATACAAAACTGTTGCATGTCAATGCGCGTGACTTATTTATGTAGTGTTTAACTATTACTTCAATGGCAGGTGAGAACAACGGTTGTCCAGAGGGCGCCGGGTCCGGTGGAGAGGCAGGCGATGCCGGGGAGGGAGCCGCGCACACGTTCGGTCCGCTCGACGGCTCCATATACGCGACGGTAGTGCGCGCGGGCGGCACCGGGCCCGCCTCGCCGCTCAGCGCCTCCATGGACTCGGGCATCTCGTCCGCCGGCCGTCGCGCCGCACCTTCGCCCCCCGACGAGCTCGACGCGCTGCTCGGCGACATGCTGCGCACGGTCAGCGCGCTGCCGGACCCGCCGCCGCAGTCGCGCGCCGTTCGTCCACAAGACATACCGTACCACGCGCGCGCAGACTCCGCTCCTTTCACGTACGGCGCCCCCGGTCTTCGTCCTGGTATGCTGCGCTCGTCCAACCGACTCGCGAGCCCGGAGCTCGTTCGCCGGGCGTTGGGAGACCGCGGCTACCGGCCCATCGAGGACGACGATGATGATGCGTCTCCAGAACCTCCCCACAGCGGGACCTTGCTGAAGTCCCCGGACTTCCTGCAGCTCTCCCGCGGCTCCCCCACAGCGCACGAATGCCTGGCGCGACCAGTTTCGCCGCCCTCCCAGCATTCTGCGCTCGGATCCCCTCGAACAGTGAAAAAATTTACTCATGAAGATATAACGACAACAACACCTGGAACGCCGCAGTCTTCTCTTCAAAACGGAAGGTCAGTATAATTAATACTCATTTGTATATTCTACGTATTTTTTAAATATATTTTCTAGGTGGTGCTACTTTATCTACCGTTTTAATCCAGGTTGCTAATATATGCATGGTTGACTTAATCCAATTAGAAACAAGTTTGTGGTGAAAATTCCTACCTTCTATTATTCACATAAACCAGATTCCCTGAATAATAATCTTAATTAAAATATGATACAGCCATGAGCGACCTATATGTTACCTATTTAGTAGAATGTTTATAGTTACTGCGAATTGAAATATTTGAAGATCTTTAGGTTAGCTAAACTAATATATATCATCTAAAATTAGAGCATAAGTAAAGGAAGCATTTTTTTGCGCCGTGTTCTGTTTAAATAATAAACATTGGATTTGTATAAATCCATAGGGGAACTGGCTGCTGAAGTAACACATGTCGAGAATCGGTCGAGGAGCTTTGTGGGCGTAGAGGTCGTTACTGACACCAAATCTGTAGCTTGTACCTGCTAAGCAACCTTTTGTAAAATAAATAATAAATGTTTACATTTAACTAAAGGTCTGCACCTGAATGATAAAATTGTTATAGGTGATATTAATACTTGTTAATCTATAGGCATAAGAAACTCTATTCGTCGGTCTACTGAGAAATTACATGTTGCACGCTTGTCTAGATCATTAATCGTATTAAATGTCTCAAGTTGGTACTCGGTTCAACTCCCACGTATTTAATTTACGTGGGAATTTACAAAGAGTACCTTTAGATCCAAACACAATTAGGTTTATAGGAAATAGCTGAATACCAACAAATTAGTAAAATTAAACCCACGTATGTTCCTCTTTATTATTCCACATACAATTGAAACCATTAAATTCTACGCATGAATTAGCAAATGGTCTAACAAAGTAATTTAATTAAAATAAGGTTTCACCAGACAATACAAATGAATTAAGTAATTGAGGTTAAATATTTATTATGGAATATGATTATAGTATATTATACGTAGGTGTATTGGCAATCATGAATGACCATAAATGGTAGACACTCTGCGTTTAATATTATTATCACAATATAATATTAATGGTAGGTAATATAAATGAGTATCGACAAGGATTTCCTTCGCCTTATGATTTTCTAAAACACCTTAAATACAACAAAGTGTTAAATTTTAATATAATTAAAATTATAGAAAAAAAGTAGTAAAAATTGTAGCGGATATTGTAAAAAATGTAGAGGCCTAGCAGAAGATCTTTAGTGAACGGAGACCAAATATAGCGACGTTTGACAAAATCCTGAATCCAGAGATTTTTATATTTTACCCAAATATCGTATTAGCCGAAATTCTGATATTGGGGCTTAAACCACACTGAATACATTTTGACAAAGACAACATTTTGCAGAATTTTAAAGTATGATTATCTAACAACTAGTTTAACGGCTTATAAACAAAATTTAACGTCCAAAAGCATAATCTAAATAAATTATAGTATTAATGAAGGAAATACGTTTATGAATTACAAATAGATTAATTCGTAAGGCGTAGGAATTCCAGTTAACTTTTGTAGGCGTCGATTGAGCAATTGCAAAATGCGGAAATAATCTGCTCAAGTAGGTAACTATAATAAATTGAATATGAGATAATGTTCCTTGCTATCTTTGGATTGACTCCGCGATTACCGCTTCTTGGTGAGGAGGAAAGGCAGGGAAGTGAAGACAGTGATTCGGACTAGACCGAAAAGAAGAACGACTGTTTATAGAGGACTCTTAGGTCCTCTAAGGACCCTTTATGTACTCACTTTTAATGCGTTCAGAACCCTCTCAAAAACCTAACGAAAAACTATAAGATGCCACCTTAATATAAACTCTTAACATAAATTTTCTATAGCCTATCTTGAATAGCCAAGATCCTTTAAGATATGATGCAAAAGTTTTACTGGAATTCCTCTTACATCAACTTTTAAAACATACATTTGGGTTATATCAATTATTTTAAATATAAAGTTTTTAAAGTAAGTAATAAATAAAACTGAACATATAAGATATCTGTAGACTAGGTATATTCATATCGATAATACGAGAATAATAGCTATTATATAATCCTTTTAACGAGGGTACTTATTGCTTCCTAACAAGAACACACATCATTCATCTTTAAAGACCATTATCAAGTCCGTCAACGGCATAAGGAGCAAATTATAGACATTATCACGAGTAGATTGTGTACACAGTAGGTATCTATACTGCGTAGTATTGATCATTCGCTATAAGTGCAATTCATTCACTACTTACCTATCAGTCAGTTTGTTTACTTAAAGATTTGTCAGACAGAGGTTAGTTAGGTATGAAACTACACGCCATATCCCCATGCGGTTTAGAATAATAATAATATGTAGGATATTTCACATATACTAGGCTCTAGGTGCATCTGCAGTAATAATGTTGTTAAATATGTACGAACATACGTATTTGGGGAGAGTTGAATTCGGAAAGGCCCTGCCTTGCATTCTCAAGTCTGAGAACTCTGCAGCCTCCCAACAATGCGGTGGTCCCGGCATCCGCATGGAGAATTCATGGATAGCTAGGCTAAGAACATTGTCTGTCATTTGGCATGGGTACAATGGAATTGAACCCAGGATCTCCGCATACAATGCCAATGACGTAATCCACTAGACCATGGAATTTGTCTGTACTTGGACGAGAAGGCAAAAGGAATATTTGTAAAGATAGAGTTAACTGTCGCTCGGTTATAACCTGGCATGAAGATGAAAATTTTAAGCTAAAGGTCAGAAAAGATAAAAATCGTATTTGATAATATATTATTAACGTAGATCAGGAGGCAAGATCCTAGGTCTGTGACTTACATATATTTTGTTGGAAATTATTGGTTTGCTCTCAGGTTAAGGTCAAAATTAGCCTATACTTTTCTTATGCCATTGGAAAAATACCTTCATAAATAATTTATTTTTACCTGGGCCCTGCATACAAAAACAAATGCATGATTTGCGTGCAACCAACCGGTTTTACAAGATCCGCTCTGATTTGAAATTTGTTTTATTTTTAGGGCAGAATTAGATACCAATTTTAGTAAAGTTAAACGGCTTTTTTAATATTAAAAATATTTAAGTAGGTGTATTAAAAGATTTTACCAAAAACGACCTTGTGGTTTATAAACGTGTTGCTTTAAATTATAAGAAACGCGTCGTTCCAAATTAAATATTTGCTTATTCTATTGAATATTTAAGGTATTTCTTTATTTGTTAATAAAATAAAAAAGTAGCTAGCCATGATAGGTATATTCTATTTATCTATTATTTTGAAATAATTTAATTTTAGCCGCCTCCGAGGCCTGTGGTTGCGCCTTTGACGTTCTATACAGCTATGTACAGTTTGTCCTGCGGCCTGGGTGTTTATAAAATATAATATGACATTTCATAATTATTTATAGTGTACATAGTACAAGCTTAGTTTGTAACTAGGGCAATAAGTATAAATTGCCCGATATATTATTGTTTTTATTATTTACTTAGTGTTAATGCAGCACCTACATTCACATACATTACTTCCTTATAAGGAACCTGAGTCTGTCGATGGTTGCAAATAGTTGCAATGCAATGCAATTCATCTTATTTATCGCCAATTTCGTATAATATGGAAAATACGCCTGCCTATTGTTCGCAGAACTTTATGGAGTATTACGTTACCTACTATGATAACTATTTACCATTAAAATGCGGCACTATTATTATATGCTAGGATTAATTTTATCTGCTTCCTTTATTGATAAGTTATGGTCATTAATTGTGGTATGTAGAATGGGGCCAATAAATATAGGTAATTAAGAAATGTTGTGGTCCAAAAATATATTTACACTACCAATTTTCTTTTATCTAATAATAATAATATGTAGGTGAATTTATACATATTGCTGTGGTCACAAACTAAGCTCAAGTCTTGTACTGTACTATGTGTACCAGAAACGACGATATAAAATATTTTATAAACACGCAGACCATGGCAAACTGTACAGAAGAACGTAGGTACTATTTCTTCCCCATAGTAGGGAATCAAACCCACAACATCCGGATATAATGCCAAAGGCGCAACCACTAGTCTACGGAGACGGTCAATTAACTAATTAACTATAGATAAAACAAAACAAATACTGATACAATGCTAGTTTCTAAATACAACGATTTTTTATTTGAGCACAACATGACTTTGTATCTACCTCATCTGTAGGGTCGGCTACCTACAAAGTCCACCATAAATAGGATACACAATAACAGCATTGATCGCTCCCAGTATACCGGCTAAATGATGCGGTTACGAAATGGGCGGCGTCAAAAGCAAATTTACAAAACATAAGCATTGTAATTTATTTGTTATTATTATCATTATATCGGGTTTAATACCATTTGTTACTGTCATGCAACGCTGGTATGTAGGTACAACATTATCAGTAGGTATAAGAGTGGCTGTCCAGGCAAGTGTCCACGCCACTCAGCCGCAATATTTCCGTAATTGATTTAGAGCGATGGCGTACGATTGCGTTACGAGCGCTGAACAAGTAGCTATTTCGAGATTACCGCCACCATAAATGGACAAGCGGGCCTTTGGACAAGGATGGAAACCGCTTGTTGAACGTTGTACTAAAATCACATATGACTTTCTAATACAACCCAAAATAGTAATCTTTACTTGCTCTTATGTAATTGTGATCTTAAAAAAATAAAAAAAGTTTAATGTAATTTTCATCAGCGGCGAAGTATAATATACGAGGTGGGAATATAATCTCTTCACTGGGTACCCTGAGACCGATTTCGCGCCGTGGTCTTAAGAATAAATAAAAGTTTTTGAACTTGGGTAGGCTAGATTTTGATTCTACTTATTAACAACAGTGTGATTTGTTTATGGCAATTAGTTCACAATTAACAATTTGTTTAGGTCCGAAAATCTTATGAATTAAGTATCTATAGATTGCCAATGCTAAAACGTGTAGATATACTTTTCCACAATACTTACTCTAATATATAACATATGTATGTTAGAGTAAGTATATACATATATTATGGTATAGAGTTTCTATACCATATGTATAAGAGAGGACCCCACATGTAGATTATGTGGTAATGGGTAATGATCGGAAATTCGGGTGTAATTAATCTAAACTTCATTTCAAAATAGTATGGACATGCCTTTCTGAATATATTTTATATATTTTCATATAAAATATCCAGGGAATCTGGGAGTTTCCATATAAAAATTAACTCGAGTCCATGCATCATATATTAGGTATGTGGCTGCGACGCAATGGCATCCAAAGAATCAATTATAAGAACAGGCCCGGACCTGGAAAGATACACACTCCTCAATCTAAACGATATCCTCAAAAATCCTATGATCATACTGACAGGGCAGGATTGAGAAGTGAATAAGTAATGGGGAAATACAGAAAAGTTCCATAGGTTCGAAATGTCTTGACTGATTTCAGCCCCAAAACCTATGAAAGATTAACTTATGCATAATAGAACAACTACAATAAATCAATCAATATTATGTGCGTCGCGATGTCCACAACACCATAAATTATATTTTACTATTAGATAGAAAACAGATAATTGGTAAAGCATTAAATGTTGCCATCCATGGTGTCTCTAGGGCAATCTGCCCACGGGTTCGGAACACGTGGAGATAACTGCCTACCAAACACTATTAACATACTTAACATGGGCGTCAAAGCCTTCAACGTGTCATCCTACGCTAAAATAAAACCAACCAGGAAGATATGTACGTACAACCTACCTAAGTAGTATATTAGGCTTTAGTACTTTTGTAATAAAATTTTACAAAGATTTAGGTAGCTGCTTTAGAAGACATTTTATTTTTGGTCATTATTTTTAAATGCGTGCTGGCCGATTTTTAACAACTCCACTAAGCTGTCGGTCTCAGTTTCACTATACCAACTTGTGAACTTTTTTTATGAGTACACCACGACGAGGAATAACAATGGGTACGCTGGTTACTTACCCTGAGGCTATCTAGGCGTAAGCACCAGTGGTGGTACGTTACGTACGTACGTTAAACATTTTATTGTATTATCGAATATTTAAAACTTACTAGCTAGCTTCCTAGAGAAAAGTTTTTAACAAAACAGTAAATGTAAAACTTATTTGTCAAGCTAGAAGTGAGCTTTAGGTGATAAGTAAACATCATTAACATTTTCCACTCGGTTTTCATTGCAATCCTCTTTTTAAAAACCATTAAGTGACCTTGTCATTTCTGATTAGTCTGTGTGTTTATCGGTTTCTAGGATAAACAAGTAATTCTGGAAAATTGGTCTTAAACCTAAATTTGTTTGCTGTACCGCCTGTGTATTTCCCTTCGTCATAAAAAATGAAGCTTTGTAACATATTTTGGCAAATAAAGATTTTATTTATTTAAAATTATCGTGAAACTGAATCTCAAGTCGGCATAGTAGAGATGACTAATTTGTCTTTCTGTTATTGTTTTGACTGTTGATTGGATTCTTGGACTCTACACACTGCTCACCAGTAGATTGGTGTAGAGGCACATCTTAATCTAAAAAAAAAACAACCAATAAACGACAATCCTGGTAGGTGGTTGTAATTATCGTGTTTTGATATTATGTAATGACGAATACTAAATATCGTACCCCGTAAAAGTATTATATATTCAAATAAAACATACAATTTGTAATTCTACAGATGGCAAAACGGGGATCTATCATGGTCAAGAACCCCATCAAGACTGGAAGACAGTCGAACTTGGCTACAAAATGGACATACCAGGGAGCCCCTCAGACGGTCCGAAAGCGCTATGGAAGGTGGAGTAGGCCTCACGTGGCTACAACGACAGCAGCAAAAGTTACGCCAGAAACGAGAAGAAAGAGAAAGGGTCGCTCGTCTGCCTTTGGACAGATGGGATGAACCTTCCAGACATGTCCGGCGATCGGCTAGCCATCGGTATGTACAAAATTGAACCACACACATATCATCACAGGTGCCTTACGGCGCCCGAGACCGCCTAGACATCCCCAGGGTACCCAGCGGAGGGGTTTTAATCCCACCTCGTCGTAGCCGATGGTATGTCTACACCGAACAAGTGGCTAACTAGTCGCGATGTTTTGAATAGACTCAATAACCCATCTATAAACAGTTTTACAAGTTGGTATAAAATGAAACCGGGACCGATAGCTTAACGTGCTCTCCGAGGCACTATAGTGGTGTTGTCAAACAAATATACATATTTTTTTTAATTAAAAACTCATTGGTACACAACGGGATTCAATCCCTGGGTTTTTAAGTCCAAGGTTTATCCAATTCGGCCACCACGTACAAAGCTGAACCGAAATGACAAATCTGTATGACGTTTTCCATGACAATATCCACTCCTAATACAACTCCACAATCTCTGCAGCGCCGTGTAGGGACGTAGTATCTCTGAGCGTTTTTTACCGAATATATTTATAGATAGTGTTCTGATGATCTTCATAATAACATTTTACATACATACATATCATCACGGGTGCCTTACGACGCCCGAGACCTCCTAACAGTTTCTAACAGTTTCAGAAGTTGGTATAGTGAAACCGGGACCGACAGCTTAACGTGCTCACCGAGGCACTATAGTGGTGTTGTCAAACAAATATTTTGGCCCCGTAGTTCGCGCGTTGGCCAAAATATGCATCCACATACAGTTGCAATTATTCGTTCGAAGACTAGAATATTTTACAAAACTTACTTTCGCTTTTGATTTAATGAATTTGTTACTTCTCGAAGATGTGACATACATAACGATAAGTTTAGATCTATGATCCTGTAACATTAAGGTCAAGGTATAATTTGCCTGTCCTAAGGTGCTCATTCTTTGCCTAGGCATCTCATCTCTTCATCGTAAATTTAATTTCTTGACAACAGTTTTATTTGATGTTAGTAGCTGTTGATTGAGAAGAAGACGTGTCCTGTAGCAATACCATTTTTGTAAACTTTAAGAACTAACATTTAACAATGATAATAATATTATAAATTGGAATAAAAAAGCAATCAATATGACATTAAAATAAATATCTATTTGATATTTAAGCCTAGAGGCATTGTTAGATGTACAAAAAAACCTGTAAACGCCAATCAGATTTAACCGTGAACTTTAAAAATGTTAATTTATTGCGTTATGCAGACGGCATTATAAAATCCTTTGTACAAAGTAAGACAAATTGAATATTAATTACCCAAATATTATTGATGAGTAAATTATAAATTTTATGCAGTAATTGCTTTTAGGGTTCCAAAAAAAACTAAATAAGAAACCTTTACTAACACTCAGCTATATATCTGCTCTTATTAATAATACCTAGCAATCTAGAACTAGTAGTCCAATTTACTTGAAATTTGTAATAGATCGTTCGAACGAACAGGAAAATAAAAGTTATTAAAATTTCTCAATAGGTGGAAAATTCAAGCTAAAATTAAAAATTAGAAAAATATTTCCAGTGGCGGAAAATATTTAATGAAATAATCTTTGTTAATTTAAAACATTTTTTTTTTAAATATGATTTTTAGTTATAATTAAAAATGTAGGAAAATACCATTCCTCCCTTCTTCTACAACAAGTGCTCGAATTTTGTTTTTACTCGTTTTTGTTTCGAATAAAATCATTGTAAATAAATAGTAATGGTTGGTTAAGTAATTGTTAGGTCAACAACCTAACAATTGAAGGTTTCTATCACAAGGATTATCCTACTATCGACATTCGATATTACACCAATTTGTGTACCAAATTAGTATTTTCATTTCGGATTCTAATAAAAACGACGGACAAAGTTTCAGAAGGAACTTTAAATTTCGTTTGGAAAGGCCACGAAGTTTATACGATTGGGGCAATTTCCTCTTGGATCTGGCCACAAGACCCTTCCAACCTTCTATACATTTAGTAAAGTAAAGGGATTTTGAATATACATAATAAATTGCTGATAAACAGGATTTTATAATAATAATAATAATATGTTGGATAATTTACACATATTGCTCTGGCCACAAACTAAACTTTGGGCCACTACTATGTGTAGAAGCTAGTACCAGAAACAACGATATAATACATATTTTATAAATACCTAGACGATGACAAACTGTACAGGAAAACGTTTTTTTTGCCGTGGATGGGAATTGAACCCACGACCTCCGGATGCCAAAGATGCAACCACTAGTCTACAGAGGCAGTCTCATTTTGAGCCCATTTAGTTTCTTTTAGTGTAAATTATTTCTCTTAATCTTTCAGTGTGGATGGCTACACAAGCGACACAACAGCCTTCGCCGATGACGACGATGACTTTAGCGTGCCTCTTCATGTGAACACGCGCAATGCTCTAAGAACAGACAGCATGAGTCCCCAGGCACCTGACAGGTAATGTCCAAAACAACATCGTGTCAAAATTTAAAAATAAATGTTTGCAAGTCAAGTATTATTCAATGTGTAATAGAAACCCTATAAACCCCGACAAGACTAAAGCCTAAAGCAAAAACCTCTCTATGTAAAATAAGAAACGTCGCCATATTGCGTATAAAATTGGAACTAAAAGTATTTGAAACGCTAGCATTAAATATCATCTGACGATTCCCGGATAAGATTATGATTTTACTAGTCAGGCTTCTTCATTCTATTCAAGCTATTGTTAATTTAACGTGAATCTAGTAGGGCATTGAAATTATATTTATTTTGTAACAATAAATAAAACAGTGTTAATTAGAAATTCAATGATACTGAATAAAATTTACAACAAACAAAAGTTTTTGTTACACGCTTTATAAACAAATATTTATGACACATCAAAATGCTATAAAATAATACCTATCTGGTATTAAAAAAATAACCTGCTAGTTAAGACAATAGTCACTTAGCAAGTAGATTACTTGTTTTCCGACCTGCCTATTTTTTCCAAAAGTTCTGCCAAATATTATACATTATACTTGCAAAATATACATATTATTATATTATAGATCATGATGACACTCATTTGAATTTGTCTTATTCAATTTTGATAAACTTTGCATTTATTTTTCATCCATAAGCTTCGTGCTTGATAGCTTATAACAAATTGAAACTTAAAAGCAGTTAATTACTAGAGACGGCCATTAAGGACACTGCATTCGCGATCGCTTTTAAAAAAATAAATAATCTTTCGCACTTTCTGTATTTCTCCACTACTGTCGCAGAATTAAATTAACATTTTTGTCGGTATTGTACTTATTAATCTTTGTCTGTTGAACATTTATTCTTTTGGAATTAAAAAAAATCTTTTTAAATATTATTAATAATACAAAAGATTTTTACGTAAAATACCAACATAAAAATAATAATTGAACTACGACTAAGAGCCAAGCTGTAATATTAGGAGTACGTTTGTATGGTCAACACGACTGCAGAGCCCTTAACTCATGTGTTCAAGTTTTACGTGTTTTTGTTTTCTGACTGACAAGAACTAACCCATGTCCCGAGAGAATTTATTTGTATGCTCATTCACAGAATATCATCTAGGAAGTTCATGTTCAGCGAGAAGACAATGATGCGGGAGTGGAGCACCAGCAGTACTCCCACGTCTGCTCCAGGACTACTATCCTTGGCTGAACCTATTGGCGACGGTACTTTGGTGAGCAGACCCTTATTTTATATTCACAATATATTCCCTTTTTATTTTTTTAGGTGGGACAGAGGTCTCTATTACTTCGTTAGGCGGACCGATCGGATTCGTTACCACAACCCATAATGATGCAAAACCGTTAATTACCGAGTCATGATGCGGTTTAGTCTATGGGTTCACCGGTTTTCAGGAGACTACTTCGTCGATTTCTTGTTAAGGTGGTAGTCTCCTTTTAGGGTGCGGTCACGAAATAAGCAGTTGATTTGGCGATAAAGCAGCGAAGTTCAGCGTACATTTTCAAACCATATCATATAGCCGGCATAGTGGTAGCAATATATTGATCGACTTTATTGATGGACTTTGAGTTACCATCGTAAGTCGGGATCAGGGAACTGTGGAACCAAAAAATCTTGCCAAGGAAAATATATTGTTTATTGTTTTACAAAATGAAAATGAATTCCTGGATCCGCCCCTGAATATAAAGCTCTACTGATCTAATCAAACAACTTTCCTAATATAACCATGTATCACAAATAAAAAAAAAATCGGCTTCTCCATACAAACTAGTAATGTTAAAATAACAATTTGTATGGGGAAGCCAAAAATTTGCCAATTGCGACACATGGATCCATGGCTAAAGTTGTTCGATTTGATGACTGACTCTGACAATCAATCACCTATATACTGTATAACATGATTTTGGTCCATACAGGTAAGAGATAGGTCAGAAAGCTGGTCCCGGTCGGAGTCTCGCGCTGGCACGCCACTGTTCCCGACCCACCCGCGAACACCTTACCCGCCAACGCCGACGCCTTCCAACACCTCGCGACCACCACGATCACCTAACGTCATCAGGTATTTATAATAAACCCTTCACATAAAGATGCATAAACAGTCAATTTATCTAGTCATGTTTTGGGTTAGGTTCACCGGTACGTCTCTTTTTAAGGTGCGTTTATGAAACGGGCAATTGATCGATGATAAAGCAGTGAGCATATTAAAATAGTCTCGTAATGCAAATTGTTTTGGCCTCTGCTCATTTCGTAACTGCATCATTTAGGCGTTACGGTGGTAGCGGTCAATGTTGTTAAAGAACAACATTGACTGACACCATTCATGGATTTTGTAAATCTTCTTACCATATGCCGTGCTCCAGAAAAGAAAAACTAACCTTAACTTTCAGAATATTGTATTCCTTTCTGAGGAAGCGTAACTTTTGCTACTAACATAAGTCGCTTTATAAAAACTCCTGATGATCAGCTAGCTCCTGTAGATAGCTATATCTTAAAAATTAGCACTTTTTTGAAGTTATTTTCCACCATTTGATCCTTATAAATGACATTATCAGCTGGTCCAATAATACAGATGAGTTTTTTTTTCTAAATCAACTGGTCCGATTTCCGGCTAGAAGATTTTTTTTTTCAAAAATCTAATGATGCAGTTTCAGTTTTTGACAAAATCAGCTCCGAGACTCCTTTGTACATTTTTTGCTATTCCTTGTAGTTTAGGATTTGGCCTCGAAGGCACACTTGAATAATTCACCCAGAATACTTAGGATGCTTTAAACATTCTTTCAAATCTGTACAGTTTAAAGTATATAAAAGATTGTTTAACAAAAACTCAGGGTAGAGCTACTGAATAGTTTTGTTCAAAGTGAAATATTTACAAGTAGTTATTCTTTAAAAAAACTATTATTACAGAAAAGAAAGAGATGTCAGCCCAGAATCCGAATACCGCATCTACAACGGTAGCTGTGGCTCACGACGATCCAGTATTGGCGGTTCTGAACCTCAGCACGTGGCTCCCGACCGGGTGCGATTTGCTAAGGATACCAGCCATTACTGGTATAAGCCGGGAATCTCCAGGGACGATGGTGAGTTAGTTATATAAGTCTCTATAGACTGTTATATAACTCATATAGTATTTGTATATTATATATAACTGCAGCTATCTTCCTTCAATTATTGACAGTTTTGAAACTTAGTGCATAGAGCTCAACCAGATGCGATTTGATAAAGACACCAGCGACCATATTCTGTTTCTTTTAAAGGTTTAGGTTGTCAAAATAACGAAATCCTTTATGTACAATTGTCATTTCACGGAATGCTAAAAACTGTCAAACCAATAGCACATTTAACACAAGGGAATAAAGTGCTTGCCTTTTTTAGTTATTGTTGTTTCTGATTGTTCGTTATTTTGACGAGCTAACGTATCCGTTATAAGAAACAGAATGTGGCCGCAGCCATTATATGTACCCAGGATCTCCACTCTCCAGAGACTAAGATTAGTTAGTTATTACCACAGATTTGTTATAAAAAATGTTACAAATATAGAGTAATATCCGCGACAGTCTATATAAACCACGCGATCGAATCCATGTATATTGTACTGAATATCTACGTGGTTGGTTGAAGATACCAGGATTATTGGTACAATACCGGAACAATAGTACATTTAGGCTGAGTTGAACCAAAGTTGATACAATGAACGAATTATGCTCGACAGTGAAATTATAGAAAATTTCAAAGCTATTTTTAAGATTTATTTCTATGAAACTAACTATTTTATTTTACGTTTCTGACGCAACAGTTATATCACTAATATCCTCCAGATTAAGAAAAAAAAAAAGTTCGTCTAAAAACAGTCACTTTCTTGAATAATTCAGAACTATCAACGCAATTTCTGAGCTCACCCCACCTTAAAGTAATTGTAATGATTAAAGTTAAAAATGGAGTCGAATGTACCAGCTATCATTCAACTTTCGAAGTAAAATTGGTACATTCGACGCCATTTTTAACTTTAATCGTTACAATAAATTTAACGGACACTTTGCAACTAGAGCTTATAGGCGGTTAATATCATCTTCTAGTGAAGTAAAATATTTTGTTCCCTTAGCTATGAAGAAATTTGTCTCAAATTTCGCTTACATATATAGATACCTAACATTTCGGAACATTAATTTCCTTTTATTTTGCAAACAACGTAGGTACATAATGGAGGATTTTTTAAATTATTTATATTATAAATAACTAAATTAATTAACATACTCCACAGCCATAGCAGCTCTCCAACTTCTAGAAGAAGGATCATTCATAGTTCGTGACTCCAACTCTTTCCCCGGCGCATTTGGCCTGGCAGTACGCGCGGGTCCCGGAAGTAGTGTGCGACATTTCTTGGTAGAACCTACCGCTAGAGGGGTCCGCCTCAGAGGATGCCCAGACGAACCGGTATTCAGTTCACTGTCGGCCTTGGTCTATCAGCATACGGTCACTCCTCTGGCTTTACCGGTGCCGTTGAGGCTACCTGAAAGGTAAATTATAGTTTTAACAAAGTTCGTATACTGAAACTAATAAAATTTATTACTTATTTTTTTTAATCTGCCATATTGCGGAAATGGTAAGAACTAATGTCTTCCATACCATACATCCTTTTAATGTCTTCTATATCATTATTATATTTTATTGTATAATAGGCTTTTTTTATTGGGATCAACCTAACGTTTATAACGTAATACGTTAAAACGATAGTGAATACTCATGGAAAACCGTTTGACATCTGTCAGTTAGCTTAATAGTTTAGGGGACCAGTCTTAAACAGTTATTATATCAATAAATGTGTATTTTTGACTGAAACAAGTCAACCACATAATTTCTTAACTTCTTTTAGTCAACTTTGGAAAATAAATAATATTGTGGGCCCTCCGTTGAATGGTCTTGCAACCCACAATGGTACACTTGTTGTCTTAAGTCAGTAGTCGCCCAACTATATACAAAAAAAGGAACTGTGTGAACCGATTGTTAAGCTATATAATTAACGTGTCCAACTGTTAAATAAATCTTAGAAATATAAAAAAAAAGTTTTACTTGTGGCTGCCCAAATAGAATTTTGTCACCCTCCGACCTCCATTACACGGTTACGTCATTGAATTTTGATGAAGTGTTAAACGTGATCTATAAATGTGGGTATACTTTAGTATTATTTATTAATCTCTATATTTTTATCATTACTTTATTTAACTATTACTAACTCTATATTTTTATCCTATTTGCAGGGACCCACGACCAGGCAGCGGTGCTGGTGTAGCGGCGCGCGCGCTGCTAGCTACGGGCGCCGCCTGTCATGTGTTGCTGCTGGGCGCAGACAATACTGAAGCTCTCACCGGACCAGCGGCCGTGAGACGAGCTGTGCAACGAGTGCTTCAGAACAAGGTATTGTCTACTATGAAAATACCGCACGGTAGGTATACCTACCTAGAGGTCGCTATGTCGTATAGTAGCCGCGATTCACTAATTCTTAGACGTTGAAAAAGACTGTGACATGGGAAAAATATAGACATCATTCCCTTCTAATAATATATAGGTATATATCAACACGGACGTCTAGACGGCCTCAGGGTACCCAGCGGCGCGGGGTTTTTTAATCCCACCTCGTCGTAGCCGCGAAATGAGCGGTTTCATTACGAGCCTATTTTATCATACATCAACTGCCTGTTCTGTGACCGCATCCTGAAAAAGATTACTTCCTCAACAATAAATTGATGCAGTAGTCTCCTAAAACCCGTTGAACCCACAGAGTAAAACTGAAACATGCCTATATTACTTGACGGTATTTGCATCTGTATTGGCGGTTTGACCATAATGCCCATCTTGTATAAGTAAACGCCGTAGAATATGTTTAATACAAATAAAAACATCCAAGTCATCTAGGCAGCGCGTTGCTATTGTAAATTTGTTTATGTTAAATCATTTTTTCTCTCCAGGGTACCGCGACCATGGTCCACTTCAAAGTGTTCGGTGGTGGCATAACCCTGACAGATGCGGCGCGCAAGTTGTTCTTCCGGCGTCACTACCCCGCGACCAACGTGTCGTATGCCGGCCTCGACCCTGACGGAAGGTCCTACCCACACCAGGACAAGGGAGGGGTCACTAACAAGTACGTTTACCCTATATATGTGATATCTTTTGCCGCCTTTCAGTCTTATGATTGACTGAGCGGCGATGCAATAAAGGCCACTTATACAGGGGTGCAGTTTTTGAATAACAATGGATGACTATTAAATATCACTGATATATTAAAATTGTAATCGATTTTATAATTCGTATTTTAGAATCTCATCGGGTGACTAAAGTATCAATGATATTTTAGTCACCCGATAAGTGTACTTTTAATGGTGGAACGGAACTTAACATACATTATATGTGATGATTATTATCTGCCATCGGTGACTTTATTTACAGGTGGTAGGAGGTGCACGTATTGATATCATAGGTATGATATTTTAATCACCCGATGAGATTCAAAAATACGAACTTAAGAAATCGATGACAATTTATACGTTTTAGTGATATTTAGTCACCCTGATGATTGAGTATCCTGGCCCTAAGGTAATTGCAGACGATTTCTTAGATTAGTCTACAGTATAAATATATGGATTTAGATAGCTGGCAGGGTGCCTAGAGTGATCTGTCGAAATCCATATTATTTTGACAAAAATCGATTTCGTCAATGGAATCACCAAACATTATTTGCTCAAAAATTTACTAAAAGTACGGTAGATTAATATTTTGTGACGGGCAAATTTTATTGTGTTTATAGCATAAAACTAATAATACAATATGGATCCGTTATGTGCCTTAAACGGCCTATAAAACGAAATGTCAAACGAGTTCGTTGCCGCCATATTCTATTCTCACTTCAACCAATCACGCTCACGAATTGCTTGTGTTCTCACTTTTTTTTATAAGTATGGCGGCGGCCATCTTCTGTTCTCAAATGTGGGGAGGCCATTTAAGGGCCATGGGCACATCCCTATTATATCTCCATGGTTTATAGATACATATATCCTTATGTGTACTTCTTGTATTCTACAGACCAATTTTCGCGTTCGTGGCGCGATCGTCTTCGGGCTCGGATAACCAGTGTCATGTGTTCGCCGAACTGGAAAGTGAACAGCCCGCCACAGCTATCGTCAATTTTGTTAATAAGGTAACTTCATAACTATTTAACATCTATGTGGCCATGTAAAGATTAAGAGCTCTGCAGTCGTCTTGACGCCCATACAAACGTACCTACCAATATTACAATGGTTCAATTATTATTTTTATGTTGGTAATTGTACGCAAAAATTTTTGTATTATATTTAAAAAGTTTATATCCAGGTTTAAAAAAAAACTTATCATGGAAAGATTAATTACAACAATGACCGACAAAAATATTATTTTAAATCTGCGACAAACAGTAGTCGGCTGACACTGGAAGTGCGAAATCTTATTTTGTATGGAGAACACGGACTTCGCGATTGCGAATGCAGAGTCCCCAATTTACCCTGCATCGGTAAGACGGTCAACCCTAGTTGGCTCTCAGCTCTACGATTGATTAACCGCCTGAAAATGGCGGTTATTTACTTTTAGCTTGTATTTTAAAGAAACTCCATAGATAAATTGGATAACCCGTAATATCATAACTCTGATAGACCTCAAGCTAAATGAACGTTGTTGTACATATAATTGATGATGTGTATTTTTGTCCACAGGCCCTGCTGGGGAATTCTCAGAAAAGGGACATCATCTAACGATCTATAATAGTTTGGAGCATAGAATTTATATTAACCAAATGTTAAAGAATGAATAACTTTTATTTTTGTAATAGCGTAATGTTGATTTTACTTAAGCTGAGATCTATAGAGCGCAGTAGGCCTTTGCTTATATTTAATTGGTCCTAGTTTTTAAACCTATATAACTTTACAAAGATGACGGAAGTGCTTTGAAACACCATGCCACAAAACAGACAAAAATGTGAAGTACTCGGCTACTTGGAAAACTAATTTATGATACAAAAAACATATTTTTCCTACTGATTAATAAGTTTGAAGAAATGCTAATCTCGCTTATAGATCTCAGCGTTATATTTTTATATCTACACATGATAGGAAGGGCTTAGAAGGTAAAAAAGGGTCTGTGGAAATGTCAAATAGTTTTCCTATACAAAAACTATCAAATTTCTTAACTGCCCATCAATTTACCATCAAGGCACACTATTTATAGTCTGACATTTAAAATTCACCATATTGCGGATAATCAATGGATCTAATTAAAAATAATTGTCAATTGCAGCCAATAAAACTATTAAAATGTTTTAATAAAGTAAAAAATCATATATCATGTATATCTGACTCATTTAAATTTACTCACTTCTTGAGCATTAATTGTTTATAATAAATTTAGTTCTCACTATTTATTTTGGGTTAGTATGGACCGTCACACAAAGTGCTGTTATTTATTTTAATCAAAATTAAGCTGTATTTTATTGGTCAGGCTATAATAGAATTAGAGCCCAATCTTAAAACATGTGACGCTTTATTCACCAAGTACAATCATAACATTAATATATTATTTCAGTTCTGTAATATAATGATATATTTCAAATATATACTTAATATTAATATTTATTAGGTTAGGGAAACACTAACTAGTCTCATATGATTTAATATAGATGTGTAAGACATGTGTGCCTGTATAAGTAATATAAATACCTTTATTATAAATTTAATTATTTAATTATGTATATTGTAATATTAATTTTGCTTATGGTGTGTTTCAAATATTAATTTTACTTAGTATTTAGTTGAACTAATATTAGGATGGTTTTGAGACTATCTATCATGATGAATCTTCAAGTTTTTTGAGACACACCCTAACTTTATGGTTTGTTTAACTATATTGTATATAAGTACAATGGACTTAGTTAGTCAACTCGTCCAGAGCTGATGATCAGTACAACGAAAATTACCTACCTAATGCTTACTTTGCCGAAAAATAGAACTTTAGAAGCATTAAATATATCTAATATAAAGTAGATGTTTTAGATAGGCTGTGTACACATATTTTTCAATATAATTATTGCTGTATTTGTAATAGCATTTTCAGATTTAAAAAATGTTAAGATTCTGATAATAGTTTATTTATTTATTTGTATCTATACATAATATACCTAGGTACGTGCGTACACAGCTTTATAGGTGCTACAGTTTATTATTATTTTATTAATATTATTATATATATATTTATCCTTGTTTCATAGGTATACTTATATTTTATATTATTTACTTACTACTTATACATATTTTTTTAACATTTAATAAAATCCACATTTATTTTGTTTTTTATGGTTTTTATTAAACATATTTAATATTCATTATAAATAAACGCATTTAGCAGGTGTTTAATAAATAAGTACATTATACAACTATTATGACAACCAGTGATGTTTTATAAAAAAGGTTTTAACCAGTCTTCATTAAGTTAATTTATACATCGTCAATATATCTAATGTTTAACAGTTTATAAAATGTATTTATTGGTTATATATTTCATAAATTAGAAATATTTTATTTGTTGTTTTATTTTTACAATCATTCAAACTCCTTTTATTCATTTTTAAAATTGCCCATCCTATTATATATAGTCCAGAATTTTTGATGAGCAATAAACTTTTCGGGGGGGGGGGGGTTCATCCTCCAACACCGTTCCCTGCCTACTCTCCGTCCCAAATTTATCTATTTTTATAGATAGGTGAACCCCCAAATCTCCCCCTGGCTCCACGCCCGTGCAACTAAGGAATGCAAACGTAAATTTCAGGCTTTCTCAAAATCTCACGAGATCTCCTGTAATTTACGTGCGAGATAAATCTCGATACAACAACTTGCAATATTGAGATCACGCGAGAATGGGATGCATTCCCTAGCTTGACAACAATTAAGGTAACTTGTAGGTATAATCCGTTTTAGAAAAGAAGTCCCGCGGCAAAATTTGGAACTAAAAAAATCGAAAATAAACAATTTGTGCTAAATATTAGTAGGTACTGTAGATAAATATGGTCATCGTAGGTCATAATATATTTTTCAGTCACAATTTTATTATTTAATTAATAGAAATAATAAATAAAATAGAATTCACCCTAAAATTATTTTTCTTAAAACTGAGGATACCAATATTCCTTCTTGCGACTGCAGCGCCACATCCAAATGGACTGACTGGACTGAGGCTCTACCATGGGTTTGCGCATTGTAGCAACGTAACGTATTTGTATACGTATACGTAAGCAACAACCAATAGGATCGCTTTATTCAATGCTGTTACCAAAAAAAAACGGCCAGAGGCTCTACCATGGATTTGCGCATTGTAGAAACGTAACGTATTCATTTACGTATACGAGAGCAACAACCAATAGGATCGCTTTATTTTTGAAAGGCCTCAGAAAGATTAATAACTACAATGACCGACAAAAATATTATTTTAATTCTGCGACAAACAGTAAATCGAGTATTAGTTAATATTTCCACCATTAGTTTATTATCACCACTAGTGATATTAAACTCGTCGCTGACATTCAAAAACCGCACCCCTGAGGCTCTACCATGGGTTTGCGCATTGTAGAAACGTAACGTATTCGTTTACGTATACGTGAGCAACAACCAATAGGATCGCTTTATTTTTGGTAACAGGATTGAATAAAGCGATCCTATTGGTTGTGGCTTAGCTAGAGCCTAGCTCAGACTTGTACTATGTGTACCAGAAACCCACTACTTGTGATATTAATAAGCTCGTACCTGACATTCAAAAACCGCACCCCAACTCATCGGTGATATTCAAAAATCGCACCCCTGGGGTGCGATTTTTGAATATCACCGATGAGTTTAATATCACCAGTGAGAAAAATATCATCGGTGACTAGGAAATCACGATTTCTCAGTATTATTATATTACGCTGTACGCGCGCGGACGGGCACGGTTTTTACCTTCATGCTTCATATAATAAAACCGTAGACTTTCTATGTTCAGTAGCCCTAGTGTGAGTTTTTTTAACGTTTACATTCGCGTTAACTATACCACCGCGTTAACATTTTGACCAAAATGTTAACGCGGTAGTAAAGTTAACGCGAAAGTTAAAAGTTAAAAAAACTCACACTAGGGCTACTGAACATAGAAAGTCTACGGTTTTATTATATGAAGGTAAAGTCGATCAAAAAAAAAATAGAAATTAATTCATGGTATTATTCACAGGTATTATTATATTATGTATTTAACGTACCGTTACATTTACGTTTTTTTGTTTTTATTTATTGCTTAGCAACGACTATTAATCTGGCCATAACAATTGGTGTAATGCATGACTTTTTTTTTTAAAATCAACCGGTTCGATTACCGGCTAGGAGAATATTTTTTTCAAAAATGTAATGATACAGTTTTAGTTTTTATCAAAATCGGTCCCGAAACTCCTTTGAGAATTTTTCGACATTCCTTGTAGTTTAGGATTTGGCCTTGAAGGCACACTAGAAAAATTCACCCTGTATAGGTTAATAAGTTAAAAAATTTGATTTTGTATATGTTATGGATCTCTATATTTTAGGTTTCGTCGTTTTTAAGTTCATAAGTATTCATAACTGACATAAACATATATGATGACACATATTGTTCTTGGAACATCGTGTAAAATTAGTACAGGTAGGTAGGTACTGTTTTTACCGCTATTTTTATGGAAACAATAAAAATATGTAGGAAAGAAAAAAGAGGAGAACAGGAAGTATCTATATGGGGAGGGTAATAATCCTCCGTAGACTAGTGGTTGCGCCGGTGGTGTTGTATCCGGAGGTCGTGGGTTCGATTCCCATACCCATTTCAAAAAAATATGAGTACGTTGTGTTACGTGTACGTTGAAGTGCAGTTTGCCATGGCCTGGGTGTTTATAAAATATAATACGTATTATATCGTTGTTTCTGGTACACATAGTACAAGTATAGAGCTTAGTTTGTGACCAGAGTAATACGTGTAATTTGTCCTACATATTATTATATTTATAATCTCAGCAATAATTTTATACAACCATAGAAACTTGAAACTTGGAACATTAAAGCAGGACAAAAAACTTACTTGCATTGCTTGGGATGTAGGCTATAAAAAAAGAAGAAAGGATTCCCTGAAGATCATGTGTCCTTAAATAAAGTATCCTGTAGTTAAAGGATTCTTGATTTCTTTTAGTGTTTTGTATTCGTTCATTAAAATATATTTTCTCTATATGCAAATATTTTAATTATACTTTAAACACCTTCATGTAGTGGTAGGTAAAAATATTTTGATATTTAATAAGTACCTCAGGAAATAAGTAAAGGAAATGATAATAAAAGCACACCCAAAATAGCCATATAACATTTATTTTATAAAATATGTAGTTATAGTACGTATCATTCCAGCCATTGATACCACAATAACTACATAATATAATGATCTTTTGGTTCGCTTTAACACAAGCGATCTTAAACCGAAAGGCATCTTTAATACAGCTCTAATTAGATAGGTAATAATTTACAAAAATATGTACTAGCATTTGCGTTTGTAATGGTGCGAAGTCTTAAAACCGTTCGGTTTTTTGTTCTTGCGTCAGTCGTCAGAGCGACCAAACCTTAGATGCCCGTAGTCATCAAAAGCATCATCAGCCCGTACTGGCCTCGGCCTCATGAGACCATAATCCCGATAATGGCGGCCGAAGGTCCTAATATCGTCCTCGTCTTCAAGAATCGGAATACGATGTAGGCTGTTGCCCTCGCATCTCCTCAGCATCACTAGTGCTGCTAGGGTCAGCATTAATGCAATTATACTTGTTAGACGCATCTTGATTTTTCTGTGAACAAAAGTAAATATAAGTGACAAGAAAACTTTTGTGGCAAAGGATCGGACATTATATTATAATTAAACAATAAATATATAAAGTATAGAAATCTAATAGGCTGCCTATACGGATAATATAGTGTTGCTAACATATTAAAAAAACGCCTATATGCACACCTGTCTTCTCAAGTCCTACAAAGAATCATAAATCATTTAATTTGTTCACAATTTTTTTACAATTTAAGTTGTTAATAGAATATTATTAGTCATCTATGTTCCGCCCGAAAGCATGTAAACATTAACAGTGGTACCTACCTATCAATTTAATAATCAAACAATATTAATATCAATAATAGATTTACCTACTACCTATCTATGAGTAATCCACTGATAATCTTCTATATATATATATAACTCAAAGGTAACTGACTGACATAGTGATCTATCAACGCACAGCCCAAACCACTGGACGGATCGGGCTGAAATTTGGCTTGCAGGTAGATGTTATGATGTAGGCATCCACTAAGAAAGGATTTTGATAAATTCTACCCTCAAGGGGATAAATAGGCAATGAAAGTTGGGATAAAAAAAATAACTATTCCATGCGGAGTCACGTCGAGAGCACAGCTAGTAACTTATATATGTAGTGGCTTTATAACTTTATATATGTAGTGGTCAGTCATAATAAATAATATAATATAGGTAATACAATAAAACAAGACTTACCGACAACTGAATTCATCAAAGGCTGCTGAAATACTGTGGCTGCTTTATGCAAAAAAAGCTTTATATACTCTCTATTCTTGAGGAATAAACAACCCTCCTTTTTAATATTCTCTGCAAAGCCTCGTAGTCTTATTTAACTCAGAAATTGACATATTTCAATTACATCCTTTTCGCAGATAATCTTGTTAGTTCGCCTCAAGTTATTTTTGTTTTCAATAAAAAATATTAGCTATGGACGTACATTTCTATAGATTAGTATAGGTATATACTTCAGTATCAAAGTATACTTATATAACTGATCTTTCTCGAAAGTATGTTTATTTCTAATGTATACTGTATATACATCGTATATACCAGAGGCTCTACCATGGGTTTGCGCAATGTAGAAACGTGACGTATTCATTTACGTTTACCTGAGCAACAACCAATAGGATCGCTTTATTTTTGGTAACAGGATTGAATAAAGCGACCCTATTGGTTGTTGCTCACGTATACGTAAATGCATACGTTACGTTTCTACAACGAGCAAACCCATGGTAGAGCCTCAGTACCTACTGCAAACGGTGGTAACGTTCACAAAGAGCTATACAATAAATAGACAATTGAAGAGGCTGCTACAGTTAACTTGTAAGGTAAAATAACCAATGTTAAATTCGTTTTAATTTTTTTAAACGAATTGTGTAAGTACTCGTATATGTATGTGGTAATAGACAAAAGGCAGCGATATGTGCACTGAAAAAGGTAGCGACGTATGCTGTGCAATGAAAACTAAGTAAAGTTTTGGCTTCAATAGTTTGAACGTACAAGTTAATTAGGTTTTTTTTATGAAATCATTTATTTGCTAGTAAAAGGTACAAACTAATTATTACAATAACTCATAGATATAATAGAGATGTAACAGTAGCTCATAGACAGTACAGTACCTCTAGTGTGAGTTTTCTAACTATTACTTTGCGTTTGAGTTAACTAAAATTTGTATGGGAAATAGTTCAGCGCTCCAAGCGGAAGTTTTCAGAACTAGAAATGCGAGCGTGTAATTTTAGTCTCAAACGCAAAGAAATAGGTATTAAACTCACACTACTACAGGCAGTAATAGTTCTAGATATGTGCAATTTATAGTTGGATAACTATGTTCTATTTCACATTACCTACCTATACAAATATTATAAATGGATTCATTTACCAATGTCACGGGTGGTCAACGGTGATTGTATGTTTTAAAATGAGGAATTTGAAAATAGTTCTTTAAATCTAGCCAATAGGATGAGGAGAAAGGAGAAAGAAAGATTGTGGAAGTATGAATGTAGGAAAGTACCCTAAGGCTGAAAGAATAATTCATATGGAAATGCTGAAACTCCTTGTAAATAGAAAAACGGACTAATTTGATATTTTGTTTTTAAATTAAAATAAAAAACAAAACAATTGGTTTTGGTTTTCAATATATTGATTGAATGAGATACGAGCGAGACGCTAAATCATTTATGATTTCTTACTTTAAAATACGTGTTTAAGAACTTCCATATTACTTATACTTCCATTAAATGTTTCACTTAATTGGAGTTACCTAATCTCGTGTTCTTTGCTTAAAATAAAAAGTAAGACCGCCAATATTGTGTTGCATGTTCCCGCCATTAATCTTCTAAAAATAAGTTTGCCGGAGTTCCCAGATTTTTAACAATTAGAAATATGGGTGCTGTTACTATAAATTGTTTTGATACCTTTGAACAACAAATATTGGAAATTATAGCTGAACTAAAAGCTCTTAACGTACGATCTTATTAATTATTTTGAAAAACGACCAAAGATAATACATTTGTACCTAATTATTTATTTTTGGAAATTAATTATTCTTATCCATATCTACAGAATTTATAATTTTAATGCAAATTTAAAAAGTTTAATCTTATTAAAAATATATATTAATTTAGGTAGCTACCTAGATTATAAATTGATTGTGATAGTAGAAGAAATAAGTTATACCTATGTGGTTTTTTTAAACATTCTAACAGAGTTCCGAACAGTACATGAAAGATGCTCTTAGAACTGAATGTAGTCGAGCGGAGACAGCAGAGGCAGCACGGGACGCAGCTTTGAGGGCCGCCAGCGAAGCTCGCGCTGACGCGGCAGCCGCTGCTACGGGAGCCACTCATGCTTCAGGCGCTTTAGCCAAGTTGCAGGAGGAATTTAACGCTACTAAAGTGCAATTGGATATTGCGGTTTGTAGTTATATTCTTTTTAATATATTTTTTTTCTCTCTGTCTATTTATTTATTTGGAAAAAAATACGATCTAAAAATTATAATTGCAAAATACATGTTATTAAGGGCACTAAATTCGTAATCGCGAACTCCGCATTCTCCATACAAAATTAGCTTTTGCACTTCCAATAAATTTAATTACTGTATATTGCAGAATTAAAATTATATTTTTATCGGTTATTGTATTTATTTTTTGTGTTGGGTCATTATTTTTATTTTTTTCGGAATCAGCAAAAAAACTTTTTAAATATTATAATACAAAAAAAAAATAGCCTCAACAGAAAGATTTTTGCGTACAATTACGAACATAATATTCGAAGTACGTTGGTATAGGTGTCAAGTCGACTCCACGGCCAAAGTTAATTAATAAATTAACTGATACATAATTTACGGTAGGTAAAAGAAATATTTAAGTACTTATCTAATGTTCAAATTACATAAATCAAGGTTTTTTTTTAAAATACATAATAATTAAATGTACTACTCAATACCGCTTTCTTGTAAGCAAATGCTGTTCTAATTTGAAAAGGATCGATTGATAAGAATATACTATTATAATTAGACTTATAATTAGGATATACTAAATAATAGGTATAATTTGAATAATGAACATATTTCTACAAAAAAATCTTCTAGAAAGTACAATAGTAAACACTGAGTGCGCGAATTATATGTAGGATGACCAAGTTTACTTTACTGAGTAAGAATGGAGAATCAATTAGATTATTTAATATTTTATATAAAAATATTTGATCTATATAGGTGCGTCTTTTTGACAGCTCCATGAGTTTGGTATTCACTAGATTACCGTAACTGTCACACACTTAAAATGTTTGATGAATTTATTCTGGATAGATTCCAATTGTTTGACACGTGTATTATGCATTCCAAGCTGGTATTACATATTCTAATTAAAGATGTGTATAATAAATATAGAGTGTATGGGTCCTTAAATTACTTAGATGCTCTTAAAATAAATCCTAGCATTTTCTAGGCACTATTACATATTCTATTTATATGTGATCTAAACCCGCGTACCTAATAAATTATATTTACAAAATCGGCTGAGATCATCTAAACAGTCTTGTTGGGTTCTTATTTAATCAATGTTCTATTTTAATATCCTCGCTGCTATGTCGTCAAATCAGTCGCCCGTTTCGTAACCGCGCTAAGAAAGGAGGCTACCACCTCGATCATAAATAAAAATCAAAAAATATTTATTAGTTTTTTTTATATAAATTTTTCACCTATAAAATATTCATATTTATTTATTTTTACTTGATAATCCCACAGAGTTGAAGGATAATCCATATACAGTTTATATAGGGTCTGCTTTTTTTGCATTGCAGCTTTTGGATACCTAGGTACGTCTCTGTACCCCTAGTGTGACTTTTCTAACTATTACTTTGCGTTTGAGTTTGTAGAAATTTGTATGAGAAATAATTCAGCGCTCCAAGCGGAAATTTTGAGAACTAAAAATGCGAGCGTGTGATTGGTTAAAATGTTAACGCAGTAGTAAAGTTAACGCGAAAGTAAATGGTAAAAAAACTCACATTAGGGCTACGTTCTCGATGTATGAATGTATGAATACCCGCAAAAGTTAATGTTGGACGCTTCGATGTGTGGAAGGTTTTCGAGCCTCCTTTTCAGGGCCCACGCCTAGTTCGTCATCAGAATCGGTTTTTTGTAATCGGGTAGTAGGAAACCATTTACATTCACGATGTATTCACCGTCTATTTGATGCGGTTACGAAACAGGCGGTGAAAAAGATATTATCTCTCTTGTAACCGCGCCTGAAAGAAGACTATAACGCCCGACAAGAAATCGATGAATTAATATTTTGAAAATCATGCACTGACTCAAACCGCAAATATAACTTTTAAATTTATAAATAAATAAATGATTAAAAAAAAAAAAAAAAAAATTTGTCAGATGTGGGGTTCGAACCCACGCTCCCTCTCGGGAACCAGAGCTTAAATCTGGCGCCTTAGACCACTCGGCCAATCTGACTTGCCGAGAATTTATCAATTTTCCCGTTACAAGTTAGATTATAATATGGATATTTATTTACTTACATTTTTTTTTATCAATGGTGACCATATATTTATTATGATACTCATATTGTTATATTATACCAATACACAGATTGCTTAAATATATTACGAAATCGTACTTATCTAATCGATTCAAATATTAGGTACCTACTTAATCTAAATCCTTTTTTACTGGACCACGACATGTGACTTTGTATCTACCTGATGGTAAACAGAGCTAAAAATCCATTAATGGGGTCGATGACTATATTTTTTATATATAATAATATAGATGTAATATTTACTTTATTTCAAATTCTTCCGCTAGTTAAACAATAACCCAGAAAGGTCACATTCTCAACATATTTTAGAAAATCATCAAAATTCTATAAACCACAATTTCGAAATACTATACATATCCGTTAAAAAAGATTACATTTGAATATTTGCGAACAATAAAAATAGTTAAAAATTCGACAGATAGCCTAATTAATGAACAAATCAACGTTACAAATTCACCTATACTTAACCTATTTCGGCCATCATAATTAAAATTCAGTCCTGAAGATGCTTCGTCGTTTAAGTCGTCGTTTAACTAGCGGAAGAATTTGCAATAAAGTATATATTACATCTATATTATTATACAAAATAATGGAATTCCGCAAAATAACGCCTGATTCAATCAATTAGACTATATTTTTTTAATGATATTGATCGCTCCCAATGTGCCCTACAAATGATGTGGTTACGAAATGTGCGGCAACAATGGCGAATTTGTATTACGGGTCTACTTGCAATGCTCTATCGTTAAATTAAATGCCCGTTCCTAGTAGTATGGCGGTCGGTGGGGAGGAGTAACAGACGTAAGTGGCCCGGAGCGAGACTAGCCAACCGTACTATAATATATAGTATTGTACTATATTCTCGCACATATATATATTATATATACTCGTGTGTGCATACTATATACTGTTGAAGAAATATATAGTACGCAAAAAAAAAATTAACACCGAAATGCCTCATTTTAAAACTTTTATTTTATATTAAAAAATGTTAACAAGTGCTAAAAAAATATATTAAAATTATTAAAAAATAAATATATATTTTATCTTTGTTTATTTTTTTGCTTTTTCTCACTTTTTTGAATAGTCCATATTTGTATACGTTATTTTGAAAAATACTATATGTCCCTGAAGAAAACTTGGCAACCCTAGGCGAAACTGAGCCTAAATTAATGTATATTTAACATAATATTTACCTTAGCGGCTAATGCCTTAAGCATGGATGCACAGACCGCGGCCCGCGGGCCGCATGCGGCCCGTGGGTCGAATACTGGTGGCATGCCGACAGCAAAAATAATACTCTCGTGCATTCGAAAAATATTGAATTCTATTCCAGAATAAAACAAAAAAAAAATATGTTCGAAAAGTAATGTGAAACTCGCGCGCGCGCAATTTGAATCTAGCGCCCAAAATTGCTAAGTCAAGTAACATCGCTCGCTATAGAAATCATGTTTAATTTGCAAGAATTCTGTTGCGATTGCAAAGGATTATAATGTAAAAAGGCACTATGAAACGCAGCATCCTTCTTTTACCAAGTTTACAGGCGAATTAAGAAAGCAAAAAATGTTGTCTTTAAAACGGGAGATTATTGGTCAGCAAGCTATGTTTACAAAACACATTCAAGATTCAGAAACGGCTACAGAAGTTAGTTATGAAATTTCTCGAATGATAGCAAAGCGAAGTCGCCCCTTCAATGATGGCGATTTTGTAAAAGAATGCATGGAAATTGCCGCTAAGAAAATGTGTCCAGAAGCAGCAAAAAAGTTTGAGAAAATTCAACTGAATCGTATGACTATCCAAAGACGAATTATGTCCTTGTCAGGTAATATTGCGGAACAATTAATTGAAAAAACTAAGATCATGGAATTTTTTTCATTAGCACTCGACGAATCGACTGATATTAGTTCCACAGCTCAACTTCTCATATTCATACGAGGTGTTACTCAAGATTTTGAAGTCTTCGAAGAGTTATTAGGAATGTGTTCATTGAAAGGTCAAACCAAAGGAGTTGATATACTCAATGGACTTTTGGACGAGTGTTCAAAAACTGATTTGGACTTATCTAAGTTATCGGGAGTTGCGACTGACGGTGCTCCTTCCATGATTGGTATCAATTCCGGGCTAGTTACTTTGCTGAAAAAGCACCTGCAAGAAAAAAACATAAACACTGAAGATCTCATGCAGTTTCACTGCATTATACACCAGGAAGCCCTCTGTTCTAAAAAAAATGAATTTCAAAATGTAATGAAAGTAGTAGTTTCGACTGTAAATTTCATAAAATCACGAGGACTCAATCACAGACAATTCAAACAATTCCTTGATGACATCGAAAGCGAATACGGAGATTTACTGTATTATACAGAAGTAAGGTGGCTAAGTCGTGGATTGACACTGGAACGATTTCTAAATTTAATAGAAGAAATTGGAATATTTCTGGCGGAAAAGCAAAGGGATGTCCCGGAACTTAAAAATCCTGATTGGTTGTGTGATTTAGCTTATTTAGTTGACATTACAAATCATTTGAATGTCTTGAACACACGGCTTCAAGGCAAAAATCAACTGATATCCCAGCTCTATGCTCATGTAACATCCTTTCAATGCAAGCTGACACTTTTCAGATCACAATTGAATTCTGGAAATTATAATCATTTTCCGAATTATAAGAAAATGGCTGAAAAATTCAACAAAACTGCGATTAATTTCAGTTATGTAGAAAAGCTAGATATTTTGATTCAATCTTTTGAAGACAGATTTTCGGAGTTTAAAAAAGTGAAACCTCTGTTGGACATATTCAGCAATCCTTTCACTATTTCAGTTGAAAATGCGCCAGAGTCAATGCAGTTAGAAATTATCGACATTCAAAATGACCAAGATTTACGCAACAAATTCAACGAAGGAGACTTGCTGAACTTTTACCGCTGCATTGATAAAAATATGTACGAAGAGTTGCGCATAAACGCTCTGAAATGTGCCAGCTTATTTGGTTCTACCTATATATGTGAACAAACTTTTTCAATACTAAATAATAATAAAACAAAAAATCGAAACCGCCTTGCAAATGAAAGTTTGGAAGCAGTTTTACGTGTTGCTACAAGTAAATTTGAGCCAAATATAAAAAAGATTGTAAGCACTATGCAGTGCCACGCTTCAAATTAATAATTTCTTTTTTAATTTTAATAATTTTTTATCAATTCTTTATTGTCTTTAACTACCTATACCTACTTCTGGCGGCCGGCCCGCTATCAGTTCATGATTTGGCCGAGTGGCCCCTAGTATTAATAAGTCTGTGCAACCCTAAGGCCCTTAGCCTAATACTATTTTTTTTGTATCAACTATTGAAGTACCTACTAAATATTTTGTTTTGATTATTGCTAGGAACGACAAAGATCACTGTTCGAGGAAAAGTTCGCTGAGCTATCATCACAGCTAAATGCAGCAGAAAGAGAATTGCTTCAGCTGCGAAACCTGAAAACATCACAGGTGGTCCTGCGTCGACAGTACATGGAACTACAAGAACGAGTCCGTGCCTCTGCGGACGAAACACAAATGTAATAGTTATATTTAAGGCTTCGTCAGTCGTGTTGATGACCATACAACCAGGGGCCTTACCAAAGAGCCAATCGATAATCGAATCGAAATACCCATTGAAAGCCAAATGTATGGGATTTGACGTTTCTCGGCGATCAGGCTCTACCCATAGAGTAAAATTCCTATACATTTTTAACGATCGATGCTATACCTACGATGCGATCGAAGATAGTACCTACTTCCAGTGTTACAACTTTAAACGTAGACAATTATTAGTTTTATTTTTTACACTCAACCGAAAGATTAATAAATTATTATTATTATCTTCTATTTAATAAATGGCCTCTACACGTGCGCCTAATTTTGCCAATGTCAAGTGAGGGTAGATTTAAAAACAATATACAGGGTGAATTTGAAAGGATGTACTTTGGGCTAACATGAGGTTCTGCTGATCAAATCAAACAACTTCTCCCATGGAATCATGTGTCGCAAATGAAAAAAAAATTTGGCTTCCCCATACAAATTGGTCATTTTAACATTACTAGTTTGTATGGAGAAGGCAATTTTTTTTTCATTTGCGGCACATGGTTCCATGGCAAAAGTTGTTCATATTGATCAGCAGAACCTCATATTAGCCCAAAGTACATCCTTTCAAAGTCACCATGTATAATATATCATCCATCCATCAAGTACTAGGGTAGAAAAGAGAATAGCAACACATGACTATGAAAGCATACGGTATAGTCTTGCCAATATCGAGTGAAGAAGGAAAATAATCAACAGAAAAAAGGTACCGCAAGATTGTGGGATTATTTGAGATAACACAAACACCGATATCACTGTGCAAATGCTACACTTCTCACACTTAATAATACTATACGAATGCTTATTCTACAAAATTAATATGTACATTTTGTACACTTTTGCACAATAAAATTAAATATAAAAAATAAAACAGAAATACGCGTCTACAGTTTTGGGGCTACCCTCAAAGAATCATTAATAGATACGAGATAGACTAAAATATGATTTTAATTCTACGACAAACAATAGTGGAGAAACACTAGAGGTACGATAGTTTTTTTTGTTTTAAGAACGAAGACTTCGCGGTATAGCAACTAGCGCGTTCTTAATACCGCCTCCGTGGTCTATTATTTTCGTCATTGTATCCGAAGGTATGGGTTCGATTCCCACTCAGGGCATAATAACATACCTACTAGATGTTTTTCTGTAAATCTGCTGGATGTATTAATGTCGTTGCTTCTGGTACACATTCACAAGCCTATTTTAATAGTGCCTTGACATATTTCTAATGTCCTACATTATTGTAATAATTATGCTTACCCAAATCTATTCTATCTTTTATTGACCACAGTTACTATGCCATAGTGACAGTAGTTACCATAGTGACTATGGTAACTACTGTATAGTGGTAGTTACTAAATAATTATCCGTAAAAAAAAATATAACTTACTGATTATTAATTAAGAACTGCCGTATATAAGATGCTTAAGTATTGAGGCGTTGTTAGATATTTTTTGTTTGAACGTCGCAGATTCCAAAGTTTAGAAAGAAATTACAGTGCATTAAATTATTTAAATATAATCACCTTTTAAAAAAGTTAAACCCCGACTTAAATTGGACAACAGATCGTTAACGAAAATAAAGATGTTCCGAAATCTACCTTCTGACAATTAAGATCACACTGGTACAGGACTTATATTAATATACGGCATCTTATAGCCATACATGCAGAATGCATCTCATGACAATTCCACTAATATAAGCCCATTAATATAAGTTTCATTGTTAGCCTACATTCATCATCATCATCATTTTTAATTTAGACAGGATTATTTATAATGTCCTAAATTGTAACTTTTCGAATCATGTATATCGACTTATCCTAGGGTAATTTTGATGGTTTTTCGGGTGGGGCAGGGGGCTTCTCCCATCCCCCTATATAGGTAGGTACAAATAAATAAGTTAATCAACCTCCTCGGTGACCCAAGTCAAAGCGCACCCCCTCAGGGAAAGCTTCGATAAACCGAGTATTTAAAACTCTTTCGGCTAGCCAATCACGCAGCCACGCCACCATCGGAAACAGATAATGCCCCTCAGGCTCTTTGTATTAGTCATTCAAAAAAAGAAAAGTGAATAAGTGTAATGGTAGCGCACATACAGTTTTTTAATAATAAGACTCCATATACCTACCTAAAAATACAGTAAATCTTAAAGTAAGGGTTCCCACCTTCGGTTCCCTCGTTGAAATTTATTTATTACCAGAGATTTTTATTTACTGGAGCACTGCTGTGGATCTATCTGATGGTAAACAGACAAAGTTCTTGGGTCGATTGGGATCGATCAATGCATTAAAACCGCATTGAACGCTCCAAGCACTGCTGTGGATCTATCTGATGGTAAACAGACAAAGTTCTTGGGTCGATTGGGATCGATCAATGCATTAAAACCGCATTGAACGCTCCAACTATGCTGGCTCAATGATGCGATTACGAAATGGGCCGCAATTAAGACGAATTTCTATTACGGGTCTAATTTAATATACTAACTGCTTTATCGTCAAATAAAGTCCATTTCGTAATCGCATCCTGAAAAAATATCTTTTAAATAACTACAACGACAAGAAATCGATGTAGTAGTCTCCTGAAACCGGTGAACTCACAGACTAAAACTGAAGCATGACTAGATCACTTGACGCTTTTTGCATTAGTAACCTAGCAAAGGTCATAGAGGACTCCTTTTAATAAATTACCAGCGAAGTGTCGCGATTGGAACAAGAGTTGCGTCGAGTGGAACGCAGCGCAGCCGCCGGCACTGAGCTGAGGGAGCGCGCGCGGCTTGCTGCGGCATCTCACACGCGGGAGAGGCGCCTCGCTGATGCTGAACTGCGACACACGTCTCTTGAATTACTCTCAGCTAACGGTATTATCTTTAGCTTATTTTAATGCTGCCACTTCCTTTAGGGTCATGACAGACTTGCAGAAGAAGGTCACGGCGTCCCAGGACCTTTCACTGTCAATGAAAAATAAATTGCCTTTTTCATACAAACTAGTAATGTTAAAATGACCAATTTGTATGGGGAAGCCAAAATGTTTTTTTCACTTGCGTCCCATGGTTCCATAGTAAAAGTTGCTCGATTTGATCAGTAAAGCCTCATATTAGCCCAAATAACACCTTTAAAATTTACACTGTATTCTACATGGTGAATTTTTACTGTACCATGTATTGTACTGTCACTTTATATTTGTCTGTTTATCTTATGTTCATCTCGTCTATTTGCACCTAGAATACAATGTTTACTCTCCAAAGGTTAACTGGTAGGTAGGTAATGTGCAATGTGTGTGTAAGTCTAGTTAGGTACTTAAACATTTTTAAGCTTGCCTATGCACAATATTTTTTGTGCGCAATAAAGTTTTTTTTTTAGTTTTTAATGCAAATACTTTTTTTTTATTATTTATAAAACACGGAACATAAAGAGTTAGTACTGTATCTAAAACAAAGTTGTTGGAGCAGTTATTACTTTATATGGTTGTGCTAATAGGAAAACGTTAATGTATTTTTTTATTAGTCACACATACAAGTCATAAAAAAAAACCTTTCGGCGCACCCGAGCTCGCCTAACCTACCGGGCGACCGAACGTTTCATTACAACCTCGTCGTAGCCGATGGTATTTTGAGTCTACACCTACAGTCGGCGCTAGACATAGCTAAGCAATGATTTGAAGCATACCTACTCATCACAAGCCTCAGTGTCTATAATACATTTCCATGTGAAAATAAGACCGACAGCGGGGTCTTGACGCCCATACAAACTACGTACTTCCAATATTACAATTTGGCTGTTAGTCGTATTTCCATTTAATTGTACGTAAAAATCTTTTGGTTGATAATAAATATTTTTATATGAATAAATACCTATTAAAGATTTTTTTATGATTAAAAAAGACTACCGACAAAATACTATTTTAATTTCTGCGACAAACAGAAGTCGAGTATTACTGAAAGTGCGAAAGCGTATTTGTATGGAGAAGGCGGACTTCGCGATTGCCAATGCAATTGCATTCTTAAGAGAACAAATTAAAAAACATATTAATAATACAAGATATTTAGAAGTAACTGGCTATTTGAAAATGTAATAGCATAAAGTTGCCTCCATAGAAAAAAATCGCAAAGTTACCCCCATTTTTTATTGATTTTTCCTATTACTTCAATACAGAGCACAACACAGAGCACATTATAAAGCCATATTTTTTATAAGTTATGTATAATTTCTAGTGCATGGCCGTTTTTGTAAAATTCAAAATATTATGAAAGTTATAGTAAAAAAACTGTATTTTTTCCAAGAATTCAGCACGAGTTTTTTTTTTGTTTTTCACTCGCACACTTTGTAAGAGGCATCTTTTATTTCACCTGTTTTATTTGCCATTACTCAGCATGTTTCACAAAATATCAATAGTGGAGTAAAGTCGGTAATTATGGAACACCAATCTTATTTTTGTAAATAACATTCGCGTTTGTTAAAATAATACAGCCTTTGAAATAATTTATTTCTCTAAAAAGATCGGCGGGGTGATTATGCGCACAACTCTAAGCTAAACTTTAATAAACCTGGTGACATTGAAAATTGACAGACAACTACGTCATTTTGGTTAAATTTTGGCTTAACGTTGTACGGCGTAATTAATAGACCTGCAGGATTACTAAAATTACAAATCTTAAATAATAAAAAAACAGTAATAAAATAACAAAACAACTAAAAATCTGACATTTAAACGGAATAGGTAATATTTGTATTTATATATAATACCACTATTTTTTACAACAAAATTGACAAATATAATTATTCTCTCACACTAAGCACAATTTTCATGAGCCCGTCCACACAACATGCACTGTAGGGCTTGAGCTCCGGAATTCCGGTTTTAACAAAATTTAAATTTATTAATTGATGCGTCGCTCTCGATCGGTATGTCAATGTAGCTTCCCCCACATTTTTAAAGGAAGCCTTAAACTCCGGAATTCCGGACCTGAATTGCTTAATATTGAAACCAAATACCGGAATTGAAAATTGGTCCGATATTCAAGCCCTAATGCGCTGAATCCGTCTCTTTCTCTCTAAATACAAAAACATGCCAGTACATTAAACCATTCTGCATCTTCTGTGTTAGGCAGATCATTGTCTGAGCCACCATAAGTAGCTTGCATTTTCAGAACTTGTTAATTTCGGTAGCCTTTTTATCCCAGTTTTTTTGGGAACCATAATCTGAAAATAAATATAAACTTGTGGTAAATATGGAACACTATATCTTACTATACTTCATAGCACTACTCAATAATACCCATTTACTTAATTTTCCAATAATTTTTAAATTACTTTAATTAAAGTTAATCGTTAAAAAATAAATAAAGATAAATATGTTCATACTAAATTTATATACGAATGATTTCAACTATCACCTAACGTATTCTATGTAGGTTCCTATATTAAAAAGTTCGATTTATACACCAATAAAATTATAATAATATGTTCAAAAAATCATCTATTTGCTCCCAGAGCACTACTGGTCACTCCTGCGCTATACCAGTAACAAAGCAGAGTTGTTAATGATCGCCCTGATATAATCTGTAGTTTACATAATTATTTTATTAGGTTAGCTGGTAGAAAATGCCTAAAGCATTAATCTCGCCTGTGTACAATTTTGTGCAATAAAGAATTTTAAACAAATAAATAAATAAAGTTTATAATGGCTTAGCTAGAAATTGTGCCCGCATATACCATATTTACCAACTTTACTTTTTGTGAAATAAGCAGATTCGATTTGATTTTGTTTAGTACTTAGTCATATTTTCTTGTATGTTTCAGCCGAAATAGCTCGTTTAACAATTGCACTAACAGAAGCTCAGCGTCACAACACATCTATACAAAAGAACATGAAGTCTAACTTGGAAGAAACTACTCAAAACGAGCTGATAGCAGATTTGCGAAGCTGTTTAGAAGCGGAGAGATCAGGAGCGGCGCGGCTAGAGAAAGCATTAGCGACTGCACTAGCGGATAACGCTGCTCTTGCCGCTACCCTTGCAGCTAGTGATGCTGACTCGGCAGACAACAAACTGCCGCTCTCGCCAGAGTTATTACCGTGTGTTACTAAGAACTCTGCCCTGGATTCATTTTTAGCGGATTAATAATTTCTATTAAATTAATTTTATCCAAGACTTGATATAAGATGGTAATATCTTCTTTACTAGAATAAAGTATTTTATGACTTGATTTTTTTTGTTTTAATGTCTGGTAAATTTTAATTAAGGAACATAGGTTAGTTAGCACTATATCATTAAGTTTTTTTTTTAATGATTATAAACAGGGTCTGTCTGTTGACCTCAATCTTGCCTTTAAGCAACGATGAGGTCTAAGGAATAGCACACTTACTTTGTAAAAAGGGAGACTACTACCTCGACAAGAAATTGATGCAGTGTCTCCAGAAAACTGGTAAGCCCATAGACTAAAACCGAAACCTGACTAGGTCACTTGACGATTTTCGCATCTGTAACAATACCGGACGGTCGGCCTAGTGAAGTTATAGAGGCGTTTTTCCCATCTAAACACACAAACCTAAAATACACACAATTTGATAAAGAACCAAAGAAGAAAGAAGCTATTTTCAGCTACAACGACCTATTTCCATACAAATCATACACTGGTTATTATAAAACATACAACAATTTATATAAACCTGTTTAACATAACTCAACTGCATTAATCAATAGACAGTTATCTAACACCTTTTCTTGTAATTGATGAGAATTTGCATAGTTTTGCGTAACACTATAGTGTAACCTTAACCATTCCAAAACGACTTCGCACGCTGAGATCTGTGGGCGATGTAGGAACTTGCTAGCAGCGGATTTTCGCAAGGCTTCCATTGCACACCTAAAACCTCCTGCCCCACCGAGCGCCGGCGCCTACGCAGCCCGAAGTAGCGCTTCCAACCAGTTCCACTCAGCCGCGCACGAGCCTCGCTTGCGCGTTTCATCGCAAGTTTTCTTCAACAATGTTTACATGACATAATCGTGATTTATAATATAGATAAGTTGAAATATTTCATAGTTTAGTTGTACCTAATATGTTATAGACAGACAGGTGAGTTGTTATTATCTAGTTAAAGTTGAGACATACTTAAGGTTCGAAGTTCTTACGGTGTTTATTGTGTTCTCCTCTTTCGCCGAAGCTTTCGTTCGAGTTACAATAGGTAAAGTATAATCATTTATTTATATCAAATTAAGGTTCCCTTGTTCTTTTTAAATATGTATGAGACAAGTGTTATTGAGTCTGACCTTTGAATAAATTATGCACCCAATGATTTCAAATATTTCGTTCAGTCAGTGGTCTTTACTTGTGCTTTCTGTAATTTAATTTGCTAGCTTGTGTAAGATTATTTGAAGGTAAGAAATTAAACCATCTATTGTGCTGTAGTCAACTTAAAAAAAAAGCAAAAAAATTGTAAACTAACTGAAATACAACCTAATAATATTGCTATTAATTTGTAGGATTATTATAAAATTGAGTAGGTATTACAATCTTTTTAAACCTATGCTATTCGTGAATCTTCCACCTACAACATTTTCATACAAAAAGTGACAAAAAAGTGTTGTAGACCGACGCGCCTTGTTGGTTTAGTGACTCAGGCAGGCTGTGTCACAAGGACGGTGAGCTCAGTAATGTGGATTCAATACTATATATACAACATAATAATATGACAACTATCTGCCCACTTAGCAAGCTACAAACATAGTATTCCTTGAAATGTAAATATCAAGGAAAATGAGAATGTTCATTACGTGCAAGATATCTTTTTTATAGAATAGAGAGTCCTAGAATCATGTTTAGGACGATAATGTGTATTAGCATAAAAAATACATCTCACTTCCTAATTATAAACACCTGTAACTTTCCCGTTATTATTAATAATATTAGGTTTTGAGAAGAATCTACATATAATTATTCATTTTTGCCCAGGAGTGCGATTTTTGAATGTCAGCGGATGACTAAATATCTCTGAAATGACAAATTAGTCATTAGTTTTTAAATATCGTATTTTTGATAATACGCGATTTCCTAGTCATCGGTGATATTTTTCTCACTGGTGACCTCAAACTCATCACTGAGTTTCAAAAATCGCACCCAGTTGAAAAATCTTCCACCTTTTTGCACCTCCCTTCTTATTACGACTTAAAAGTCGGTATTTTAATAAGGTATGTTTACCATCAGCCAGCCTTGTTTGATGGTAAACTGACCTACAAACTCCATGCGGTAGATTTGCGTGTTGTTTAACAACATTGGTAATTAAATAATGCTGGCTAAAAAATGCAATTAGCAAATGGGTGGCAACAAAGACGAATTTACATTACGAGTATACTCGCTGCAATTTCGTTAAATCAACCGCCCATTTTGTAGCCGCACCCTGGTTTTTTTCAGGGTGCGGTTACCGCCTCGATGCGGTTACTTCTATAACAAATCAAGCCAGCAGTCCCCTGAAAACCAACAATTAAAACAATCACTGGACGGTTATAACAAAATGGGCTAAGTTATAAGACTCTTACCTTATTGTAATAATTCCATCAACAAAAAACCTATAGTACGTGTATATAAATTATAATATAACAATATACAACTACCAAATAAATTAAATGATGTATTGTTTCAGAAAAATGACTCACCGAATTATATATTCTTATTTAATATTGTTATTGGTACCTGTTTTCGTACAAAGGTATGTTTGCACAGAATTTTATTTTAATTTCCATGTTTGTAGGTAATTTTAAACGAAAATAACTAATGACGTCTACTAAGTATAATTTTAAAGATATTTATTTCAATAAATCATCAGTACCCCTAGTGTGAGTTTTCTAACTATTACTTTGCGTTTGAGTTAACTAAAATTTGTATGGGAAATAGTTCAGCGCTCCAAGCGGAAATTTTGAGAACTGAAAATGCGACCGTGTGATTGGTCAAAATATTGACGCAGTAGTATAGTTAACGCGAAAGTAAATGTTAAAAAAACTCACACTAGGGCCTCTGAGCAAATTCAATAGTTATGAATTATAAATTATTTTGAACCTATCTTTCTTCTTATCTAAAGGTTCCTTATAAAGTATTAATCAAAATTCATAAGGAACCTTTATGGTGAGATTGGGCGTCCGTATGTCTGTCTGCATCAAAAATTTCAATAGTTATCAATTATAAATTATTTTGAACCTATCTTCTTATCTAAAGGTTCCTTATGAAATACTTGTGGTGAGATTGGGCGTCCGCATGTCTGTCTGCATCAAATATTTCGAGAACTACTAGCCCGATTGCTTAAAATTTTTAATAGTTAAAGATCAGATCGACCATGGAGTTCAATCACAAAGGATTTAAGTATAAAATATTTATAGGCTGAAATAGCTTTAATCTCAGGCGTGCGATTTTTGAATATCAGTGGACGACTAAATATCACTGAAGTGTCAAAAAAGCCATCGATTTCCAAAGTTCGTATTTTTGAATCTCATCGGGTGACGCTGACGAGTGACTCCTAACTCGTAAATAAAGTCACCGATGACAGATAATAATCATGACACATAATGTGTGTTAAATTCCGTTCAACTACGAGTTTTTATGTTTTAGCAATTATTATGAGAAACAAGAATGGCTAACAATGTTTTTTTTGTGTAACGAAACTGAAGTAGCTTTTGTGAATGGGAAATTATTTGACACATATGACTTTCAAAAATAGGACTTTTAATAAATCGTTATTTCCTAGTCATTGGTGACATTTTTCCCACATCGGGGCATTCAAAAATCGCACACCTTGGCTTTGGTGAAAAAGGGTCTAAGTCAAAAATAAAAAAAACTAGGACTGATAAGTCGAGTGGGGTTCATTAACCCCAGCTATAATTTACTTGATTTCGATTTTCTTCTAGAAAATTGGGCATTTAGGTAATTATCCAGATACTTAGTAACGTATACGTAGTAACGAAAAATATTATGATTATTGAGAAAAAAAACATAATGGGAACACGGGCAACCTATCGAAATAGAGATCTTTGTATTACGCATGCTCATTCCCTTTCGTTTTCAAATAAATGGCTTGGCGCGGCACAACTACATAAATATAAAATTCACACCTGATAATCTTGACTTTGACTTTGTGCAGCATATCTGTGATCGGCCCACGGGTGCTCCGACCCCATGGGCCTTACCGAGTGGCCTTAGTGGGAGGGCCACGCACACAATCTCTGTACATTGCCATTGAGGGGCGAAGAGACACGGGGGAAGAATATACCCGTGGAAAAGAAATGCAAATACAGTCTGGGGCTTCACGAGTTTTGAATTTAGAAGTTTGTATTTTGTTTTATATTTTTTATTCTAAGCACTAGGGAAGCATGAAGAAACTGGGAATCACAACAACAATACAAAAAAAACTAAAAGCAAAAACTAATAGCTATTTTTAAGCAGGTACTTAGATAGGTTTGTGTAAAAACATATAGATAGAAATAAAACTTCCATATTTGACTGGTAGACACATAACTGATTGTTTGTTAATGGAAAATATTTTAATATGTGCAACTGGCTTGAGTTGCACAGATTCGTTGCAGTAATACTCGACTACTTATGTCGCTACATATTCTAATAAGAATAAATATTTCCCAAGCTTTAAGGAAATTATAATTTAAGTCTAATGCTGATGATGCTTCTAATTAATACTCTAGCAATAGTAGCTTGTAGTCTCTTAGCATAAAATAATATCTTATATCACCAACAGATAGAAGATCCTGGGCCGGGATCATATTCCCTGGTAGCGAGATCAACGTCAGGACCAAGGTTCTCTTCATCATCGCCTGTGGTCTACCAACCGAGAAGCTTTTGTGTCTTCATACAAACAGACAAACGAGTTTACCAACCTGGAGACACTATCAGCTTTAGTGTCATTGCTTTGGACAAGTAATAATATTTTTATTCTGACTATTGATGGCTTTAAAGCTTAGTTAATATTTTTCAACACAAGATTTAAAATTACAAACCTTAACTCTGAGCTCATACTTTCATAAATAGCGTTATAAATGGTTATAAATTATTATTATCATACTTGAAATAATGGTAAGTTTAATTTCAAACCAATGTATTAAGTAAGTCAAGATCATGTATGTGACAATCACAAAAAATGTTTTATTAGAGCCATTTATCTAACAAAAAATGAAATATTTAATCGTCTAACCAAAAGGCTTTCGTATCCTCAATGAATGAACATTCATACTTTCGCTTTCATCACCGTCTCGGTTACGGCGTACAAAAACCTTTCGTGTGATACCTGCCTATTGCGTGTGATTGCGACACAGTGGCAGGTCGATAACCGGAGCCGGTGTTGCAGATATCTGATGCCGTTGTCCCAAGAAGTGGACGTTAGCGTTCTGGACGCCGGCGGCACTCCCGTCAGACAATGGCCTAATACACGTTTAGATAGAGGAATCACGCTTGCTGAGCTACCTTTGGATTCTGAACCTGCTTTAGGAGAATGGACTTTAAAGGTATAATTAATTAAAAGGAAGTTTCTAACAGTAAAAAGTCCGCACAGATTTTAATTTTATTAAAATTTCAGGTAGAGGTATTAGGGCAGTCTTATACACGTAAAGTGCTGGTCGCAGATTATGTACTACCAAAATTCCATATGGAAATTAATACTCCAAAAGAAGTACTTTTCAGTGATGGAAAATTTAATGTCAATCTCATAGCAAAGTAAGTATGTAAAAGATTGTCAAGTTTAATCATGAAACACAGTTTTACATATTAAAATTGCAATAAGAAGCAAAGAATTAGCAATGGCGTGTTCACAGAAAATAATTACTTTGATCTATTGTTAGAAATGCTTGGGAGAAAGCAGTCTTTTCTTATTAAGGGAAAATATTCACAGAACTTGATAAACTGACGCGAATGGAAATTGACAAATGTAATTAGGTGCCCCCACAGTTCTTTGTTGTCTACAGTATTGTATAGAATTTACGTTTAAAACTCCGTAACCTTTTTTATTTTGATAAAAAAGGTTAAGTAATATTCTAGAAATATTTTTCTCTTTGTAAACTTGTTTTTTTTGATTGATTAAATAAAATCTTTAAATAATTTAAAATAAAGACGAGAAAGATGTTAACTGCTCGTCAGCTTTTCGGGTGCGTACTGACCTACCAAAATAAATTAAGATATCTAAAATAAAGTATTCGGCATACGATCATCTTTATAATTCACAACTAATTGCAAAAGGCAGAATATAAGGCTTTATGTGTTCTATTTACTTATTTGTCTAACTGATTTAAATTATCTTATTTACAGACACTATAATGGACAACCAGTCCGAGGAGAACTAACAATAACAGTTTATACAGTATTTTTCTCAAATGTTCTCCAACCAGTGTTTTCTTCGCCGAACCGTAAAGTTATGACATTCGATGGAAACACACAAATTACTTACGACTTAAAGACTGATCTAGACCTTGCTGAAGACGCAGCAAGACCGTTAGTTGTAGAAGCTGTGATTGAAGAAAAAAATACTTTAATTAGGCAAAATATATCATCACGAATTCTATTGCTTAGAAAACCATATCGTTTGCAAGTAACTGCACCTGAACATTTTAAGCCAACTCTACCTTATAATATTCAGGTATATTCAAAATAGATTAATTTTTTTTTTTATTCGCTGTAAATTGGTCGCTGTGACAGATTTTAATTTATAATTTTAGTTGGAACAAACTTACTTAAAATACTCGTTAAAAAAAGAGAGACTTAATAACCTTTTAAATATGGCAACGACAGGATGGGAACAAAACCCATTTGCTGGGCACTGAGGTCATTCCGGCGGTCTCTGCGTATGTTACCAAGTGATGATAAATCATAAGAAATCCAAAACAACAATATCATTAATATATATTTTACAAAGTCAGTACATATTGGATAGTTTTATTTTCATAACTGTCCAACGACCAACTTACATAATAGAAAATATAAAAGAGATGTTTTAAAAAAATATATGAAAAGTTAAAATTTTTCGATTTAAATTTTATGCTATAAACATGAAATCTTTTTTTAGATCGAAATAGTAAACCCTTCAGGACAATTGACAGATTATGAGGGCGAAGTATCAGTACAACGACTGTGGGATGACGGTGCTCCAGCAAATATTACAACTGTGAGGGTCAACAATGGTGTCGCTTTATATACATTTACACCTGATGCAGCGCATGCTAATTCAACTCTAAACATATTGGTATGTCTAAAACATTAAAAAATATATATAAAATATTAAAAAAACTATTAGGTACAAATAATGTTTTTTTTTAAATATATATTTCCAGATTAAATATAAAGATGTCTCTGAACGCGTAGTAAATGTTCGCCGCAACTCTGGAGCAAGAGGTCAATACATATCGATAGAGTTGTTAACTAAAAACGTAGTCGTAGGTGATCAGTTAAGGGCTAGAGTGTATGCTTCGGAAGCTATGGATCTATTGCATTACACTGTAATAGGTAGAGGCGATATCCTTATTGCAAAAACCCTTGAGGTAATAAGAATATTATTATTAATTTTCTATATAATAAATAAATATATACTGTGTATTTGTTAAGTTTATGTCATATTGTATATTTCAGTTGAGTCCTGCTCGAAAGAACATCGATATTATTGTATCAGTAACTGCAGAAATGGCCCCTGGATGTATTCTACTAGTATGGTATCCGCGAGTTGATGCATCCAGCAATGATGTATTAGCTGCATCTGTTTATTCTCCAATTCTAAAGTTACTACAACATGAGGTATACTTATTAGAAAAATATTTTATTTAAAAATATTTTTATATACCTAAATTATTTAAAAACTCTTGCAGGTAGCAATTTCGGTTGCAAATGGTGCTTACCGCCCAGGAGGATCAGTGCAATTACGAGTGTCAGCTGAAATGGGTTCACATGCTGCTATTCTTGGGGAAGACGAAAAAAGCATTCGCGCCGGACTAGCTGGGGCAAACGGTTTGGGCAATGGACTAACCATGCAGATGGTAATTTTGAAATTCTAAATTACTTACCTAGTAATTTTATCATCCATATAAAAGTTTATTAATTTTATAGGTTGAAAGAGAAGTCGAAAGTTTTAATGGATTGAGCCATTCAGTATTTAAAAATGAGGACCATCAGCCAGGTTTTGGCATAGATCTCGGAGGAAACACAACAGCTGATATATTTCACGTTAGTTTATTTCACGCTTGTTATATTTAAATTGCATTATTCTTCTGTATATTTAATTTCATCTTAAATGTTACATTTTCAGAATGCTGGAGTTGTTATATTAACTGATGGTGTGATAAACAGAAACATAAAAAATGGTAATTTAATAACATATATTTGTAGACACAATTATTTTTCGTACCTTATATAAATAAAAAATAATATTTAATGTTACAGGAGAAACACCGACTATTATGTCACCAGATATGGGAACAAGGCCTCCACTGGCTGGTCCTTATGCTTTTAGTCGACTACCACCCCCACCAGCACCAAGATATTATCTCACAGTGGTTCCACAATCAACATGGATGCTGACCAACATCTCTCTTAAGTCTGTATACAATTTAAAAACACATCTATATTAAAATATTAATTTTACTTGCTAAATTATATGTTTCCTCAGATCATCAGGTAGTAGTGAAATAAATCGAGTAACACCAATGATGCCAGGAAAATGGTCGATCGGCGCATTTGCTGTTCATCCAACTTTGGGCTTAGGATTAGCTTCATCGAAATCAATAACTACCAGCAAAAGTCTCGATATTTCTGCTGAATTACCAGCTACATTGCAATTGGGAGAAACATTAGCCGCCGTTATAACATTGACTAGTACTCTATCGATTGACTCTGCTATTGAAATGACATTACATAATTCGGAGCAGTTCTTCGAGTTTGAACCCTTAGATAACGAAATTGACTCTACTAAAAGTAAGCAATCAAATCCTGTTTAATTTTACTTATCTCTTAAAATATATAAAATATTTATATATAGTACTAATACTTAATTTACAGAAGTAGAGTTATTCCGTCGGCTAAAGTTGACTGTACCTGCCCATGGATCGGCCAGTACAGCATTTTTGATAACTGCTGTTCGTAGCGGAGAAGCACCAATCATAATAGAAGCTACCGGCAATGGCATTTCGGCGTCATTGTTTAGAACTATTGACGTCAAGGTATGTATTTTTAAAATATTATTAATTTAAAAAATGGCAAACTTAAATTAGGTTTGTTGGTAATTATCAAACATCATATTGCAATAAAGTTCTAAATTTTATTATAAATTGTCAGGATGGTTACGAAGAGGAACTATGGAGTTGGTCCCTGCTAGACGCACGTAATGGTGTAGCTCGTTCCAACATTACTCTCTGGGCAGCAGCAGGGACACGAGTGGGATCTGCTTCTCTACACGCCTCTGGAGACCTTCTAGCCCCTGCTCTGGATGCTGCGAGGAAGCCTGGACCTCCTGCAGGGGACCCCGCACATGCCCTTAGACCTTTAGCTGTTTCTTGTGTTTTACTGCAGTATCTTCAAGTAAATATTATATATTTTTTATATTATACGAGAACACGATGAATGAATGAATGAAAAGTTATTTATCGATAAAAGCTTAATACTATTGTACCTACATAGGCGAGCTTATGCCTTAGGTATTATCTACCAGCTAACCTTTGGGAACTGCACCCTGAAAGAAGACTACTCTCTCAATAATAAATAGATGAACTAAGGACAACACTGCGTCATGATTAGTCCTGGTAAACTGTAAATAATTATTATTATTGTTAGAGCAGTATGCTAAAGGCGTAACATAGATCTGAACTGAGAAGGTATGAATAAATTATTATTAAATTATAAGCTACCTTGATTTTGCTAACCTATATTTATTTACTACTACCTTTATTTCTGCTTATTAGGCCAGTGAGCGTGATGAGCCAGCCATAGAGACAGAGATGAAAGCGCAGGCTGCGATAGGCTACCAGAGGCTCGTGGCGTATCGTCGCGCTGATGGATCTTTTGCTTCTGATTTAGACCATGATTCTGTCGGAGATGTTTGGTTAGTATATTTGCATAAACATTGTAAATAATAATAATAATAAAATTGTTTATTAATCCAAAATGTTACATTTCTATGTTACCTAATAATAATGCATCCGTTGCCCAACTAGGTAAAACCTGTATTTCGGCATCCGGTGCCAGACTCCTCTAAGTTATATATTTTTTTTAATTAAAAGAAATTTAGAAAACAGTTTCTAGGCTTATCTCTAACGTAAGCCCTTCCATTCTTGGTATACATTATTTTTTGCGGGAGTTCGGCATGACCAATACACATGCCATTTGGTAAAAAGATCTAAGTAATAAAGTTTTTATTAAGACAACCAATTATTAACACTAGCTAAATAAAATGGTTACTATCCATATTATTGTACATCCTCTGATTTATTATCAATATTAACTGTCTATTTTGTAACGGAACAATGAGGAGAGTCTTTATATTATCGATCACTGTGTATCATGACTCCTTTATATTATCGATCACCCAGTGACTGGCTTTTTGGCTTAGGTTTTCTTGACTGTGATCGTAACTTTACTTTCAGGATGACTGCTATGTCGACTCGTTGGTTATCCCGAGCAACTCGTTATGTATCAGTGTCACCTGACGCGTTGACGTCGGCCGCACAGTGGCTTGCGCGCGCGCAGAAGTCCGATGGCAGTTGGTCGCCGCCACCACCCCTGCAGCGATACAACCAGCGTGCACAATCGCAACTGCCGCTCACTGCTCATGCATTATTGGCTCTTCTTAGAGTTCAGGTTTAAAATCTATCATACTAAGCTTTTCATTTAAATAGTTCATACGAAATACTGATATTTACATGTATGAAAGCAGATGGTGCAAACCAAACGCAAATGTATTTTTGCTTTTACCCGAAGGCAGCAAAAAAAAGTTTTTTGGATACCTTTTGTAGGGGTGTCCGCTTCATACTTGAATGTCACTATAATTAAAAAAACACTTTTAAATACACAGGCGAGCTTAACCCTTTCTACCAGCTTATCTCACATAATCTTTTTTTAATAACATATGTGCTTATGCTTCTTTAAATATTGCTATTATTAAGTTTAAACGTTTCTTCTTCAGGGAGCAAGACTGCTGTATAGGAATGTAATAGACAAAGCAGAAGATTACATTGCTCGTTCAGTGTCGGAGGAACAACCAACGTACGCGTTGGCATTAGCAGCCAGCGCGTTGGCAGCAGTCAGCAACCCGCAGGCTTCACTCGCGCTGCAGACCTTAGATCTACGAGCTAATGTCACTGGTATATAATATTACGGCGTTGAAGCTCATAGATGTCCCGTTGATTATGACTATAGTTTCTGCTTTCGACGACACGTCTACTTCTTACATAAGCTTGCATTTTTTATATATTTTTTATTGAGCACGGCATGTGACCTGGTGATAAGCAGAGGTACAAAATCCATGAATGGAGCTCATAAATAGATTAGGTATTGGTTAAGAGGGAGTAACGGCACATAAACAGGTGAAATAAAAGATACCTGTTATAATGCGTGCAGGTAAAAAAACAAAAAAAAAATGTTTTGAGGTATTAAAATAATATCGAAGGTCTAGATTGTTGATTTTATTTATGCGCTCTCTTAAGAGAATTAGTCGCTCCCATTATACCGACTAAATGACGCGGTAACGAAATAGTTAAGTAAGTGTAAGTAGGTATTTTTATATTATAATTTATGTAAAATGATAAAATACCAGGGGCCTATTTCATAAACGTGACAATTGTAATTTACCTGACAATTTATAATACATTGCTTGGTTTAGTTAGTTTTAAGTAAAGAATCCCAACTAAACCAAGCAATGTATTATGAATTGTCATAGTAATTTACAATTGTCACCTTTATGAAATAGGGCCCAGGTTTGAAGGAATAACCTTCAAATTGATATAGAATTTTGGAGGAAAAATAATGTATAAGTATACTAATAAAACTAGCATTCACAAAAAATAATTTCCATTAGATAAAATGCGGTGGTGGCGCGGAGAGATAAGCGGTAACGAGTGGCGTAACCCGTGGCTCAGGGGTAGCAGTGTATCCGCTAACTCTGCGGCGTGGGGACTGCGAGCTATGCTGGCAGCAAGGCTTTACGACGAGGCCATACCCGTAGCCAGATACCTGCTAGCTGCACACAGACCCCATGACCTGGATCCTGACGTGGTGAGTAGTAGATACGTTCATAAAGTAGAATGTTATTAACTATATACACAACTTTACGATAAAACTATGCCTGTGGTCAGGTATTTTTCGCCTGCTTACTGCTTGCTTTTGTTGTGATCTTGGTTCATCATCAGCCATCTTAGCATTCATCACATAGACAACGGTATCAATAAAATGTCTTCATACGTAATGTATGGAGATGACATTTCGATTCCATGGTGACGTGATTCCGAAATGAAAATTCGTACATTTTGTTAGCAAAATTTTGGATTGACAGCCAAAAATTGACATGTTCTTAGCTAATGCCCTGATGGAGTGATTAGAACGATGACTTCTCAAAGTGTTAACAGTTAACTGCACGATTCTACAACGTAAAGCCATTACATTTTCTGACAGTTATGTATAATTTCAGCTTGAAGCTTTAGCAGAACTAGCTGATAGTATAAAATCTCCTATCAAACTTCGAGTATCCGTCGCAGTCCCGGGGTCGGAGGAGGCTAGGCAGTTCAACATTGACGATGACAACTCACTCATCATCCAAACGCAGCTGGTAAGAAACATAATGTTTTAGAACCTACTTCAATAATAAGCTTCTCCAGTTGTTTTAATAATAGAGAACATCTACTGCCACTAATACCACCTTTGTAATTGATGATCATGGATGGCATGTGACTTACAAAATCCAAATACTGTTGGTAGAAATAGTCCATGAATGGGATCGATCAATATACTATACCTATATATTCCGCTATCCGGGCTGAATAAAACGGTAACAAAATTGCGGCAACGATGAAAAATAAACTACAAAGTCCTTGAATGTGAATTTAATCTATCCACTTTTATATGAGCTAAGAAACATCGATTAGAGAAAATGCATATAATAAATTACTTGCCTACTGTCTTGCAAAGTCTTACCTACTGAATAAAATATCTGAACGAGTGTTTTACTAGATAATTAACTTGGCATTTAATTGGTACTTTTGTGGTTATGACTATACGTACAACAAAACCCACACTTAAAACCTTGTCTTCAAAAGAGTCTGCCAGTAGTACCCACAACAGCAGTTTCATGGTGGGTTAAGTTATATAATCAGTCCTCTAAACCTACCAAATAAACTTTTGTCCAAAACCGTTAGATAAATTACATTCAATTTGTAAGGTTCGCAACATCCGTAACGCGACAGCTTGGACAGAGGGCCGCGGTTTAGCAGTGAGCGGTCTACACGCCCGCGCGCGCACCAACGTGACAGCAGCGTGGCCGCGGTATACGCTCGACCCGCGCGTAGACGCTGTCTCTACTCGACACCGGCTACAGCTATCTGTTTGTCTTGGGTAAGCTGATCTTCCATAGAGTACACCTAGGCTGTTTGCTGATAGACATATCAGCGAACAATGTTCACACCAACGTCAACGTGAAGCCGATGTCAAATAGAGACAGTGTCTACGCGTAATTAGTGTACAACGTCCACGCTACCGGACGTTGTGCACTAATTACGCGTAGACACTGTCTCTATTTGACATTGGCTTCACCTTATGTTTGTCCTGGTTAAGCTTATCTTCCATAGAGCATATCTAGGTAATCAGTGAGCGGTGTTCACATCAACTAGACGGCAGCCTTGATGCTTTACACAAACTCCACATGGAAGCTGCCTCTACTCGACATCGATCTTATCTTCATTAAGTGTCTATCAGTGAGCGGTGTTCACATCAACGCAACGGTAGTGTGAATGCTGCATACTAACCACGCGTGGACGCTGTCTCTACTCATTACCGGCTACTTCTGTTAGTTTGTCTTGGGTCAGTTTCCATAGAGCATTCCTATGTAGTCTAGCAGCGAGAATTCTCGCTGCTACTATTACGCTACCACGATAATATGAACACGTGTTCATATTATCGTGGTAGCGTGGACGCTGCACACTAACCACGCGTGGACACTGGTTCTACTCAATACCGGCTACAGCTGTTTGTTTGTCTTGGGTCAGTTTCCATAGAGCATTCCTAGGTAGTCTAACAGTGAGCGTAGCGTAGACGCTGCACACTAACCACGCGGGGATGCTATCTCTAGTCGACATCGGCTACAGCTGTTCATCTTGGGTAAGTTTATCTTCCATACAGGATTCCTAGGTAATCTAGCAGTGAACCACGGTACAGAGACCCATACGTGGATATGGTCTCTATCTGTGGAAAGCTATCCATCTTGGGTAGGAAGGTTGAGCACACTCGGCGCCCATTCTAATGCAAGAGGAGGCACTATAAATTTTAGTCTTATTTGCTTATATCTGCAAAGGCAAGCACACATCTATTTATTAAAACACTTCAACTTAAGTTTTTTCAGACCTTCCTCTCTCCATGTCTTAACCAAAAACCTAATTAGAAAACATTTTTTCGATACTTTTTCTATTTTAAAATGATGCCTTTTTAATGTATAAAGACATTTTTCTTCTAAACGGGTTGAGTTTTAAGTCTAAAATAAATACATCTCACAAGAAAATACAGTTTATAATCCACTACTAAACGAAATTTTACCTAAATAAATTATTAAGTATGTTATAGACAAAATTAGTTTTGTGACTTGCGACATTTTTATTGATTGAAAATTGATTGCGCGATTTTCAATCTTGCGGAGCAGATCCAAGAGCTATAATAAGTAATTATATGACCCCGTTGACCAGTCTCGCCTAGTGTGCCGATGCGTACGGACGTGTATCTCTCGTGCTGCCGGAGCTACTAAAGATTTACGTAATTAATTTGACCATGTATAAATCTTACAGGTCCTTGAATTATAGAAAAAATACTTTTAATCAAAATAATATTATTATTTTTTAGTTTTAGGAATAAATTTGAGTGTTCAAATCTGGAACAAGGAAAACCGGAGTCACCGCGAAACAAAATCGTTTTTTTTTATCAGTTACCTATAACTTTTTTATTTATTTTTTTGACACCATAGAGAAGCCACATATATAAGGGTAACCGCGACAGTCGATTGACGTTTTTTATAGGAATTATTTTTGACCGCCTCCGTAGACTGGTTGCGACTTTTGTGTAATATCCAAAGGTCGTGGGTTCGATTCCCACCCTTGACAAAAAAATATTAGTACATCTTTCTGTACAGTTAGTCATGGTCTGGGTGTTTATATATAATATGTATTATATTGTTGTTTCTGATACACATAGTAACTTAGTTTGTGACCAGAGAAATATGTGTAAATTGTCCTACATATTATTATTAAATATTTTTTGGTTCCGGTCGCAACGACAGTAGTCAATGATCATCATGTATGAATATTACTTTTTTTTTAATTCGACATAGGACACGTTATATAGGTTTTTGTGTGAGCCAAGCACGAATTTGAGGTCCATTTTAAAATCCAAGATGGCGACCCAAATTTTATTTTTTTAAATCGACAAGGGACTCGTTATATAGGTTTTTGGGTGATATGAGCCGAGCACGAATTTGAGGTCCATTTAAAAACCCAAGATGGCGGCTTCAACTTTTTTTAAAAATTCGACATGGGACTCTTTATATAGGTTTTTGGGTGAGCCGAGCATGAATTTAGGGTCCATTTTAAAATCCAAGATGGCGACCTAACCTTTATTTTTTTAAATCGACATGGTACTCGTTATATATGTTTTTGGGTGTGCCGAGCACGAATTTGATGTCCATTTTAAAATCCAAGATGTCGGCCTCACCTTTATTTTTTAAAATCGATATTGGACTCGTTATAAAATAAATAACATGCATGATGTGCTCGGCACATCCAAAAACCTATATAACGAGTCCCATGTCGATTTTTAAAAATAAAGTTGAGGCCGCCATTTTGGATTTTAAAATGGACCTCAAATTCGTGCTCGGCACATCCAAAAACATATATAACGAGTCCCATGTCGATTTTTAAAAATAAAGTTGAGGCCGCCATCTTAATTTTAAAATGGATCTCAAATTCGTGCTTGGCTCACCCAAAACCCTATATAACGAGTCCTATGTGCTCGGCCCAAATGGACGTCAAATTCGTGCTCGGCACACCCAAAAACCTATACATGGTGAATTTGAATGGGTGTACTTTGGGCTAATATGATGTTCTACTGATCAATACGAACAACTTTTCCCATGGAACCATGTGTCGCAAATGAAAAAAAAAATTGCCTCTCCATACAAACTAGTAAAGTTAAAATGACCAATTTGTATGGGGAAGCCATATTTTTTTTTCATTTGCGACACATGGTTCCATGGGAAAAGTTGTTCGTATTGACCAGTAGAACATCATATTAGCCCAAAGTACACACATTCAAACTCACCCTGTATAACGAGTCCCATGTCGATTTTATAAAAAAAAGTTGAGGCCGCCATCTTGGATTTTAAAATAGACCCCAAATTCCTGCTCGGCACACCCAAAAACATATATAACGACTCCCATGTCGATTTAAAAAAATAAAGTTGAGGCCGCCATCTTGGATTTTAAAATGGACCTCAAATTCGTGCTTGGCTCACCCAAAACCCTATATAACGAGTCCTATGTGCTCGGCCCAAATGGACCTCGAATTCGTGCTGGGCACACCCAAAAACCTATATAACCAAATCAAATCAAATATTGTTTATTTCATGTAAATCTTTACAGATATTTATGAATAGCCAAAAAAACAAAAAAAGTTTTAACAATAAGGTCTAGAGTGCGTTTGGTTAGGCTGCTATATATATATAACCATTATAGATTAATAAATAAAATGTGTCATAAATAAAAGTATTAAAAAAACCAACCAACCGAAAGCACGCTACATAACCAACTAATGTAAGACTAGGTGGTTAGCTGATTCCATTGACCTTCCGATTATCATCTGCCATACAAGGGTGCCACCGAGGCGACCGACCTCACCAACCGTATCCACGCCTTAAATATTAGTTCTTATATTATCATTATATTGGCTGTAGATATTTTTAAATGACCATCAATCGCATTAACATAGTTATATGGATCGGTATTTTTAAGGGCGTAAACACTAGTTGTAAAGTCGATCCCTCCGGAGACACCCCGGAGAAAAAGGTACCAGCAAGTAAAAAACTCTGGTGCTTCACACAAACTAACAGAGGAATATAGCCATTGAGTTACCGATATGCATATCGCAGCATACATAAAATGCTCTAACCCTACTAAAAGCATGCGCAAAACACCCTATGGCAGATTATTTAACAGTTTAGCAATTGGTTGCTGTACCAATGAACAGAACTGCAAATACTAAAGAGTACAGGCACTTTACTAAATAATAATATATAATAACAGAGTACCTGCATAATATAAATATAAATAAGTAATTTTATTATAAGATATACCTTATCCAAAGATAAAATTTAAATATAATAAAAAATAAATTAAGTAATAATAAGTTATTACAATATCAGATTTAACATACCTACTAGGGTACTCATTTGAAAAGGCAATACTAGTTGTGAGACCTCAATTGCAGATCAGAACGGGTCCAGACATCTTTATCATTAATATAGTCATTAACTCTATAGTAAGCCCTATGGATTAATGTTTGTTTTATACAATTTTTAAACTTTATTTCACTTAAATCTATAAAACTGTTAGGTAATTTATTAAATAACCTTATACTGTTAATGACAAAACATTTATTAGTTTTTTGCAGTCTAAACTTTGGAATATCAATTTTATCTATATTTCTTAAGTTTAAATTATGCGAGTCCCATGTCGATTTAAAAAAATAAAGTTGGGGCCGCCATCTTTGATTTTAAAATGGACCTCAAATTCGTGCTCGGCACATCCAAAAACATATATAACGAGTCCCATTTCGATTTAAAAAAATAAAGTTTAGGCCACCATCTCGGATTACACAATCTAGACCCATATATATTTTTTATTTTATAAAGTCAAATCTGCCATTGCTATTTATCGCGATAGCGATTGTCATGGCGTTGGTAATTTCAATTGCCACAATTCAAATTACCAACGACAGATCGCTATCGCGTTCGATGTTTTAGCCACTGGTTGATGCTTCACATTATATCAGTTTTAGTTAATAGATTCTGTATTTTAAAACTATTTTATCTATCTCATGTCAATTTAAAAAAATTAAGTTGAGGCCGCTATTTTGGATTTTAAAATGGACCTCAAATTCGTGCTCGGCACACCCAAAAACCTATATAACGAGTCCCATGTCGAATTTTAAAAATAAATTTGAGGCCGCCATCTTGGATTTTAAAATGGACCTCAAATTCGTGCTCGGCACACCCAAAAACCTATATAACGAGTCCAATATCGATTTTTAAAAATAAAGTTGAGGCCGCCATCTTGGATTACACAATCTAGACCCATATATATCTTTTTTTTTTATAAAGTCAAATCTGCCATTGCTATTTATCGATAGCGATCAGTCATGACGTTGGTAATTTGAAATGCGTTTGATGATTTAGCCACTGGTTGATGCTTTACACATTATATCAGTTTTAGTTAATAGATTATTTTAAAACTATTTTATCTATCAAATTTAATATTTATATAATTAAACTTAAAAATATTAATTATGATAAATAAAATAAAAATATTAAATACGACTCACATTCATTTTTTGTTCGTAAAATCGCGCCAAATAGAAAATTCTTGCCTGCGACAGCGGCAAGAATTTTCAGTGATGCCTGCGGGGAGGCTTCGCCTATAGGGCGGGGCGATAACAAAAAAATATTTCGAGAGCAGGGTCTTCCTTACAGCTAACTAGGTACAGATAAAAATGGTATAAATTTATATTTGTAACATGGATCTACTTGCTGTCTTTTGTTCTAAGCAACGTATTTACTTGTTGAGTCTAGCTCCTACTAATTTACCCATTTGTTACAGCTTTGTGCCTCAAGGAAACGACACTATTAGCGGCTTCACGTTGCTGACCGTACAACTGCCCTCCGGATACCTCGCCGATATTCACACTCTTACAGAATTAAAGGTAAGGTAGCCAATCGAAATATTAAGGCAGTCAAAAAATTAACAAGATTTCTTATTAAATTTTTAGGGTTAATGGGAATTTCCGAAACCATTACCTTACTCAATTAGTAGTTATTTTTTTAAATAAGGGTTATAGTTTAATTACCTAAATATGATTACTGAAAAGCGAAAGGTTGTAAGAAAAAAAAACATAATCCACCGTGGGCGATTTATCAAACCAATTTTTCCGAAAATATAAATAAAAGACCGGGGCTGTGTAAGAACAGAACAAAACTATGTAACATTGATTTTAAGGAATATTTTATTTAATACTCTACTTTAACTCGGGGCGTGCGCAATAGGATTATATTGTTTAGGCATCAACCTTCGAACTCATTCGTTTTCTATGATTTCACCTGGACATGTAGTACAATTTTACACATATTGCTTTGGTCACAAACTAAGCTCTAGACTTGTACTATGTTTGCCAGAAACCATTATATAATACATATTATCTATACTAATATTATAAAGGGATAAAGTTTGTGAGTTTGTGTGTTAGTGAGGCTGTGGGTGGCAAGCTCTGGATCTACTGAACCGATTATAAAAATATTTTAGTGTTGGGTAGCCCATTTATCAAGGAAGGCTTTAGGCTATATACATCAACCAATCGCTACAACCAATATAGGAGCGGAGCATCAATGAAAAATATTGGGAAAACGAGGATAATTGAGAACATTTGCTATGGGTGGGAAACGGGAATTGATACCCACGACCTCCAGATAAACCTCCAAAGATGTAACCACTAGTTTACGGAGGCGATCAATTAGGGTTATATTATAATATGTCCAGGCGTCATCGCACGTGTCCCGCGCACGTCTGGCTGACGGCGGCGCGCGAGTGCTTGCGTGGCTCAAGCCGCTGGATGCTCGCGAAAGATGCACCACGCTAGCGGCCCCGCGCGCGCTCCCCGTGGCCAAGCAACGAGCTGGGTATGCTACTCTGGAGGACTTGTATGATTCCAGTAAGTTATTCAACATTTTTAAAAAAAAATAGTCACTCCAATTTTCTTAATATATGTTTTATTTTTAACTCAGCGGTGCGATTTTTGAATCTCAGCGATGACATTGATATCACAGTAAGAAAAATATCACCGGTGACTAGGAAATTACGATTTATCAAATGACCTATTTTTGAAATTCATACGTACGGATTCGTAACTTACAAATAATATCTCATAGACAAGAGCTATAGCGTTTCGTTACAAGAATAAAATATTGTTTATCGTTCTTATTTCTCATAATAAATACATTTCTATGCTAAAACATAATAACCTAATGGTGGAACGGAACTTAAATGTCATTATCTCTGATTATTATTATCTGTCATCGGTGACTTTATTTACGAGTGGCACTTGTATTGATATCATAGGTATTATTTTAGTCACTTGATGAGATTCAAAAATACGAGGTTTAGAAATCAATGACTAATTTGTCATTTCAGTTCATTTAAGTCATCAGGTAATATTCAAAAATCGCATCCCTGATATATTTAACAATTAATAATCATATTATCATCACGCGCACTCTTGCCACCATCTGAGACACAGGCTTGTCTAGTGCAGTGGTTGGCGCGGCACTCGTGTTCAGCCTAAAGAACAAAAAAATACTTTTATACTACACCTGCTCGGAAAGTAGGTTCTTACTTGCGTAAGAATAGGTCAGAAAGTACGTCTTTGTAGTCGTACAAATATGCGGGAGGAAAAAGTGTATGAAAATCCATTGTTAACGTGCTTAAGCGGGAGGAAAAAGTATATGAAAATTCATTGTTAACGTGCTAGTTTTTTTTTAATTTTTTTTCTTCAATTCTTCCAAATTAGGAAAGGCAAGGGTTCAAAGCCATACGGCCTAGTTTTTTTTTACAAGTTCGAAATTTTAATCAAAATAAAATAAAAGTATTGGTTTATTGGCTGTTTACTTTCTTTGCATTTTTGATTTATTAAGTTTTAACAACTGTAATAATTTTAATATTATAAAATTTAATTAATAGAGATTTTATTTTTTATTTTCCTCGTAGGTGTAGTATAAAGCACTATGTATCACTCGGCGAGAAAGTGCGATTCCTAACTCGAGCGAATTAAGGCCCTCCGCTTCGCGTCGGGCCTCAAACTTCGCCCTCGTTAGTAATCGGTGACTTTCTCCCCTCGGTGAACAATGTACTATTCTTTTTCTTCCTCAAATATTGTAAGGCTGTTTTTGTTGAACCTTAATAAATGATTTATTGATTATTATAATTATTATAGTAGTAATAATCTATTCAGCGGTTAATTTTGGACCTAATTTAAGTTATTTATAATTTATAAATTGAAAAAAATTTGGATGTATATTTGTGATTACATGTTTATACTTAGTATTTGGCAAAAAAATTAACGTACGGGAAAATCGATATTACTCTATTTACACATGGAGCTAAAACGATAACAATAAAGATGTTTGCTAACAGTAAGTTATGAATGCCTCTTTGAAGTGCCTTAAAACACTGACAGACAGTAAAGGTTGTTGTTTTGTATTAAATATTTTCCAAAAAGACAAAATACGGCAATAATTTTGGCAATGGGCTTCCGAGAAAAATGAAAAAAGTAATTCTTAATTTTTATCTCGAAAATATAGGCTAAAATATGAAACTAATTTCGTTTTTATCAATTTAAAAAAAAAAAAAAAAAATTTTCGTCGGAAGCCCATTATACTGTTTACATGTGAAAGCTATTTATCAAATACAAACATTTTATTTTAGGTCATCGAGCCCGTGTATTCTTCCACGCCATCCCCGCGCACGCGTGCGACGTGTGCCGTGCCTGGGAGTCGTGTAACCGTGCGTGCGGCGCGACCGCCTCCCAACGACTACCGGACGACGACGACGACGACCACGACAAACCCAGGACCAAAGGCAACGCCAACAAACTACTGCCCTATGCCACAATACTACCCGCCATACTCTTTGCAATTGTACAATAATCCTGCTCGAAGGACCATTACATACCAAATAGATTAATTAATTGAATTTAACATTTCTAACTAATAACTTGTGAAATATATAAATAGCTATTTTATGAATTTAAATAAAGCTGATAGAATTCTGTTATTCCAACGCGAAATATTGATATTTCTGTTTTCAGAACTAACTTTGTGATAGAAAGAAAAGCTTGTAAATAATTTTAAATATAAGAAAAATAAAAGTACTGATATCTAATTAAGATTAATGTATTATTAACTTATTAAAATAAAATAATATTAATAACCAATTGTTTTAATTTAAATATCCATCTTTTTCATCATCCACTGGAAAAATCCAAGTATAGAGAATGACATGGTGAGAGGAACTGCTGAAGCTTTGATCCAAGCCCACAAACTGTAAGATAAAAATATAAAATATAATATTTGAAAGACGGTGCTAAAAAAAGGGACGTGGTAAAAGGGAAAAGTATCCTAAATATTGACTATGGCAAATTCTACTGAATTCAAAAATAAGCAAAAACTATATTCAAAGGCTATTTTTAAATATGCCATCATTTTTTAATTTCCCATCATATATATACTTTTCCTCCAGCTACGGCATTTTTGTTCCACCTGTATATATACTATTAGTATATTTATTTATTTTTTTAAAACCCGGGGTGATGGGTGACCGCTTTATACAACGAGGCTATTTCATCATAAACACCGTAACAAGCTCGCCACTTGTTAGGTGTTGCCTCCGAATACCATCGGCGAAATGAGGACGGGTTAATCCCTTCGCTGGGTACCCTGAGGCCATTTAAACGGTTCTCAGGAGCCAAATAAGCACCCGTGATGGTATTTATATTTTTTATTTAAAACCCAGCGTTTAATAATATTTAATTTTGTTAAATAAATACTTCAATTTGCAATAGAGTAGGTAATTATTTAACGACCTAATTAAATAAGTATTTCAATTGGCAATAGAGTAGTTATCTATTTAACGACCTAATTAAATAAGTATTTCAATTTGCAATAGAGTAGGTATCTATTTAACGACCTAATTAAATAAGTATTTCAATTTGCAATAGAGTAGGTATCTATTTAACGACCTAATTAAATAAGTGTTTCAATTTGCAATAGAGTAGGTATCTATTTAACGACCTAATTAAATAAGTGTTTCAATTTGCAATAGAGTAGGTATCTATTTAACGACCTAATTAAATAAGTGTTTCAATTTGCAATAGAGTAGGTATCTATTTAACGACCTAATTAAATAAGTGTTTCAATTTGCAATAGAGTAGGTATCTATTTAACGACCTAATTAAAACATTACCAGAGGGCTCTACCATGATTTTTTGCCATCGTAGTAACGTAAACACGATTAGGATCGCTCTATTTAGATAAATAATACCTTCCGATTGGTAACCTAATGTTCCTAACGTATTTAGTACCCTGAAGTCGAGTTGATGCCCATACAAAGGTCCTTCCAATGTTACTTGGCCGTTAGTTAATAAGTTATTTATTTTTTTGGTATAAAAAAATCTGTTGTAGGTAATAAATATGTTTATTAAGGACACTGCATTCGTAATCGCGAACTCCACGTTTTCCACAAACAAAATTAGCTTTCGCAGTTCTAATAATACTCGATTACTGTTTGTCGCAGAATTAAAATAATATTTTTGTCAGTCAAAGTTTTTTTTCTGATTACAAAAAAAATATAAAAATAATGAATGACACAACACAAAAATATTAATAAATATGATGGTATTTATTAATATTTTTGTGTTTGATCATTTATATTTTTTTCGTAATCAGAAAAAAAAACATTTTATATAATAATACAAAAAAAAAAATACCCACAATTACGAATTTTGAATTGAATTTTTTTTGCGTACAATTACGAATATAAAAAAAAAATTCGACCAACAGCCATGTTGTAATACTGGAAGTACGTTTGTATGGGAGTCAAGTCGACTCCAGAGGGTCTACCATGCATTTGCGCATTGTAGCAACCAATGTAACGTATACGTATACGTTAGCAACGACCAATAGGGCCGCTTTATTTTTGGTAACAGGATTCCTCAGAGCTCTTAATAATACCTAATATAAAAAAAAAAAAATGTTTTCGTAAAAATTTAAAACCCAACACTGAAAGATATATAAATACAATGACCGACATAAATTTTATTTTAATTCTGCGACAAACAGTAATCGATTATTACTGAAAGCGCGAAAGCTAATAAGCGCGATTACGAATTCAGTGTCCACGGAACTTGTTTATTTTTTTAAGTTTTTGGAAAAGTTTTTTTATATAATCTCTCAACACATTTTGCTATCAATATGTATACTTACTCATACGGATCGTCGGAGATATAGTAGGGTTGCGGGGTAGGCTCAATTCCGCTGTCCGCTATAAACACTCGTCTGGTAGGACGGTCATCCACATCGGTGGGGGTGTGCTCTATTATGTGAACTATATTTTTTCCTTCTACTACCTATAAAATAAATATGTAATAAATATCCATAAACTACATTATAATAAGGAAGTTGCCTAAAAACATACAATAGGGTATTTGACTCCTTTTTGAAACCCGTTTTATATGATTCTCCATTACATAATAATCACACTACATGTTGATATTTCCGGGATATCTACGGGAAAGTTAAAGATTGAATTTCCACAATGGCGCTAAAAACGCTGTTTTGCAGTCTATGTCAAGTTTTTTTTATTTTTTTTTATAAGAGCTCAGCATGAAGAAGTGTCACGTCACACGCAAGTAAACAAACAAGCACAGATTAAATAATTAATTAATCTCCTATATATTATACTCTATTCTATTTCATCCACATGATTTATATATAATCTGTGTATTGTTTTGTTTACTTGCGTGTGACGTCACCAGTCATCAACCAATCAAATGTTGTTATAAATAAAATTGTAAAAAATATTCAATTTTATTTCGTGTAATCTACAAAAGATATACATAATTTAGTTTAAATTATAGTGAAATATATTTTTTTACGCCATTGTCTGATAGGATGACTACAATTTATAGTATATTTTTAATGTAGTCAAATAGCCTATTATATAGGTATAGGGCGCCCTAAAGTCCGGAACAAACAAAACAAACAATCAAACCTTTCTCTTTATAATATTTGTGGGTAATATAGAGATTAACGCCTGTAATGACCATTGCGACATGGATAAACGTACAATAAAAATAGGTCATAATTACGAGTAGGTACTACACCATCATTCAACGATCGCAATCCCTATTACCATTGACTTCTAACATGAATTAAACTTTACACGAACATTCGAGAAAACTATTAATAATATATAAACTATAAACTATATAATATATTTATTTATGTAATATATTTATTTATGTAATATTTATTTATGTATATTAATATATTATAATATATTTATTTATGTAATACTCATTGTAGGAAAATACGAAATAAATTTGTTACTTACCTAAAATAAACATTTAATCGTTAAAACAAAATGCGCATGTAGTAATGATAAGGTTTATATACAGGGTGAATTTGAAAGGATATACTTTGGGCTAATATCGAACAACTTCTCCAATGGAACATCATGTGTCGCAAATGAAAAAAAAATTTGGCTTCCCCATACAAATTGGTAATTATAACATTATTAGTTTGTATGTAGAAGGCATTTTTTTTTTCATTTGCGATACATGGTTACATGGAAAAAGTTGTTTGATATGATCAGCTGAACCTCATATTAGCCCAAACTACATCCTTTCAAAGTCACCCTGTATATCATATATCACATTAAATAAAATAAGTGAGAATTGGTCGATTATATAAAAATGTATTATGGAGTTATGGAGAATTGACCGCAACCCCACACAATGAGCAAAATCTTAGTTCCGTTCAGCTTGTCTTGTTTACACAGAAGTCAATGCCTATTACTTTTTTTCTTTGTTCGGTTTCCTTATATACCTATTTGAGAAGGCAAAGCAATGCCTATTACCAAAATGCTTCTGAAATTAACCCACAGAGTACAAGGATCCCAGAACTACCCAGAAGGTGATCATGCCCTTGTAACATAAATACAGATTATTTATTAAAATAAATTTACCTTTCCAATAACAGTATGTAAATTGTCTAGCCAAGGAGCAGCAATAGTTGTTATTAAAAATTGGCATCCATTTGTATGTTCTCCTATAAATAAAGATAATATATGATCAATAGGTACATATAAGAAATGTTAAAGAGTGATAATAAATTGCAATGACAAATATCTTGGTAGGCGGGACTCGAACTTTATGCGGTAAGACAACCACGATACTCAACCACTGAGTCAGCCAGGTAGGTACAAGTCACCCTACACGAAAATGGTCACTGCTTTTTACCTATTTATTCACAGATACCCTCTATATGTGCATTCATCTAATTACACTATATTGAAGAGTGAAGTTAAAAGTCCTAGGACTTGTATACCTACTACTTGGTGTTATTAGTTTTTATTGTTTTTAATCTATGTATCATCACGGGTGCCTTACGGCGCCCGAGACCGCCTAGACGCCCCCAGGATACCCAGCGGTTTAATCCCATCTCGTCGTAGTCGATGGTATGAGTCTACACCGAACAAGTGGCAAGCTCGACGCGATGTTTTGAATAGACTCAATAACCCATCTATAAACAGTTTCAGAAGTTGGTATAGTGAAACCGGGACCGACAGCTTAACGTGCTCTCCGAGGCACTATGTTGTCAAACAAATGTACATATTTTTTTTTATTAAAAATACATTGGTACACACCGGGCTTCGAACCAGGGACCTAAGTGTTTTTAAGTCCAAGGTCTAACCAATTAGGCCACCACGTATATATTTAACCTATACCTACCTATTATTACTTTTTTATAAATTCCTTATCAGGATATCCTTATATTTAAGTTGAGTTTCGCCCACTTCTTTCAAATTTCAATATATTCTTATATTATATTTTTTTTAAAGGAATTTATAAAATGTAAGATTGTCTTTAAGATTTTGTGATAAATACTGACCTTTGTTGGCCATGGAGACAAACCCTGCGCCTGTATGTTGGGTATCCAAATTTTCGTCAGGGAAGTTTTCACCATATATGCTAATAGAACCGGTCCCATTATCATACTTTATATCTCCACCTGCAATTTATCATTTTGGTTTAACTTGTTATTAAGTCAGTCGTCATGGGTTGCAGCTGGTAGATAGAAGAATTCTAAATAAATAAGTGTTTAAGTAATGTCTAAAGGTATTTTATTTGCTTGATACAAAGACAATGTGTCGGTGTCGGTAATTTTAACCATATAGATTTGTAGCGACTGGCTGGAAATTATTGTTTCTTAATTTATGACAAAAAAAACAAGTGACTGTTTTCGTGTGTTAGTTTTATGTACAATTTGTAAAAAGTATAAAATATATTATTTCATGTTTTTAAACGTTATTTTATTAATTAACAGGCTTTATTGGTGACCCTAAAAATGAGTGAACACGAAAATCAACGTTCCGAAGAATATATTAATAAAGTTTCAGTCAAACTGCCGCCGTTTTGGAGTAGTCATGTGAAACTATGGTTCAAACAAATAGAGTCTCAGTTTATTATTGCTGGTATTACGAAGGACATCACTAAATATGTTGTTGCCGCCTTAGAGGTAAATATTTTAAATAAGGTAAGTGATGTCATTGATTCTCCTTCAGCTGATAATTTATATAATAATATTAAAAAGAGATTAATTGCCGAATTTACTGACTCCTCTACGGTAAAATTAAATAAATTGTTATTCCATACTAATTTGGATGATAAAAAGCCTTCAGAGTTATTACGTGAAATACGTCAGCTCTCTTCAGATATGACAATTGAAGATTTTTTAAAAACCCTTTGGCTTCAACGGCTACCACAACAGATTCAGATGGTTTTAATTAATAGTTCTGAAGATTTATCGACTTTATCTACAATGGTTGATAAAAAAATGAAGTTCCTCGACCTTTTGAAATTAATAATACATCTTTAGCCGAAACTAATTCTGTTAAAAATAAAATTGAGTTACTTTCTAAAGAAATTCAAGCCTTAAAGTCTCGTCCAGATATTACTGAAGTTAATGTGGTGAAAAATAAGTCTAATAAGTCGAAGCCCTTATGTTGGTATTATTATAAATTTGGAGATAAAGGAAGCAAATGCATTTCTCCGTGCTCTTATCAAGCATCTGATTTTTTAAATAATTTTAGACTTCTAATTGATATTGAAGATAAATGTGTTATTGACAAAAAGACAAATTTACGATCATATGGATCTAGTTTCCAAGGTTCATCTACATCAATTTCGACCATCGCTCAAAATTCGCATTGTTTCTCATTACTAAATAAGTACAAGGCAATTACAATACCACAAGGCACTAAAGTAGATATTAAACACAATATTTATCATCATATAGAAACTAAAGGACATCCAGTTTTCGCTAAGGCTAGAAGATTAGCACCTGACAAATTAGCAACAGCCAAGAGAGAGTTTGACTATATGCTTGAGCAAGGTATATGCCGCCCTTCGAAGAGCTCTTGGGCAAATCCCTTACACATGGTTCGGAAAAGTAATGGAGATTGGCGTCCTTGCGGGGATTATAGGCGTCTTAATGCTGTGACTATTCCAGATCGCTACCCTATTCCTCATATCCAGGACTTTACTGCTTCATTATCTGGAAAAACAATATTCAGTAAAATCGATTTAGTTAGAGCCTATCATCACATTCCTGTATTACCATCTGACATAGAGAAGACAGCTATAATTACCCCATTCGGGATTTTTGAGTTTCCTCTTATGCTATTTGGGTTATGTAATGCTGCACAAACCTTTCAGCCATTTATACATGATGTTGTACGGGGTTTAGATTTTTGTTTTGTTTATATTGACGATATTTTAATTGCTTCTCATTCTTTAGATGAACATTTACAACACTTAGAATCATTATTTCAACGTTTATGTAAATATAATATTATTATTAATACTGATAAAAGTTTTTTTGCACTTGAAGAAGTAGATTTTTTAGGTTATTCCGTTACAAAAAATGGCACTAAACCATTACCTAAAAAAGTATCAGAAATAATTAACTTTAAACAACAAAATACTGTAGAGGAGTTACGCCGTTTTTTGGCAATGATAAATTTCTATAGAAAATATATTCCACATGCTGCTACTACACAATTACCTTTACTTACATATCTTAAAAACTCTTGTAAAAACGATAAACGTAACATTGACTGGAATCCGGATACTTTAAATGCTTTCACAAAATGCAAAGATGATTTAGCACTATTTTGTCACATCCCTCAGTAAATGCAAGTTTAGCCCTAATGGTTGATGCATCAGATGTTGCTATAGGTGCTTGTATTCAACAAATGTGTAATAATATTTGGCAACCATTAGGTTTTTATTCTTTAAAACTTAACGATACTCAAAAAAATACAGTGCGTATGATAGAGAACTTTTAGCTGCCTATTCAGCTGTTTAACATTTTAAATATATGCTAGAAGGTCGGCAATTTACATTATTTACTGATCATAAACCGCTTACTTTTGCTTTTCAACAAAGTTCGGAGAAAGCATCTCCTCGTCAACTCCGCCATTTAGATTTTATCGGACAATTTACTACGGATATTAAACATATTGCAGGGACAGATAATGTTGTCGCGGACACACTGTCTCGTCTTTGTATGATATCTCTTGAAAGTAATATAGACTATGAAGCCATTAGCAAGATACAAACCAATGATTCAAAATTATAATCACTCATATCTGGTAATAATTCATTAAAATTTATTTAAGTATTTATTCCCCCAAATAACATTCCACTATATTGTGATATTTCTACAAAATTTGAAAGGCCTTATATTCCACTATCATTTAGACTTAAAATTTTTGAATCTGTACATAATATTTGTCATCCTAGTATTAGAGCAACAACAAAGTTAGTGCGATCAAAATTTATTTGGCCTTCCATTAACAAAGAATGTAGAAATTGGGCTAGATCTTGTATATATTGTCAAAAATCTAAAGTTAGTAGACATGTTAAAAGTGTAACTGAAAAAATTGTAATACCAAGTGATAGGTTTAGTCATATTAATATTGATATAATAGGTCCATTACCATCGTCACGTGGATTTACATATTGTCTAACGTGTATCGACAGATTTTCTAGATGGCCCGAAACAATCCCTATCTCAGATATAACTGCTGAAACTGTAGCTAGAGCATTATATGAGAATTGGATAAGTAGGTTCGGTGTTCCATCCAAAATTACTACAGATCAAGGGCGTCAATTTGAGTCGTCTCTTTTTCGAGCTTTATGCAATTTATTAGGTTGTAAACACATTCGAACTACCCCATACCACCCATGTTCAAATGGTTTAATAGAACGTTTTCATAGAACATTTAAAGCAGCTATTAAATGTCATTTTACACCTCATTGGGTTGACATTCTACCCACGGTGTTACTTGGTTTAAGATCTTCGTTAAAAGAAGATATTAGTGCCACACCAGCTGAATTAGTTTATGGTACACCTTTAAAATTACCTGGTGATTTTTTCCCACCTTCACATCAAGAGGTTGATCCTGCAACCTTTGTCGAACAGTTAAGGAGACATATGCAGGAGCTTAAACCAGTGGAAACTTCACAATATGGTAGTAAAGATACTTTTATTTTTTAAGAACTGGATAAGTGTTCTCATGTATTTGTTCGTTTTGATGGTGTTCGTGCAGCATTACAACAACCTTATACCGGACCATTTCCAATAGTCAAAACAAAGTCAAATAAAATTTATATTGTTAATGTCAAAGGTAAGCATAAGGCTATTTCAATTGATAGATTAAAACCTGCATTTATTACCAATATGGATGATAGTAATGAAACAGTCTCTTCTAATAAACCTTTCCCTAATAATAATTTTCAATTAAAATCATCTAATCCATTACCAGTCATTTCACAAACTGTACCACCGCAGCTTACCCGCTTTGGTAGAGTAGTAAAACCACCGCAAAGACTGGTGGGGGAGTAGTGTAGCGACTGGCTGGAAATTATTGTTTCTTAATTTATGACAAAAAAAACAAGTGACTGTTTTCGTGTGTTAGTTTTATGTACAATTTGTAAAAAGTATAAAATATATTATTTCATGTTTTTAAACGTTATTTTATTAATTAAAAGGCTTTAGATTGATATATTATTTTTTGTTAAAATCTTACCTTTTTTATTTAATAAATGGGATATATACCCACTTTCCTACACTTACAACTGACCGCATATTTTTATGACTTACCCTGTATCATAAACCTTTTAATTATCCTTATAAAATGGGTCCCTTTATATGATTTTCCATTCACTCCTCTAGTTGCAAGAGTTTTAAAATTTTTAACAGCCTTTGGTGCCAAATCTCCAAATAATCCTATAACCATCCGTCCCAATGGTTTTTCTTCATTTTCAATATCAAAATATACTTGGTCCGTTACTCGAAACTGTCTGGCCTAAAAGAAAATTATTAAGGAAACTTAAGGAGCCAGGAAATGGATTCACGAACCAGAACGTCAAATGTTGTGTTCAGTGATAATAAAGTTTAAAAAAATAAAACGTGGAGGTGCAAAACTTATTTACTCGAACCTAATTAGCCTATCTAATTCACTTTATAAAAAAATCTATTAACTTTAGAAAAGATAACCAAAGTTTGATTTATGATTCTAAAAATATTACTTTAGTGGTCATTTCAAAGCTTAATAGATTTTTTTATAAACAAATTATGTAATTAGGATCTAGTTAGTAAAATTTAACTTCTTTATTATCTTAACAACTTTATAATCACTAAAAACAACATTTAGATATGAGCACTAAACCATTTCTGCACTTAAATAAAATGTAGGTATTTCATCCTTACTTCAGAATTAATAATTAAGAATAAAAACACAGAAATATATAATCCACGAATCAAAAACATTTTTATTTTAATATTAAGTTCTTATGAACTAAACTAGCGAACAACTACTTCCTGCCTGATAGCAGCAAAGAATCCCTACTAGTGCTAAGCCTGCTACAGCAATGTGATACCTTATTGCATCACTGTCCAATACTTACCTACTAGTACTACTGTACCTACATGTTAATTCGTTAAGGGCCCTACAGTCGTCTTGAAGCCCATACAAACGTACTTCCAATATTACAACTTGGCTTGGTTCAATTATAATTTTTATGTCGGTAAGTTGTATGTAAACATTATTTAAATTAATATGTTGTAATATATATTATTAATAATGTATAAAAAAGTCCCAAAATGAAATAGGCATTTATGACTCATAATAACTTTGAAGGCATTGAAGAACACTTTAGTTATACAAGGTTTTCTTTCTTTTACGCATACATTTTTTTTATTTTAACCTATTGTGTCCCATTATTGTGGACAAAGGTCTCCCTTCCCTCCTTCCATCTCTTCCTGTCTCTACCTGTCCTGGGCCAATGCTTTGAAAAAGTGTCTAGCTGGTCTCTCCATCTCCCCCATTACGCATACATTTTTTTTTCCTAAAACTAATAAGAAGGAACTAAAGTGTTCTTCATGGACTCAATAAGTTTTTATGAATACCGGTGCATGAAACTAAGAATCATATGCAACTACCCTAAGTCCTAAAAAGCAGCCCTACAAAGTCCATGAATGGGGTCGATCAATGCATATTATTTAAATTTTCTTTATATATTGTTATTTAAAATCATTGAACGCTCCACTATGCCAGCTAAATAATTACGTATTTGCTTTTATATACCCGCAGCGCAGCGTTATCATCAAATCAGCCGCCCGTTTTGTACCTGAAAGGAGACTACCTTTTAATTCTTCGACAAACAATAGTAGGTGGTAGAGAAATAATATACTAGAAGTGAGAAATCTCATTTTGTATTGATAACACAGAACACAGAAACAGAACAGATATTCGCGATCGCGAATGCACTGTCTTTAATAATAATATTGTACTATAGCCCTCCTAGTGAATGTTAGCGTGTTATTATTACTACTGCGTTAATCATTGCAATAATACGCTCCCATTTTGAGTTCCCAAAAATTCCACTGCTATCATCCGTAGCTTTATCTGTAATTTTTATATGGACAAACAAACCGTTACTATTACTGTAGGTAGATAATAGGAATCGAATCTGCCTTTAACACACGGCTACGTTAAAAGATAGGTAAGTACTAATATTGTCGTCCACAGTACCCCTAGAGGGAGTTTTCTAACTATTAGGTACCTACCTACCTCATTTGCGATTGGGTTAATTAAAATTCTTGGAAAAATAATATTTTTTTTAAGTATTTTAGTTCTAAAATTAGTATAGAAGCACAGCGCCTCAGTACTTACCTATCTTTTAACGTAGCCGTGTGTTAAAGGCAGATTCGATTCCTATTATCTTCCTACAGTAATAGTAACGGTTTGTTTGTCCATATAAAAATTACAGATAAAGCTACGGATCATAGCAAACAGTATGATACGGGGCATAGCCAGGTTTTAGTTATTGGGGGGTTTCAAGAAAATAACACAACAAAAATTAGCAATGAAATGGCATTAACTATTCCTGTGATATTTTTTTTAATTTATACACCTCAGCCCTTATTATTTCATAAATTTCGGGAGGGGTTTGAATTGTTGCTCTTTTTCTTTCTTTATTAGACATTGGCAAAAAATTCAGTATGATTACTAAGCCTTTTCCAGTGCATTCTCTTACCCCCGTATTCTAAGACGTATCCTTAACTCCACTTTACACTCAAGGAATGTCTGTCTCTTTCCACCAAATGTCAACTATAAAAAGCAAGTTGAGACAGACGCTCCTTGAGTGAAGAGTGGAGTTAAGGAAACGTCTTAGAATACGGGGGTTAGTACCCCTCTTTACCCTCATAATTAAACTAAATCTTTTAAAATATAAATTGCCGTGAATACACCTTTACCCTGCAGTTGATTGTTGAACTGATGATTTACTGCATTCTGAACTATATACCTACAGAGAGACAATGTGTTGTAAATATTGTTTGTTTGTTTTTGGATGTGTTGTACTCTTATTTAAATATAACACAGGCCATTTAGATTAATTGTATTTTATAATGTTTTACTGACTTTTGTTTACTTGTCATTATTGTTTACGACTTTGTATCGAATAAATATAATAATATATTATAACGGTGTGTTTCTGTTCCAATAAATGGTTATGGGCAATTAGATCAAGATTTACAATAACACTGGAGTAAATTTTGGTAATAATGGAGCCGAATATTGTAAGTACACCGGGTATGAGTTCGGGAGTTAAGGTCCGGCCAAACCAACGCGGTGGCGGTGGCGGTGGCGGTGGCGGCCGCGGTGGCGATCAGGGGCCTTAGAGAAAAATCAGGCGAGGCGACGTGTCGTGTCGCCTTCAATCAAAATTGTATAGACTTTGGCAGGTGACAGCGTACCTCACGCCTACTGTCACTGTCAAAATGCATACGTTTTAAACTGAGGCGACGCGACATGTCGCCTCGCCTGCTTTTTCTCTAGAGCCCCAGTTACTGCAGTAGTACTTGTATCGACGGGTTCAAACCAAACGCGATCTGCGGCCGCCCGCGCGATCCGTACAGAGTCTGCACGCGCGATCACTTGCGGCCGCCAGTGTTGCCAACTTAGTGGATTTTCCCCTAAAACTGGTTGTTTAGACCAGTTTTTCAACGGGGAAATTTTGTTTTAGTGGCTGGTGGTTTTTCTTAGTGGTTTTGTATCCTAATAAGGAATTTATAAAAATGCAAAAATATAAAATACTGAAAAAAGTAAAAATAAAAACACTCCCATCTAGTATTAGAAACTAGGACTTCTAACTTCACTCGTATAGAGTGTGTAGTTCGTGGGTTCGAGTCCCACCCACCAGGATTTTTTTCATTGTTTTATTATCTTTAAAAAAATTATATAAAAAAAAGTAAGATTAAAATTGTTTTATTGAAATTTCAATGCGTACTATTTTTTTTTTGTAGGTTTATACCCAAAATTCGACTTTTTCTAGTGTTTGGTACGATCCCTTAAAAAATAATGTTGTTGGCAACACTGGTTCACTTCGCCCGAACGCAGAAATCCTGAACGCGTTGGTGTGAACGGCTGAGATCGCCACCGCGGCCGCCACCGCCACCGCGGCCGCAGATTGATCGCGTTGGTCTGTGCGTACCTTTAAGGTGACTAATAGTAGCTTACCTACATTTGCCAAGCTAAATGGCCATGACAATTACAATCTGTGGAAGTATCTTATGCAAAAGTATTTAGAATATGATGATTTGTGGGATATCACCAATGGAGTTTATTTGGAATCTGAAGTTTATACAATTAAAAATAGACAAGCTCTGTGTAAAATTGCTCTAATGGTCGAGAGTAATTGTATACCACATATACGTGATGCAAAAACCAGCAAAGAAGCTTGGGATAAACTTCAAGCTGCCTATGAGGATCGTGGACTTACGAGACGACTTCGTTTGCTCAGAAAACTATTTAATGTAAAGCTAGAAGAATATACTATGATTGGGGATTACATTACTGAAATCATGCTTATCTCACAAAAATTAAGTGACATCAGTTCACCAATAGATGACGAGTTCCTGGCTGTCATTATGCTTTCAGGATTGACATCTAAATATGATCCTATGGTGATGGCTATAGAAACATCAAAGAAAGAAAAACTTTCTACAGACTACGTTAAATCAAAACTAATTCAAGAGGATGAAAGGAAATGTAATGAAGATATTGCATTATTTTCACGAAAAGGAACAAAAGATTGGGTGCAAAATGAAAGAACTGGGACAAAGAATATTGTAAAATGTTTTCGCTGTAACAAATTGGGACACATTCGACGGTTCTGCAAAACTAAGATATCTGATAATGTGTCTGCGGCAGCAAGCAGCGAAGATAACGGAGAAAAAATAAATATTGTTACATTGTATACTGCTTTTTCTATTTCTTTAGGTTCTAGGGACTGGTTTGTAGATTCTGGAGCGACAGCACACATGACTATGCATGATGATTGGCTAAATATAAACAAAAATCAAATAAAACCGGCTGAAGTCACTTTAGCTAATAATGAAAAACTTCATACATCTTGTTCCGGTAATGTGTGCATAAATTTAAATAATTCTAGTATAAATAGTATATCAGATGTAGCGTATGTGCCTGGATTATCAACTAATCTGCTATCAGTAAGTAAACTGACTGACAAGGGTATGGTAGTAGTATTTGACAGTAAATCTTGTACTATGTATTCACGCAATAATATTCAGCTTATGGGGGACCCACTGTGTAGTGCGTCACGATGTGGAAATATGTACAAACTGGATGTTGTTGAGAATAATAATATAAATAATACTATTATTGGCTGTGATGATTATTTAAGTTATTTAGGAAATTCGGACACAGATCAGGAACTATGGCATAGGAGATTAGGTCATTTGAATTTTCGGTCTATGACTTTATTGAAAGATAAAATGTCAAACGGTATAAGTTTTAAAAACAATGGCTTAGATCAACCATGTGAATCCTGCATTATGGGCAAGCAAAGTAGGCAACCTTTTTATAAGAAAGGAGGCAAAAGAGCCACTCAAAAATTAGGTCTAATTCATAGTGATATTTGTGGCCCTATGCCCGTTAACTCATATAGTGGAGCTAGATATTTTTTACTTTTTATTGACGATTTTACTAGGAAAACTTTTGTATATTTTTTAAAACAAAAAAGTGAGGCCTTTTATCATTTTAAAAATTTTAAGGCTTTGGTTGAAAACCAAACTAATATGACCATTAAATGTTTGAGGTCTGATAATGGTACAGAGTACATGAGTAATGAATTTACTTATTATTTAAGAAGTTGTGGCATTCGACATCAAACTACTATTCCTTACACACCACAACAAAATGGAGTAGCTGAGCGGGCCAATAGAACTATTGTGGAAAAGGTAAGGTGTATGCTCAATGATGCGAAGTTACCACACACTTACTGGGCTGAAGCTGTAAATACAGCTGTATATTTAAAAAATCGTGCTCCTACTCGGGCGGTTATGGGTTTTACACCCGAGGAGAAGTGGACAGGTAATAAAATTAATTTAAGTCATTTGAGAATTTTTGGCTGCAATGCTTATGCTCATATTCCAAATGAATTAAGGAAGAAGTTGGACTATAAGAGCAAGAAACTTATATTAGTTGGCCATTGTGACGATAGCAAAGGCTATAGATTAGTAGATTTAAATGAACCAAGAAAAATTATTAAATCACGTGATTCGATGAAACAGGTATTCTAACTAATATCAAAAACCTCAGTATTAAATCTAATGATAGCAATGAAGAATGTATAACTAAAGCCTGTAATAATGACATTTCATTACTTCATGAACATACAATTGAAGCGGCAAATGATACTGGAACTATGGAAATACAATCTACAGAATTCACTCAGAATCTTAATGTTGAAGAAGAATTGAATATTGAAGAAAACGGTATATTAGAATCTAATGAAGAATATATGGAATCCGAAATTATTAATAATAATGATGATGAAGAAGAATATTTTGATGCAGAAGAAAATTTTGAAACACAAGAAAACATTGAAGATAATCGTAGGTACCCATTACGAATTAGAAGGCCAAAACAATTTCCTGACTATATACTTTATAATGTTGATTGTGATGGTGTATGTAGTTTAGATGATCCATTGTCTCTTAAAGAAGCCATGAGTCGAACCGATGCGAATCTTTGGAAGAAAGCAATGTCGGAGGAATATGATTCACTGGTTAAAAATGGAACTTTTCAGTTGGTGAATCTACCTCCAGGTAGAACTGTTGTAGATAACAAATGGGTATTTAAGATCAAAAGAGATGAAAATGGATGCCTGGACAGGTATAAAGCAAGATTAGTTGCAAAAGGTTTTACTCAAAGACACGGTATCGACTATAATGATTCTTTTTCACCGGTGGTAAGAACTGCAACAGTCAGATTACTGTTAGCCACAGCAAATGAAATGGACATGGTGGTTGACCATTTAGATGTTAAGACGGCTTTTCTCAATGGAGATCTTAAAGAAGACGTATATATGAGACAACCACAAGGATTTATTATAGAAGGTCAGAAAGAAAAGGTATGTAAATTAAACAAGGCTTTATATTGATTAAAACAGGCGTCAAGAGCTTGGAACGAAAAATTACATGAAGCTCTATGTGACATAGGTTTCTCACGCTGTAATAATGAACCCTGTGTATATATAAGAAATAAGAACAATAACAGAATCATAATAACTGTTTATGTCGATGACCTATTATTTTTTAGCAATTGTATAAAAGAAAAAGAAGAGGTAAAGAAAAATTTAATGCTAAAATTTGAAATGAAAGATTTAGGAAATGTAAGACAACTACTTGGAATGCGTATTCGAAGAAAACCTGGAGTTATGTGCATAGATCAAGAGCAGTATATAAAATCATTATTAGAAAGATTCAAAATGGAGGACTGTAATGCAACAAAATCTCCAATGGAACTAGGTTTAAAATTATCTAAATCTCAAAATTGCTTAGAAGGTATTCCATACAGAGAATTATTAGGATCATTAATGTATCTGGCCAATACGACTAGACCAGATATAGCATATGCAACAACCTATCTTAGTCAATTTAATAATTGCTATGACAATGAACATTGGCAAGCGGCAAAAAGGATTTTGCGTTATTTAAAAGGAACCCTCGACTTGTGTTTAGTATATAAGAAAATTAACTCTTTTGTAGTGGGATATACAGATGCTGACTGGGCAAACAATTTTGATAGAAAATCGTTTACTGGGTTCGTTTTTTCTATGGGAGGCGGTGCTGTAAGCTGGCAAACGAAAAAACAGAATACTGTGGCATTAAGTAGCACAGAGGCGGAGTATATGGCTTTAACGAATGCTACTAAAGAAGCTGTTTTCCAAAAGAATTTAATTTCAGAATTGTTTGGGGACTGCCAAAGCATTAAAATTTATAATGATAATAGGTCTGCACTTCAAATTGCTAAAAACTACATATGCAATAATAGAACTAAACATATTGATGTAAGGTATCACTATATTAGAGAGGCATTAGAAAATAAATTAATTTTAGTAGATCATTTAAAAACAAATGACATGGTTGCAGATATTCTTACAAAACCATTATCAGGTCCAAGGTATCAGAGACTCCGATCAGTCCTAGGATTACAGACCATAGACTTAAAAACTGTATAGACAGATTTTAATTTTGTTATTATTAATTTATTTTGTTTATTAATATAGACTCGTGTTATAGTTATATAATAGCATGTCTATATTAAGGTGGGTGTGTTGTAAATATTGTTTGTTTGTTTTTGGATGTGTTGTACTCTTATTTAAATATAACACAGGCCATTTAGATTAATTGTATTTTATAATGTTTTACTGACTTTTGTTTACTTGTCATTATTGTTTACGACTTTGTATCGAATAAATATAATAATATATTATAACGGTGTGTTTCTGTTCCAATACAATGTTCTTAGCAAACCATGGATTCACCGTGCGGGTGCCGGGTCCATCGCGTGGTTGAAAGGCAGGGGAATGAACTTCAGCGTTCCCGGACTTGAGACCGCGAAGTAGGTTTAAAGGCCTTTTGAACTCTCACCTGCACTGTGTTCACTACCCTCTCTACTCAACCAAATATTATATGATCCTGTTAGCGCCATCCTGGAAACACGCTCCATTAAAGTTCCGACGGCTGTTCTCGGAAGGCCAAGATCCTTCAATAGACGGTGCAAAGACTTTGCTGGAATTCCTCTTGCACCAACTTCCACTGCATAAAGTTGAGTTTTAAATCCGTTTCTAGTAATTTCGTTTGTGAGATCAAAATATTTGTTCGACTTGATGTTGTGGTCCTTAGGTATGTTTGTTTCCCACGGAACGGTGAGTTCTATAAGTATTACTTTCTTCAAGCACCGAGAGTACACCAGTATGTCTGGTCTATAGGCTGAAACTGCTAGTTCGTCTGGAATCTTGTAATGTATTTAAAATGTATCCATGAATATTTTCCAGTCTTGTGCTTTGTCCAGGATTGAGTAAGGTTTACTTTGAGTTATCTTGAGTTGTCCCTCCTTTACAAAAGTAGTCAGTCTTTCATTTGTTGTTAATCCTTTTCTGGCTCTAGCAATACTGAGACTTACAGCTTCACGAATAATTTCTGGAACTTTATCATGTCGGTGCGAATAATGACCTTTTTCAAGTAGAGTTTTGCACCCAGCAAGTATATGTCTGGCCGTCCCTACAGCAACACCGCACAATGTACATGTCTTATCTGTTGCCTTCCCCCATCTTACCAGATTACTCTGGTCAGGTAGGGACATTTGAAAGGCATTCAGATAGAACTTAATAAGTGCCGGAGACCAATCGTACATGAGTGTGCGCCATTTCAGGGCTGGAGGAATACAAACTTCCCCCAAAGTAAGCCATTCATTCTGTACTTCTAGGGTCATCGCGTGAACTCTGTAGCCATGCTCTTCATCTTCCCTAAGGAAAGATTTAATAACATCTTTATCAAATTCCTTTTTCTTCCAACCTAACCCCCTTTTGCTGATCTGGGCACCGCTCATAAATGATTTATGAAACTGAAGTCTTGACTCCATCTCAGAGGCCAATGAGTCTTTTGGGAGAGATGCAATCAGATTATCCCGAGAGTTACTCAGGATTTTTTGCTTGGTTACACGTAGATGTTTGTACAACTCAATTGTTTTTTTAAAATTCATTCCAAATTGTTGCTGTCCCCTGAACAGCGTAGAGGAGTCAGCGCCCTGAGCTAATCCAAGCCAAGACTTAAGTTTTCTTATGACAGTTGCATCCAGATTTACCAAGAGTTTTGTTGAAGTCGTATACAAGAAAAGGCCATGTTAGACGAGATGTTAGGTAGTTGTCATAAATCCAAGCTTTCTTGACATTACTAATTGGCTGTTGATCTACCTTGTTGATGTCATTAATAAAGCGTTCCACAACTAAATCTAAGGATGGTGTTCTTCCTTTAAAATCGATCCTTCTGCCCAGAAATTTGAAAGGCATGGCTTCCTCTACTGGGGCTACTTTCTGCCCTGCTATGAACAGTTCTGGGTCGTATGACGTAAACCTAGTATTTCGTCTGCCCAGACACAGACAGAAGCATTTTGATGGTTTTGTTCTTATGCCGTTCGACCATACACAGAATTCGTCTACCAGAGTAAGCAAATTCTGGCATTGTTTTGGATTGCGTGTTAGCACTGCTAGGTCGTCTGCAAATGCTAAGATGGACTCCGAATATACATTATTTAACTTAAATCTATATCCCCACTTCTTTTCACTAGTTTTAAGTTTGTCAATTAAGATGTTAATAATAATATTGAAAGCTATTGGTGAGAGGCAACAGCCTTGAAATAGCCCAACATTATATTTAAGAGGATCTGTGAACCCATCTTTATTTGTAATGACAAATCTTAAGTTCTTATAATAATTAGCAATTATATCCATGATCACTGTTGGGAAGTTATACCATTTTAGGGCAACTTGTAGCAATTTATGCTGGACCGATCCAAAAGCATTTTCCAAATCAATCCAGCAGACACTCAATTGACGCTCGTGCTCCCTGGCATCCTTCAAACATTCCGAAAGTAAGGTGTTGTGTTCCAAACAACCAGAAATTCCCGGAAGAAATCCTTTCTGGTGCTGGGATAAAAAGTACTTGTTTGTGATCATAAACCTCGACATTCTTGCTTGAAGTATAGAAAAGAAGATTTTGGACATAGTGTTTGTTAACGCAATAGGTCTTGTATCTTTAGGATCAGTAACCTCAGGCTTTTTTGGTATAAGAACAAAAGCTGCTTCTCCGAACACAGTCGGTACTTGTTTGCTTGACCATATTCTACAGTAGATGTTATGTAAACACTTGCGAATGTGAGGACACTTTTTATATATAATGTAGGGTATGCCATCCGGACCTGGTGCTGACTTTACGCTTTTCTTCTTCACTTGCTCCTCAGTCTCTTCAATGCTTGGTGGATTGCATTGAAAGTCTACTGCAGGATTATGCGGTCGTGTTGAAGGTGGATCCGGGTATGCTACCTCTCTTTGTGGCATTGCATAAGTCTCACTGAAGTGTTTATAGATTTGTTCTTTGGTCAGCAAAAGTCTTCCACTATTTTCACTGAAAATCTTCTTAGCATAAATAAAAGGGTTTTTGTCGAATCTAACTTCATGCTGGGCTCTATTAAATTGATTTTTATTATCTTGTATCTGGAGACAAATTCCCTGCATGTTACAATCGTATATGTACTCCAAAATAGTTAGCACTTCCAGGTATTGTAAAAAAAAAATATGACAAGTGATTTTGCACATTTTCTATCAAGATCCCAGACTTTGCAGTTGCGCATGGTGTGTACTTATATATATATGTAGGTAGGTACTCTAGTTTACTCAGGTGAAAGAAATGAAAATACTAATTGGAAAATATTTCAGTTTAATATTAACATAAATTATTGTATACAATAGTTTTCAATTTCGTTTTCTATCACTTTTCAGTTACAGGAACTATTAATATTTCTAATGTTGAACCTTGTTTTTCGTTTTTCTTTTCTTTTTTTGAAATAATTCTCATATTATTTGTATGATAGATAACATGCTGGTTTAGTTTATCTTTTCTATAGAATTTCATTTTACATCCAAGTTTATCTTTAAATGGACACTGGAGCTTCTTAGCATTCTGGTGTATCTTCATGTGCCTAGTGAGTGTATCAGTTCTTGTAAATCTTGTATTACAAATTTTGCAAAAAAACTTACTTTCTCCATGTTTTAACATATGAGTTCTTAAATACCTCTTAATTCTGAATCTCAGTCCACAAGTATCACAAGACAAAGGCTTAATGACTTTATGTGTCTGTAAGTGAAGCCTTAGCCTCTTATCACTTGTAAAACTCTTGGTGCAATGTATACAAGTGTTATTATGATTTGCAGTAGCTAAATGCAACACCAATGTTGATTTTCTTACATAAATAGCATCACAATGGTCACACTTATATTTTGGTTTAACATATACTTTTTTATGGTGATGCTGGTGCAACGCTATGTCAGTTAAAGAACCAAACACATTAGAACACAAATAGCAGTTAAACACTTGAGGTATGTGCTTGTCAGTTACATGGCTCAGTAACATGTCTAGGTTTTCAAATAATTCCACACAGTTATTTTGAACACATTTGTACTTTTTTAATGGTAGGTGAGCTTTTAAATGCCCACGAAATTGGTTGTAATTGGGAAGGTTTATATCACAATATGGACAAGAATAACTTAATAGTTGGGCTGAGGTTTCTTTGGAGGTAGTGTCATTGAGGCCATCTGGCCAGACTTTGTGGGTGTGCAAGTGATTCTGTAAATGGTTGCATTGTGCAAAACACCGACCACAAAGTGGACACTGATAAGTTTTCTCTTGATACATCTTTCTATGTAACTCCAACGTCTTGTATTTTTTAAACTCTTTTTTGCAAATTTCACATGAAAACTTATGAGTAATGGTATTAAGAGTGTGGCAATTCAAATTATATAAATCTTTATTTTCTTTAATTCCCTCAATTTCGTTTACTACCAAGTAGCAAGATTTTTTATGATTGAGGTATATATTTAAAGAATTAAATACAGTTTTGCACTGCCCACATCTAAAGGTATCACCTGTAGTATTACTATAATATCTATTCACATCCATTTTACCTTTAATAAACCTCAATCAATATTTTTTTTGTTTGTATTCTCGTTCTTCACCAATATTGCCAGTGCCAATACCAATAGTACCAGTGCCAGAGTAGAAAAATATTTATAGTGAGCAGTTTAGAATATGTGGCTTTTAGTTTGGAATAACCTTGTTATTAAAATAAGACATTATCAAAATATACTTGATATTTAAGGAGCAGCACAGCACAAATTAGATATGACCTCACAAGGGCCAAAAGTGATCATTCTCAGGATGACACCTATCTGAAAAAATATATATTATTTATAAAACATTGTTTGATATGGTATTGTAATATTTACGACAAGGTAGGATTAAAACCCTTCCGCTACACTGGGGCCGTCTAGGCGGTCTAGGGCGCCGTAAGGCACCCGTGATGATGATATGTATGTAATATTTACTACTTATATTTATTAAGTGTTAAAATTAGTACAATTAATTTCTCTCAGAAATTGTGTTTGATATTCCCTTGATATATTCATTGTGGGAAGAAGATTGAAAGCTCAAATTATGGAGTTATGGGCCTCTTTATATAGCCTAGTCATAGCCTTTAAAGACCTGTTTTTGAGGTTTCTGTAGTATTTCTTTTTTATATGATTTTCTAGGAGTTAATTTAAGACTTTTTTGGAATTAAATTAAGGAGTGTTAAGGGAGTTTTGGAGACTTCTACAAAGCTATGGGTTGGAACCGGATCACCTCTGCTAAGGATGCATTTTGCTAACTAGCATTAAAACTTGAATTTCTTATAGTTCTGTAATTGAGATCTCAATATTAGGAATGAATACTAGTTAGCAGAATGCCTCCTTTGCAGAGGTGACTCTGCTTGAGCATTAGCTTATCTCTTTACACAACTAATTAATAAAATGGGTTGTCCTATTTCTAAACTAGAGTAAATCTAGTTTTTAGGTTCATTAGTGTTTGACTGGATGTTGAGTTGTATGCAGCTATAACAAACAACTGGTTCTAGCGAAAACATTGAGCCATGGGCCGTGAGCGTGAATGGAAATCAATATCAGAATCAATGGAAGAATATGAGTATTTGAGTAAATTATAAATACTAACCCCCACCAGACAAACATACAATCACATAAATTAAATAGTATTTAAAAGAAATTAAGACTTGAAACCTTGGAACGCAAGTAAAGAGAAATAAAAATAAATCTGTGAAATAAATAATATTATTATTATACATACATACACAGATTAAATAGAGTATTATTTTATTATTCTATTTTTTTTATTGAATGGCCTCTTCGCATTGCGCGATTTTTTGCCAGTGTCATGTGGGAAGAAAAAATAATTGAATGTATTATTAGTAAAAAGAGGGATAACAGGATGGAAAGGAATCGGAAAAGGGAATGGCGACATGGCCGTATGTAAGCATACGATATAGTCTTGCCAATATCAAGTGAAGGAGGAAAAATAATCTACCTACAGTAAAATGGTTACCGCCATTTTACTGAAGATTATTTGAGATTGCAAAACACCGAGATCACTGCGTAAATGCTACACTTCTCTCACTTAATAATACTATACGAATACTTATTCTACAAAAATGGTACACTTTTGACCAATAATAATTTTAAACAAATTAATATGATAACTATAGTAGAAACACGCGTCTACAGTTTTCGGGCTACCCTCATAGGAACAATAATATTATTATTATATTATTTCTTTATATGTTAATGCCTTCTACGCATTACGCATTATTTTGGCCATGTTAAAATAAAAAAAAGCGCCCTTTTGGATTTTGATTTCCACAGATCTATACTATGACGTAACTTTCGTTTCTATCGTTGCAGAAATAAACAAAACAACAATATAGATTCACTTGTTATCTCCCATCTCGTTCATGCTTTTGCGACGTTCGAGCGTAAAAAGCGACCATGTTCTTGGCTAGGGAAAAAAAAGTTACCTCCTTTTTCATGCGTTTCGGAAACGTTAACATTATCAATAAAAGTAAAAAAATACGTTCTATTGTACCTACATGTCAACCTTCAGCGGACCTTTCTTTCTTCTCCCTGAAAGAAAGAAAGGTCTGTACGTTAGAAAGTAACGTGAATAGAGTACAAGCGGGTAAAATTATATATTTGATTTGAAAGAATTATTATTTTTTCCTTTAAACTATGATTAGTAGGACAGAAGGGAATTGGTAAATAACTATCAGTGTACAAAAAAATCAAAGAGGCTTCCTTTTTGAGTCTGGAAGTAAATTATCCAAGATCATAATACTCTATTACCTACTACTTTTTGCCAAGAAACTAAATGGTCTATAAAACAAAATGTTAAACAAGTTCGTTGCCGCTATATTCTGTTCTCACTTCAACCAATCAACGCTCAGAAATAGCTTTGGTTGGATCTCACTTTTTTTAAAATTTGTATGAGGGCTTTGTATAAATATCGGATATTATATATTTATTTAAATCTTTATTGCATACAAAATACAAAGGCGGACTTAATGCCGCTAGGCATTCTCTACCAGTCAAACCTTCGGGACAATAAAAGCAGTTAAGTGAGGTAGGTGCAATACAGTAACTGAGTATATAATCTTCTGTTCTCACGACTGGAAAGGCGATTTAAGACCCAAGGGCGGCTCCCTATTTATATCTTCGCTTTTTGGCAACAAGTGTTTCTTTAGGGCATTTTCATTGGAAATGACACATTGCTGATTTGAAACTGACCTTATTTAATTAACTCTGTGTTTGAATTTATATTTAATTATTACAATATTTTATATCAATTAAATATAAATTATAAGAAAATATTTTAATGTAGATGGTAAATATAAGAAATAGTCTACTGTTTGTGATATTTGCAACAAATTCAACACAATAGAATACAGTTGAAATTTTAGTTAATGGGAAGTTTTACAGTTGTTATTATTTAACTCAATTTAATATAATAACGTTTAATTGCTATCTACAAAAACTGTTTTCGTTTGGAGAGTGGTAATATAATACCGAGTAATTTTGAGTTAGTAGTTTAGGAAAATAAATAACTTCATATGAATATTTTTTTTAATTTACTTATTGTAACTATGTTTAATAGGGTATTAGACATTTTTTTATAATGTGTTTAAATTCTGTATTTATTGTATATTAATTCCTGGAAAATAGGATATTGGTGGGCCAATATCTTCGTAGAGTTCATATAATTCTATGTGTAAAAAACCCTAAAACTATGCAATGGAGAAATAACACAAGGCTAATTGTAGGTGGCGCTGCAATCGCTTAGCTTCGTATTTCAATCGTAGCTTTTCGGTCATCAATTATATGATTATATTTATCGTGTTTCATCGCGATTTAAGCATTTATAATAAGTACCTTCTGTTGTTATATTGTTTAATAGTAAATAAAAACATCGTAAAAGTACCTAGACCTAGTCAAGCGACAAAACTCCACAAGTGGCAACATTTTGCAACCCCCATTAGAATTAGTAACAAAAAAGTCCGCTAAAACATATAAATCAGTGGCTAATGTCAGAAATGTAGATATTTTTGAAGTAAAATAAAACAACATGAATTCCATTCAACAATTATATATTTATATAAACATGTATACATTAAAGATTAAACAAATAAAAAAAATATTGCTTAAAATTAATACTGCCATTAGATGCCATTGTTTAAATGTCATGAACGTCTGTGGACATTGTCATGGTAAAATAATATATTTAAAAAATTAACCATACAAAGCTATATATTATTATATATAGGTCTTTTATTTATATATTATAAATAGAATATATACACGATACTTTGAAGTAAATTGTTAATACATCATATAGATACACTGTCATAATTATATAAAAGAATTTATATACATACTTTGAGCTATGAAACAAGAAGTGAGGCATAAACAATGCACCAACAGACTAGCTACTTGCATTTACGGACTTACAAATTGGCCACAAGAATAAATACATAATATACATAAATCATCACAGTTGTATGTGTAACATTTGATAAAAGGCAGCTTATAAACCGCCTATTAATTTAATTGCACTACCCTAAATCAAACCAATAATTTATATAATTTAGTGTTTATGCAAAATAAATAGACATAAAATATTATTTGATTTTCTTTTAGAATTTCATGATTTTAATTAAATCATTATAAAATTGAGCATAGAACTTTAATGTAGGCTTTATTTCATTAATTTGATTATAACTATGTTATTATTATGGCAACTGAATCAAATTCGATATTATGGACATAAATTATATAATTGTAATATGTTTATATAACCAATCTACATATAGGTACTGAGCATAATAATTCTAGTGGTAATGTAAAAGATTATATTAATTTAGTTCTAATAGGGAATAGAAGCTCACATCTAATACTACGGCTATGTTAAAACGCGAATACAGTATCAATGAGAAATATAGTATATATGAGCAACCTTACTTACAAATATGCCATTAAAGCTTTTGTAAATGACCTAAATTATGCTATAATAACACATCTATGTACAACATATACAAATGGAATGTAAATTTTGGACTTACAATTAATAAATAATAAACTTAACATAATTTAACAATATCAGACTCACTTAAATTCTTATTCCTCATATTATTATGCCAGCAGCCAACCACTTGAGAAATACCTGCATTCACAAGCTACACAATGTGAGCAATCATTTTATGTAAACGAGATTCTAAAACTATACTTTTTTATTAAATACAAAAAATGAGATTCAAAAATAAAATTAGTGTTAAAGAGATTACAATAAAACATGGTTTACAAACTAGTCCTTCTATTCATATAAACTTTAAAAGGCATTTTAGTTAAAATGATTTTTCATCTCTTTTTTATTTAACATAAATTTTATTGAATTGGTAAGAAAGGGAAGAAACACTGTTTTAACTAAAACACTCTATCAAGTTTTTAGAATAAGAGGGTAAGTTTGTACGTATACCGGGTGGTTTTAGTATTCATAACGTTATACTAATATTATGTTCGTTTGATAATACGCAAAAATAATTAAAAAAAAATCATTCATGAAAAGTACAACAAAATTATTCTAAAAAAATATTGATAATTACAGTTTATCTACGCGGAATTTTCTCGGGTAGAGAATGTTGTACTTATAATAAAATGCAGGGTGAATTTGAAAGGATGTACTTTGGGCTAATATGAGGTTCTGCTGATCAAATCGAACTTTTCCCGTGGAACCATGTGTCGCAAATGAAAAAAAATTTTGGCTTCCCCATACAAATTGGTCATTTTTAACTAGTTTGTATGGAGAAGGCATTTTTTTTTCATTTGCGGCACATGGTTCCATGGGAATAGTTGTTCGTATTGATCAGTAGAACCTCTTATTAGCCCAGAGTACATCCTTTCAAAGTCACCATGTATAATACTTACATTTTTAATGGACTCTATAAATGAAACCTATTAGTATGTGATAACAGTGATCGAAAAATCACCCGGTATGTTTAATATAAATATTAGGTACAATGTTTTTAAATATAAATAACTTTACCTTAGTGAGCTGTTATAAATTAAAAAATCGTAGTAAAAGCAATGTTACGCCGCGGTCCAATTTGCGATTACGTTAAATGCCTATTCTGTATACGCTATAAACACTGGTTTAAATTATCTGGTATTCGAACATATTTTAAGTGACGTCACTCTAGTCTTAGACTTAAATACGACTGTACACGGAAAACAGGTAAAGCACTGTATTCAGCTATTAGTGTATACGTGTATATGCGCCTGGACCACATACTTTCGTGAACGTATTTGATTGTATTCGATTTAAGCGCAATTTGGACCGAGACATTAGTTGAACTCAACTGTGTCAATCGAAGAGATCATCGATAGGCGTATCAGCTTAAATTATACCAGTAGGTATGTAATATTAAACGTAAAAAAAACTGCATAAATATTACTAATAAAAAATAATATTTTTATGCAAAATTCTTAAAAATTACAACACTGTTGTGCATTGCATTTGAAATTCTACTGATACATATGAAATCGCCTTAATAAATATATAGTTGCGGATTTAACAGACTTTTACGAAAAATTCAGGACGGAAAATATCTTTAAAAGCATACAATAAATTAAAAAACAAACAAAAACAATAAATTATCTTATATAAAATTATACATTTTATAATTTCAAGTATTGATTAAAAAATGATTTGGTAAACATATTTGGCCAATATTATCATTATACATAGAAATAAATACTCGTAAGTGGCTGACTTATCATCTTAAATCAAAATTATAATTTAATTGTTTTACAAATCAGTAATACTTACATAATTTTTATTTAACTCTCTAAATGGCAAATCACTTCATTCCTAAATATAATATTATTTTATTACTGAATTATTAAATAATAATTATGATATGAATAAACAACAGTTTGGTTATAAATAAAACCTTTAGCTTAGGCCATGAAACTAATAATAATATATGGAGTCGCCATCGTGCCTTAAATAGCCTATAAAAAAATGTCAAACGAGTTCCTTGCCGCCATATTGAGTTCTTACTTAAACCATTCAATCACCAATTCATCAACACTCAGTGAGGGCTTGTGTTCTTTTTTCTTTTATTAAATTAAATTTGTATGGCGGCGGCCATCTTCTGTTCTCAAAACTGAAAGGCTATTTAAGGGCCATGGGCACCTCCCTATTATATCTCCATGGCTTAGGCGCAAACGAAGCACCACTCAAGTCCTGCGGCTAAAACTGGTACTAAAAAATGTATTGCAGTTTGACAGAAGTATGCTACAGAAGCGCCACGGCTATCGGACTTGAGTGGTGGTTCCGACTGTCATTACGTGAGACAAACACAAATTTTTGCTTATATAGTGTACGCGTAATACGCATTATATTATTTACCTTTGGGGTATTTTTACCAGTTTTCAACAAAATTTGAGCATAGTAATATCAGCTCTATTGCGAATGATTTGAGTTGGTATTAGTTTGGCTGTGAGCTTATTTAAACATGTTTAAAGTGACAGTTATATTTGTAAAGTATGAACTAAACTTGTGAACTTTCCGCTAAAAGCACTCACATCTTGTAATGACCCCTCTGGTACGTTGGTACCAATTTTGTAACCGATTTATATAAATAATAAAAAATATTTAATAGTAAAGTATACAATAAAAATATATTTATAAAAGTTTTAAATTTGAATGGAAATATTTAGAAAAGAAAGGAATAAAAAGAAAATATATAACCAAAGTAATTATGTTGCCTTTTGTATATTTTGTAAATTCAGGCTGAATTGGAAAGTATTTTTGTTAATTAGTAGACTTTAATAATAATATACAGAATACAAGGCTTTACAAAAACCATACAATAATTATCTACATAATAAAAAGTTGATCAAGAAAATGCAAAGCAAAGAGATCTTTGCATTTGAGGCATTTTAAATATGTTTTATTTGGTTTTTATAGTTACTAAATAATATTATAGTATTACACTTGATAATATTAAAGATATCCAAACTTATCACGTTTATGCATGGCTAAGATACTTTAATATGCGAGAATAAAAATCCTGCTTAACCCTAATAAATATGACCTCCTAAATAAAATACTTATACTCGGAATATCTAAGTTTCATAGTACTTACACTGTTATTTTTGTGTATTTAAATACACAAAAAAAGGTGTAAATAAAAAGTTACATATAAATTTTGTAACCGTTTTTTTTTCAATGTTGGTCACAACCTAAAATACCGATATTTATATATTGCAATGTTGAATTATTTATTGAAGTGTTTCTCAGCATACCTCAGTGTTATGGTCTAAGTCTGTGTCGCCTAGCGCGTGACGGTGCGGTGCGAGTTACCAGAACTAGTGACGATGCCAGCGCCAGCCGCACGGGGGCGCGCGTCCCACCTGGCAATCTGGAATAAATATCATAAATCATATTATTAATGTTAACCCAAAAATAATATTAAGTATTAAAATATATACTCTTGAACCAAAAAATCTCATGTATTTTTACCAACTACTGACATAACAATTATTATTATATTTATGACAACGACCTTTAGTCACTGTCACTAAATTGGCAATATCAAAATATTTGGCAATAAATTTTATAGCTTCAATTTATATATTTTCTAACCGTGTCGCCTTACAAGGTGACACTGTTATTTGATTTGCTAGTGAAAATAAATTATATTTTATGTCTAAAACAATAGTGGACAATTAAGTTATATATATTATATCTAATCAGTTTAAAGTATACACAGTGGTGAAATCAGATTTCAAATCGACCTATTGATATACGATAACTCCTACACGTAGGCGCTTCGAGCTTCCTACCATGAACGTTACTGATATGTCGTGCGAGGAGATAGTACCCTGCGAAAACTCAAACGCGCCCAGTCACCCAAGCACGCCGTCACATAAATTGCAAGTAGTTGACACTCAGCATCCAGACTTATTCTCCATGCTCCATCAGATCAGCTCTGAAATAAGCGCACTCCATGCAGACAATAAACGCCAGTTGTACGACTTTAAGCAGGAAATGTTATCATCTATTGACAGCATGAACACTTACTATGACGACAAAATAAATAAACTAACCGACACTGTAGAAAAATGCACTATAGAATTGGCGTCTATTACACAACTAGCTGTGCTCGCGACTTCGTCCGCGTGGAATAGTTATTTTTTTATCATATAAACTTTCATCCCCTATTTTATCCCCTTGGGGGTAGAATTTATCAAAATCCTTTCTTAGCGGATGCCTACGTCATAACATCTACCTGCATGCCAAATTTCAGCCCGATCCGTCTAGTGGTTTGGGCTGTGCGTTGATAGATCACTATGTCAGTCAGTCACCTTTGAGTTATATATATTTAGATTATTCTTTAATACATATTTTTTGTGTATCTTGAACCGTTTTCACGGCGCACGCAACGGAAGGCTTCAAAGATGAAATAATTTCTCCCGTTTTTTACACATTTACCACTATATCTTTGCTCCTATTGGTGGCGTGATGTTATATAGCCTATAGCCTTCCTCGATAACTGGACTATCCAACACAAAAAGAATTATTCAATTCGAACCAGTAGTTTCGGAGATTAGCGCGTTCAAACAAACAAACAAACAAACTCTTCAGCTTTATAATATTATAAGTATAGATAAGTATAGATTATACTCGAATCTGCATCGCTCATACTTAAATATAACACAGCAACATGATGATTTAAATAAAAAAGTTAACATCGCACAATCAGATTTGAAAAACGTCAAAACGGAAATTAAATCCCTGAAAACTAATGAAGGGTGTCCCGGAGAAAACTACCGAGATCATTAAAGATATTGTAGTCACCTTGGCTAATAAACTGGAAGTCGAATTGTCCACAGAAGACATTGAGTTCGCACGCAAACTAAAAATAAAAACACCGGGTTACCGAAACCTATCGTAGCTAAGATGAAGTCTACACTTGTAAGAGATAACATGATTAGCAGTATAAGAACAAAAATATAACTTCTGAAAGTTGGGCATAAAGGGTAAGTCAGCAAACAAGGAACTATATAAAACAGTAAGAAAAAACTGCAAGGAAGCGGGGTTTCGGTACGCCTGGGTGAGAAATGGACGGATCCATGCACGGCGAGGGGACACCTCCCCAGTAGTGCACATACGAACAACTCAGGACTTAACGAAAATAGGCAACACTCAAAATTAGATGCATTAGATTATTCTTTATTATTGAATCACAATGTAAACACATATCTATTATGTATAAAATATGATTAATAATTTCTCAATATTGTTGTCTTTATATATATATTTCTTGATTAATAATTATTAATAACTTTATGTAATTTGTGTAGGTAAGAATGTATAGATACGTACCTACCTAATTTTAACTTAATAACATAATATTATTATGTTATTTAATTATTATTTTAATATTTGTAATTGTATATAGTAAATGACTGAATTATTCTGTGAATTTATTTAATTGAAATATGATGTTTATTATTATTTAATTCAATTTTTTTTTTTTTTTTTATTAAATTAAATAATAATAAACTAGAATTATAAATATTATTATTTAATTATATATAAATTAGAATTTGTTTACGAGTTTATGAATTATTATGTGAATTTGTTGATATAATCTATCTTTTAATTTTAATACAAATAATATATTATTACTTAATTATTATTATTATGGCAATTTATTTATTTATTTTTGTTATTATTTCTTTAAATGAATAGAATGTATATATTTGTATATAAAAAATAACTGAAATATTGGGTGAATTAATTTAATTTAATTGAAATATGATATTTGTTATTATTATTTTATTTTTATTTTTTTTTAATAAATTAGAACTTACAACATTATGCTATGAATTCCTGTGTGAGTATATTGATATAATATTTTTTTTAATTTTAATACAAATATATTTTTTTTTTTAATTTTATAATAATATTTATATATATAAGTAATTGTCATAAATATTGTAAATATAAAAAAAAAAAAATGTAGTATCTGAGCCCATGAACATCAGGACTATGGCTACATTTTGATAATATGAATTTGCTATTAATTGTTAATCCTACTAGGTAAAATATATTTTATTTTATTTTTTATTCTATTTTATTACTTAAAAAAGAAACCTTGAGATTGTAAACTTTAAGAATCCTAATATCTGGCTATAAAATGTTAAAGTAGATATGTAAATTATTGTGTTAATAAAGCTGTAAGGTTTCTTTTTTAAGTAATAAAATAGAATAAAAAATAAAATATATTTTACCTAGTAAGATTAACAATTAATAGCAAATTCATATTATCAAAATGTAGCCATAATCCTGATGTTCATGGGCTCAGATACTAGGTACATTTTTTTTTTAAATATTTATTTTACAGCTCTGGATACTTAATTTAAAATGACTTACCTAACAAGCACAGATGTGACGGCAGCCAGTTGATCGGCTGTAGGTTCTATGGCCACAGGTCTGAGCTCAGGATGTCGCTTCTTCTGCTTGTCCGCGTTCCCGCCGGGCACTGCGCAGGCCGGCGCGCCCGGGCCAGAGCTAGGGGCCACCACCAGCGTCACCGTAGCGAACGGACGCTTCGCCATGTGGAGCATCTGCTCAATAAGTACACATCATAGAGATATACAGGGTAAATGACAGCCTCCGTAGACTAGTGGTTGCGCCTTTGGCGTTGTATCCGGAGGTCGTGGGTTCGATTCCCATCCATGGCAAAAAATATTAGTATGTTTTTTCTGTACAGTTTGTCATGGAAGTGGCTAAGGAATAATTATTCTTTTTTGCGCATTAGTCGACTCGGCCCGCGGGTTCAATTTTTTGGGGCCAAATGACCGACAACCCGTCTATAAAATATAATATGTATTATATCGTTGCTTCTGGTACACATAGTATATCTAGCCTAGAGCTTAGTTTGTGACCAGAGCAATATGTGTAATTTGTCCTACATATTAAAAAAAATATATAAAAAATTTGAAAGGTTGTACTTCGGGCTAATTTTATTAAGAAGTTACAATAAATAACATCACGGGTGCCTTTTTGGCTCCCGAGAATCGTTCAAACGGCCTCAGGGTACCCAGCGAAGGGATTAACCCGTCCTCATTTTGCCTATCGTATTTGGAGGCAACACCTAACAAGTGGCGAGCTTGTTGCGTCGTTTCTGAAACTATAGCCTCGTTGTACAAAGCGGTCACCCATCCCAGGTCCGGTCTTGTTGTCATCTGCTAACCTTGTTATAAGTTGCTCAGCGACTTAGCCAATAGACTGGGGCCGCTATTATAAAGTTCTACTGATCAAATCGTACAATTTTTAGAGACCATGTGTAGCAAATAAAAAAATATGGTTTCCCCATACAAATTGGTCATTTTAACATTACTACTTTGTATGGAGAAGGATATTTTTCCCAAATTTTTCTTTTTAATTAAAAAAAAAAATCCGAAGTCGAAAAAATATTCCGAACATTACCATATGACGACAAACAATTCCCCATGCAGTAAATTTCACGTATCTGTTTTGTCTCGGATGTATCCCTATCTAAGTATTTTTTTTGTCAGCTGTCTGCTACATTCAGGGTCTCAGGGTCATGCCTGTAGTCAGTATGGTTGCCTTTATTCTGGAAGGCATACCCAAAAATATACGTCAAAATAAGTTAATATAATATTCAAGTCCCAAGTTAAATAAATTCTAACATAATTTTCGTTATAAAAAAAAAAAACAAACCTCTACAACATGTCTTCTGCGGGCTCTTCTTACGTCTGCAGCTTGCTTGGCCTTCCACACCAGCACGCACACCGCCAGAAACAGGAAGAAACACGAGAAAAACACGGAGAAGAACACAAACAGATCTATATGCAACTGATCTTGTCGGAAGAATACCAATCCGAAACTAGAAACCTCTTCTTCTGTAGGCAAAGCCCGAATGATCAGGTAAAACTTGGTATGAGTCAAATCGTGCACACTCTGAGGCAGCGTCAACACTAAACGATTTCGTAAATCCCGAACTCTCAACAAAATATTTCTTTTATCTACAGTCACGTATGTAGAAACAGTTTGAGCTTTGTAATCCGCTAGGGTATACTCAATTTTATCATGATACCAAGTCATTAAATTCTTGTCCTTTTTAGGGTCATCGAAGGATGGTATTTTTTTCATGGAGTCTATTTTGTAGAGTGACGGGTCTACTGCGACGGTATGGGCTCCGGTGCTGGAGTTGACTGAGACTACGAAGGAGCTGTCGTTAGGGCTAAGGTAGACGTCCACTGCGCCTTGCGACACGTCGAGTATGAGGCGAATGTCCACGTTCATGTAGCGAGGGTTGACGGCTACAAATACTGTTTGGCCGGGGTACAGGGGACGCGGTTTGATCTTGCATTCGTCTGTGAATAATAATAGCATTTAGGTAAGACTAACCAAACAACATCCAGTAAAAATATCTGTGAAAGTATAACACAAGTCTTAAATATGAGTGTGGAGGAAGGTCTCTATAACTTCGCTAGGCCACCCGAACGGACTGTTACCACCCCGCCTGTATACAGATGCCAAAACCATCAGTCAAGTGACCTAGTCATGTTTCGGTTTTAATCTATGGGTTCACCGGTTTTCCGGAGACTACTGCATCGATTTCTTGTCGCGGGGGTCTCTTTTCATGGTGCCGTTACGAAACAGGCGATAGATTTGCGATTAAGCAGCGTGGATATTAAAATAGACTCGCCCATTTCGTAACCGCATCATTTAGCTGGCATAGTCAGAGCGATCAATTTTGTTAAACAACGATGTATTGATTAACCATATTCATTGATTTTGTAGGTCTGCTTAACATCAGGTAGATACAAAGTCAAATGTCGTGCTTAATTTAAAAAACAATTGCTAATAGTGAAAAATAACTAAAATTTGAGACAAAAGTCATCAGATGATATACGTGCGACGCGCCCTCTTTTATTCAGTTATCGAATTATCTTAGTTAATACCCAATAAACATTTTACCTATAGACTTTCCATCGAAGCACAATTTGTTTTCAATATTAACAGTCTTGTAGCACTGATGTCCGTTCCTAGGGTCCCCCATGTACTGTTCGCGGCACTTCACACATTGGTAGCGCCAGCACTCTTGCGCAGAGTTCTTGCTGTTGCCTGAGGTTTGACAAGACGCGTCGCTCTCGGTGTTGTTGCCACAGTTACACTTCTCGCCAGTTACGGCGTCGCATGTGTCGCCGTGGCCGTGGCATTCGCATCTAGTATAAAAAGAAAATAACTTTACTATTTTCGACGCTAATTAATAATATGCGGATAAAGAGGGTATTTATAGTTTATAAATAAAAATTTTAAATAACACCATTTAAAAAATGCACAAAGAATACAACGGAACCATAAAAAGTTTTAAGCTTTCTTTTTTAGAATAAAACTGTTAACTTTGAAAAATAATACTTAAAAAGTTAATATAAATTTAAAAAATAATTATATGCAGTTTCATGTCATTTTAATGTATCCAACTTTGTTTCATATAACACTTTTCTTCTATCTGTGTACTTTTTTTTTCCTAATAGACTCTTAAAATACAAAAAAACTGCAACCCTAGTCATGTCAGATAGTGATATACCCTTTGTCCTTCCCAGCATCTCAATCTATCTCCATACCAAATTTCATCTAAGTTGGTTGAGCGATTTAGGCGAGAAAACTTAACAGAGTTACTTTCACATTTATAATTAGTATGGACTTTTGTGCGTTTGCGATATAAATCGTCCAGATTGTTTTTCACTAAGTCATGGAACGTCGCACATTTTTCACAATTATGTTACTTATTCTAACACTTATTCAGTTTTAGTAATAATCGTCAAAAAATTGTTAGCACGACGCTTATATGAATGTAAACCTATACAAAACAAATAATACTCACGGTCGACAAGCATCCCTAAAATCTTCGGATCCCCTAAAGTAGCCATTAATGCATTTTTCACACCTCGGCCCGTCCGTGTTGTTAGCGCACCGCACGCAGCGAGCTCGTGTAGCCTCCCGATACACGTCGTCCAGGTTATTGGTCACTACGTCGCGGGAGGTGGGAGCGACATCTACCGGGTCAATGGTGCAGACGCTCGTGTGACCGTAACAATGCATGGAGCACGGTATACATTGACCATTGTCCGTTGGCTCACCTACGTACATTGGCTTACATTTCTCACATTGATTGCCCTGGAATTTTCACGGAATTATTATAGTGTATAAATAAATATGCCTATTTTTATCTATTTATATCTACATAATGTTAACCAGAGCTATAAACACCAAACTAATACAATAAAATTTAAATCAATGTGCTTTTAAATTTTTTTTCATGAGCCTGTGCTGTGTTTATGGACAGTGAGGAGACAGCTACTAGATACCGCTATTAGTATATAATTTCCCAAACATTAAATGAAATATTTTATGCCATTGGGATTGCCTAAACTGACCGAATGAATAGCAAGACGAGGCGTGTCAATAAGACAGATTTTCTTCGCATTTTTTAACTTTCTAGGGCTTAATTACGAGCTGTGATTGTCTTCGGCCACATAACGTTAAGTAAAAGTCAAACTTGGAATTATCAATTCTGTTCCGATGGACATAGTTAGTTTTAGGTTAGCCGCCATCTTGAATACACGAATTTCTTGTTTGGAATTATAATCAAAGCAATAGAACTGATATTCCAATATTTGATTTTTACTTGAAGTCACCAAAAATTATCACAGCGCGTAATGTACTACCTGTTCCCTCCCTACATACTCTCTCTATGTGTTTTTAAAATATTTTAATAATCTGTATAGCCCAAGAAAAAGTCTCCAATAAAGTGATTGTTCCCGAAAATTTCCTCGTCAAAAATAAATATTACAAAAAAGTCTCACCATAGTATTATTTTGACATTCAATACACTTGTCGAGTTTATCGGGTCCCTCGCAGTCGGAGTGTCCGTTACACTGGCACTGTATGCTGCAGTTAGCGCCCACGTAGCCGAAGTCGCAGCGACACACGTCCGGCAGCACGCAGGCGCCGCGCACGCAGCCCTGCGCGCACACCGCCGCGCATGCGCCCTCCGCGCCGCGACGGTACCCCGCGCCGCATGCGCACTCGTACCCAGATGCCATGTCGTAGCAAACCTGCACCATTACATCAATCAGTCATTTCATTTTAAAAAATAATAATAATAAGAAAGCAAGCCTAAAAAGTGGTCATTTATATTGAGCACGGCGTGTGGCTTTGTGGCTACCTGATGGTAAGCAGAACTAAAAAAATACATTTCTGTTTAACAGGATTGTTCGATTCTATTACGCCGGTTTACAGTTGAGAAATGGGCGGCATCAACGACGAATTCGCAAGTTTTACTCTAATATCCTCGCTGCATTCAACCCGTTTCGTATCAATTCAACCCGTTTCCAACCCGTAACCATATGCTGAAAGGACGAAAGACGGGTAGAAGTAGTAAACTAATTTTAATTGTCACTACCCTAAAGATAGCGTCTTCAGTAGTTCGACCACAAGTTTATGCAAAAAGTTACTACCTTAGTCGCTAGTAACTATAGATAAGAATCAACCAATAAGCGAGGTTTATTTAAAAATTCTCAAATATTTAATTCAGACCTCCCATAGAAAGTCCGCCATATTTGAGAATTAGTCGAACCTTACTTAAACATTATAAGAAATATATCCCAACAATCGAACATAATTTTGTATGATCAATGATTTTATTTTATCTTTCGCTATATTTTAAGGAAAAGGACAAGAACGACGCATGCGGTGGATTCATCGCCATGCGTCGTAGTCATGTGATGTTTTTCAAAATCTTTTGAGGAATTATTTAATGCACCAAGGCATATGCACATGCGTCAGAAGAAGCAAGAATATACGCTATATATATCGCACGTTAACATAGCTATATCACATAGATCATATAGGACGCGAAAAGCCACTGTTTTATACTATGTATAGCTTTTCGCGTCTGTCTGTCCCTCTGTACGCTTAGATCTTCTAAAGTACGCAACGGATTTTGAAGCGTTTTCATCAATATTTTGGGTAATTTCTTCCGGAAGGATTATGTTTGTGATACATATAATTAGTAAAAATGCGTGCGAAGCCAGAGCGAGTAGTTAGAAGAATAGATAATATCTCACCTCTGAATCGGCTTTACATTGATGATGGTTGTTCTCGCACTCATTTTCCGGTGGACAGCGCGTATAATGCCAGCTGAATGTATCATTCGTAGTATCAGTAGTCGGATGAGAATTAGCATAAGTGGCACCACATGTGGTTCTCGACGAATAATCTACAGGAGACTCCATAGACCCCTCCGTGCAAACTCCTTCCCCGTTGGCCCCTTCCACGGCGCACCAACCGCAATGCGAGTGGTGCAGACACTCCGAACACTGGCTGAAGGTATTGCAAGGAGCAGGACATTTGTTTTTATCTATATTAGTTAGGACTAATCCGCAAACTCCGCCGGCGCAGTACACTGGTTGATAAGCCGGAGAAACACATTTCCCTAAGTATGTAGCCCATCTGCATTCTGTGAATCCTCCCTCTCCACCATCTGCATTAAGACAGCTTTCACAATCGCTATAAATGTGACATGGTTTCGGACATTCATCTCTAGGACGGGTTACCAAATTAGCCATTCCTTCTTGTTCTATCACTGCACAAGTCCAATTGAATGGATCTAGTTGCTCAGATACTATAGTCAATTGTCCTGGAAATTAATAATATTTAAATAATCTTATTAACACTGGCAAAGTAGAAAAAACTTTTAAAAAAAAATTACCTTCTCTGTAGGCATTTTGTGTCCACGTACAATGGTCAGAAATACATCTTTGGCAATCAGATGCAACGCATTTGAGTTCTGGGCACCTTTCTACTTCGCTTATGTAGCTAGTTCCCACATTGCATTTCATACTTGTACATGATATATCTGTAGGGACACACTCTCCTACAAAAAAAAAAAAAAATGTACCAATTTTTTTATTTTATTTACTACCTGATTATAACCCTATTGAACACATATGTTCAAATCAATGACTTTTCTAGGCAGAACCACATTCACCGTACTCACTGCCTATAACTGGTAAATCTTCAGGTGGCCTCATGTTACTCACTTTCAGGAAGATCTTGATCTACGTAGAATTTCGAATTTCTAAAAGTTGTTTGTGTCGATCTGCACTATCCCCATAGGGAAGACAGAAAGAAATAAAAGCTGTATTCCAATAAACAAAATTAAAACATATTTTTTAAGATGTTCCTGAAAGGGGTTGGTCGTCAAGGGTGACCCATTTGACAAAATTACACGCATAAGTTAGTTAACGCGGCAAATGTTTGGTGGAATGTCATTGCCTTATCAATTATGTGCCTTTTTATTACTAATTTTAATAATATATTCATTTGATCAGCGTTTTAGAAACAGAAGGTTAGTGTTATTTTTATCATTTTGACCTCAGCACAATGATAAAAATAACACTAACCTTCTGTTTTATATAATAACAATAATAATATGTAGGACAAATTACACATATTGCTGTGGTCACAAACTAAGCTCTAGGTTTGTATTATGTGTACCAAAAACAACGATATAATACATATTGTTTTATAAACACCCAGACCATGACAAACTGTAAACAGAAAAAACGTACTAATATGTTTTTGATATGGGTGGAATTCGAACCCACGACCTCCGTGTTATTGTTACTAGTATACTATTATCGTAGGTTTATTATTATATATTAAAAATAAATGATATACGAACCGACAGCAGCGGCACAGGACTCGCACCAGCGGCAGGCCGGCTTGTCCTCCGGGTACATGGGCCAGGCCGCCAAGCAAGTAGTGCACGTGGTGTAGTTCTCACACGGCCTCTGCGCAACCAACTCCATGTCACAAGCCGAACCAGAATTAGTCGACACCCTGTCACTACCCTCGCAACCAGGCTTATCCACAGAATAACATTTGGTATAGTTCCCAGCGCTACAGAAGCTACATCCCATATGACTTCGGCATTCCATTTTGCTTCCGCTCCAGAGGGAGCAGAGATCTTCGGGCAAAGATATACGATTCACTTGACAGTGTGCGCTGCCGGTCCAACCCCCTATGATGTATATAGAGCCATCATTTTCGGCTTCTGATTCCAGTGCCATGGCGTGCGCTATCGTAGGAGGGGGTGCGTGACCCACTACACGGACGCCTAAAAAAAGTACAATTATCAGACATATTTTGAAGGCTAGATGTCGAGTGGGAATTATTTATATATTTTTTTAAGCCAGGAAATGAGAAATATAGCATTACAAAATATTTACAGTAGCAATACTTAGGCATTGCTGGTATCACTAAATGTTTCGCTTCACAAACATTTCTCAAGCTTGTAAGTTATTGTCGCTATCGATATATATTTAATTGTGTATTATTATTATGTAATTTGTTAATAATAAATTAAGCCAGAAGTAGTATTTAAATAAAACTACTAATTAAAATAGGTATAACGAAAAAATGAAGTTGGTATATAATAATATAAATCACGAACTTTTATCTATATGTAAATAGGAACGTGCTGAGATGTCAACAATTTAGAGGTATTCAAAAATAGGAAATATGTAAATATTCCTTAATAGGGTTTTGGTTAAACAATTATAATTCTGTAATAGATATTCATTAATTTAAATTGTTTTTTATTTTGGTTTTTAGGTTACATAAATATTAAATATCGCTTTTGAATTTTTTTTTTTCATAATATAGAAGCAAGGGCCTTTAACATTTTTTTTAGGCAAAAGTTGTTCAATTTTTCTTAATTATTAAACTTTTATTTCTTAAAAACCCATGAAGTTTAAATTAATTGAATAATTGGTTTATAAATAGATTCTAGTCAAGTATTTTTTTATTATAATTTGATCTCGGTACAATTGACTAGACCAAAGTGCAGGTGTCCTTTGTCCAATATTTTGGTTACCTATTTTAAGAGACTATACCTGCTTATAATGATCTTATAGAAGTTAGAATTACCAATAGGTGTTAATGATTTTTATTTTATGTTATTTAGATAACAAGAATTTCTCTGAAATTTGAGTCAAGTTTAATATTATGTTAATTTTGAGATGAATAAACATTTCTTGTTGTTTAATAAAGTTACTCTAAAGCGCGCCAATAAAGAAACGATTTATAAATAACTACCCCTCACTTGCTATCTCGTTCATATTATATTTCCGTCTTTACTCACACACCGCGGTAAGGTTCACAAAAAAACGTACGTCTGCATAACCTACGCTATCTCGACGCATCCTAACTATTACTAAATATTTTAATAATTACCGTTGAGTTTTGTTAAGTTTAATTATTGTTTATAAATACCAATAAAATAATAATTTACAGCGCTCTTTGCTGACCGTACCGTTTCATAAATCGTTTCTTTATTAGCGCAGCTTATAAGTTTTTAGAATTTTAATGAACCTGTATGTATCCACCCCATAATGTACCAAAGTAAATGCTGTACGAAAGTTTTAATATTAATATATTGCAGTGATAAATGGCTAGAGAAAAAGCAATATATAACATGTATACATAGTTACCTTTAGATAGTTTTATCCATTGATTGCAGCTATAAACATATGCAATCAAAGAATTGGATATATTAAATGGTTCGGTTCTTCCTCCAAAAATCAACATGTAGTCATTAGTGGTGACTGCGGAATGTAAGTAAGTTGCTTGCGGCAGATTGTCATATAAATTGTTCAAATTGGGAAATGTGGGAAGCAAACTCCATCTTTTTGTGGGAAAATGGAAAGAAAATAGCTTATTTGACATAGCGGTTCCATTGACAGTGTGCAATATACCTCCATAGACATACAGACTCTGAGTAGGAAGGTGATACACCGTGCTATGTCCTATGATCCCCGCAGGTCTAGGGCCTATGTTACGAAGCTTCCTCCATTTGTCATCATCTAAATCGAACTCCCAAATATCTGACATAAATCCACCCTTTAATGAAAATCCGCCAATTAAAATAAGACTTTCAAAATCACTGTGCCTCTGTAACGTCAGTGTGTGGCCCGCCAGAGGAGGAGGCTGTTCATCTTCATAATCCTCTATTCGACTCCATCTTTGATCTTTTAAACTAAATTGCCAAAAGTCTCCAAGAGTTTTATTTTGTTCTGATTTTTCTTGTAAACTTAAACCACCATAAACATAAATAATTTGCTTTGCGTGGAATATTTCTGCGGCGTGAAAATAGCGACCGTCCGGCATTTTAGTTTCCGGCGTCGCTTCCAATGTTACTTGCATCCATGTGTTATTTTTTATATCAAAAAATCTTATATCATTCAGGGGCCCGTGTGATAATGAATAACCTCCGAACATCCACAATCCACGCCTATCTGCCACCAGACTGTGTCCGAAACGAGGTAACGTTTTACGTAGATGATCCAATCCCTCAGATAAATATGCAGAGTTAAACAGTTCGGAAAAGACCAGTTGAGTTCTATCCAATGGAATAGAACAATCTTCTCCTCCAAAATCATTAGCACAAAGACACCGACCATAATTCATATCGCACGTTCCCGCATTAATTGACATGCTGCAATTATTGGGACAAATGTCTACTTCGCAATTGGGACCGTTGTACCCTTCCATGCAGACGCAATGTCCCTTGTTGCACACCCGAGGGGCGACACAGTGATGGTCGCAGGCGATGACGTTGTATACGCCTTCGAAGCCCTGATTGGTCTTGGCCTGCTTATAGTGTACGGTGAGGTTGCCGCTCCTCGCCTCGACCACGCCGGACGCCGCCCCGTTGCAGAACACTCCCAGCAGCTGACTCTGCTGGCTGATGCTGAGGTCCGGCAGTCCTCCCAGACCGTCGTACACGTATACCGCGTTCTCGTCGCACGGCACGTTCATGGTGCTCGTGTCGATGGTGAACTGAATGATCGGGTTGCTCACATCTTCCGCTGATATGATCCATAGACACTCTTTCGATGGGTCGAGGGATTTTATGAATGGACTCGATTTATACGATCCGATTCCCTCAGTCTGGGTGGCGTTGAGCATTCCTCTCGGCTCGCATCGGTAATAACATCTGCCATCGTGTCGCGGGTCGCCGTAGAACTTCGGCTTGCACCTTTCGCAGTTCGGGCCCTCCGTGTTGTCCTTGCAGACGCACTCCCCGGTGGTCACGTTGCAGAAGCCGAACGCCTCGTCCCCGTGGTCGTTGCAGTCGCATCGCCGACAGCCCTGCCCCGTCGTCGCGTTGCCGTGGCTTCCCGGCTTACACCACTCGCAAAATTCGCCCATCGTCCAGTCCTGGCACTGGTCGCATTTGCCGACGCCCGTCGTGCAGGTGGAGTGATCGTTACATCCGCAGTTTATCGAGCAGTCGGCCCCCGTCCACCCGATGTCGCATTTACACTTGTACTGCGGGGCGCCGACGCAAAACCCGTGGACGCAGTTGTCGTAGCAGGTCCGCACGCAGCTCTGTTTGCCGTCGCCGTTGTACCCCTGCCGGCAGCGGCACGTGTAGGAGCCGTGCGTGTTATTGCAGACGGCGTGCTCGTGGCAGTCGTGCAGCCCCAGCCCGCACTCGTCCACGTCGGGGCACTGCGCGTACGCCCAGCCTGCGTCCGCCGCCGACACGTTGAGCGCGGTGGCGCAGTCGATGTGCGAGCGCGTGAAGTCCCCCTCCGTGCACATGCCCACGATCGGGTTGTCGTGCGAGTGGCACCAGCCGCAGCCCATGTTGCGGAGGCACGCGGAGCACTGCACGTGGCGGCCGCACGACTTGCACTGCTCTTTGCGGTCCGCGTCGTCGGCGGGCGCGGTGGCCCGGTCAAGCCACTCGCGACACATCCCGAACTGGTACTCGCTCGTGTAGACGCTGAAGCCGAAGCACTGTCTGGTGGCCTCGCACCAGACGCAGCGGCCGCGCTCGTCGAGGCAGTGCTCGCAGTCGAGACGCAGGCGGCAGGGTGCGGGACAGTCGGCGGCGTGCACGACGGCCCCGCCGGCCCGGCCGCGCCGCGCGCACCGTGCCTCGTCGGCCCACCACTCGCAGTGGTTGCCGGCCACGCACCGCTCGCAGCCGATGTAGTTGGTGCAGTTGGGACAGGCGGCCGGCTGCAGCGTGAGGTAGCGCCAGTCCCCGCGGTCGGCGCAGACGGTCCGCTCGTCGGCGTCGCGGGACTCGCAGCGCCCGGTCGTCTCGCACCACCCGCACGCCGCGTCAGAAAGACACAGCAGACAGTTGTCGTAATTTGAGCATTCACCGTCCGAAAACGGCTCTAAATATTCAAACGTAAATACCTGAAAAATATCATATAATTAGTTCAAATACATAATAAGTGACAAATATTAATGGCATAAAAAAATCATAATAGTTACTTTTGCACTCTCTTGAGATTTGTTATGAAGTAGTTCCATTTTGGCGTGATGATGCGATGGGTACAAGCCGGTATGCAACGAGTCGTTGGCGAGCATGTCTACGGAGAGGCGCCCCGGTAACAGGTTTGACCCGTCAACGGGCGCACAAGAGGACGGTTGAGCCGGCAAATTGGCAATGGGTTCTGATTTTTCCCCTAATTTCAACGACACATTGGAATAACCCGCACAAATATGAAGGTATTCTCCAGTGCCGTTCCAGTATGTAGGGATACGTAGCCATCCTTTTAGTCTTGCTTCACTGGATCCGCTAAAGATGTGATTGCTTCCCCCGCCAGTTCCCCAGTCAACTGTGGTGGCATTGACTACAGAAACCCCATCGGGATGGTTGAAATCAGCAGGCTGTTGATATCTAATAAAGGTGAGTCCCGGACGCCTGTCTAGTATCTTACAATCCTCAGGGTTTGTTACTTCGGTACCCGTAGAACCCCACCATCCAGGATTTTGTGATGGCGTATCCTCTCCACAAACGCCATAGTTATCTACAAAATAAAATATGCACATTAATAATTTTAAATACAAACATTAATAACAAACATTAGTAAAGTAGCTAGCTAATCAAATAGTCAAAATTTATCTAAGGTCCCAGGACAGTGGAATTAATGGGTCACACAGAGCGGGTACAATATGCTTGCTTGCACAAATGGTAACTGTCCAAGCTAGCACTCGCCACTTCGCTAAACACTGTTCCTGTGTAAACCAAATTTAACTATATTAAAAATATTTACCATCTTTATGGTGACATCGCGCATTTTGGACACACCAGCTGCAATGATGAAGGCCCAACTTAGTGCTAACTGATGGCAATGGTGTGCGATCATTATTAACAGTGGTCACTGGTGGTCCATGAATTAGGCAAGAGTGGCAGTCTCCTAAGGCCGGACATATTCCACCGCACCGAATAGATTGAAGGTTTGTTGTACAGTTAGATCCAATGGTCCGCCCATAACATATCTAAAAATTAAATAATAGTATAAGTCAGGCATTCCCAAAATGTGCCGCGGCGCTTCAGAGAAAATTCAGTTGAGGCGATGCGACGTGTCACATACGTACACATATTAAATTGCCATTGCATTTAATTTTATATTTTTCTTAATTAATAAATTAATTCAAATACAAATCATTTATTGCATCACTTTATGGTTAGTAGGATGTTAGTAAAGTATAAGTAATACAATGTGAACCCTGCAAGGGCACTGCAAATTAAGATTCCATTTAAGGTCTCAGTTCAGAGGTAGGTATAACAATTTTTAGCAATTAAAATTATATTATTATAAATTGCTAAATAATAAAGTGTATTATATTAAAACATTATTATTTAGCAAATTATTAACATGGAATAAAAGTTCTCTTAGTTCTCTTTTTAAAACTAAAATCTTAAAGAAATAATTTTAAAAAAATGAAAGTAGATCATTTCTGATATACGAGTAGAATCACATAAGCAATAAAGGTAACGTTTAAAGCTTTATTATTACATTTTATTTTTATGTTGGTATTACTCACATCGTCAGCAGAGCACCATCCACACTCCGGGTCGGCGAGGCACTCGGGCTGCGAGCGATGTCTAGGGCAAGCTGCCTCGGGCTCTCCCCGAGTGATACCGGCTTGCCAGCTAGGCACTACATAGCCTAGTAGATCCCCTGAAACAATAAATTTACATTTTTATTTATTTAATAGTGTGGTTGCCAGTGATATAATAGAAATTTTAAAGGCAACTAAGTAATAAAACACTTAGGTCCCAAAAATTTATGTACATTTGGTCCCAGTTTCACTTTACCAACTTATGAAACTGTATATAGATGGGTTATTGAGTCCATCCAAACATCGCGACGAGCTAGCCACTTATTCGGTACAGACTCATACCATTTAATTAATAATAATTTAAATAAATAAAATAAATATCCCCTAATAAGATATAAATGTACTCTAAGTCCTTATCTCCACTTTTCGCTCAAGAAAAATCTTTCCATTTCCTCAAAAATCAAACAATCAATCAAGAATCAAGAAACAATGAGTTATTAAGATTCATATTCACCATTAACATTTCCATGGTACCCGCCAGCAATGAGCAGAGTGGAAGGTGGTTTTAAAGCAGCAGCATGAGCAAAAACACCCTGTTTCTTTGGATAAAACTTGCGAGTTTTGCCCAGCACATCGAGAGGTATCCAAGAATGACAACCCAAATGATAAATATACATCTGGCCATCATAACATATTTCTTCCCTGTTATGGCGATGGGAATATCCACCAAAGACGACTAAATAATTTCCTGTAATAAGTCATTTTTTAATAAAATTATATTTTACACAAACAATTTTAACCAACATAATACACCAAGAACGTAGCATGCTAATGCCCGGTTTCTCGATTGTTTTTATTATTACTGAATTCTCGAATACTACCTACTTATAAATAGCGGATTTTACAAACTACTCTCAAAATGTTATTAACAGCTCCTAAAAAAATACGACATTTTGAATATTAATTATTTGTGTGGTTGTATTAAATGTGTGGTTAAGCGATTAATTCAGCATTTTTTTTTTTTCAAATAAATGAAGTTGGTTTTTATGTAAAAAAAAAATCCCACAACAACAAAAAAACCACTTTATTCTTTTAAAGTTGACATTTTATATTTAATTTTTGGCAAATACAGTTAAAGGTACCCAAAATTATAACTATAAATTGGTGTTTTAAATTAATTAATAATAAATCGAGAAACCGGCCGAAAATGAAACAGGGTTCTATATTGAATCAGCAATTTATTGGCTCTACTGTACCTATAATAGTAGACGTGTGAAATGCTCTTTCTCTTGGCACATAAGTATCACGTAAATGAGCTCTGGGATAATGAATTTCACTCCATTGCCTATTGGCTATGTCAAATGCAAACATACGGTCTGATAACTTAGAAAATCTGCAAAATAAAATAAGTAAGTACAGAAATTGTATTATTGACCGCGTCCATAGAACAGTGGTTGATATATGGATTCAACATTTCTTTAAATAAAATAATATTATAAATGACAAAATAAAATTTTATTGGAATTGATGATTTATTTTCGCTTTTGGCATTGTATCCGGAGGAATATGTGACCAGAGGCTCTACCATGAGATTTTACTTTGTAGCTACGTAACGTGCAGTATTAGTTTTTATAAGCAACACTAAGTGCTGGTGTAATAATACACCATGACATTTTTTTTAAATCCACCGGTTCGATTTTGGGCTAGGAGAATATTTTTTTCTAAAATCTAATGATGGCGTTTTAGTTTTTATCAAAATCGGTCCCGTAACGTCTTTGAGCACTTTTTGATATTCCTTGTAGTTTAGGATTTGGCCTTGAAGGCACACTTGAAAAATTCACCCTGTATATCATCACGGGTGCCTTACGGCGCGCGCCCGAGACCGCATAGACCGCATAGACGGCCCCAGGGTACCCCAGCGGAAGGGTTTTAATCCCAACTCGTCGAAGCCGATGGTATGAGTCTACACCGAACAAGTGGCTAGCTCGTCGCGATGTTTTGAATAGACTCAATAACCCATCTGTAAACAGTTTCACAAGTTGGTATACTGTAACCGGGACTGAAAGCTTAACGTGCTCTCCGAGGCGCTATAGTGATGTTGTCAAACAAATTTACATATTTTTTCGTCCAAGGTCTAACCAACTCGGCCACCACATATATATAAATTATAATAATTATTAAATGTTATCACTATACATCAAATCAATCTAAATCCAATCATCAATAACAAATAAAATATTATTTTGTCATTTAGAGTTCCATGTCATTAGTATTTATTTTTTTAAAGAAACATTGAACCCTTATATCACCCAGTCTATCTATAAAGACCTATATTTTGGATTGGAAGAACAGGTTGAGGAGGAAGATGAATGAATTTCAAAGTGTACAAATTACCATATTTTAATTTTTTTAATCTCCCACGGGGAATAGGGGGGAAAGTATAATGTTACAAATAAATTATTATCTCAGTAAACATTTGATTAAAATTTGTAATATTTGACTTTAATATCTTTTCATTAAAAATTTTGTAGTTATTTATTACATGTGTTTAACTAGTGAGAAAATTACCTAGCAACGCCTGCAACGACACCACCATAGACAAGCAGCGCGTGCGCATGTGGATGGTAGACAGCCGTGTGTGCCACCACTCGAACATCCAGTTCCTTCCCGCCGCGAATGAACACGCGCTCCCATGACTCTATGCTTACTTCATTTAACTTTATCTTGAACATACTAAAAAAAAAAAAAATTATCCAGAAACATTGTTAATAAAACACCAGGGGCTTTAGAGAAATTTTGCCATTAGTAAAATTAATATACATTTTGACTGTTTTCAGTCAACCCTCTAGTTTTCGTTCGCTGTCAACTGTCAAAATCCATACTTTTTGACTGAAGGCGGTTCCATCGATGGAATGATGTGGTTTTTCTTAAGGTCCGATATAATCTTTTATAAGATGCCATTTAACTGGTTGTAGAATATACAAAAGTTAAATGTTATTAACATTAATTAATATTTAAGAGGTAAACATGTCAAGCAAAGTGACAAATGTTGGAAAAAAATATATTAAAAATATGATTAATGTCTCTCTGAATCATGATGATAGTGACTGCATACAATACTAAAGCAATATATTTTAACTAAATTAATTTTATGGCTAAATTGTAAAAATCCTTACAAATAGGTTGAAGTGTTTTAAATTAGTCAAGCATGAGTTCTTATGAAAGAATACAATAGAAAATGCAAATAGCCCAATTTTAAAATATGCATTAATTCGATAAAGCAACAACACACCTTGATGAGAATTCTCCCTCCACAGTGGTGCCACCAAATAAATATAATTCATCTTTAACAGCTGTCAACGTATGTCTAGTGAGTCCAGGAGGAATAAAAGATGAATTCACAGCCCTCAAGGTCCAGCGATTTAAAATAGCATCAAATAACCATAATTCTGATGATAAACTGCCATCGGAAAGTTTTCCCCCATAGAGAACAAAGCCAGATCCAAATGCGCAAGCTGAGTGACCATATCTGGGCTCTGGCTTTGTATTGTTTGATTTCATGCTATTGTCTCCCCCATATGCGGAACTCAAATATTCAGGTTCATTGGTAAAATGCATGTAGTTATCTGAGAATGGTGTAGAGGAAGTGGGGAGGATTCCCATAAGTTGCAGTGATGGTTTGTCCCGATGAGAAAATGTTGTTAATAATAAATTGAATATTGAGCTTGAATTCCCTATTTGCCAATGTCCATCTATGTTACCCTAAAAACATAAAATTCATTTGTTAGTTATTAACAAGGATTGGGAATATGATTGCACTTAAAAAAATGTTTCAATATGTAGATCAACCTTGCATTGAACTTTTAAAAAATACAATGTAGTTCCACTGAATAGACAGTACATTAATTTTAAAATAATATGCCACTTGTTAAAGAAAGGTCAAATTCAGTTTATATACCTGTTTGAATACTTCTCTTAGTATAGATTGATCCCGTTCCTTATTAGATGGATGTCTTCTGATAACTTTTCCATTTTCATCTTTCCATTGACTAGAAGAAAATCTGTAACATGTTTGTTACTGGTTAATGAGGCATAATTAATATAATTATTTTATTAAGTCATACAGAAACAATATTTTCACAGTATGATATATAAAAATACTTACGAATAAACTTCTAACAACCCCAAAACTCTATTCAGATCATAACCCCCAAATACATAAAGAGAATTGGTGTGATTGACATAAACTGCTGAATGAGCAGCTCTTGGGTTCATCCCATTGCCAGAACGGGAAAGCCAATGCCAGCTATTACCTTCTGTGTCATTTTTGTATAATGAACAGGATTCTCCAGAGTACCTATAAACCATTTTAGAATTTTTTATTAATAATATTTAGATTTAAAAGGTAAACCTTTTAAATCTAAAAGATAAAAAGTGATAAAACATTGTCAGCTATCCATGGATGTCCTGGGTCCATCAAAATTAAATTAGTTTATTTATTTAAGGGCCCTGGAGTCGACTTGACACCCTTACAAACATACTTCCAAAATTAGAAAATTGCGGTTAGTCGAAGTTCAATTATTTTTGTTATGTTCATAATTGTACGCAAAAATCTTTCTGTTGTGGGTAATCTTTATTTTGGATATATTAAAAAAGGTTTTTTTTCTGATTGCGAAAATAATAAAAATAATAACCCAACAGAAAGATTAATAAATACAATGACCTCCAAAAATATTATTTTAATTTAGCAACAAACAGTAATAGAGTATTATTGGAAGTGCAAAAGCTAATTTTGTATGGAGAACGTGGAGTTCGCGATTATGAATGCAGTGCCCTAAACTATTTTTTTAGGAAAAAAAGTGCCCCACAGTTTCACCAGTTATAATTTGTGTACAATGCCTGTTATCCAGATTGGTTGACTTATGGTTATTGCTTCTTTATCCATAGACTGTAGTGTAGAATGCCTTTAACCTTTGTTAATAAAATGGCTAAACAACCTTTCAAATCAGACGGTGATTATTTGCAGATTTTAACATATTGAAACATACAGCAAACAAACAAAATCTTTAAACCTTTATTAGAATCATTTAAAATATACATACCCTTTCTTACAAACACATCTGTCCCCTTTGCATTGTCCACTTCCTGAGCATGAATTAGGACAAAATTCCACACTACAATCTTCTCCACCCCAGTTTCCTCCGCAATAACATTTGTGTGACATACATAATCCTCTGCCTGAACAGTTGTTTGGGCAATTGTGTACAGAATATTCAGCTCGAAAGCCATCTAGCACATAATTGGTATCGCTGTATAGTAATATTAACATCTGAAAAAAAAAAATTTTTCAGTAAACATTTTAACTTATTAATGGCCTCCCTGAAATATTGAGGTTTTCAAAAAAATACGCAACAGTTCAAATTTATCCACCAATTTCGCATTTAAAGTTATAATACTAATAATAATACGCAAAGTAGGGTATAATATCCTTGTTGCTTTAGAGAGAGAGAGAGAGACAATGTTCTTAGCTATCCATGGATTCACAGTGCGGGTGCCGGGTCCATTGCATGGTTGGAAGGCCCCTGCCTTCTGCCTTTTGAGTGAAGTGCAGTGTTCCTGGACTTAAGACTGCGAAGTAGGTAATACCCGTTCCGTAACCATACCATGAAAGGAGACTACCCCCTTGACAACAAATTGACGCAGTAGTCTTCAGAAAACCGGGGAACCCACATCCTAAAACCGAAACATGACTAGGTCAATTGACGGTGGTAATGAGTCTGCTCGCTCAGCATATTTCTGTACTTTCAATATTACATATTTGCTGTTAGTTGATAGTTTAATTATTATTTTTATTTTGGTAATTGTACACAAAAATCTTTCAATGGTGGCTAATAAATATTTTTTAAATCAGATTAAGGGCTGATTTTTCAATCGTCAGATAAAGTTATTCCACAGATAACTTGTATGGAGAAAGAATAAATTTGACAGTTCTTCATACAAGCTAACTGTCGAATAACTTTATCTGACGATTGAAAAATCAGCCGTTAATCAAAAATAAAAAACCCAAAACAGAGAGATTAATTAATAACAATTGAAACAAAAAAAAAATTAATACAGCGAAAAACAGTAGTTGAGTAATACTGGAAGTGTGAAAGCTTATATTATTATTGTATGGAGAACACAGATTGCTATTGCGGAGGCAGTGTCTTCAAAAATCTTAATTTTTTTATAAAGTATTAACCAATGAGACTACAGTTACTCATAAAGAAAAAGATGGATCTCTATGAGTCTGGAGGTATAAGTCATTTTTACAGTGTGCTTATAATAGCTTGCTAACTCTGGTGACAACCAGTGTTGAGCCTGAAGGGCATTTACAACTGCTAGGTCTGGAAAAAGTATTGATACCTGTGTATACTCAATACTTGGATTACAATACTAATTAAGCCAGTAGTGAATACTTTTTATTACAATACTGAGTAGGAATTAATACTTTTTTCGTTGTATCCAATTTATATATCTAATATAATTATAGTCATTATTTTTTCAATTAAGTTTTAAATAAAACTTACTACTACAATAATATTATGGTCTAAGTTGATACTAATACAAGCATAAAAAATTGTTTGCTTACATATCCACTTGAAGCTGTAACATTTTGAGGTTCCGTTTTCCCACTGAAGCTACCCAGTAGCGGTGCATCAAATGAATCTCCATCATAAACAAATACATAGTCATAGGAACATTCTGTGCCCATGCGAATAAAACTCAAAGTTATAAATTGGCTTTTATTTGCTGCTTTAATTAGCCACTCACAGTGGGAGTCCTGAAAGGATTAATATTTTTGATTAAATACAGGATGTATTATAGGTGTATTATATTAACATTTTTATTAATAGTGAATGTATAACCTGTGTGTAATTGGAACTGCTCGGTCCATCGGTAATTATTCCGTTCTGTTCAGTGAATACTCTTCGCGATTTGTCACAGGGAGCCGTGACAGCCGCGCAAAGTACGACTAGACAACAACTTACTGCTACTATTCCGGCGCCCTTTTCTCGAATATTTGGATAAAACATGCCTCTTTGTATTCGATGTGGCGAGAAAGCCAGATATTAAAGCCATATAAACCTTAATATTATTAAATAATACTAATTGTAAAATAAACAACACTCATTTAGAAACATGACATCTGCTTCAAGGCTAACCACTTCAATGAGGAACAAATTATACTGAAGGTCGTATTACAAAACTGCACTAGATTTATGATTTCTTCTTTCTAAATGGGTTTCCAAAATCATCTGGGTATTACACTTTCTAACAAGTTTTTTTTTCAATAACAAACTATCCTCCGCGAAACTTCACATTTTTTGATACATTTTTTTTTATTTTGGTAAAATAGGGGCAAAGGTATTATTCATTAAGCCACATTTGACTTTTTTTTAATAATTTTTTGTTAAAAATAGCCAAGGTTTATAACCATAAAATATACGGAAGTGGCCTTTTGCCTAAAAAGGCCCATCGAAACGAAATGTACGTTGTCGTTGTTTTTTTTTTATTGGAGCACTACATGTCACTTGCATCTACCTGGTGGTGAGCAGACCTACAAAGTTTATATATGTGACGAATTGCATTGCCTTATCGTCAATTCAACTACCCATTTCGTAACCACACCCTGAAAGCGAGACTACCACCTCGACAAGAAATCGAAGCAGTATACTCTTGAAAACTGGTGAACCAACAGACTAAAACCGAAACATAATTAGGTCACTTGACGATTTTTGCATCTGTATGGGCGGAGACCGGTCGGCCTAACGAAATTATAGAGACCTTCCTCTCACCTAAATAATATATTCTGACCATATTCTGTTCTCTTTTCTCGAGCATTGATTGGTTATAAATATAATATGTTTTATTCATATTTTTTATTATAAATATAAGTTCAAGTCCGCAAATGTCAAAAGTCATCCGCAGCGGGGCGGTTTGTTTTATGATATTCATAGATATTTATGAACTGTTTGTGTTGTAAAGTAAAAATCATAAATAATAATCTATCTTGCTCACATAATTTAATTTTACTGCGCCGCCATTCTGTGTTTTCCCACTTTTTATTTTGGGTTTGTTTAGCAGGCGACCATGTTTAATTCTCATGTTTGGAAAACAGTCTTTAGGCCAGAATAAATACGAAAGTGCCCGAAGCACTTTCGTATTGTTTTTGCGGTTATAGCAAAAAAACAACGATTTATATTTAAAAAATATAAATATTAGTCTTATTTTGTTTTCTTTTTGTATAATTACCTTTATTTTTGAAGCACGGCTGTGTTCCGAAGTTTGACTAATTTGAAAAAATGGTCAAGAAATGAAAATAACGTTTATGAAATTATTCCTGTGAAAAAAAAAACTATATTAATAACTCCTCGGCTGATATTTCATATATTTCGGAGGGTTCGAACCCCCAACCCAAAGCGCACGCGATGTAAATAAATTTATAGGTATTTTTTTTACCCATACCATCGGCGAAATGAGGACGGGTTAATCCCTCCGCTGGGTACCCTGAGACCGTTTAAACGGTTCTCGGAAGCCAAATAGGCACCCTTGGACTATACTAAACCTTGGACTTATTAGGTCCCTAGTTCGAATCCCGGTGTGTACCAATGAGTTTTTAATTTAAACATTTATGTAAGTACATTTGTTTGACAACACCGCTATAGTGTCTTAGAGAGCACATTAAGCTGTCGTTCCCGGTTTGACTATACCAACTTGTACAACTGTTTATAGGCGGGTTATTGAGTCTATTCAAAACATCGCGACCAGCTTGTTCGGTGTAGAGACATACCATCGCCTAAGACGATTTTTCGGACGATTTAATCGCTGCTAAACTTTTAACAACAATAAAGTAAGTCTTGTAAAGGTAGGCACCTACAAATAATAAACGCGTTAAGATTATAAAATTCATCTTATGAGTAAATATTAAGAACCAAAATAATAAGATAAGTGACGTAACTTAAAAGCGTCATTTAATTTGCAAGGATAATGTAGTTAGTGGATGACGCGGCGGTATTGGAGTGCCGGCGCTTCATTAGCGGTTATCACTTCATTCCACATGAAAAAATCTCAAATAACCCTCCTCGTTGCTCACATGCCTTACTTTTAATGATTTATTAATTTTTCATTTTTTAAGACGTAATATAGGTGTTTATTGAGCCGATTGAACCAAACCTTAGTAGGTAAATAAAATAAGTAAACCTATGGTAGGTAGGTTAGTTATAATTAAACGTTGAGCTTTTTTAGGGGAATGTACCTAAATAATGATCGGAAATTCGGATGCAATTATTAAAAAAAATCTCGGATGTAACTTCACTTACAGCCGAAATAAATGACAGATAGACAGCGAGTATATTAAAATATATTTTTCTATTTCGTAAGCGCATCATTTAGCCGGCATAGTGGGAGTGATCAATGTTGTTTAAGAACAATTATTGATTGACCTCATTCATGGACTTTGTAGGTCTGCTCACCACCAGCTAAATACAAAGTCACATGCCGTGCCCCAATAAAATAAATAAAAAAAACAGTGTTGATCGACCCCGTTCATGGATTTTGTGGGTCTGCCAGGTAATTATGTCTTTTTATGATAGGTATTAGTTACACATTCACAAGCCGTGGTACAGTAAAAATTACCTATTGGTCTATAGTATATACGTAGTGGCCGAGTTGGTTAGACCTTGGACTTAAAAACGCTTAGGTCCCTGGTTCGAATCCCGGTGTGTACCAATGAGTTTTTAAATAAAAAAATTATGTACATTTGTTTGACAACACCACTATAGTGCCTCGAAGAGCACGTTAAGCTGTCGGTCCCGATTTCACTATACCAACTTGTGAAACTGATTATAGATGGGTTATTGAGTCTATTCAAAAACATCGCGACGAGCAAGCCACTTGTTCGGTGTAGACTCATACCATCGGCTACAACGAGGTGGGATTAAAAACCCCTCCGCTGGGTACCCTGGGGCCGTCTAGGCGGTCTCGGGCGCCGTAACGCACTCGCGATGATATGTGTGTGTGTGTGCTCTATAGTTATTTATTTAATAAAACAAAATTCCACAGTACATTACAAAAATAATAATAGAAATAGTCATTATTTTATAACAATATAAAAAATCTAAAATATGTATAAAATATATATACCTATACTTACAGTTACATGGTGACTTCGAAAGGTTATACATTGGGCTAATAACCATGTGTGAAAATAAAAAAACAAATCGCCTTCTTCATACTTCTCCTACTCTCATATCATACAATTCGATACATTCCTTCGAGGTTCTTCAAAATTGATGCAACGATGAATTTGCAACTCAAAAAGCCTATAGTAGACTCCACCAGGAACCCATTTGTCAATTCTTGCATTGGTGGTGACTATTCATGAACTGCATAATCTTCTTACCATCTCAGAGCTATTATAAAAAATAAAAAAACTAATAGATAATGTAAAAAAATGTATGAGGAAGCCAATTTTTTTTTATTTGCGGCACATGGGACCATGGGAAAAGTTGTTAATCAGTAGAGACTCATATTAGCCCAAAATATAGCCTGTCAAATTTATCCTGTATATAATACTCGTATATTATTATAGGAAAATGAAAGCAAAACAATACTTTGGCCCGTTTAGGAATTATGTGTTTTTATGATAGGTATTGTGTGTATGTGATAGTGAATATGTATTAATATTTATCATAGACATTTATTAACTAGCGGCTATAGTAAACACAGTTTGCAAAAAGTCGTGGTAGAGGTACTGTGTGAGTTGCCAGACGACCCGTGTCTACTCCGCGCCGGAGTGTAGAATGCCGACTCAGCAGAGTGGCAGATCGATACCCGACCCGTCGAGCCTTCTCACGCACCAGCCTTTTGTTTTATGATAATGAGTGCCATTCTCTTCATATCTGCATGGGCAGCCTATAAACCTGAAGCCTTAAATCATTATCACAAAATGTTATTGGAGCACGGTATGTAACTTTGTATCTACCTGATGGTAATAAGAGCTACAAAATCCATTAAAATGGGGTCACATATTAATTGATTAAAAATTCTTTAAATATCTTTTATATTTACCTAAATAATTTTTGAACTGTATGTTTACCTAATACTAAACTTACACTGAAAATATCAGCAAGGTCCACATTACAAATAAAATTTAATAGACCTATCTACATTTACCTAGGTATTTAAATACGTAAATACTAGGTAAATGTCGGCAATTATTAAAATAAAATAGTATTTGAAAGAACGCTTGTTCCCCAAAAAACAAAAGAAAAATATTTAAAAAAAATAGGTCCAAGCTTAAGTCGAAGGCAAACCCAGCATGGTAACAAATTTTTTTTTTAAAAAGAAAACTTTATGGCATCATCTTGGGTGTTCAGTTCTAGCGATATTTGATGCAAATATCGCTAGAACTTTTTCGGATAGGTTAATCACCTACTATTCGGAACAGTTTTAAATATTATTGATACATATCAGAAATAATTTAAAGGGCTGAAGTGAAAATAGGTACACAAAAACATCTATGTTTTAGTTAAAATAAGAAATATCGGAAAAAATAATCTTTAAATCTCAGATTCGAAAAATTTATAATACTAGAAAGTAAAAGCAGAATAATCAAATATATATTATTTTCAGGAATAAAATAAAATGCTTGTACATACGTGGTGGCCGAGTTGGTTAGACCTCAGACATAAAAACACTTCAATTTTTAGGTCCCCGGTTCAAACCCCGGTGTGTATCAATGTTTTTTTAATTTAAAAAAAAAGTTAGACAGGATAGTGCCTCGGAGAGAACGCTAAGCTCTCGGTCCCAGTTTCACTATACCAACTTGTGAAACTGTTTATTGAGTCTATCCATACATTGCTTTATCGTCAAATTAACCGACCGTTTCGTAATTACATCCTAAAAGGAGACTACCACCTCGATAAGAAATCGATGCAATAGTCTCCTGAAAACCGGTAAATCCACAGACTAAAACCGAAACATGACTACATCACTTGACTATTTTTGCATCTGTATGGGCACTAACGAGACCGGTTAGTCGGTCTACCAAGTTATAGGAGACCTTCCTAGACTTAAAAAAAAAAACTACAAACATAACGGAAAATGACTACAAAAATTTTCGTAGAACGTATGTAGGTAGAGCCAAAAAACATGACCTTGATGGCTGCTACAGATTCCCGCACGTGACGTTCCATTCTAAGCGGACGTTTTCCATGCAAATAAACTGACCGCGGCCGCTTTTTTAAAACTCAACAAATATTTACCCTATTATTACCATTATCACACCGCCACAACACGCAGCTTCAGCTGTGAAACATCGTGACGCAAACTCTTAATACCTCTACAAATCATTTTTACTGAAACACGTTGATTGATGAACTTTTATCAATAATCTTGTCCTCCTGTTTTTTTTTTATGGAGAAAGCACTTTTTTTATAAAAAGATCTACTAAATTTGACTTCTACAAATAATAGATTCGTTATACGTAGTTAGATATGATAAATGGCCCGAAAATATTTATTCTTTATTTATCGTACAGGGCCCAAAAAAAGACGGTATTTTTTATTATTTAATAAATTTTTGATTTCTTTTAAATCGCCCATTAACCGACAAATTACCTATATTTATGTATGTATATTGTGGGATCACGTACAAAAAGAAAAATAGATAAGATTTCTTAATATGTTTTTTTTAACTGGTATCTTAACGATCGCTTAGTAACTTAAATTGTTACGTAAAAGAATAAAACTAAAGAAGATAAAAATATCTCATATATATCGTATCTATTGGTTCCCCTTATTAGGGTATACAATCACTTAAGGGCTCTATAGTCGACTGCCTATATACAAACGTACTTCTAATATTACACCCTGGCTGTTAGCCGAATTACAATTATTATTTTTATGTTTGTACGCAATTTTTCTGTTGTGGGTAATAAATATTTTTGTATTAAAAAAGTTTTTTTTTTTATTATTTCCAATATACTTTATAACTTAACATGGAAAGATTAATAAATACAATGAAGGGCCAAAATATTATTTTTATTCTGCGGCAAACAGTAATCGAGTACCTATTTACGGGATGTGCGAAAGCTATTTTTGTATGGAAACGCAGAATTCACTATTATAAATGCAGTGTCCTTAATAAATCGTTGTTTACAAACTTATAAAAATATGCGTGGTGGTCGAGTTGGTTAGACCTTAGACTTAAAAACATTTAGGTCCCTAGTTCAAACCCCGGTGTGTACCAATGAGTTTATAATCTAAAAATTTGTGCACATTTGTTGAACAACACCACTATAGTGCCTCGGAGAGCACGTTAAGCAGTCGGTCCCAGTTTCACTATACCAATTTGTGAAACTGTTTATAGATGAGTTATTTAATCTAACCAAACATCGCGACGAGCTAGCCACTTGTTCGGTGTAGACTCATACCATCGGCTACGACGAGGTGGGATTAAAAACCCCTCTGCGGGGTACCCTGAGGTCTAGGCGGTCTCGGGCGCCGTAAGGCATCCGTGATGATATATATATATATATGATAATTTTTTTTTTCTATACCTACAGCTTGCCATATTAAGTACGAGTATCGTTGTTTCAAGTACAAGCCCAGTGGCCACAAAAGAAACAGACTATGGCAATGAGCGGTTTTATTATTAATATAAGTACACACAAATATTATTACTAAAAAAAACAGGTTCTTTCATCTTTAATAAAAACTATCCCACGGTTTCCTTCAAAAATAATATTTAAAAAAAAAAACGTCATTTTCAGGCACACCACTTGTATTATTATAATGCATACATAAAAAGCATAGTTTGCAAGAAGCAAAGCAGCTGGTGGACACTCGCATCTCCATACAAATGGGACATTAAGGCCCCTGCACCTTATCTTGTGTGGGGATGTATTTGCACTGACCAGAGCCTTGGCAAAGATTTACCAGGGTCAACCCCTATTAACGGTTAATATCATGTACCGAGAGGTATTAAATTTAATAGGTGATCCATTTTATAATAATATCTATGGTTTAGTGATTTTATATACCTAGTTAATTTTTTTTTTAATTTAAAATTAGCACCCGCAACTTTGTGTGCGCGTTAAGTATTATAAAAAAAAGTGTTTGTTATTGGTATTTCATAGGACGTACCTACGTACGTACGTATTAAAATTCAAATTGTATTAAACGCCTATTAAAAACCAGTGACTCGACGCGGCATGTGGCGCAATAAGTTTTCTAACTATTTTTTTTTCTAAATAAATTAAAAAATATATTCTACTTGTAATTGATTCTGTAGGTCAAAAATAAGGTAGTGTTTGCTTTGTAATATGACAGGAACAATGAAAATGTTATATTAATGTATAGTTTATATAAATATTAATTTCAGAAATTTCAAAAAGTGGGGAATCCAAAAATACAGAGACGTGATGTTTTTCTTAATATAACGTAATAAATTACGTAAAAAAAGCTAATAAATAAATGAAATAATAAATATTAGACAATCTAGAGTCTAGATTCTAAACAGCCGAAGGGTTTTAATTCCACCTCGTTGAGCCGATTGGTAAGAATCTTCACCAAACAAGTAACTAATAAATAAAACAATCCTATACGATACTTTTAAAAAAAAAAAAATGTTTATTTTTCAAAGGTCAGATAAAATAAAGAAAATAACACATGCCTTACAACGCGTGCAAAAAGGAGCTTAAAAATATCTCATTCAGAATTTTAATAACAATTTTATAGATAACTTACAAATTATACGAAAAATAATGGATATACCAAAACGCTGGCCTATAATTGTTACGTGACTAGATCTTATGCTTTCATATAACTTATTTAAAAAAAATACAAATAGGAAATACTTAGCGGTTATTTCTATAATCGGAGATCTAGATTCCTGATTTGTTTTATGGTCTCTAGTAGTTATTAAACTTAATTTGTTGTATTTAATAATAGCGTTCATGTGAGATTTTTTTTCAATGTTTTATGGCGATTCACTAATATTATGGTAGTTTATGCAATGCCATAAAAGCGGGCAAAACAAACGGCAGTAGCCATAGAAATGGGGCAAGACGGCCGATAAAGTCGGGGTCATAAATCTGGAGCTGCCAATGTCGCGCGGGAAGCGGGGCCTTTCTGTCCTCCCACCGAGCCGCTTCTTGATTTGTCGCGTCCACTAGCCTATCGGTAATGAGCAGTGATCAAAATGTATCGATAAAAATTTCGATGAATGATTTTTTTTAATATCTTTATTTGCTTGGTGGCCGAGTTGGTTAGATCTCAGACTTAAAAAAAACACTTCTGTGTGTACCAATACACACCGGTTTGAAACCTTATACACATATTGCCCTGGTCACAAACTAAGCTGTAAGCTTGTACTATGTGTACCAGAAACAACGATATCAACATATATTATATTTTATAAACACCCAGACCATAACAAACTGTACAGAAAAACGTGTCATTTTTTTGCTATGGGCGGGAATCGAACCCACGTTTTCGGATACAACGCAACAAAATAGTCCAAGGAGGCGGTCAAACATTTGGCGGTCGGTAGGTACATTTATTTGACCACACCACTATAGTACCGATACTTTTATTTATGAGTTTTATTAAAAGTGTTGATAAAACTAATAAGCAAAAGCATAATACAAACCTCCAACTTGCTAGTAGAGATACTATGAAAAATATCATTATTACTTTGTAAGTACACTAATATTATATGTAAAGGAAAATGACTTAATTGCTTGTTTGTATAACAAGCAATCAAGTCACAAGTCAACAAAACTTGTTTGATAAACTCAAAAACTACCTACTTTAAACATATTTTATAATAGTAAGTTTTATTATCAGCGAGTAGCATGGACTATATTTTATTTTTCACCCGATTTATTTTAAATTAAACGTCGAATACAACCGTGAGACAGCTAGTCATTAATAAAGTCGTAGTACCCTGTAGACACATGAGGTCAGAAATCATGCCTATTGACTCTATTTATATCTTGTTTTTTTATTATTTTTTGTTATGAAGAATCTACTGAGCAAAATATTGTAATCATTTTCTAACCTACTAATAACAAAGTCGTAGTATCTCGTAGCACCCGCACGGGTCCAGACATCTTTACTGTTTGTTATTTTTATTACAATATATAAAATCTATAAATAAACGTAGTGGTCGAGTTGGTTAGACCTTAGACTTAAAAACATTATATTTTTAGGTCCCCGAGTTTGACAACACCACTATAGTGCCTCGGAGAACACGTTAAGCTGTTGGTCTCAGTTTCACTATAACAACTTATGGAACTGTTTATATATAGGTTATTGAGTCTATCTAAACAAGATACGAGCTGATCAATTCTTCGGTATAGACTTAGAATACCATCGAATACGACTAGGAATAAATAGCCTCCGTAGACTAGTGATTGCGCCTATGGCGTTGTATCCGGAGGTCGTAGGTTCGATTCCCACCCATGGCAAAAAATATAAATATGCTTTTCTGTATAGTTTATCATGGTCTGGGTATTTATAAAATATAATATGTATTATATCATTGTTTCTGGTACATATAGTACAAGCTTAGAGATTAGTTTGTGACCCCCACTCTAGGCGGTCTGGGCCCACTCGTGCCATAGATACAAAAAAAAAACTATCGATATATTAGTAGTAGTACCTCCCTAAGCTACTAATAAAGTCGTAGTAACCCGTAGCACCCCACGGGGTCAGACATCTTAACTGTTTGTTATTCTTATTGACTACCGCGTCATTGTGGTGGACTGCATAATCGTATGGGCCAATACAATATTATATTACATATCTAATCAACTTATTCCATAAATTATCTTGTAGGTACATATTTTAATCATAAATATTCATCTTATTATTGCAACTTTGTTAATAAAATTTTGTTTTTTTTTTTTTTATTTTTTTATAAAAAAAATTAAAAAAAAAAAATCCTGTAATTTTATTTTGGTAAAACTCAAAATAAAATTACAGGATTTTTTTTTTCAATAGTGTTTTTTATTTATTGTTTACTTCGTGTTCGTGTTATTTTATATAAACAAAAAAACCCGAGACATCCGCCACGGAGCACGCGTTACTTAACTTAAAGTTAAGTAATAGATTTTTTTTTTATTCTGTAGGTAGATTTTGATTAAATAAATACTACATACATACTACTCCCAATAAAGCTTCTTATCTTTTACTACTTGAATCCCATGAGTGCCTTTTGTGTGATGCGGACACAAACAAACAAACCGACTAGCGGACAAAAAAAAATCCTTCTAATACTCACTTATTTTTGCAAAAAAAATATACAAACACGAAACGTCTAATATTTTAATAAAAGTATAGATTTATCATTACGTTAGAACCTTGTCGGTTAGACCACAGACCTAGGATCTTGCTTGAGGCAAGCAATACTAGGTCAATTGAGTAGATAGGTGCAATTGCACCATCTATTAAAAACTTTTCCAATTTGGTCACTGTAGATACGAGTTACTCGGTATTACTTCCATCCATGCTTTCCCAGTATAGCAGATCGTCACTCCATAGTATAGGCATCAGACAAACATACTATACTTCAAAGAAATCTAAATAATATGCTGATATATGTCTCTGAAATTAGTTAATCACAGTTGGTGCTCGTTAAAGTCAAAATCAGCTAAGTTTATAAGAGAAGTTAATAAAACTTCTATTATTCATGAAAAACTCTATTGTTTTAACTAAGTTTAGAGCTAATTAAATACAAATAAACTTAAACTACAGTCAAACAACAATCAATTACTAAATGCATTTCCCCACTGACTCAATTGACATTAACACCGGCGTGAACGGCGACCTAATTTCCGATTAATGCGCTTAAGAAGCCTGCAAAGTAATACGAACGGGCTATGCGGAAGGGCGATGCTACGAGTATGAATGCTACCAATTGATAGATTTCACACAAAGCACTAAGCTACTTTATTTTCTTCCCCATTAACTAAGTTTCACAACAGAATAGATTTATAGTTTCCGCCCCATTCATTATCGACATTGAACGATCAGATTTAGATGTACGTTCGGAATAAATCTGAATAGGACAAATACGCGCGCTGTCTCTACATGGAAAACTTTCCGTAACTTTTACGGAAAAAGTTTGTATAAACTTGCGGAAGAATGAACTTGTTAGTTTGAAGACATTCTCATTAGATAAATGTTTAAGTTATCTGATATTAATCTTTAGATAAGTGCCTATTTCATGTTATAAGTTTTGTCTGTTTTCACAAATTAAGTAGAGGCATTTGTACGTGAGACCAATTGTTAGGCAACTGATTATATAATATTATACAAAAATTAAGTAGTACTGAATAAATTAATAAAAAAACATATACACTAAATTAAAATTAAATAACAAAAAAATACAAATCGATGAGCGTACGTATGTAGTGTGCCGAGTACACACGCTGCGTTCTTAACTCAAAGGGTCACCTGTCACTAAACGGACCTTGTCACAAAGCTCTGAAATTTAAGGCTTCATTAAAATATATTACAATTATTTATAACTTTCAATTTTAAATAAAAAAAATTTTAAAAAAGTATTTGTCAAGTCAGTCATCTCTCGGTTTGTAAATCTTTTAATAAATAAATAATGGATGTTTTATAAAGATTAGAGTTTGATTTTAACATGGTAGCAGAGCGAAAATAACGAAAAATATAAAAAGTAATTGCAAGATTCTTGTCTTAAAATTTCAAGGTAATTTTTACTGAGTTCTGAGTTTTGTGAACACGATGGAGAGCAAATCCATTTTGGAGGCTTACAAACTACAGATAAGTAGACTAGAAGATAAGAACTGGGTTACATGGAAATATAAGATATCCATTATACTCCGTGGTGCGGGAGTTATAGACGTAGTTGAGAGAAAGGTCGTAAAACCTGATAAACCCAACGATGGTGCTACCGCACAAGATATTGCGGCTTATAAGAGTAGTTTACAAAATTATCAACAGGCTGATAGTACGGCACTTCTTATTTTGACGTCCAATATGTCGGATGAGAATCTTCAGAAGATTATTAGATTTACAACTGGTAAAGACGTGTGGGATGAATTACACAGGATGTTTGATGGTATATCTGAAGATAAAGCTTATGATTTATGCATGAAGTTCTTTAGTTATAAGAAGCAATCTGGTGATGATTGTTAGAAAAAGGTAATCTTCAATATATTTAGGAGAAAAAAGCAAATTGTCATCTTGTGTATCAAACCCATCAAAATAACTTTGATAAAATACATGTTTTATTAGAGAATAAAACACAATATAATTGAATCATTTCGTTTATTATTGCTATAAACCACTGCGGCTGCACCCCAATACAACATCAGGTTATGGGCCTACAGCATGGCACAAAATGAGAATGGTACACAAGAGATGATCGCTGGCAGAGATGGACAGGATCACTATAGAGGTAAATTGGAGTCTGGTAGTCTACCCTCCATCGATAAACTTGATGGACAAGGTAACTACAATACATGGAAGTTTCTCATGGAACTATATCTTGTTCATGAAGACTTATGGGAATATGTTTCCACTACTCCGGCAGCATCTGAGACGCATGCTTTGAGAAGAGATCAAAGAGCACGGGCTAAAATATGCCTAATGATAAAGCCACATTGCTTGGTTCATGTAAGACAAGCAACAACAGCAAAACAAGCGTGGGAAGCTTTACAAGTTGCTTTCGAGGATGCAGGAGTTAACAATCGTTGTAGACTATTGGGCAAATTGGTTGGATTAAAACTCGAACAATTTCGTAGTGTCAGAGATTACGTCACGGAGATAATGACGGTTGCCCAGCAACTTAGAGACATCGGCAAAGAGGTTGACGATGAAATGTTAGCTGCACTAATGCTTCAAGGTCTAACAGAGAGTTATACACCAATGCGTTTAGCTATGGAGAATACAAATATAAAGACGAAACTTCTTCAAATGGATGATAATCTATCTAGTGGATCAAGCTCAATGGGGACAAGTTCTGCTCTCCTGATTAATAAAAGAGGAAAACAATTTATTAAGAGTAACATTAAGAGAAATACGCAGAAACAAATCAAATGTTTTATCTGTGGAGGACCCCATAAAGCAATGGACTGTCCAGATAATCCTAGCAGGAAAAAGAACGAATCAAATGATAGAAAGAGATCGAGCTACTATGCTTTTTCAACGATTGAGAGAGGACATAGCGAAGATTGGATTCTGGATTCAGGAGCTTCTTCGCACATGACAAATCGGAAGGATTGGTTGTGTAATTATGTAAATCGTGATAAAGTTGAAGTAGAATGTGCAAATGGTAACAAGATATATGGAGAAGGTATCGGTGATGTATATACTAACGATTTTTCTGTAAATAAGGTGATGTATGTACCAGGATTGTCAGCTAATCTATTGAGTGTGAGTACCCTTGTAAATAAGAATTATGTTGTGACATTCTCTAAGAAAGGATGCGAGATATTCAATGCCGATGAGTGCATAGTTGAAGGTAATGTCTTGAGTGTGTGTGCAGAGGAGAAGGGTGTGTATAAACTTAAGTACTGTTCACAGGAAGGAGTTGCCTTGACAGTAGCTGAAAATAGTGACACTTTCTTGTGGCACCGCAGGTTGGGACATTTAGGTCTTCAGAATATGAAGCTGCTTAGAGACACAACAATGGCATCGGGTGTTAATTTCTCAAATATTGAAAAATTGGAGTGCGCATCATGTTTAAAAGGTAAGCAAACTCGTAAACCATTTAAAAAGAATGGTGCTACTAGAGGTCAAGATGTATTAGACCTTGTACATTCTGATCTCTGTGGACCAATGTCTGTAGAGTCATTAGGTGGTAATAGATATTTTATGACTTTGATAGACGATAAGTCGAGAATGACTTGCCGATGAGTGCATAGTTGAAGGTAATGTCTTGAGTGTGTGTGCAGAGGAGAAGGGTGTGTATAAACTTAAGTACTGTTCACAGGAAGGAGTTGCCTTGACAGTAGCTGAAAATAGTGACACTTTCTTGTGGCACCGCAGGTTGGGACATTTAGGTCTTCAGAATATGAAGCTGCTTAGAGACACAACAATGGCATCGGGTGTTAATTTCTCAAATATTGAAAAATTGGAGTGCGCATCATGTTTAAAAGGTAAGCAAACTCGTAAACCATTTAAAAAGAATGGTGCTACTAGAGGTCAAGATGTATTAGACCTTGTACATTCTGATCTCTGTGGACCAATGTCTGTAGAGTCATTAGGTGGTCATAGATATTTTATGACTTTGATAGACGATAAGTCGAGAATGACTTATGTATATTTTCTAAAAAAAAAAAGAGTGAGGTAATTGACAAAATTCGTGAATTTAAGATTTTTGCTGAGACGCAAACTGGTAAAAAGTTAAAAATTTTGAGGACCGACAACGGCGGAGAGTATGTAAATAGACAGATGAGTATTTTTATGAGAGAAAACGAAATTTTACATCAATTAACAATCGATTACACACCTGAACAAAAAGGCGTCGCAGAGCGCGCTAACAGGACTTTAACTGAGAAAGCAAGAAGTATGCTGCAAGTAGCTGTGATGGGGGCAACGCCAGAGGAAGCGTGGTCAGGAAGAAAACCAGATTTAAGTATAGTGAAAGTTTTTGGCTGTAAAGCATTCATGCACATTCCTGATCAAAAGAGAACAAAATTTGATCCAAAAAGTAAGGAATTATTATTTATTGGTTATTGAACAGAATCTAAAGCATATAAATTAATTGACCCGACTACTCAAAAAATATATAATGCTAGAAATGTAGTATTTTTTGAAAATCAGACTAACGTAGACTGTATATTAGCTAACCCTATTGAAGAGAATACCCCTTTGACTGATAATTGTGATGACGGTAAAGAAGTCCAAAGTGAAAGAGAACATTTAGACGTTACAGCAGAGGGTTCTAGTCAAGGAGGAGAGATGGATGTTGTAAATAATTTTGAAGAAAGTATAAATGAAATTGTAAATAGTGATGAAGTTATTAATGTACGAGTAAATACAAATGAAGAAATTATTGAAAGAAGATATCCATTAAGAGATAGAAAAAGGAAAGAGTATCCTGATTTTTTAAGCTATCAAGCTATATTAGATGAAGATGAATCTGATTTAACAGTACAAGAGGCACTGTCAGGTAGCAATAAAGAGGAATGGAAGAAAGCAATTCAAGACGAGTTAGAAGCTTTAAAGAAAAACCAAACATGGACACTAGTAAAAGATGGTGAAAATGTTATTGATTCGAAATGGGTTCTTCGAATCAAAAACGAAGGGGGAAAGAAGAGGTTTAAAGCAAGATTAGTAGCCAGAGGGTTCAAACAGAGAAAAGGAATAGATTTTGCCGAAACATTTGCACCAGTGGTGAGACATAGTTCTTTGAGGTTACTATTGGCCTTAGCAGTAGAACTGGATTTGAACGTGGATCATATGGATGTAAAATGTGCATTTCTAAATGGAGAATTATCCGAAACTGTATACATGAAGCAACCAGAAGGATTTGAAGAAATCGGAAAAGAGAATTATGTGTGTCTATTGAAGAAGTCACTATATGGCCTTAAACAAGCGCCTAAAGCTTGGAATGATAAACTGAATAATGTTTTAGGAAATATGAACTTTAAAAAATCCGAGAACGAGCCTTGTGTATATATGAGATGTACAGACAAATCTATTATAATTATTGCAGTTTATGTAGATGATTTATTAATATTTTGGAAGAACAAGAAGGAAATGTTAAATGTGAAAAGAGAATTAATGAGCAAGTTTGAAATGAAAGATTTAGGTAAAGCCGAGTTAGTTTTAGGTATAAGAGTAACACAAAAAGAAGGAATAAAACTAGATCAACAAGATTATATTGACAAACTTTTAAATAAATTTAGAATGGTAGATTGTAAACCAGTCGTGACGCCATTAGCAGTAGGTCAGAGATTAACTAAGCCAGTAGAGGAAAATTACAAACCGCCAGAGAACATTCCATATCAGGAACTTATAGGTTCACTAATGTATGTTGCAGTTTGTACAAGACCGGACGTGGCATATGATGTCAGCTATCTTAGTCAGTTTAACAACTGCTACAATGAGGAGCATTGGGTAGCTGCCAAGCGTGTACTGAGATATTTAAAGGGAACCAAGAGTTTTGGTTTGTATTATAAAAAAATGGGTCTTAATTTAAATAAATGCTATGTAGATGCAGATCACGGAGGTGACATTGTGGATAGAAAATCCTATACAGGCTTTCTATTTAAATTAGCAGGAGGTACAATTTCTTGGGAAAGCAGGAAACAGAGGATGGTGGCATTATCCAGTGCAGAGGCCGAATATGTCAGCTTATCCCAGGCTTCTAAAGAGGCAGTTTTCCTGAAGAGATTCCTAGAGGAGTTAACAGGTGTTACAGAAACTGTCACTGTTTACTGCGATAGTCAATCTGCTATGGCTATAGCGCAAAATCCTATTCATCATCAACAAACAAAACATATCGACGTGCGATATCATTTTGTGAGAGATTGTGTGCATGATGGGATTATAGAACTGAAATATCTTCAGACTACTGAGATGTTAGCTGATGCTATGACAAAGCCGCTTCCGAGAATGAAGCATGAGTTTTGTTTGAGAGGTATGAGTGTATCAGAGTGAGTGTGAAAAATTGATGAACATATGAGTATGTAGTAGTTGAGAACCAATAGCTATGAGTATGAGAAGTATTGAGATTAAGGAGGAGTGTTAGAAAAAGGTAATCTTCAATATATTTAGGAGAAAAAAGTAAATTGTCATCTTGTGTCATGTATCAAATCCATCAAAATAACTTTGATAAAATACATGTTTTATTAGAGAATAAAACACAATATAATTGAATCATTTCGTTTATTATTGCTATAAACCACTGCGGCTGCACCCCAATACAACATCAATGATATGTCTACACACTTGTCTAATATGAAGAATATTTGGTATGATTTAAACCAAGAAATGATGAAGTCTATGACTGAAGTTCGTGATTTACCCGAACTTCTGCTTATTTGTAAAATTCTTGAAACTTTACCAGATGATTATTTTACTTTCAAGTCAAGCTGGATGTTAATGTCTAAAGGTGAAAGGACTATAGATAATTTAACTAGTCAATTATGTTCACATGAGAGAGCTTTAACCTCCAAAAGTGGTGAAACTAGTGTAGAAGCATTGGCAGTTAATAATATGTTCAGTAGAAAGGATTATAAAGGTAATAAGAAGATTTTTATTAAGAAGGAGTTTAAATGTCATTATTGTGGAGAAATGGGACATAAAATTAAGCGATGTTCTAAATGGATTACTGACGGCCGACCATCGAAACCAACTCCAAGTACCAATGGAATTGTAAATATGAATTTAATACCTAGTCATAGTGAAAATGTGAATATAGGTTTAATGCCTAGAGATAATGAAATTGCGAATATGAATTTAATGGCATTAGATAATATTTTGATGAAACCTGACCATGAAAGCTGGTTTGTAGACAATGGTGCGACTAGTCATGTAACAAATAGAGGTGATTTGTTTGAAACCTTTGAACATTTTTATATGCCGCATACAGTGACAACGGCTAATGGTGAAGCAGTCGTTGCACTTGGTAAAGGAATGTTGAAAGTACAATCTAATATAAGAGGACGTAAAGAAGTAATAACATTGAATGATGTTTGGTATGTTCCAACCATTACCAAGAATTTATTTTCGGTACTAGCAGCCCAAGATCGTTTACAAAATAGCATATTCGAATCTATGACAGAGATTTGTAGATTAAAGGTGAATTAAATTGAGATGCTATACGGAGAAAGAAAACGGTGTGGTGGTCTTTACAAGCTAAATTTAATTAATATATATCCTAATATACCTGTACAGATTAATGAAGTTTCTAAAACTAATATGTTACAGTTATACCATGAAAGGTTAGCACATCAGAATAAAGTTCATGTTAAGAAACTGATAGAACGAGAAATGAATATTAAGTTGGATTTAGACAGTGAGTTATGTGAAGGTTGTATATATGGTAAAGCGCATAGAAGATCATTCGGTAAGCGTGAAAGAGCCAAAAGAATTAGTATATGCAGATGTATGTGAACCATTTCTATGTTCTATTACTAAATATAGATATTTTGTTTTATTCAAAGATGATTACTCAAAATTCCGCTATGTATATTTCTTAAGAGAGAAAAGTGAGGTTTGTGATAAATTGAAGATTATGTTAGCTGAGTCTTAAAGAACAGGTCACAAAATTATAGAGATTTTGAGTGATAACGGAGGAGAATTCGACAACAAAAGCATAAGAAATGTACTGCAGAAATATGGCATAAGACAAAAGCTTACAATGCCATATACACCCGAACAAAATGGTTGTGTTGAAAGAGATAACAGGACTATTGTAGAAGCTGCAAGAACAATGATGCATGCACATGAGGTGTTACCTCAAGGGCTTTGGGCTGAATTAATAAATACTTCCGTATATATTATTAATAGGACAGGACCTACAAATGTCGACGAAAAGTCTCCATTTGAATTATGGTATGGAAAGAAACCAAGTATTAAACATTTACGGATAATTGGAAGTAATTATATTAAGCACATATACCTAAAGTAACTAGAAAGAAGTTAGATAAGAAAGCAATAAAAGGTATTTTAATCGGATATGACAATGATAAGATATATAAAAGAGAAGAATACACTGATAAGATCCAGAGATGTTATTTTTGAAGAAAATGTAATAAAACCTAAAAATGTAATTGAAATGCCTACAAGAACGGAAATTTCATCAGATATACCTGAATTGTCTAATGATGTAAATAATGATAATATAGTAAGTAATGAAAGTATTGATGACATATTAGATGATAATATAGATAATAATAGCAATGAAATTGAAGATGAAATTGAAAATCAGAACGGAATTACATTAAGAGATCGCGCAAAATTAATATATATTAAGTACCTAATAAGTTTAATGATTTTGTTATGATGTCTGTAAATAATGTAAATACTATTAAAGAACCATTATCGTATCAAGAAGCTCTGAAAAGTAATGAAAAAGTTAAATGAAAGGCTATGGATAGTGAAATTAAAGCTTTAATAGATAATGAAACATGGGAAGAAGTAGAGTTACCAAATAATAAGAAACCTATTGCTAGTAAATTGATTTTTAAATTGAAAAATAATTCTGATGGATCTATAGAACGTTTCAAAGCAAGATTGGTGGTAAAAGGATATTTTCAAAAGAAAGGCATAGACTACTATGAAACTTTCAGTCCAGTCGCTAAGATGAGTACTATAAGAGCTGTTCTCAGTATAGCTAGTAAAGAGAAAATGACGTTAACACAATTTGATGTGTCAACTGCCTTTTTGTATGGTAAACTAGATGAGGACATATACATGAAAGCGCCGGAAGGTTATTTGACAAAGAATAATAAAGTACTTAAGTTAAAAAGAAGTCTTTATGGACTTAAACAAGCACCTAGGCTGGAATAATTGTTTTAAGGATTTTATTATAGAAGCTGGATTTAAACAAAGTACAGCAGATCCGTGTTTGTTTATAAGACAAAAAGGATCAGACCGAATTATATTGGCATTATATGTAGATGACGGTTTGGTTGCGTCAAATAATAAAATGGAAGCTGAACGTTTTATTAATGAGCTTCAAATAAGATATAAAATTAGAGCTAAATCAGCAAATTATTTTCTCGGATTAGAGATAGAAAGTAGAGAAGATAATTCAATAAAAGTTTCACAGACTGGATATGCTACAAAGATATTAGAGAAATATGGAATGAATTCTTGTAAACCTGTGGGAACGCCTATATTGAAAGAACAGATGGATGATGAAGAAGGCGAAATAAGAGATTTTCCATATAGGCAAATTGTTGGAGCTTTGGCTTATCTTATGGTAGGAACTAGGCCAGATATTGCATACGCAGTCGGTGTAGCTAGTAGAAATTTAGAAAGTCCAACTAAAACTGATATTTTGAGAGTGAAACGCATATTGCGATATATAAAAGGAACTCTAGATTGGGGCATACTTTATAAAAAATCTGAAGGAAAAACTATGTTATGTTTTAGTGACGCAGATCATGGAGGTGATTTAACTACAGGTCGTTCAACTTCAGGAATGGTATGTATGTATTCTGGAGGAGCTATTTCATGGAGAAGTCACAGACAGTGCTCAGTAGCTATTTCTTCAACTGAAGCTGAAACTGTAGCAGCAAGTGAAGCTTGCAGAGAGATTATTTGGCTAAGAAGATTATTGTCCGATATTGAAGGAACAAGGGATATTCCAATATTATATATTGACAATGAATCAACAATTAAATTGGCAAATAATCCACCGTACGAGTACCACCAGAGGACGAAGCACATAAGGCTTAGACATTTCTTCATAAGAGAAGAAGTTTCAGAAGGAAACGTTAAAGTTTTGAAAGTGTCTTCAGAGAGTCAACTGGCGGATATAATGACCAAACCATTATATAAACCAAGATTGGTTAAGTTGAGCCAAGGGATGGGTTTAACGAGAGATTAAGTGTTAAACTAGACAAAGAGAGAAGATGTTAAAAAAGTATTTGTCAAGTCAGTCATCTCTCGGTTTTGTTTACTTGGTTACCATTTTGTTGTTGTAGTAAATCTTTTAATTAATAAATAATGGATGTTTTATAAAGATCAGAGTTTGATTTTAACAAAAAATACACATCCTTTTTGGTTCCCGAGAACCGTTTAAACAGCCTCAGGGCATTTTATAATAGTTTTAAAAATAAGAGGTACCTACTCGTATTTTTTTTTCCTTCAAGCTTTATATACAAACAAAATAAAAATGTCCCATTCTAATAAATAAATGATAAATTGTACAAACTCAATAACCCGTTACACATTTTTTATTCCAACAAAATATAATACGAAGTTCCCTATTAGGGTATCAGCATTTTTCATGTAGGTAGTTGTGAAAAACAAGAGACAACCATAATTCTTGTTTTGCGAATCAGATAGGAGCTTAATGGTAGTAATGGATCCGCTGGTCAGCCGCCCGCATGCAAATAAATCCGCAACCCGAAGCAATGATGTGTGGAGAATGGGCAACCCTTGCGCTGCCCGGGCTGCCTGACCCTAGACAATAAAATCACAATAAATTTCTGTAAACTAGCTCAAAGAAAATTCTGTCATTTAGATTAATAAAAGGGTTCGATTTATTTAGTTAAAGTGTAGGCTTGTTTTTTATTTCCCTTTCAATAAACTAGATTGGGTTGGGTGCAACAAATTAAAATGAAAGAGACTGTAAGAAAAGTTGTTATGTTTTACATTTGTTTTCAATCACAGCTTCTAATTATCATCTCTCCTTAACAAAATTAAACTTAATAATTTAGCTAAAGGTTAGGTGCCTAAATTTGCTTAAAGCATAGTTTGTAACCAAGGTAAAATGTACAATAAAAAAGTATAATCATCCAAAATATATTTTTATCTCAAACAGTTACATTTTTATTTTCAATAACATAACAAATGATACATCGTCAAAAACTGCGCAGATACTAACGATTTACGATATCATACAATCTTTACCTGCTGTTGTTTATCCGGGAAGAGGGCAACTATAAAAGTCGGAGCAAATAGTTGCCAATAAAATAAATAGCTTTGCCAGGGTGTCTCTGTAAATAAGTCGCCGGGCCCCTGGCGGCGGCTATTGTCTTTTTTATTGACGCCTCGATAGCTCTTGACTGGATATGAACGCGCATGGGACGTCGACGCGTAGTTGTTGTTACATTTCGTCTGACGCTGCAGATTATTGTAAGATTACAAATAATATTCAGCAAAACAAACGATCTGAACTTTAAGTCAAAAGTTATGTAATATTAAGGACTTAAAAACACTTAGGTCCCTGGTTCGAATCCCGGTGTGTACCAATGAGTTTTTAATTCATAAAATTATGGACATTTGTTTGACAACACCACTATAGTGCCTCGGAGAGCACGTTAGGCTGTCGGTCCCGGTTTCACTATACCAACTTGTGGAACTGTTTATAGATGGGTTATTGAGTCTATTCAAAAACATCGCGACGAGCAAGCCACTACCCATCGGCTACAACGAGGTGGGATTAAAAAGCCCTCCGCTGGGTACCCTGAGGCCATCTAGGCGGTCTTGGGCGCCGCAAGGCACCGAGATGTTTTGAATAGACTCAATAACCCGTCTATAAAAAAAACATGTAAAAATACTATCTCACAGTTAAAATAAACATATCATTTGGTAAACTAAAAAGTAATTCAATAGATACAACATTTGGACAAATCCCCTGCTGAAGTCAGAAGCATTTAGTTTCTCCAAAGAAAGAAGGACCACCAAAAAAAGATAAATAATTCAACAGGGATTGTGCGGTGGTGTGGTAGCCCCCAGAGCGTGTATTAATTTGTCGGAATTTGTCGCGAAACCCTCCTGCGCCTCGACGCATTCCAATCACGCACGACAAGCACCCTAATTGCACCTAATAATTTCTTTAAATGCCCAAGAAACTACCTATATGGAATGGGGAGATTTTCCACGAAGGTTAAATAATATAGCTATAAAAGTAGCCTTGCAGGTTTAAAGTTGTTATAAGAAACAACAAATGTTCCCTTCCCTTTATTTCCCGTAAACGATATTTATACTATTTTTTTAATCGTAAAGATTATTAAATAACTCTCATTGAAAAAAAAAAATCATTTGTAAACCAATGTTTTATTTGCATTTTTTTTCAAAATTTTATTATTAAACATTTGTGCCCCTTAAAGAAATATTAATTACCTACATGCCTAGTATAATAATTTACTATACATTTCAGACAATGTTTATTAAATATACTTTTAATTTAGTAAAACTATTTATAAACAAATCAGAAGATCATCAAACCGGGCGTTTTTTAAAATAAATCTTTAGAAATTAATTAGGAACGTAATTATTCGGATTATCTATTTAATTATCTATTTTTTATTTAGTTAATTATGTACTATTTATCTATTGTAAGTTTTTCATTTTTGTTTACTTTATTTCTTATTTGTATTTTATTATACTTTCCATCGCTTAAGGCCGATTTACACATCGGTAAGTACTGCAGCGAGTTAAGTTACCGGACAGTAGTTACTTACCGGTTAAGTAGTAAGTACCGTTCACACTTCAGCCTGGCGAGTTTAGTAGAAATTGCCTTTTACTTGTTTGTACTATACTAAACTTGTTCGTTTACACGCGGCGAGTTAAGTTGGCGAGTTATGGGAGAGGCAAGGGAGCGGAAAATCGCACTTAACTCGCCGAGAAAGTATAACTGCTGCCTATTCCGATGGACATACTACTTAACTCGCTTTTTTTCGTTCAAACGGCAATAACTACTTAACTCGCCAATGGCGCAACTTAACTCGCTACTGTACTTACCGATGTGTAAACCGGCCTTTAGATATAGCGTTAAGGGTCATGTATTGATAAAAAAAACTATGAGTTTCTAAACATCTCAGATTCTATCAAACGCTCTTTACAAAATAATGTTCGTCGCTTAGTAAGATTTAGCATCAAGCGTCGAGTATTTACCGCTTGGTTAGTTTCGACGTACCGTGTCGTCCCCACCTGTCCCACGGGACTCGTTGTACCACACCGGACCTAATCCAATCTTGACACGCCAGCTCCTGCTGTCTCCAATACCTATTACACGTTTATGAACATACCAATTGTCTTTGATTACTTTTTTTCCGATATTTGTCTCCAAATGTTAAATAAAGCACAATCGAGTTGATTGTAAAAAAAATGCCATGAGAGGAATTTGTATGTAGTGAATTCAAGTAAATGTCCTTATTTCCTATTTTGAATTATAACATTTGTACGTAATCAGGTAGCAAACTCTTGCTATAAAGTCGTAGGGGCGTATCCAATTTTGCTTGTGTTTTGCTGTGTTTGTTATAATAAAATAAACTGGGCCTTCAGCATCGATAGCCTCAATAAGTAAACAAAATCGATACATATCAATTTTATGAATGAATGTTCATACATAGACTTCATTTTATCAACTGTCAAATTATGTCGATGTGGTTAAGATAAGCCCTTTATACCTACAATAAAAATTACGCTTAGCTCGTAGCAATGGTATGCTACGACATTCTTGCTAAGTTAGTAGTAGCTGATTTCGCTATTTTTTTTTTAATTTAGCGCACTAAGATTAAAATGCGACTCAACAATTGAACTTTAAATTATGTATAAAAGAACTGTGGTTTGTAACAACCACGTGCTACGCCGTTCTGTATTTGTTAGTTATAACTAATTTTCTGGGCTTCTAGCTCTAAAATCGTAAACTTATAAAATAATTATACTTAATATAAAGTTCATTCAAATCAGTTCAGCCGTTTCTAAATTATTAATTAACAAATATCCAAACATCGAAACTAACCTTTCTACTAATTACTAACTTTCTATTAACTTGTAGGTAGTTATATATTTGTGGCCTTATTCATAAAAACTTATTGAAGCCTTGAAGAACACTTTAGTTATGGAATGTTTTGTCTCTTTTACGCATATCCATTTTTGTTGCTAAATAAAAGAGACAAAACCTTCTATAACTAAAGTGTTCTTGAAGGACTCAATAAGTTTTTATGAATAAGGCCATTTGTCTTTATTAAGTATAAAAAGTTTTGTAGTTCGTAGTACTTTTTAAATATTTTTCGTAATTTTTTTTTTTTTAGAAAATCATTCAATTATAATTTGGCTTTCAATTAAATATAAAAGGGCCGTAGATCGTAGCAAACGCGTGCCCCGTCGTTCTATCTTGGCGTCGCCGTCGTAGCTAATTTGGCTAAGCATCTTACGCTATCACGGAGCAGCGCGGGCCGTAACGGGCTTGCAGATTATGTTAATTGACTTGTAATGCCTTTATCGGGCTTTGTCTTGGTACGTCACTAGTTAAAATGGCTACTAAATTAATGCATACTCGTATATATCTTCATTATTTTATGTAAAGAATATGTAACTAAAATATGATATTTCAAAACTTTATTGAGCTTTTTAGTTAAATTGGTTAAAGTTTATAAGGTTTATTCTGTCAAAGATGATTTTATATTTTTCTAATTATAAAATTCTTATTAATAACCATATCAATGAGACGACGAAAAAGTACCCAATTTTTATTTGTAAACAACTATTAGTGTTTGGGTTTCATTTCTTATATATTTAAATTTAATCTAGCAACACAAATTCCCCACTCCTTTTCCCGCCACATCCATCAAAATTTGAATTTGACGTTAACTCTCAATTTTTACTATACCTTAAAAACCTCATCAACATGAGGAAGCTAGTTAATATACGTGCACGTAACAAGTGGAAGCTAATTTGATACCGGTGAGTCCTTCTTTTATATCCTACATTTTCATTTATGTGGCTAGAGTTTGGGCTTTAAGATCTAGGTGTGAATACGAATCATCACACAGCGGATCACGACCTAGGAAGTTCACTAAATCGAAGGAAATCAGGAACAATTATTCAACTATTATTCTATTCAAGTAAATATACTTACACAAAAATACTACCTAAACATTACCAAAAATGCCTTAAATAATAATAAGAAAACAAAATAAAATGTTTATTAAAAACAATTACAAAGAAAAAAAAACTAAATTTTTCATGTTATGTAACGTATGTATGTGTAAACATATTTTTTCATGTTTCATTTTAAGTGTTTCTGTATGTAAATATTTGTTTACTGCACTTAAATACATTATAATATAATAAAATAAAAATTAATAAAATAAAGTATAAAACCGGTTTTGGTAAAATTGGTATTGTTAAGCGGGTCCAGATTTAAATTTGGACTACGGGCCTTTTGTCAAGATTATTAGTGGGTTTTTTGTCAGACTGAAATCGTAGAAGTTTTTTAGCATATTAAAAACTAACGCATTATTTAGAAATATTATAAAGACTTCTAAAGTTCCGCTACTAAATTTAAAAAAAAGAACAGGCTACCCATAGTACAGAGGATTCTAGTTTGGGAGCCAGTAACCTCTAAGTCACAAAAGGTACATACATCAATACGTAATCAATTAACCACATTAAGACTCAAATGTTTCCAAAATTGTATACAAATACACACACGCATAATATAACTATACACATAACTATACACACCACCTACTTTTACTAATACTTTTCTTTTGTAAACTATTGATTAATGGCCTTTTTCATAAAAACTTATTGAAGCTTTAAAGAACACTTTAGTTATGGAATGTTTAGTCTCTTTTACATATATTCATTTTTGTTGCTAAATAAAAGAGACAAAACCTTCTATAACTAAAGTGTTCTTGAAGGACTCAATAAGTTTTATGAATTATAGTAAGTAAGTATAGCCATAAGTCTTTTGTATTACTTTATAAATATATTAAAGAAAACTATAAATATGTCATGTCATTATAACTATTTCCCATGTAAAAACTAATAAAATTTACCATTATCTTTAACTATATTTTTAAGGAAAAAAATTTTTTTTGTTGATAAAACATAAAACACATTCAATACAAGTAGAGTTCCAAAAAGAATATCAAAAGCAAATAATCACAATTTCTACCCAATAGAATAATACGGGTGGCAAGTTGACAAAACGTCTTTAGTTAACCAAGATCGGTGACACCCACGCCCAATTAGGCACGTAACTAATAGGTCGTAGTAAGAAATACCAGAATTCAGGTGAACCCCGGGCCGCCGAAGTAATGGGCCCGAAACGGTACACGGAGGGGACGCAGCTATAAGTCACGAAATCGGACCGATATCTCCGATTCACTGACCGCCCCGATATGATACATGGGCTTACCGTTTAATAGTTTCATCGTCCGTACAGTGAATTAATATTGTAGAAATATATTTTTATTGTATTCGTTTTATTGCGTATGGCTTTATATTTAAATCGCGTCGCTTTTGATTGTATGCTTTCGTTTAGCTAATTGAAATGTTTGGTATTTTTTTGTCTGAAGTTTTGGGTTGATAAACTGTTTTTATAGTTAGGGAGCTGCTCTATGATTTACTGACTGGTAAAGAAACCGTCTGCTGGGCATGAAATATTATTCTTAGTGTTGGCCTAAGTATCGACCGGACTCATTACCACCGCCCATACACATGAAAAAACCTAGTCAAATGACCTAGTCATGTTTCGGTTTTAGTCTGTGGGTTCACCGGTTTTCACCGGTGTTCGAGATTAATGCATCGATTTCATGTCGAGGTGGTAGTCTCCTTTCAGGGTGCGGTTACAAAATGGTTGGTTGAATTGACGATAAGGCAGCAAGTATACTTTTTTTATTTTTTTTATTGGAGCACGGCATGTGACTTTGTATCTACCTAGTGTTGAGCAGTCTTACAAGTTGAATGGGGGCAATCAATAATTGTTCTTAAACAACAATGATTGCTCCCATTATGCCGGCTAAATGATGCGATTACGAAATCGGCGGCGACAAAGACGAATTGCATTACGAGTTAAAATATACTCGTTAAAATATTACGGAACCCTAAGTGCGCGAACAGCAATCGCACTTGACTGTTACTTTTTTAAGTAAAACAATATAGTTTTCTCAAGGTACACTACCGTGTACCTACATCTCCTTTTGATGTAACCGTCTATGAGTGACAGACAAAAGTGTCGTCCAGGGCTGCTCTCGCCGCTCCTTGTTAGGACGTACGTGCCGCTGCGCCGCCGGTAAACACGTGGGTAGATAACGATCTGTTTGGATTGCCTCTATATATCATTTTTTCCCTCCTGAAAGATCCGCGCTAACTAGATAGAGAGACGGGAGCTAAATTATACGTGAGCGTAAAGGAAATACGGGCGAGACTGTTTGTAATAGATTTGTTTTAGCAAATAAAATTTCCAATGTGGGAATGGTTAGTTAGGTTTTGTTTTTATTTTTTACGTTTATTGCGAAAATTTATTTTATTTATTTTGGTGTTTGAATTTTTATTTTATGGAACGTATGAGTATAAAATGTTTAACTAAACTCCAACTTGTTAAATTAATTATATTACTCTACTTACACATAGATTACATTAGTTTTACGCGAAAATTAACTTTATATCACTACTTTTGAATAAAATTGAAATAATTAACTTTAATATATTTCACATTTCTCAAAATTTTGTTTTCAGGTTTTATTACACTAATAGTGTAATTTCTCTTAGTTTCATTTTGGTCGTTGATAGGTATAACTTATAACAGTTTAGTTGACATGTATAAGAGTGGAATAAATATCTTCTTAATCCTTCAATGTAATTATTGTCATGTTATTACTATTATTACACATAATTTAATTCAGATGTATTTAAGTGTGTCTATATATCAATCCTGTGATATTGTTTATCTTTATGTGAATACGCTGTTGTCACATACCTATGTATGTATTTTGTCAAAATCTGTTTTCTGTTAATATTTGAATATGTCATTTGGTCATTTGTGTACAATAAATTTTTAAAATAAAATAGACATAAGTTACCTTTACCAATGAAAGTCATATTATTATGCTACCCAAACCGGTGAAAAATATTAAGCTTCCCGAGAGCTATCGCGCCATTACACTCATATATACCGGCGATTATTCGAAAAGCTACTTCTGCGACATATCGTACTTCACTTTACTCCACGCGACGAACAATTCGGGTTCCGAAGCGAGCATAGTATTACTCTCCAATTGACAAGAATAGTGCACAGACAATGGCCCTTAACAGGCGTCACTTCACTTGTGCGGTATTTCACGACATGGAGAAGGCGTTCGTAAAAGTCTGGCACGGCGGGGTTCTGTTCAAACCCCTAAATACTAGCATACCTCGTAGGATAGTGCAGGTTGTCACGTCCTTTTTGGAGGGCCATAGCTTTCACGTCACTGTGGAAGGTCTTTGCTCCAACACGCAACCCATCGCGGCGGGTGTCCCGCAAGGGAGCTGCCTGTCGCCTGTCCTCTACTGCTGCTACACCGACGACATTCGACAGGCTGAGACGAATGTCGAGCTGGCTGTCGGCTTGGCGACTTAAGGTCAATGTCAAAAAGACACAAGCAGAGATTATCAGAGGAGGGGGCATGCGACAAGGCTGCCGACCTCTGCTCCCGCTCACGCTTTATAGTCAATCCGTAGACTGGTCTTCTACTGCGACATACCTCGGTGTAAAATCGATTCAAAACTCACCATAGGGCCGCATGTGAAAATAACGCGCGCAAAGGTCCCTGGTCGCGCGCCATCGACTGCGCCCAGTGCTATCATCCGGACTACCGATCGAAACAAGATTTATAATCGGCCCATCCTCACATACGCAGCGCACACACATGGTGCGCGTTATGTGCGGATGCAAATATTACAAAACTCAAGGTCCAACAAAATAAGTGCCTCATAATTACTGGTGCGACGAAAAAGCGACTCGGACAGCTAAGGCGATCGCTGCGAGTGGTCGAGCAATATACGGATTTGCCATCAAGCACTCTTGAAATATAAGGTCACCAAAGACCTATCAGTAGTAACGGTTAGCGAACAGCTATTACTGTTAAGAGACCACAATCTCGTCACAGTCGCCCTTCTCCCATTGGGGGAAAGGAGAATACCTATCAACAGCCGTCATTCCTAAATAGACCTGGCGGCTTAAGGATTGATGGAATGTTAGCAGTCGTTAGAGCTCGTTTTATTATGTCGTTGAGAAGACAATGTCTGGGAATACGACCTGTGTGCGTTTTATAAACATTAAAACGCAATCTCATTACAAGCAGTAAAAAAAATCTTTTGGATTTGAAAAGAATGGTGTTCCGTCACGAAATGTGTGAAGTCGGTTAGTTAGTGGTATTTGCGAACACTCCAGCCTGATGAGTTGAGCACACAGTGGTCACCGCGAACACGTGGAGCGTGTCATGTCTAACGCAATCACTGGGACCCGGACGGGTCGAGAGAAACCCGGATGCTTGTGGCATTTTTATTGTATTTTTCTTTATAATATAAAACCTTAGGAGGTTATTATACGCTGGAGGGTGGTGTCGATATACCTTTGTCTTCATCCGATGGGTGACTGAGTGGGCTATAAATTAATTAATTTTGTCCACATTTTCCACACCGGAGGGTATGGACAAAATTAGACTGCTGCTGTTACTGCTTACTGCATCGATAAAAATATATTGTTTAATTAAAACAATTTTCTCTTGGTCAAAGATTGTTGTGGCAAAAACAATATATTCTTTCATAAATCAAAAATCCTGTCCAAGTAAGTTTTTATTGTCTCGTTATATTTTTTATATATATATATTTCTTAATGTTTCTTTTTTGTAATTTTAAAGTCTACTAGAGAAGTGATAGATATTACAAAATGCAGTATTTATTGTCAAAATTTCTCCAACCGGATAATACATTTGAAATAAATAAAACAGCATTTAAATAGAATCTTTGAGGGTAGCTCAAGGACTGTACTCGCGCGTTTGTGTTATATGTATTTTATATATTTAAGTTTATATGATATTATTGTGCAAAAGTATACTAATTTTGTATAATAAGCATTCGTAATGATCTTAAGTGTGAGAAGTGTATCATTAACGTAGTGAACACGATGTTTGTGCTAATCTCAAAGAATCCCATAATCTTCTTTAAAATGGTGGTACCCGTTTTACAGTTGATAATATTTTCTCTTCTTCACATGACATTGGCATAACTGTACCGTATGTTTGCATACGGTCATGTGGCTTTCCCTAATCCTGTCTAACACATTATCCCACGTTTACTTTAAATTTTATGAAATTTTAATCTACCCGCACTATATAGGCACTGGCAAAATTACGCGTAAGGCGTAGAGGCCATTATTTAAAAGAAGAAGAAATATTTAAATAAATTTCCATTCCAAACAAAACGTTACCAACCCACAAGTGGATAACACTTGAGATTTAGTGCTTTATCAATGTGGTCGGAAAGTTGTTCGGCGTCACGTAAACTGTTCTAAGTTGAAAATGCGTCGGCACGACCCCGCCTCAGGCTCGTCCTGTCCCGGAAACAGATAGGCAGAAGGGGTTTTATTATTTTTAAAGTGCACGCTCGTTTGCAAGCGAATAACCCACTTAACCACGGAACGGCAGAGGACATTACAACCGGAAGAGCATCTCGACTTGCTACTCTTGAATATTTGGAGAGAGCCGAACGAAGAACGAATGGGATTTAATTTCAGTAGTAAAAAGATTTGAAAGATAAATAAAAATTATAAAGGAAAAATAACTATATACATACCGAATGACGATTTTTGCCAGTAAAATATTAAATGTCATACATTACAGTTTATGAGCACCGATAAATATTATTACCTTAATTTTTTTAACTGAAAAAATAAATAAGATAATTATCTATACGAAATCTTCAACATTTTATTAAATAGGTAACTAGAATGATAGTCATTATTCTAGTTATTTAATAATATCTTCTTATAAAACTTTTTTTTTTATATCGCAACGAGCTGTTCGGTGTAGACTCATACCATCTGCTACGACGAGGTGGGATTAAAACCCCTCCGCTGGGTACCCTGGGGCCGTCCAGGCGGTCTCGGGCACCGTAAGGCACCCGTGATGATATGTGTATGAATTTTTAAATAAAATTACTAATGTATATGTGTTTAACAATTATTCATTTGTATTATTTTTATTAATCATAAAATAAACATACCAACTAATCGATGGTATTCTAAGTCTACATCGAACAAGTAGCCAGCTCGTCGCCGTCACGGTAATGATATCTAATTATTACCGTGTCGCCGTGTTTGGTGAAACCCAATAACCCATCTATAAAAGTTATACAAGTTGGTATAATGGAACTTATACCGACAGCTTAACGTGCTCTCCGAGGATAGCAGTGTTGTACATTTGTTTATTAAAAGCTCATTGGTACACCAATGTATATAATGTTAACCAACTCGGCCACCATGTAATAATTAATAATATTTTATTAACTTAATTTACAACTGATCTAGTCAAACAGTATAACAATGAAAACCAAACCAACATCAAATATTACTGTTAAAACGAATTAAGCTATAAAATAGCTGTAACAATGATTGTATTTCACACGTCGATACAGTTTTCGGGTAGTTAACGACTACATAAAACCGTCACGCAGGTTTACGAGAGCTGTCAATATGGGTACAACCAATCAGAGTATTAGGGACTCGAACCAGGAGTGCATAACTAGCAGACGAAGCATCGATAGGGAAACGTGACAAGAATACGTACTCAATGTCGCGGGGTTTCGACGGGTTTACGCGCTCAATAAGTGGCCCAATTTTTATAAGGGAACAGAAATAGGTTCCGCATTTTTTTATATTAGACGAGCGTCTGATCAAAGATTTCTCACCTATACAGTTTCACGAAATATCAAAGAAATCACTAAAAAATGCATTAAAATAATTCTTATATAAAATATTAAGAGAAAAGGTAAACGTTTATCGTTTATTTTAATTAAAGGAAATCTCTTAATCTCTCAATTTTCAAGAAAGCACAGACATACTAGTGTTTTTTGTTTTCTTTTTATATTATTTATTTATTTTATACTTCGCAGCTTATTCGTGACTTGTCCGCTGTATATTCAGAGTTAATTACCATCGGCGACAACGAGAAGCGAACCAAACCCGTTTGCTTAGTACATACCTTTGGCGGTCTAGACACCATAAGCACAGAAGAAATAATAGTATAAGAATCATCAAGGGTGCCATGGATGATATTAAAACCTTTTAAAGCAAAACTTTAATAATATAATTGCATTTTTTTCAATGAAAATAGTAGGAAAATTATGTTAGTAAAGTGATAGGACTGATAGGTCCTTTATTCCCAATTATAGTTAAATTGACTGAACTAGGTACTTGTATTTTTTCCCATTAGTTTAGTGAATAATAAAACTAGTACCCTGGCTTCGGTTATTGTAAATTCTATGACCAAATGTGGCCAATTGGTAGTAAAATTGTAATTAAGTGTTTATAAAGGCAATAAGCATTTTTTTAATATATTATTATAAGAATTTACATGTAATATTTAAGTAGTTTATATACTATTCGCTATATGTCTTTTAAATTGTTATTTATTTACTTTTGCACCCTATGCATAATCTTCCACTCTCTCAAATGTTAGCTGGTAGAAAATGCCTAAGGCATTAAGTTTGCCTATGTACAAATTTATTTTGTAATTTTGTGCAATAAAGTATTTTTAAATAAATAAATTTATACAGGGTGAATTTGAAAGGATATACTTTGGGCTAATATGAGATTCTGCTGATCAAATCGAACAACTTTTCCCATGGAACCATGTGTCGCAAATGAAAAAAAAATGTTGGCTTCCCCGTACAAATTGGTCATTTTAACATTACTAGTTTTTATGGGAAAGGCATTTTTTTTTCATTTGCGATACATGGTTACTTTGGAGAAGTCAAAAAATTAATAATAAAATTCAGACTGTCCTAATTTATACAAATCTAAAATATAAAATGGGTGTTTCTTTGAATATCAACACTTGTCAAATTCGTTTATATCTCTTCTTCTCTTCGTACGAGGGTATATAAATGTCGAACCCTTGTCGATAAATATTATCCTTATCAGACTTTTATTGTATGGATATTGGTATTATACATAGGTACTTGATGCATTTTAACGAGTTACAAGATACATCTTGCGCAGCTTGTAGATATTGTAAAGCGCCTGCGGTAATTGCAGTGGCAATTCGCCTCCTAGATCCAATTAGTTTTAATCAGTAGTTACAGTTAAATATGTTAATTATGATCAGTGATCATCATCATCAACCAATTATAGTTAGCAGTGGACTGTTGATTACACTTAATTAATTATTGCTTAATAAGAGCGAATTTAATGCTTTTACGTATTAACCCTAAATGCTTTTAACAAAAGTAATGACATTTTTAACTAATAAAAAAATTTACTCGTATTGTTAAAGCCGATTTTATTTGTTTTGGCTTCATTTAGACCAATGCTGTTAAACGACACTATTGATCAATTCCATTCATGGACATTTTTGGGACATTTTATTCTTCAATCAAGATAATACTTGTAGTACGAGTATATCTTGAAATAAAACTGCAGAAAGCTTAGTCCAAAATCCATTATCTTAAAGGAAGACAATAAAACTAAATCAGGAATCTATTTTTTCTTCCATTTATGAAACAATATTTGTCCTGACCAAGAGTAGGTATATTGTTTATATCCAAGTAAAAAGTTTTTAAAAAGTTAGTAGATACCTACTAGTATTATTTTTATATTAAATAATTTTCACAAACAAAAATATAGGTACCTACTTCAGTGACATACCAATATTTTAATTAAGCTTTAGTACGAATATAATTTTAGTTATTAATATAAAGTTAAGTAATTCTCTACGGTGTCATAACAATAAAGGTTATGGTTTAATTTATATTTATTAACCGGCAAAATCTCGGGCGCTACATCATTGTGCCATTCACTAATTTAGAACCCCTACAAACCACGCTATACGGCGAGAGAGCACCGAGTTTGATTCTTATTCATTGCAGCATGGGGAGATTCAGGGGTTGGAGACCGCAGTTTAACGATTTGATAATGTATTCACTTGATAAAGCGGAAGGTGGTACTTTGGCAAGTACTGCATTAAAAAACCAATTACAGTGTGACTAAATATCGCAGTCGCTCGGGTGTTTGTCAACTGCGGGGGATAAAAAAGTGTTTCCTAAATTTAATTTCACGCAATTTATAAGATGGGGGATAGGACAATCACGGTGTTATTTTTGCGGGGTAACTTTATTATTGGCTACTAGATTTTATAATGAAAGTATTTTAATTTAATGTTAAGTAATAACAAATATACGTGGTGGCCGAGTTGGTTAGACCTTGGACTTAAAAATACTTAGGTCCCTGGTTCGAACCCGGTGTAACAATGAGTTTTTAATTTTAAAAAAATATGTACATTTGTTTGACATCACCACTATAGTGCCTCGGAGAGCACGTTAAGCTGTCGGTCCCGGTTTCACTATACCAACTTGTGAAACTGTTTATAGATGGGTTATTGAGTCTATTCAAAACATCGCTACGAGCTAGCCACTTGTTCGGTGTAGACTCAAACCATCGGCTACGACGAGGTGGGATTAAAAACCCCTCCGCTGGGTACCCTGGGGCCGTCTAGGCGGTCTCGGGCGCCGTAAGGCACCCGTGATGATATGTATGTATGTTTGTGTAATAACAAATCGGATTGTTTTTATTTCAGTAATTCAGTTAAAAATTTTCTTCGTATTTACATGGTGACTTTAAAAGGTTGTACTAAAATGACCAATTTGTATAGGGAAGCCAAACATTTTTTTTATATGTGACACATGGTTCCATGGAAAAAGTTGTTTGAATTGATCAGTGGAGCCTCATATTAGCCCAAAGTACAACCTTTTAAATTCACGCTGTATATAATTGCATATCTTATAAAAACATCTTCATCGACCGAAAGTCACTCTTCACTCCTATGTTTTTGGTTGGCTCATGAAGAATTCATACACATTATGTATCGAATGTATTCTATTTTCGTTTCAAAGTAAAAATCCGAATAAAAAAAGTACCTACCATCACGTATATATACGGCGCCGGTAACCGTATAGACGGCCCTTTTTATGTTAAATAAATAAATGTAAGTATAATTACTTCATAAATCTCTAGACTAGACCAAAGGTCCTCGATTACAATAAAATTAAAATAACAATTTGAAAATTTTATTGTTGTGCAATTTATAAATCGGGGTTGAATGTAATTTTCCCTTGAGAGAGGGTTCATCGGATGAGCTCTCCCCTAGCACAGAAAGGGCAACGATGCTAGTTCGATGTTTTATTAATTACTACTAATGAGTTTACTTTCATTAGTATTATAATTATTAACTGTATAACTTTATTTATTTAATATTGCACCCTTGAGGATAAAAAAAAATCCATATCTCTATATATTGATAAGGGTATTTATATTTTATAATATCTTATCATCACTAACTACATTATATACTTTTTTTTTATAAAATTTCATATTGGGATATTCTTATATTAATATTTTTTAAAGATAAAAAATAATGTAAAATTTCCTGTTGGGCAGGACTCGAACCCACGACTCTCGCTTTCGTAGCAAGGTACTCAACCACTGATTCAACCAGTTTCCAGTCACCCCTCACGAAGCAGATGCCTCTGCATCTTCTAATTATTCGGTCCTAGAGTGAAGTTAAAAGTCCTAGTTTGAAATTCTAGACGGCAGAGAAGTGCCTTTTTTGTGGGTAGGTCTAGGTGGGAATGAAACCCCTGCGCTGTGTTAGCCTGAGGCCGTCTAGTCAATTTTCATCAATTTAATATAAATTAAATCATGTTTTAATTTAATATTTCAAGTAGGTATTATTTTAAAGTCCAATGATATTTATATTTCGCAATCGGCAGTGGCGACGTTGATATTTTGTTTAATTGACATAAATTAAATAATTGTCTATTAGAGGTCATGGACATTTCATTTGAAAAATAAATTTATGTATTTTAATTATAATGATGTCAAATTAATTAAAATTGACATGTAGGTAGATACTTACTATTTTACACGTGTTGACACGTATGGAGGATATTGACGTAAGCTACCTACTTATATTTTCTAATTGAATCATAGCATATTTCTGACAATCCTACCCTGTCTATCTACAGTATAGATATGTTCCTATGATAGTTAATGTTATGATCCTCCCTTAAAAATCAATCCCCAAAAGTCATTCTCTAAAGTCCAAAGTATTATAAGATAGGTAGGTAGAATTAGGTGGGAGGAAGGTCTCTAGAACTTCGTTAGGCCGACCGACTGGTCTCATACAGATGCAAAAACCGTCAAGTGACCTATAGTCATGTTTCGGTTTTAGTATGTGGGTTCACCGGTTTTCAGGAGACTACTGCATCAATTTCTTGTCGAGGTGGTAGTCTTTTCAGGGTGCGGTTACGAAATGGGTAGTTGAATTGACGATAAGGCAGCGAGAATATTAAAATATACTCGTAATGCAATTCGTCATTGTCGCCCCCATTTCGTGATCGCATCATTTAGCCGGCATAGTGGGAGCAATCAATATTGTTTAAGAACAATTATTGATTGACTCCATTCATGGACTTTGTAGGTCTGTTCACCGCTAGATAGATAACTAAGTCACATGTCATGCTCCAATAAAATAAAATAAAAGATAACTGCTGGACTTTTTGAAGCGGCTGGAATAGGAAGAATAAAATTGATGAATTTTCTTTTATTATATGCCCCCAAAAATTTGCTACGCTTTGTCACACGTAAACTGTTCGTTTTATAATTTTTATTTTAGGAACGAATATACTAACGCCTCAATATACCCTACAGAAGGTTGAATATTGGTAATACTTGATGATTTAACTGAACTGCCAGATTGATACAGAGAAAACTATTGGTGCAACAAAACTGAAAAAAAAAACACTAAGGGATTGTGCCATCGTCACTTTTAACTGAACAGTCAGGCTACCCCTAATTATGAAACATACTTTTGACAGATCTCTATCGTGATCGATTGCAATTGGAGCTCAAATTATCAACGCATTGACAGACCGCTATATTTCTGTATATATTAATTATACTCTATGCCGTTATCGCTTTCGCTGTTTTATTATTAGGCCCCAGATCAGAAAAACTATTGATGCAAGCAAACTGAAATAAAAACTAAGAGATTGCGCCTTCATTACGTTTATCTGAACAGTCAGGCTTATCAGAAAAACTATTGGTGAAAGCAAAAGGATTGAGCAAAAAGCTAAGGGATTAGCCTTAATCACTTTGCCATATGGTATTAGTTAGTACCTACTTATAAATAAACTGGAGCTCAAACCAGGGGCTAGCCTGATTTGGCTGAACCACCAAGTACATATATATAAACATATTTTTCTTTCCAATAAGTTTACTAAAGTCCCAAAGACAATATAAAAGAACATATGGATATCGGAAGTCAAGGCGCGGCCTTCGAAGTCAGCTTCCTAACAAACTGCCTACCTAATACAATAACTGGCATTATAGACGGCGCTATAAAATATCTCTGGAGAATAAATCAGTTGACAGTGAGCTCCTTCCACCCTCCGACAAAGTTACCTTTCAGATATAAATCTTCTAATAGTTTCGATAAGATTTTGGGCGTTTTGGCTACAAATAGATTTGCAGGTTTTGTGTTTTATATTATTGAATATTCATCATTGACATAATTATTATTATTCAGCATTTTTACCTAAGCATTTTTACAACAGCGTAAGTAATTTTAACTATTACGCCTGCCGCCTAATAATCGCTAAAATAAATGATGATGATAATATTATTCATCAGTTTTACATACTGTTGTTTCCAAAACATTTACTAAAAGTAATATGAAAACTGACAAAATATATTTTAGAAGTAGGTAAGTACAGTCGGCCAGTCTATCAATTTTGACATTCTTTGCATGTCATCAAAATATTACTAAGGTTGAGTGAAATCACAGAAGAAATAATAGTAGTGAAATGTAATTTTCCCTACAACAAAAATTTATATCAATCTTATTATTTTATGACGTGTAAATCGAACTTCAACCATAAGGTGGTAGACCACCTTTTTAGCCACTGAATGATTGTATTGTAATACAATAAACTTTTCTTTATTTTATTTCATTTTAAATCTACCTACTTCTAACGTTACTTCATAAAAATCTGTTTCATTTTTAGTTTTCTAAAAAAAATATTATCCCTGAAAAAATCTTATGTAAATCGGTCCAGTAGTTTTTAAGTGATGCTTTTTCAAACAAACAGACGGAGAGACACGAATCCTAAACATGATTGATATAGTTCTCCTATTTAGAGTGCATATAATATCGCAATAAAATCTGTACAATTATTTGATTAAAATTTTTATTTTTAATCACAGATTTTTGTGTAATGTACAGATTTTTTTCATATTATTATGCAATTTTAATGTGTACAGATTCCAACTCTCATAGACTATCATTTCATAGACTATAATAGTAATAATAATAATATGTAGGACAAATTACACATATTGCTCTGGTCACAAACTATTATTATTATAAAATTATTATTATTGTAAAAATAAAAGTACCAAAAATGTGCATAGTCAGAAATTTTCCCCAAAGCATAGTCGGTTGGGTGCGTTCACGCACGGTGCGTTGCGGCGTTCCTCATAGAGAGTGCGGGGCGCGACAAGTTTAACCATTTGAAACAATTTAATAGAGATCAAAAATTCCGACCCCCGCGACACCCGTACTAACTTTTGAAGTTTTTCCCTCTCTAAAGGGATTATCGGTAAGCAGTGGTTCGGGGGGTGAGATATTTTATAGGCTTTGCGGAAATTCCGTTTTTTCTCATTCAATTAGGATAAACCGAATTGCTATTAACGATATAACATTTTGGTACTTGTATTAGGAAGTAATTAATTTACTAATATTATCTTATAACTTATTTTTATTTTTTATATACATCACGAGTGCTTTACGGCGCCTAAAACCGTAAAGACGACCTCAAGGAACCCGTAGTGGGACGTTTTGAGTCGACATCGAACAATTGGCCAGCTCATCGTAGATACATTTATTATATAAGTCACACACAAGTCGTTGCTAAATGAAAAAAAATATGTCTAGTAAAATAAATAAATTCGACACTTGTATGAACCAGCTCTTATACTGCTAATATAATAGCCCATAGAAATATGTCAAAAAAAATGTGGGGCTTAGATTATATTATATTAACGATTAGATTAAAGTAGACAATAAATTTAAGTCTAGATCCCTTGTGAGGTAGGTAGAGACTAACAAATAACACTTGTCATCACTAACTCCTTTTGCCTCGTCTACAGTAATAACTCAATTTTAATTGCAGCGTCTTTTAAAACATTCTCTCTCCATAAGTTCGCATTATCTCAAAAGAAAATCTTGTTCGAAATTTAATTCAATATTTTTCCCAAATCCATACGTTACATTTATCGAGAGCTTTACATTATTATATTCCCTGATCGAGTTCACGTATCTACTTCACTTCTTTGCTAGAAGGCTATCAACGTAAATATCTTCAGATCTCTCACCACTGAAAGCGACAAGGTTCCAAAACATCTGACTGTTGCTACATTCAACCTTATCTGGGTGTTATATGGTTTATAGTAGATTGTGGTTTTGAGATGGAACTATGGGGAAGTAAGTTAGGGTAGCAGTATGCGATTGCGTTATGATAGGATCAGGGTTCATTGGAGCATGTCATGTAGGTTGTGGGGAAAGCTTCTCTATAGGAGATGCTGGGAGCACGTCTCTATGACGTTAATATCATTTAGAGAGATGCAGAGAACGCTGTGAACGTACTTAAAGTTTGCAATAACTTAGTACGTACGGGTAACTAACATTACTCCTTACATTTTTATAGATGTTTTTCGTGAAGAATGGCATGTGGCGTCATTTGATGATGTTTCTTTTATTTCTTTATTTCTTTATTATTTTGGCATACAAACAGTCATTACAATTTTTAAAATACAAATAGAATATTACAAATTATAGTAGACTTATAGTGCCGATATAAAACATTGAAAAAAGTATTACTGAATATAAACAAAACACAAAAAAAAAAAAAAAGTATTGGCGCTTAAGCACATAAAGAAGAAAAAAAAAGAATACAAAGTACAAGAACTTAAAATTCATGTTCAATATTTATACATGTTCAATATTTATTTAATCACCTACTTACCTTCTCATTCATTTAGAATTTTCATCAGTTCTTTGTTTAAAGTTATTAAATTAATATTAAAGAGGTCAATAGCTGTAAACTTATTATTATACAAATTAAGGGAGCGACACAAAAAACGATTTCGCGTGTAATTTCTTTTACAACGTGGTGGTACAAAAATTGGACGTTTTGTTACTTTGCCACGTGAGGGACGGGTTAAGATACCTGAGCGGGTTATAAAGGAAATTTTATTTAGTATATAACCGCAATCAATTTTCTGATTCAAAATCCTATGCAAAAACGTAATGTCTGTCTGAATACGACGCTTATACAAGCTGGTCATATTGTAGCTTTTAAGAGAGTCTTCATAGTTATTAAAATTTGGGTTATTATGGCTTCTATAGTTCAGTATCCTAATGAATTTCTTTTGAACTCTCTCTATTCTGTCGACATGACATTGGTAGTAAGGGTTCCATATAACACTGCCAAAGTCCAGAATACTTCTAACAAAGGAAAAATATAATATTTTTAGTGTTGATATGTTTTTAAAGGGTTTACTTATTCTATTTATAAAGCCTAGGCTCCGAAATGCTCTTTGTGCTATTGAATCTATATGTAGATTAAATGAAACCTTGTCATCCATAACAATGCCGAGATCTCTAATATTACGCTGGCGCCTTATTTCTAAGCCGTTCAAATAGTAACGGTTAATCAAAGGTTTAGTTTTTCTGGTATAGCTTATAATATGACATTTATCAGCATTAAGAAAGAGTTGGTTATTAGAACAGTAATTAGAGAGTGATATAAGATCCGATTGCAATCCATGACAGTCATTTATCGATAAAATTTTTCTTATTATTTTAGTATCATCAGCGATACGATGTTGGTGCAGTCAAGAAGCTATTTAAATGTTAATTACCTTTATGACCACAGGAACTTCTTATCAGTGTATTAACTTTATTATTGTTATTGGAGCACGGTATTTGACTTTGAATAGTCCTGATAGTAAGCAGACCAATAGAGTCCATAAATGGGGTCGGTAAATATACCGTTGTTTAAGAGTATAGTCACCCACCGTCATTTGCCGGCTAAATAATGCGGTTACGAAATGCTCGGTGATAAAGACGAAGTTCCATTACGCTCGCTTCTTCAAGGTCAAATAACTGCCCATTTCATTATCGCACCTGCATTCGCAATCCAATAATTGGACTTTGACTAACAGCCAAGTTGTAATATTGGAAGTATGGGCGTCGACTGCAGAGCCCTTAAGAACCACCCAATACCAACTTGACAAGAAATCTATGCAGTGGGCTCCTGACACCTGAATACCGGTGAACTCACAGACTAGGTAGGTCACTTAAGTTTTTGCAGGCCTAGCGAAATCATAGAGACCTTTCTCCCTGCTTAAATGTTGTTTATGAACTTAAATAATTTATAGCTAGTAATATCATTATACAAACAAAACAAAAAAGAACAACTAGTCGTAGGTAGATTTTTTTAAAGATGTTCGTAGGTATATCAAATTCAATCAATATCTGAGCACAATGGAGCGTATCAGGAACGTGTTTCCGCGATGACTTGAGTCTGATCGGATAAGGATCCCAAGCGGAACCCCCTGTATACATCAATCCTACTATCCAACTATATTGAAGAGTTATTGCCTTTTTAAACTATAAAAGAAATGAGACCATAAAAATAATGTCATTGTTTAAATTGTTCATAGAAAACCACAGTAGGTAGGGGTCGGTTCGGTTAAAGTTCACATTTTTTCACAGATGGTAGAGATACAGGGTGGGGCATTCCAATATCGGTCTTTAGATAGTAAGTTTAATTAAAAAACAGTGCTGTTATTAAATTTTTCCCTACTTTGTTTTTGAGGCCTACCTTATGGTAAGCAGACCTGAAAAGCCCATCAATGGGGTCGATCAATACATTGTTGTGTTAGAGCATTTGTCGCACGCGCTTTGCCGGCTAAATGATACGGTAAGGAAAGGGACGGTGACAAAGACATTTCGTAACCATAGGTAAAAATTATATTTCTGTTAATTTGTATGTAAAATGGGTGAATTTGAAAGGATGTACTTTGGGCTAATATGAGGTACATCCTTTCAAATTCACCCATTTTACATACAATTTAACAGAAATATAATTTTTACCTACGGTTACGAAATGTCTTTGTTTGGTTTTGTTTTTTTTTACTTGTTTAAATTTATTGCATTATATTCATACAAATCTACCAACAAAAAAAATCTACCTATATGTTGTGAAAATTTGTAGATATTATTATTTGTACGTCGTACTTCGTAGCTGTTTCTAAGTCTACACCGAACAAGTGGTCACCTCGTCATAAATCTTTTTCATGAATTTTTTTTTTTAGGAGGGACCCGTGTGTTACCTCACATGTAACATGCCTTCAAATCTACACTAATTTTAATCCGTTTATTATTGACGGAAATAATTAAAAACTGAAAAATCCCTTTAATTTAACTTTTACAAACTTAATAATATGTAGGACAATTTACACATATTGCTCTGGTCACAAACTAAGCTCTAGACTTGTATTAGAAACAACGATATAATACATATTTTATTTTATAAATTCCCATGAAGAACTTTACAGAAATATGTACTAATATTTTTGCCATGGGTGGGAAACCCACGACCTCCGGATACAACGCCAAAGGTGCAACCACTAGTCTACGGGGGCGTCGTATACTTACTACTGACATAAGATACCATCACGGGTGCCTATTTGGCTCCCGAGAACCGTTTAAACGGCCTCAGGGTACCCAGAGCGGAGGGATTAACCCGTCCTTATTTCGCCGATGGTATTCGGAGGCAACACCTAACAAGTGGCGAGCTTGTTGCAGTGTTTATGATGAAATAGCCTCGTTGTATAAAGCGGTCACCCATCTCAGGCCGGCCATGTTGTCGTCTGCTTAACCTTGTTATCAGTTGTGCAGTGACTTAAGTGCACAGGCAAAGGATTCGCAAACTCGAGCGTCAAAAAACATCTAAAAGTTTTTTTTCAGTGATAATAAAGTTTTTTTTAGGAAAAAAAAGAACATGGAGGTGTAGATTTTATTTACTCGATCGTAATTACATAATTATTTTAAAAAAAATCTGTTTAGTTAAAAGTTTTGAAATGACAACTAAGGTAATATTTTTAGAAACATAAATCAAACTTTGGGTGTCTTTTCAAAAGTTAATAGATTTTTTATAAAAAATACTATCTGATTAGGATCGAGTAAGTAGGTAATATTTACACTTCTACGTTCTTTTATCATAAAAAAAAACCTTGATATCACTGAAAACAACATTTACACGTTTTTAGACGTTGGAGATCAGGAATCCTTTTCCTGGCCTCTTAACCACTAGGCTGGGGCCAAATTCGTATTATCAAAATGTTGCCCCTCAATCCTGTTTCTCATAATGAAAAGTACCTAGTAGGTCTGTAGCAGAAGGTCTAAGAATAAATGCACTAACAATTACGAACATTGTAACCGTATCGTAAACTAGAAATAAACTACGAAGAAGTTCTGATAATGAATGTAATAATTCACAAGTAACTGTATACGTTTTAATTCAGATAAGATATTTAGAACTAAGAACTTCCCATTTTCTGAGAACTGTCCGAATACCCTACACACAATCAGGCTACAGGTCTGGTAGGTATATCAACACAATGATATTCAGTCATAATATCCGTTTCGAAGAATCACAACTGTTCGGTCGCTTCAAGTATTTTATACAATATTCGTAAGGTGAGGTGAGTTCAGAGATTGCATCGATAGTTACGTTTTTTTAAAGAAAGTAACTGTTTTTAGACAAACAGTTTTTTTTTTCTAATCTGGAGGATATTAGAAATATACAGAAACGTAAAATATAATAGTTTGTTCGATAGAAATAAATCGTGAAATGGCTCTGAAATTTTCTTTTATCTGATTTAAAGATATTACTATAAATGTTTAAGATTATTTTTTTGTTTATAAAAGTGTGTAGATTGTTAATTCATATTTTACATTTTTATGTAGTTTTTCTTAAATTAATACTCATTGTGGCTTACGACATTTAGTTTCCGTGCGACTTTTGGTAGTCCACGCTGCTTACTCTCATCAGAAACCGTACTTATAACGCTGAGATAAAACATAGGGAAGTAGATACAAATACGTAATTTACTAACGAGCATACCTCGCCCTAACAAAAATAACTGTAATATCTACTCGATTTCTATAACTGTATGAATTGATGAAGCTGCCAAATAATTTTAAATGTACACTTTTCGATTCTAATAATTGTTGAGTACCTGAGGCTGTATTAGCCCAAAGTACAACCTTTCAAAGTCACCATGTACATTAGTTAATATGTGTACCTAAGTATAGAAGATTAGTACAGTCAATGGCTTGAAAAAAAATAGTTTTTTTTTCTAGGTTTCTTAGGTCTTGCTTAGATCCCTGTTTACGCACTCTATTACTTTTGGGCCATTCGTTGATTTTGAATCAGTTAAAAAAATAGATGACCCAGCTGAACTCATAAGGAAATTTTAACTTAGGTAACCTGTCGCTCAACAAGATCTATAACTATTTAAAATTTCAAGTCAACCGAACCAAAGGTTTTTCTAAATATTAATACGGTCATACATATAGTAATTCTCTCCCTAAAGGATTCTTTATGAAAAACAAATTCAAACTCTAGAAACAATTTCAAAAGATAGCGGAAAACAAAAATGTTCTAGAAGATTACTTGGTAACACAAATGTTAGGTAAATGCGAACGTGTGAAAATAATAAACTAATAATGCGATTCCTACACAATGAAGGTACCTAAATGGTTTCTGATTTCGCTGATATTATGCGCCATTTCCTGTGGCGATATCCTTAACCTTCCGATAATGTCACGTGAAACCTACACCAAATACATTTTATTTTACAAATAATCCCAAATAATTTTGAATTAATGTTAAATTCTGAATTATTAGGTAAATATTTAAAAAATAATGTACTCTTATTTGAAAAAAAAATCAGAATCCTTAAACAATGCCACTGATGACGCCGGTCCTTGGGAATATTTGTCAATAAATTAATTGGTTCATTATATTTATATATATTATGATATGTATATGATTATACATATATTAATATGTATAATCTTATTTGTAAATAATATCTGCAACCCAGCCTAGGCCGTTGAAGTTAAAACTTGTACAGTATGTTCCTTTTACAGTGAAGACATTTACAAGAAAAGTAAAAGTTATATATTTTTTACTACGTTTTCACCCCTATCAAAATTTAAGCATAGGTACTTTTTTGTCATATAGAGAACGTTTACTCGGCGGACATGTATTTCTAATTAACTTTTCAGCCACGTTATTAGAAGATACCAACCTCGTAAGATACCAAGCAAATGTGTTTGTTAACATTTCACACATATTGCCTGGTCACAAACCAAGCTTTCGGTTTGTACTATGTCTACCAGGTACAACGAAGCTAATACTCTATTGTACTCCTATTTTATAAATACCCATACCTTGGCTGTGTAAAAAATCGTACTAATATTATTTGCCATGAGTGGGAATCAAACCCATCTCTGGATTCAACGGTGATGGCGTAACCACTAGACTACGGAGGCGGTAATTTACTACCTTACAAATCGTATACTAATGTTTAAGTTGTAATTTTAAAAGTAGGTATGTACATACATATCATCACTAGTGCCTTACGGCGCCCGAGACCGCCTAGACAGCCCCAGGGTACCCAGCGGAGAGGTTTTAATCCCACCTCGTCGTAGCCGATGGTATAAGTCTAGTAGGTATGTGCGACAATTAATAATTAAAACAAAAATCTATACATATATCGAGCAGGTCTATCGGCCTATCTCAATTTTAAAAACTATATTCAATAATTAAAAAATATCTGGAACATCCCTGAGAGACTTATATTGAAAGCAGTTTTGTACTGAACTGTTTTTCTTGCATAATTATAAATGCAATAAAAACATTTCAGTCTAAAACTGCTTTCAATTAACATAAAGAAGGATTTCGGATTATTAATAATAACATTCAATAGATGCAATTCCATTTCCTTTTACCAATTCTCATTGAAGGATTCTTCAAAGTCCGACCGTTAAGACGTCGTCGTCTAATGACCTCTTTGAAGAAAATTAATCCCTCTTACGGTCTCGTCAAACGTCTTTAAAATTTGAAATCGATTCATTTGCGTCGTAAGATGGTGAAGAGATTACAATTTTATTGGACAAGCAACATAAACACGCTCGTGACTAATCGGATCTCCGCAAATAGCCGGTCATTTGGAGAGCGATCTCAGTCTGAAAGAATGAGCCCGAGGCTATCTAAAGTATCGAGATAATAGTCGGTCAGTGAACGATGCTCCCCTGCGTCCCAACGGGGGTGCAGGCCGACGTAATGTACAGGCCAGGGCGACATTTGCTCCTAACTGCCGGCGACCTCCCGTCCTTACTTATGCGGTTTTTACTATTTTTATTGTAATAGCCTCACACTCTGATCATCTAGCGGGGAGGGTCGCGATGGTCGACATAAGATAACTCAGAGTTCGATTTTGTAAATTATTGCGATTTGACTAAAACTGGATTTTGTAAATGGTTTTTTAAACCAATAAATATTTTTTATTAGATTATATTGTCAGGTCCAGTATACTGTACTAATTGTTAACTTTTTTAGTTTAATTTATTTTCGCTCATGTTTCTATTCACGTTTATATTGGTTACCTGCATAGGTAACCAACATAACCAAAATGAAAATTATAAAAACATGCATATGTTTTTATAATTTTTATTTTAAACACCAATAAAGATTTTGTGAAGCATTTATTTAAATAAAGTTTTTCAGTTTTAATTAAGTTATTAGGAATTAAAACTTTTAACTAATCCCCCTTTCTCTGTGAATTATCTAACGAAATTGTTGCAGTATCTCGTTAGCTTTTTAATCAACACTTATTTTATGTCTAATAGAAAATCTGCAATAACACGCAAACAAAAAAAATATAGGAGTAAATCTTACTTTTTTTTATAATATAAAAGTGGACCTGTAAAAAACATCTGTGCCCTGCGGATCGCAGCACCCCATAGAGCTGACCATTATTGGTATGTGCTCGAGTCGCCATAAAGATTCACATAAAACACCGGCCAGCGTCAGCGGAGGCTATGTCGAAGCCACACTCACGTCACGACATATCAACACACCTATTATGGAAAACTGCTGAAACGAATATTCGTGTCTGGGACAAAAGAGACAATGGTTGTCGTTATTATTTTCTGAGATGAAAAAAACAGTCAAAGTGCAAGTTTTTGTTCTCGATATTTTTTAATAATAATATACACGGTGAATTTTAATGGGTGTAATTTGGGCTAATATGATGTTTTACTGATCAAATCGAACAACTTTTCCCATGGAACCATGTGTCGCAAATGAAAAAAAAAGTTGGCTTCCCCATACAAATTGGTCATTTTAACATTACTAGTTTGTATGGAGAAGGCAATTTTTTTTTTCATTCGCGACACATGGTTCCATGGAAAAAGTTGTTCGATTTGATCAACTGAACCTCATATCAGCCTAAAGTACATCTTTTCAAAGTCACCCTGTATATATATATATCATCACGGGTGCCTTACGGCGCCCGAGACCGCCTAAACGGCCCCAGGGTACCCAGTGGAGGGGTTTTAATCCCACCTCGTCGTAGTCGATGGTATGAGTCTACACCGAACAAGTTGCTAGCTCGTCGCGATGTTTTGAATAGACTCAATAACCCATCTATAAACAGTTTCACAAGTTGGTATAGTGAAACCGGGACCGACAGCTTAACGTGCTCTCCGAGGCACTACAGTGGTGTTGTCAAACAAATGTACATAATTTTTTTAATTAAAAACTTATTGGTACACACCGGGATTTGAACCAGGGACTCAAGTCCAAGGTATAACCAACTCGGCCACCACGGAAACAAGGAAATTCGCCTCGAATTGCCTGGTTTCCGTTTTAATGACCGTATGACTCGAAATACCAATGTTTTTTAGGTCAGGTGAGGCCTACTGTATTTGTTACTGGGCGAATCCAGGATTTATTCGCCGTAGTATAAGCTTAAAGCTTAGTTTGTAACCAGATATAATACAATCATTCACATTCAGTCAATAGATAGGTATTTATTTCTTATCTTTTCTCATAAGAAGCGATCTTTTAATAAAGAAAAGTATAACTTTAGAGATCCTGAATTTGCAATAATAATTATAAAGGTACTTGCCTCAGATGAACCTCAGTTTTCTCCTTGTCAGATTGATAACGAACAAAAGTATGAAAATATTATTTATTAACAAGTTAACTAAACCAGGCCTTTAGCAACTAAAATATTTGGCCTCTTCTTCTCATCTTTTTGTATAAATAGTATTAAACTGACTGTTGAAATTGTGTTTTGTATAAATAGTATTAAACTGTTGATAATGCGGTTAAGAAATGGGCGGCTATTAAGATGAATTTGCATTACGAGTCTACTTTAATATCCTCGCTGCTTTATCGTCAAATTAACTGCTTGTTTCCTAGCCGTACTCTAAGACTACCATTTCCACAAGAAAACAATGAATGGTCCCCTAAAAACCGATGAACCCACAGACTAAACCCGAAACATAACTGAGTTTTGCATCTGTATGAGCGAGGGTAACGCTCGAAGTTATACCATAAAAAACACAAACTGTATTTTATAACGAGTGTAATCAGTTTAAAATTAAATAAGCAAATAAGTTCAAAGGACGTAGAACTTTTTATTGTCTCTCAGAATCCAAAACATTCAGAATAAAATCAATACCAACTTTTGCTGAATTACAAAGTCAATGCCGCGAGTAATATATGACTTATAATAAAACGTGTTAGTACCTATTTAGGTATAGTTCAGCAGTAGTAAGTCTTCATATTAAAATGTACCGGACTCGCAGACCCTGGCTGATTTATAGCCGGACCATTCGTATTTTATGTCCTGTGCGACGCTCGCCTCAACCAACTATAAGTTTTCGTAGGAAAAGCTGGGGGAAACGCAGTAAATATTGTCTTTTTGCAATTCCTTATTGCACTAATAAAATTGATTTCAATTTAATAGGTATGTAGGTAGGTATTATTTTATTAGTCTGAATGAATGTCAAATAACCAAACTCTTATGTATTCAAAATATAATTTAATATCATCTATGTAAGTATTTGTTCTACCACAATAAAAATTAAAGTATGTAATACCTACCTATATCAAAATGGAACTGTTTATACAGGGTGAATTTGAAAGGATGTACTTTGGGCTAATATGAGATTCTGCTGATCAATACGAACAACTTTTCCCATGGAACCATGTGCATATTATTTTTTGTGCTCCCTTTCTGTAAATAAATAAAGTAAAAAACTAGTAGTAGAGGAATATCTGTGTTATTCTTTCACACAAATCTATATTAGGAAATACGAGTAAGTAGTGTTTTGTTTACAATATTTATTAAACAAACGCGTCAATTTTAGACCTATTTTAAACTATTTCTTCAATGATTTTTCTATAGCTTTGGGAGCTGTTCAATCCTTAAAGTTGCAAAATAACAAAGTAACAATTATTTATATACGATTTACTGGGATAATAAAAGAGTATGTAATTTGTGATATTTTATTTTATAATATGTACGACAATTTATACCTTCCTTTATATAATTTTGGAATCATGTCCAATGCCGCATAATATAGCATTCCTTTCGAGAGGCTATAAGGAAAAGAAAATGATCTCGATTGGAAATTCCAAATGACAAATTTTCTGAAACATGAAAATTTGTGGTGTACGATATGTGGGTATAGGGAGTCTGCAGACGTAAGAACACAGCGCGACGAACGGGCATATACATCTATACTAATATTATAAAGCTGAAGAGTTTGTTTGTTTGTTTGTTTGTTTGTTTGTTTGAACGCGCTAATCTCCGAAACTACTGGTTCGAATTGAATAATTCTTTTTGTGTTGGATAGTCCAGTTATCGAGGAAGGCTATAGGCTATATAACATCACGCTACGACCAATAGGAGCAAAGATATAGTGGTAAATGTGTAAAAAACGGGAGAAACGCACACAACGGAAGGCTTCAAAGATGAAATAATCATCTTTGAAGCCTTCCGTTGCGTGCGCCGTGAAAACAGTTCAAGATACACAAAAAATATGTATTAAAGAATAATAGCTCTTTTAATGATCTAAAAAATAGTCCGCGAAACGAAGTCGCGAGCACAGCTAGTGATATAATATGCCTAATGGTGGACCGCAGATGTTTTACGCACTTCGCTAAAACTGCCGCGTCCGCGTGGAAAATGCTTGAAGCTGCTTATGAGAACAAGGGTCTCGGTCGACTAATTAAAGACTCTACGAAACTTATATTTTTCGGATGTTTTATTGTTCATATTGACTGTTCTAAGCATAACAAACTTAAATCTAAAAGATATCAATAGCCATACAAAAAGGTAATGCCGTCAGCATCTTGGGGACCATGCCACAGAACAAACTTGAAGATTATTTTAATTTAATTTAGTTTTTTTAGTTTACAGTAGATACTAATTTATACAAAAATATATCAATTAAAAATGGAAATCTAAAAATGAAAAGTATATTTTTGTCGGATATGATGATTGCAGTAAGACATATCGGCTGTACGACCCAGTCAAGCGACAAATTAACTATATAAATATAATGGTGTTTAATTGTACATATTTCTTCAGCGAGCCTACAAGTTCCTGGTTTGATTGACACATTGTTGTTCAACAGCATTTATCGTTCCCACTATGCCCGCAAAATGAAACGGTTACAAAATGACCGGTGACAAGACAACTCAACTTGATACTCGTGATGCAAATTCTATTACGAATATCAATTAATAAAACATATGCATCGTATACAAAAGCTTAAAACTGTTGTACATAGGCGAGCTTAATGCCTTAAATTGGGAATTGTCTATCAGCTAAACTTTTAAAGTTTTATAATATTCAGATTTTTTTATCCAAATTTTATAGAGAACATTTTATGACACTTGCTCGTTGCGTCTAAACTAAGGCAATTTGAGCGTCACTCTACTGCTATCCGGTTAGAGACGAACGAACACCCCGAGATACGATCCGATTTCAAGTTTAACACGTTTCTCTACCTGACAACGATTTTCTATGATTTACAATAAGTTTGTTACTTTAACGTTACTACTAGGAAATAATGAGACCATTAGGCCAAAGCTAAAATATGTAATTTATAATTTTATAATATAAAATAGGAGAGCACGTTAAGCTGGCAGTTCCAGTTGGAACTGTTTATAGATGGGTTATTGAGTCTATTCAAACATCGCGACGAGCTAGCCGGTTCGGTGTAGACTCATACCATCAGTTACGACGAGTGCAATATATCCCCTGATATGATATGATACCCTGAGGCCGTTCAGGCGGTCTCGGGCGTCTTAAGGCACCCGTGATGATATTTATTTATTTAATTAATATAAAATTTAAAATATTTAAATGCAGTTTTATGACGTTATAATAAACCATACTTTGCTTTATAGAACACTTATTTCTATCTGGAGTATTTTTAAATTTAACTTAAAACATTATCTCACCTCCCTGTGAGTATATAATATATTATAATATACCCTATTGGGTAAGTATAATATACCCTATTTTACTGCCAAAGATAATAGTTATTAGTAAATTAAAGTCCAGTGTAGTTTTTAAGTAATTTCCGTACCAACAGGCAGAGACACGAATTCTAAAGATGTTAGATTATCGTTTTGTAGCTTATATAGAGTCCATCTCTACTTTTTTTTATCTGATCAATGTACAGATTTTTTCATTTATTATATTATACACATATCTATATATTATACACATATCTACAGAATATACTAGATGTATTTATATTTTTCTGCAGAAGACAATGAAAATAATTATTCATAATTAAGCTATCAACGGTTATGTGGATCGTAATTGTTGGTTGCATTTCTTGGACCTTCATACTGCTTTCCATCAGGTAGATATAAAATCACATACTGAGCTCTAATAAAAAAAAAGCGAGGTATACTCTGGTAATAGTAAACTAAATATTTAATTGAAGTCTCATCATATCTAGTAGAATGGGAGATCTGGATGGCAGATTTTGGGAACATAAAAATGGCATAGTTTTGAAATTCCCAAATTATCCTCCATGGATTTTTTTTTGTGGAAGATTTTGTGAATAGAGGAAGAAAATATCTGTTGGTTTTTTTTTTTGAAGAAAAACCAAAAAACAGTTTATAAGTTACACATTAATAATTTGTTCTCTTGATGATCTTGTTCTCATCTCATCCTGTGTTTCTGCTTTAAATAATTATTGTGCTGTGGGTAGTGCTATATTGTGCTGTTGCTGTAATATTTGCTATTTTATTATTATATATGTATATTATTAATATAGTTTATGATATGTATGTATATGTAGTCAGCATTAGTGTGTATGTATAATATTTGTATACTCTATTTCTTAAATGTATTTTACTGCACCTATTTTACCTACTTACTGCTTAATTTGTCCCAAAGGTTTGACTGGTAGAGAATGCCTAGCGGCATTAAGTCCGCCTTTGTACTAAATTTGTGCAATAAAGTTTTTAAATAAATAAATAAAAATAAATAAGTTAAATTTTACAGGGTATAGTAGTCAGTCTCTCCATTTCGAGAAACATTTAGCGAATAAAACATTTTCATAAAATTAATGCGTATAAGTTAAAGCAGCAAGTAGTTAGTGATACCCATTATAATGGGTGACAAGTTCGCCGCCTAACGAGAGCCATCAACGTCAGCGATGACGGCTGTCCGCCCTGCGAGCCCCGGGCAGCTGAAACAGCGTAATGAGTCTGTAACTGCGACGTCCTAACATAACGAAACCTTTGTCGTTTGGATTTTTTTCTTTTAGGATTTGATCTTTGACTGTTTGAAATTTTGAAATAATATGTAACTTTGTTTTCTATAATAATAACTTTAAGGGTTATTCGTAATAGCGAACTCTGCGTTCTCCATACAAAATTAACTTTCGCGTTTCCAATAATACTCGATTACTGTTTGTCGCAGAATTAAAATAAGATTTTTGTCGGTCATTGTATTTATTAATCTTTATGTGTTTGGGTTTTATTTTTTTTCGAATTCAGAAAAAAAAACTTTTTTAATATTATAATTTAAAAAAAATATTACCCACACAGAAAGATTTTTTCGTACAATTACGAACATAAAAAAAATAATTGAACTTCGATCAACGCCAAGTTGTAATATTGAAAGTACGTTTGTATGGGCGTAAAGTCGACTCCAGGGCCTTTAATAGGTTTATAAGGATCAATTTCTTTATTATACTAGATTATTACCCAGTTACAAATTTTATTGCTAGTTTAATACCTTTATTCAGTACATTTCATAGAGGTATTTAACTAGCAATAAAATTTTTAACTAGTTAATAATCTAGTATAATAAATAAATTGATCCTTATGAACCCATAATTCGAATGGTACAATATAAGTACAGATTTACGTTTTTGGTTTGCTTAAGGTTCGATTCCCATCTATTAACAGTTTTACAAGTTAATATAGTGAAATAAGGACCGACAGCTTAAAGTGCTCTTCAAGCCATGATAGTTGTTGACAGACAAATATTACTTTATATTTTTTAAAGAAAAAAGGCGTTGGTATTTTCAACCGATGCCGGTGATCTAAAAACTGGGTTTAACGAACTTGGCTTGGAATATCACGTTTTTCATTCGCTCAGGCATTACATGAATATTATAGATATTTGCACTGCCTGCTTAGAATCAATTTATTCCATGTGATGCTGAGAATCCAATGGCGAAATTTCGTGAGCAATTTGAATAACATATAGGTTATATGCTTGCTTGATATGCAATAATGAACACCAATTTCGTGGATTCCTCAATTACTTCTTGCTTGCGCTTTAAGTCGATGTAAGCAATATGGTAGAAGCCTCTAAGAGCCTGGATTAAACCCATTACCCAGTCAATGAATTACGTCAAGTCCAATTACGTGATTGGATTAGACTGTACCTAGACTTACATTAGTGGGCGATGATGTAGAATCCGTTCAATTGGATAGTGTTTTTTTCAAAAAAAATATCAAATTAATAAAACAAACAATGTCGTTTAGGTATGAGGTCTTCCTAATTTCGTTAGGCCAATCGACCGGTCTAGTTACAACCGCCCATACAGATGCAAAATTGTTAAGTGACCTAGTTATGTTTCGGTTTTAGACTGTGGGTTCGGATGCTGCATGACCGTAGCGTAATATTAAATGTAATATAGTAATATCTGTGTGTTCTTTTTTTATGGTGTAATAGAGACAACCGAGTGGCACTTGTTTACATTACCTACAGTCTACGCCTTCTGTTCCGCCATGATAACTTTTCTCATGCATGCATATAAAGAGACATTTAATTGCACCGTCATTTCAACTTTTTCATCTTGATATGGTACTAAACTATCTCCCTTAGCTATCTTTTCCCTACACCTCACTTTTATATACCTATCAAAAGCTGTTCCCACATCATATTTATTTTTATTTTGGTGGCTTGATTTTGGTTAAAAAATTCTGGGTTCTTAGGATCCTTAATCAGAACTATTAGTACGGCATTGATAAGATAATATTATAAATATCCTACATTTCATATTCGTACTACACACCGAACTTATTTAAAGGCTTATAAAATCACTAAAGGTTGGCGCTGCTGCTTCCTCGGCAGAAAACCTCAAACGGCACAAAATACTCTAGTCTAACTGGAGATTTTATATTTAAGCCGTTTGGGGTTAAAACCATGGGGTAGCGGGGACCGGGATCACATAGAATATATAAAGAAATTCGAAGCGTTTGGTCGAAACATCCGGTGGCCAAAGGGCTGGCTCGTTCCTCGGACAGCGAATTAGTTTAGCAATACAGCGAGTTAACGCAGCCAGTCATTTGGGCACCCTTCCCACATATGGAAGAAATATATTTATTATATTTTTTTAGGTAAGTATTTTATATTGTTTTTGTTTTTTAATTATAAAAACTGTAATTCCTCTATAATACCTATCTAATCAAACTTAGACCTCTACCTATACACGTTGATAAGTCAAAACATTTCGACCGTAAATCGCAACATATTTTCCAATTTTCTTCTGAAAGGTCTTAAAATTTTACCATTTACCCACTTATAATATATTGCTATATCTTTAGAGTTAGTAAATTAAAATACCTAATCATTTTAAAACTCTACAAATTAAACAAAATACTTCTTTTTCTAAGGTGAATGTCCTCTAAGCGTTACGATAATCTTGTTTTCATGTTCGAATTTTGAAATAAGTACAATAAATGTCGCAACACTTTCTGCTAAATTCGCAGTTTTCAAGCAAAAAAATAAGACCTAATTTTATTAAATATTATAATTAGTAGATGACGCAATTACGACGCTGCATTTTTATACCTATTCGATATTTATTGTCATAATTTAAATTCGAATTATGAACCTAAATTATAAAATAATTTAACACAATAACTAGGTATGTATAGTATTTCTCTCGTAGATAGAATAGTGGTCTGACGTATTATGTACCATGACGGCGCCCGAATCTATCTACAGACCTTTCATAAGATGTGATTCTGCCTGCCATAGTGCCAACATCACGGCAGATGGTGAAAAAGATTATGGTGAACGGTCTGTAGTCGGCCCCAAAGTACCCAGGAGCGGGGTTACCAATTCCCGTTTTGTGTTAATTTAAAGGACGTCTGACAACCCAACCCAGCAGTGAGGTTTTATTCTCACCTCGTCGTAACCGATGGTATTCTAAATTTAGACCGTGGAATAAACCGGGAACCTTTTTACATACATATCATAAAGGGTGCCTTACGGCGCCCGAGACCGCCTACACGGCCCCAGGGTACCCAGCGGAGGGGTTTTTAATCCCACCTCGTCGTAGCCGATGGTATGAGTCTACGCCGAACAATTGGCTAGCTCGTCGCGATGTTTTGAATAGACTCAATAACCCATCTATAAACAGTTTCAAAAGTTGGTATAGTGAAACCGGGACCGACAGCTTAACGTTCTCTCCGAGGCACTATAGTGGTGTTGTTAAACAAATGGGAGCCTTTTTTAATCTAAGGTTGAACCAACTCGGCCACAACGCTTATTTATATAGGTAGCTTAAACCTATACAGGGTTCACATGTGCCTTCAAAGCCAAATTCTAAACTACAAGGAATAGCAAAACATGCTCAAAAGAGTCTCGGGACCAATTTTGATAAAAACTGAAACTGCATCATTAGACTTGTGAAAAAATTATTCTCCTTGCCGGGAATCGAACCGGTTGATTTTGAACTGAAAACTCACCTGTATTATTGCTTTGTCCCCTGGGCCCCCACCCTCTGGATCCGCCACTGTCTAGGCTTGTACTATGTGTGTAATAGCGATACCAATACACACTAAGGAAAGCTGCGTTAAAAATCGCACTAATATTGTTTTTCCATAAGTGGGAATCGAACCCACGATAACACCAAAGGCGCAGCCACTAAAGCACAGAGGCGGTCTATATACTCGTAGAAATTTCTTGGGTAGATATGTAAATACTATTACCCCAGAATATAGGTATAAATAATCTAGTGGCTACATATTATTTTTAAGAATTTACACCCTAGATTTTAGGGTTGATTTTATGTTTTTTTTGGCTATATTATATATGCCACTGTGTGCAACATAATACGTGTGTTACCTACATCGAATCATTAGCAGTGGATTGTTTTGTCGACTGTACGGCGATTATCTCGGCCTCCCCTCACCACGGCCTACCTACCACACGTTGATTGAACGCTTGTCTTCTGGAACTGCGAAGTTAATTTTATTGTTCTGCTATTGCTATCTAAAAATCAATATATAGGCAAAATAAATTAGGCAAGTCTCTTTTCAGGGTGCAGTTACAAAACGGGGAGTTGATTTGATAATAAAGAAGGATCAATGTTTGTGCGAGAAGCTGGGAAACAAAACTCGTCCAGGATTCTCACACGAATGCGATACGCACCGCAATTACTTAATTTGAAAATGACTTTCCTGTGGCTGGTTGTTAACTTCAGCGACGTGATCCCTGGGTACCCAAGGGATGCAATATCTTCGTTATCTTCCAAAACCACTAACAAGCCACGCAATTACTATTCACGCATATAACAATACTACGTTGCACAAATTTACAACGCTACAAATCTGACAATCACTTGTAGGCGCCCAAATACATGGCGAACGAAACTCTACATAATTCAATATCAAACTCTTTAATAATCTAGAAGGCCGCACAAATTAAATTACGGAACAAAACACCTTTTTTTAACACAAATTATCTCAGAACCCAAAAACACCATCTTTTTTACAAACATCACTGTCATGACGGTAATTTGCCTACAGCCTTATCAATACCGAGCAATGTTGTTAGCCAACAATGTAATGATCGACCCCATTCATGGACTTTGTGACCTACAAAGTCCATGAATGACTTACCATCAGATAGATATAAAGTTGTGTTCCAATATGTTTTTTGCGTTAAAGATGTGGCAAATTATATTTTCATATGACGCATATAAAAATAAATACTTTTAGGCAAATCTCAATCATGAGTTTAGTATAAAAGTTTAGAGTAGATGTGATTTTGAAAACTTTTATATCTAATACTTAATTTGTTTTTGTATGTGTAACTCTAAAAGGAAAAAAAACATGTTTCATCATTTTCACCATGAAACACAATATACATATTTTACAGTTGTAAAAAATAAATTATTAGAGCCTTTTTTTTTTTTATTGTAGCACGACTTGTGACTTTGTATCTACCTGGTGGTGAGCAGACCTACAAAGTCCATGAATGGGGTCAATTAATAATTGTTCTTAATTGATCACTCCCACTATGCCGGCTAAATAATGCGATTACGAAATGGGTGGCGACAATGAAGAATTGCATTACAAGTATATTTTAATATACTCGCTGCCTTATCGTTAATTCAACTACCCATTTCGTAACCGCATCCTGAAAGGAGACTACCGCCTCAACAAAAAAACGATGCAGTAGTCTCCTGAAAACCGGTGAACCCATAGACTTAAACCGAAACATGTCTAGGAGCCTTATGGTAAGTAGACCTACAGAGTCCATGAATGGGGTCGATAAATCAATACACAACATTCGTCGCTCCCACTATGCCGGAAAAATAATACCGTTACGAAATGGGCGGCGACAAAGAGGAATTTGCAATACGAGTCTCCTACTAACTACGCACTAAAGTGCTTAATTTGTTTACAAATTAGTAGTTCGAATTGCGCACAAAATATAAACAATGTAATGAACTTCAAATAAGCCGTAACTTGTCCTACTACAGCAATAATGAACGTACCGTAATATAGTACCTACTATTTAATAACATCCAGTCAAATCATATGATGTAACTAAATCTGCGAGCTTGTGTTGTTTCGATGACAAATTTCCCAGAACTCTGACTGTATTATTCAATGGCACCTGCCTGGCCAGACATGTTAAGATTAAAAGGTTTAATATTCAATACTTATAATCTACCTGTAGGTATGTCAAACAACTTTTAAAAATATTTTTACAAATAACTTTAATAATAATAATATTTTCCTACATAGAGATGCAAAAACCGTCAAGTGACCTAGTCATGTTTCGGTTTTAGTCTGAGGTTCACCAGTTTTTCCGGAGACTACGGCATCAATTTCTTGTCGAGATGGTAGTGTCCTTTAATGGTGCGGTTACGAAACAAGCGATTTTTTATTTTATTTTTTTATTGGAGCACGACATGTGACTTTGTATCTACCTGGTGGTGAGCAGACCTACAAAGTCCATGAATGGGGTCAATCAATAATTGTTCTTAAACAATATTGATCGCTCCCACTATGCCGGCTAAATGATGCGATTACGAAATGGGGGGCGCCAATGAAGAATTGCATTACGAGTATATACTCGCTGCCTTATCGTCAATTCAACCACCCATTTCGTAACCGCACCCTGAAAGGAGACTACCACCTCGACAAGAAATCGATGCAGTAGTCTCCAGAAAACCGGTAAACCCACAGACTAAAACCGAAACATGACTAGGTCACTTGACGGTTTTTGCATCTGTATGGGTGATGGTAACGAGACCGGTCGGTCGGCCTAACGAAGTTATAGAGACCTTCCTCCCACCTAAATTGGTATTGAAGATAAAGCAGCGAGGATATTAAAATAGACCCGTAATGCAAATACATTTTTGTCGACGCCCATATCGTAACCGGATCATAATGGAAGCGATCAATATTGTTAAACCACAATGCATTATTAAACGACCCCATTGACTTTGTAGGTCTGCTTAACATCAGGTAGATACAAATTCACATGACGTTCTCCATTAAAAAAAAAACTAATTAAATTTATTATGAAGCTTAGGCAAGTGTTATTATATACGATGGGCACCAAAAGTATAATCAACATGTTCAGTATTACAAAAAATATAGCCAATAGGTATTTTTTTTTTGTTTTAAAATAACTCGAACACGAAGTTGCGGGCAACAACTAGTTTCAAATAAATTATTGTTTTATCTGTCACCTTATTATTGTTTTCAGTGGATGCTTACAACTATTTAAACTAAAAAAAACATACTGAATATCAAATATTTTTTTATGATTTTTGATGTCGATGCAATGTTAGCAGGTGGATGTACAAGTGGTGGGTTACTGCTTCATTTGGTCTCAATCACATCGGCGCTTGCCGGCGGGAATCTGCGCTGTCGCTTCACGCCTACCAATCTTACGCGAGGTATACAAGTGTGGAGAACATTCTAATATTATATTAAAATTTAAGTGTATATTTATTTACAAGTTAACAATCTATTTAATATCAATCCTTGTTAATGAAGCAAAAAAGTTCAAGTTTTAAATAAATTATTGTAAACCGAAACTTTAGGGTTTTAATTATCCTACCAGTTTACTAAAAGCATTGCAAGCATTGTTCTAATTAAAATAATAATTAAAACAGATTTCCATACATATTTATAGAATAATAATTATATTTTTCATTATTTTGTATTATAAAAAAAACTAATAATAATGTTTAGCTTACAGTTTTATAGTGCTATTCAGAAAATTTATTTTTCCTGATCTTTTGAGGAAATTTTGTAGCAAGTTTATAAATGTAATCATAACCTTTGTTTAATTATAGGTTTTTAAGTTCAAACCAGTGTGTAGGGTTGGAGATTTTTTACAAACTATATAATGATACCATGTATTTGGGCACAAGAAAATAAACCCTTAGACTGATTTATTATATTTTATTTAACTTATTGTTGTCTAATAATTATGCCTGAAATGTCAGTCTTTTTCATACTGTTTATTCCGTCGTCAGGGTAACCTAATTTTTTTAAATATATAGTCATATTAGCAAGGAATACGTTACAACATTCCACCTCCAGCGGCCATATTCTGTTTCTTATAACGTGATCGTTAGATTGTCAAAATAACGATTACCGCTATTAGCGCGCTCTCCTCCAATCAGAATAGTTTTTTAATCTTCGCTGATTGGAGGAGAGAGCGCTAATAACAGAATTCGTTATTTTGACAATCTAACGCTTACGTTATATGAAACAGAATGTGGCCGCTGGAAGTCTAATTCCAATACTAAGGTTTAGTTGAGACGTCCAGCTTGCACAGTCTCGTTACTGGTCTCCGGTACAAACCTTGTCTAGTCCGTACATCGGCCACTCGTACCTGGCTATCCTTGCTGGGATACGTCTTGTCTATAACCCCAAGTGGCGATAGGCTATGAGGCAGTCGCTCGTCAGCTATCACGACCAGATCGCCAACTATGAGTGGTGTTGTCAGTCGATACCATTTGTCTCGTCTCGTTATTGATGGTAAGGATTCTCTGACCCAGCGCGCTGGGGCGTTTTCAAGTCAGATCAGCTAGACGTTGTGACTCACGTCATGTTCGTCTCAGTAAGTCACTATCATCAAAAGTGCCAGTCGGATTGTCTATCCATTCAGTCTTTGACAGCAGAAAATCGTTTGGCGTCAGTGGTGTGTCATCGGCATGGTCAAGGGGCACGTAAGTCAATGGTCGGCTGTTTATTATAATCTCAGTTTCAGTCAACAAAGTATGCAGTGTTTGTTCATTAGGAATTCTAGTACTAAGTGTCGTCATCAGCGCAGTTTTAACAGAGCGAATAAGTCGTTCCCAGCAACCACCGGCATGGGAAGCAGTTGGTACTGTGAATTTCTATGTCATGTTGCGGATACTTGAAAACTGGAGAAGCTCATTTCTGTCAATAGCTGCAATTGTCTATCTCAATTCATTTGCAGCACCTTTAAAAGTCGTCGCGTTATCACTCCACATTTCTTTAAATACCAACCCCTGCGTGCAAAGAAACGTCGGAGAGCCAAGATCGCACTGTTGGTAGTCAAGTCGTGAACTAATTCAATGCCCTTATAGTCATAAAAGTGAAGAGCACGCCATACCGTTTTTCTTGCCTGCGACCTACCTTCACAATCATTGGACCCAAATAGTGCAGGCCGGTGTAGGCTCTTCCATTTGGTCGTAGTCTTATGTCAGGTAATTGCCCCATTAGTGGTGGCGCTGGTTTTGCACTCACTATCCAGTACCTCTGACGTAATTGGTTTAGCACCTGCTCCCTACCAACGTGTGCTGCGTCCCGATGGTACTGTTCGATAAGAAGTTGCGTGTACTTGTCCTTTGGATGTAATATAATTGGATGTTTGGTGTCATAATTTACATCAGATAGGTCTAGTCTTCCGCTAAACTCTTAGGATGCGCTAAACTCTAAGTGAACTGTCCTTGTCTACACACTATGTTCTCGTTACAGAATGTACGTCGTTGGCTCTCTTTTATCCAAAGTAATTCGGCGGTCTGTAGTTCTTGTGCTGTCAGTTCATTTGGTTATCGTACTCTGTCACGTGACCTTATGTTATAAATAAAGCGTCGTGTCCAGGGAGTGCTCCGTATCAGTCTCCAGTAACGGGAAAATCTATTGTTATCTGATAAAGCTGACAAAGGGTACACTAACTTCACTTCAATGTCATCAGGGTCAGGTGTAAGGTCGTTATTATTGTCAGTTGAGGTCCATTTAGCCATCTATCATCATTGTCATCGATGATAACGTCCCGTGTGGCGTCATCCGCTGCGTTCCTTTCTGCCGGTACCCACCTCCAGTCACAAATATTGGTCAGCTCGGCGACTTCACTCACTCTGTGAGCCACAAAAGGTTTAAAATGTCCAGCTTCAGCCAACACAAGACGGTCTTAGAGTCAGTCCAATAATAAGTTTTAGTTAAATCTATGTATGTCTTTATAAAATTACCAAGTCGCGCACCTAAAACTGCTCCCTGTAACTCAAGTCGAGGTACACTAAAAAGGACCACTTGTTTGGGCACAAGAAAATAAACCCTTAGACTGATTTATTATATTTTATTTAACTTATTGTTGACTAATAATTATGCCTGAAATGTCAGTCTTTTTCATACTGTTTATTCCGTCGTCAGGGTAACCTATATATTTTTTTATATAGTCCTATGAGCAAGAAATACGCTACAACACCATGTATATAACAATGTATATAATTCAGTTAAATAAATAACTAAAATAATAATATAACTACTTGAAATTTCCAGCTCCATAGTTACTAAGCACTAGCGTTAGATCGTCCTTTGAAAGCGGCTCCCGCGACGCGTTAAACAACGTTCAAGAATGACGGGGTGTCGCGAAGGGCTGCGTAATTCACTTCAATCATGCTTCCGAATGAAAATTATACTTCACAGACGAACGAACTAAGGTTTTAGGAATAGTTTAACTTCCCAGAAGGTATATATATATATATATATATATTTCTTTTCAATCCTGCATTCCAGCAATCTGTTGATAACAACACAAAGCTAGTCAGATGTCTGATCACTGTATTGTATCTTTATTCAGGGTATTATTAAAGTTTCTTTATATTTTAGACCCTTCCTTTAACTGTCTGGAGAAGTTATATATGTATCAAAGTCATTTATTAAAATACGGCCAGAGTTCAATAATTATTTGTAATAGTTTACAGATTTGTAGGACAGGGAACAAATATGCAATCGATAATCGATTCGAAAGCCAAATGTATGGGATTTGACGTTTCTTGTCGATGCTCTACACATAGAGTAAAATGCCTATACATTTTTATCGATCGACGCGTCGATTCGTGTTTGGGCTCTTTGGTAAGCCCCCAGGACACTCATCCAAGTCCTGGAAACCCTTTGAAAGATTAATTAATCAATCTATCAGATGTGCGTAACATTCATAGTGCAGTCTCTATAAGAAAGTAGAGTTCTAGGATACCATCTTTACAACGGCTGTCACTCCTGTGGAAAATTTACATACATACTCGTACATACATAAGGCCTTACCCGAGACCGCCTAGACGGCCTCAGGGTACCCACCCAGCAGAGGGGTAATTAATCCCACCTCGTCGTAGCCGATGGCATGAGTCTACACCGAACAAGTGGCTAGCTCGTCGCGATGTTTTGAATAGGCTCAATAACCCATCTGTAAACAGTTTCCCAAGTTGGTATAGTGAAACCGGGACCGACAGCTTAACATGCTCTCCGAGACACTATAGTGGTGTTGTCAAACAAATGTACATTTTTTTTATTATTAAAACTCATTGGTACACATCGGGATTCGAACCAGGGACCTAAGTGTTTTTAAGTCCAAGGTCTAACCAAATCGGCCACCACGTATATTGGAAAATTTAATAATGTAACAGTACGTTGAATAAGAACGCAACGCATCGTACAGGATACCCAATACCTTCCCACTCGCACACTATACTTCTATTTCAAGTGCTCGAGAACCTACCTACGTAGTACCTACACCATCGTGACGTCACACAGCGAATATGGCCATAAACGTTTTAGGGAATATGCATGTTTTTTTTTATTTCATTACTTGATAGAGTAACTACATTAGATCCTAAAAACAAATATTAAACATTTTATGAAGAGTGATAACACAAAAATAAAAGGGTTTAAACTTTATCTGCCACTACCGCTGTAAAAAACGGTACATCTGTAGCCGCCATTCTGTGGCGTCATTCAATCATCAAAAAGCATATTAGTTTAATGTTATTGCACCTCAAAAGGTTTGTTTATTACAAATTATCGTAATAAAGGACAATAAATACTCGAGAAAACAAGAAACTCTAGACTGCAGAACACACGTTGACATTTGTTTATGCGCGAATGACGTCACGTGTAGTGTTTGCTAATGTCGGAGCATTTAGAAATGCGTTCCGTTTCTACAAAAAAATGGATTTTTAAAATCGTATTTATAAAAAAAATTGCTAATCAAAATAAAATATATTACTGTAAATATGTTCAAAGACATAAAAGAAACATTATATATTAAAATAATAATAATTGGCGTTACATGCATATTCCCTATTCCAAGTGTAAGCAACCTTGTTCCTGGCAAACGGAAAACCAACAGCGAGTTGATCCTACTATCGAAGCAAATATTGAATTGACACAGGAGCAGACGTTTCAGTAATACCTGCGATAAATTAATAAGGACTTATAAACTACATGCAGCCAACAATACTTTAGTAGGTACATACTGGTGTCATTAGGATTGTAGTCTGTAAAATAATTATAATTTAATTAACATAGGTAATTTTCTTGTAAATATTTAAAGCTATATGGGTGTATCTTTTTATTGGATGATTAATAATTTATACACTACTTTTCAGTAACTAAGTTTCGTTCATAACGAAGTTACTGGAGAGTAGTAACGTTAGGGTCTACATGTTAAAGTGTATAAAAAATCAATTGTCAAAAAGACTTTGATTAGATAAAAAGAAATTAGACAGATAAGGTATTTTTGGTTGAATAAACTAATATTTAAAACTAAATAAAATAGTTTTATTATATACCTATATATACAGCACCTACATACCTACGAAATAGAAAATAATAATAACCTAAACAAAATTACAATAAAAAATATCTTCTTCCAGATGTTGGAAAAAGTTTTACACTGCCAACAGGTAGGGTTTCCAATAAGCTGGCGCGTTACCTTTCTGAATTGTTGTACTATTCGTAAAGCAAAGAACGAGCTGACTGACGTCGGTCACCAGATATGTTGACCGAACGCTTAGAAATATATTTAAATATTAGCCTGTGCTTCTGCCCCCCATGGTTTTGACCCCATGGCCCAAATATGTAATAGTGAGAGCCGCATATAAGTCCTGGCAAATGACGGTGCAAAGGTATCGGCGCGAGTCGCATCCAATATCAAACACCGCCCACCTGTCCAGGGTTACAAGTGTCATTCCATTAGCGGGGTGAATACGGTCACAACGCTAAGCTAAACTTTAATCTAATATAATATTAATCTAATATAATATTTTTCCACAGATTTTTTTTGTTTATACTACAGAATCAAATAGCTAGAAACCTCATAGCGCCGAATATTATTATTACTGTTATACACACACACTTCTTAGCTTACTGCAAGGACAGATGTATCCATGGTTCTTTCCGAAATCTTTTAAATAAAATATTTAAATAAAGTAAAGCAAAATTATAAAAATAAAATTCATCTGCTCAATCGTTTCCCAAAATCATCGTCCTCCGTAAATACCCGATATTATTACGACAATCTCCATTCATAGAAAACGGAGACACAAAAGAATAAAATGGGGCTTTCCACCGTAATCCGTTGGAGAATGAAATAAAATTCCAATTAGGTCGTGGAAAAAAATGCATATTTGGTTTGCTCAAATCCTTACAACGTCATCCAGATATCCATTACATGTGTATTAATTCTTACGACATATACCTAGTGGCGGGGTCCCGCCGTCATCGCTCCCCTATAGTAAACACGTAGGCGATTATTCGCGCGACCGACTCAAGTAAACGAATATAAAACATGCGGGAAGACGACTGCAAAATGTACTTGTTAAGATTTTGCATAGACAAACAGTTACCCCTTTATGGAACCGCACTCATCGCTTTGTATGCCTGGTGGCGGACTAAATTATGATATACTACAAATAATAATTTACATGTTAAAAGTTTATCTCTATACATCTCTAAACATATCTGTATATCTCTCGATGTTTCTAATCGATTATATTACTTTAGGTAGTGGTTTAAAATCGTTTATTCAGAAAAAAAATTGTAAGTATAAAAGTAAACAGTAAGAAAAATTAAAACTAAAATAAACCTAATAACTTATATACTAGTAGAACTAAAAAGTGGTAATGTATTTTTGTTTACACATATTTACCCAGTTCAAGCATTAAGCTCTTGTACTATTTGTACCAGAAATAAAGATAATTATATAAGTATAGATTTATACAAAATATATTTTGTTTGACATTTATTTGTTTTATTATAATAATATACCTAACAAATATATATATATATCCTAGTGGTTTTTTTTTGAGTAAAAAATGCCCTGGCTCGTTGGATTAATAGTAGTACTCCTACTAAGTATTTTTTTTAACCTAAATTAAAAGTATTTTTTTTAGAGTCAGGAGACCACGGTCCAAGCGTTTCCACTGCAAAAACTATAAAATTTAAATTTTATCGCATCATTTTCAATGTATTGATCAACAAAATTCATGGACTTTGTAGGTATGTTTACCATAAGGTAGATACAAAGTCACATGCTTCAATAAAAACATTATAAATTAATGTAACAGGAAGAAAACGGAGGTTTAGTGAGCCTATAGGGAGTCGTAAATCTATATCTATACTAATATTATAAACTGAAGAGTTTATTTGTTTGAACGCGCTAATCTCAGGAACTACTCAGAACTACAGAAGTTTGAAAACATATAGTGTTGGATAGCCCATTTATTGAGGAAGGCTTATAGGCTACATAACATCACGCTACGACCAATAGGAGCGGAGTAACAATGAAAAATGTTGCAAAAATGGGGATTTTTTCCTTTTGAGAGCGTACGCTGCGTAAACGGTTAAAGTTACGCAGACGAAGTTGTGCGGGTACTAATATTATAAAGTTGAAGAGTTTGTTTGTTTGAACGCGCTAATCTCAGGAACTAACTGGTTTAAATAAAAAAAAGTTATTAATAACGCATTTATCGAGGAAGGCTTTTATAGGCTATTAACATCATGCTACGACCAATAGGAGCGCGGAGCATCGATAAAAAAGTTTCAAAAAAAAAGTTAATTTATTCCTTTTGCGAGCTTCCGTTGCGTGCGCTTCGTAAACGGTGAATAACGCAGACTAAGTTGCGCGGGTGTAGTGTAGTGTTTTATAATCGTTTATTGAAATGTAAACTATACCTGCTCATACAGGCGTGTAACTGAAACTCTGTGCAGGATGTAAGATTTTTTTTATGAAGGAGAATGATGTAGTGCTGTATCTAGTGGTAAGCAAACTTAGAGTCCATATTATGAAAGGAGACAGCCTATTTATTTTTTTGGACGTAGTACTCGTAAGTCACCTACCTATAACTGCTGATTTTTAACAATATATATATTTTTACTCATCGGTTATTGAAAATTACCAATAATCTCCATTTTTAGAATGATAATCAAATAATAGGTAAAAAACATCGGTGGGACTAGATGTTTTTTTTATTTATAGGGCCTCTGCTGTTGTTTCTTTTTTTTTGTAATCTTAATTTTGGTTAATACATACATACATATCTTCACGAGTGCCATACGGCGCCCGAGACCGCCTCTTGGACGGCCCCAGGGTACCCAGCGGAGGGGTTTTAATCCCACCTCCCCTTAGCCGATGGTATGAGTCTACACCGGACAATAACCCATAGACTCAATAACCCATCTATAAACAGTTTCACAAGGTATAGTGAAACCGGGACCGACAGCTTAACGTGCTTTCCGAGGCACTATAGTGGTGTTGTAAATAAAAATTAAGGTGTTGTAAATTTTGATTAATATTTTTTTTAAATTAGCTTTTTTTTATTTATTAAAAATTAGGTATGTAATATGTTAAAAAGATGAAATAATAGGTAGAAACATACATATATTAAATTAAGATGGTATAACGGCCAACCACAAATACCGCTGAAAGTTGGCGACAAAACAAACAACCGTCATGACGTCACACACTGCTTCACCAGCAGAACTTACTCCAGCAGAATCCTGACCTACAAAGCTAATTTGAAGGACACGGAGAAAAGGAGAGTGACCTGACATGGCAGAGTAAAGTGATGAGTCGATCGTGGCCGGTAGAGGGCGCGAGGGCGGGCGGCGCTCAAGTAACGACCTATCGATTGACAATAGTGCCTAGTTAGCGATCCTGAGTCCGCGCCCTCCCCCGGCTGCCGCGTCTCACGTCCGTGGGATAAAACCTACCTCGGAGTTTACTATGATTTTCCAAATAAGTATAAACTGAAATTGTATGTTTTATTGGAAAAGGAAGCTTTTTTTATTTCAATATTTATTGCATTTTTCTTTTGGTGCCTTTTCATTGACAGAATCCGGACAGATATATAGATACTTAGATAGTAGAGGTATATGCCAGAGTATCGGCCCAAGTTAATTACTATTATTGAAAAATATGGTCGAAGAATCACAAAAAAAAATGTTGTTGAAAAAAAAAAAGTTTTTAAAGAAAGTCAGTCTAAGAATTATTTAAAACAAAAGAAAATCTATAGAAGGGCAATGTTAACGCAGCCAGTGTTCTTGATACTTTAAATTTGGCGAAAATTTCTTTATAATTTCTACCACCGAGGTAGAAATTTTAAAGAAATTTCATCATCATCATCTGTTCTAATTATTTTGTACTATATTTATTAATAAATGATTTAAAATTGTTATTAGGTTAACTAGGTAGGTGGGTTATTTTTACAAGGAACGCGGTGTATTATTTTTTTAAATAGTTAATACCTACTATTTGGGTGTTTATAAAACACTAGCTGACCTGACTGACAACTTTAACGTTTACGCAGCGCACGCTACGGAAACTCTGAAAGGGCTAAGTTTTCCCCATTTCTGCAACATTTTTCATTGATGCTCCGCTCCTATTGATTATAGCGTGATGTTATTTGGCCTATGCCTTCCTCAATAAATGGGCTATCCAACACTAAATGAATTTTTCAATTCGAGCCAGTAGTTCACAATGTGATGCAGTAAATGATTTGTATTTGTTCCTGAGATTAGCGCGTTCGACCAAATAAGCTTTATTATATTACGTAGTATAGATAATATGAATGAATGAATGAATGAAAAATTCTTTATTGCACAAAGCTCAATACTATTGTACATAGGCTAGCTTAATGCCTTAGGCATTATCTACCTGTTTTTGCTCAATCTCCCAAAGTTAACTTTGGGAGATTGACCAAAAACAGACAGTGTGCTAATTATTGCAACATGTAATATAAAATACAAGAATATATAAATAAATTATTAGGTAATATAACAATACATACTGGTATTACAACATTTAATAGTATACATAAACTTACATAAATAATATATAGACATACATAAATAAGTAGATAGATATATATACATACATAAATAAATAATTTCGCATACTTACAGTAAAAAAATGAAATGTTAAGAGTTTTGATTATTGAGGAGAAAAGATCGGTTTTAAAAGAAGAAGTTTATTTAACTTTTGTTCGTAGTGACAGTGGAGGATTGTTTTAGAGTGATGCTGCGATTACTGTAAAAAAATTTGAATATCTGGTCGAAGAATGCATAGGAATAGCAAGATGGTTGTTTTTGGTAGACCTTAGGTCACGATCATGGTGAGAGAGGTATTGGAAGCGCTCTTTTAAATAATTCGGGGAAAGAGTTGGAAAGTATATTGAAAAGAAGAGTTAGTATATGCTGATGGCTGCGAAAGCGGATATTGAACCATTTTAACTGAATATGAAATTGGGATACATGACCATACTTACGCGAGCCAAAATATAGCGTATACATAAGTTGAGAAGTTTATCCAATTTATTCAATAGCTCTTCAGTCAGATCATAGAAGTAGATATCAGCATAATCAATTATTGGAAGCAACAAAGTGTTTGCCAGCAGTAGCAGTGTTGGCAAGAGGTAGGAAAATTTGAGCCCGTTTCAGTCAAAAGTCAAAAAAAGACAATATTTATTTCATGTAAACCTTTACAAGTATTTATGCATAGTCAAAAAAAACTGTATTTAGTATAAGGACTAAGTGTGCGCTTGGTTAGGCTCTTGCATACATAAAAATAAATAGAAACCAAACCGAACACACACCACATAACCAACCAGTGAAGACTAGGTGGTTAGCTGGTTCCATTGACTTGTCCATCGTTATCTGCCATGCAAAGGTGCCACCGAGCCAACCAACTTAACAGACTATATCTAACGCCCTAAATATCCACTATAAGTAATAATTAATATAAGTACAAAAATGTATCAATCAGAGCGCAAACACTGACTGCATGTTGGTCCCCCAGAGACACCCCGGAGAAAATGGCACCAGCAAGTAAAAAACTCTGGCGTTCCACATATGTACCTGACCATCAAGAGATATGCTTATTTACTAGCTTATAATCATAGCATATGATAATTTACCCTCATCCTGCTGAAGAGCACGAGTAGAACACCCCATAGCAGATAAACTATTTTACAATATAGAAAAAGTACAGAATCACAAAACACTATAGCCCTCCGATGCCCAAGCCAGTCTATCCGACAATTTTGCGAGACCTCCGCTTTTAACATAATAATTAAACTATGCGTGTCCAGCGGAGATCCAATGCCCCCACAGCAGCACCCGATCACGGACGTAACGTATGTGTCAGCCATCCTCCTGCTCAACCAGGCCCTTAGCGTGGTTTCGACCAGAACCCGGCACACGCGCCACCATTGCAATGACCTTCAAAGGAGAGAAAATCCGCTGGACACATTAAATTGCTAGGACACATTACTAGGCCATACGCATTATAGAATCTGAGACAAACATCGAAAACGGATATGCATTATGTAGCTCTGTTAACAAAATCATAATTTAAATATATGAAAGACAATAGTAGGTAACTATTGTCTTTCATAATATTATTTACCTAGCCAAAGTACTTAATATTAAAAATAAATTAAAACAAAAAAGTAATAGTAATAATAAGTTATTACCTTCTCCAAATATAACAAATTACCTAATGTAGAATAAAAATAATATAATAAGTACTTAGTAATGAATTATTACTGTATTATATTTTTTATTAGTTGAGAGATTTCAGTCACAGGGAGGTATGTTTCCAGACGTATCTGTCATTAATATAATCAATAACTTTCTAATATGCTTTTGCTATTAAAGTTTGCTTTATACAATTTTTAAATTTTATATTTTTAAGTTCTATAATTGAATTTGGCAATATATTAAATAACCTGATACTGTTTTTTAGGAAACATTTATTAGTTTCTTGTAATCTATATTTTGGTATATCGATTTTATCTATGTTTCTTAAGTTTAAATTATGTCTATCGCTATTTTTACTAAACATATTTAAGTTTTTCCTTACGTACAATAAATTCTCATAAATATATTGAGATGGTAGTGTCAGCCTCAAGGTCAGTGTTTATTTTATTAATTGCGTCGGTCGCCTCATCCTTATTAAATACTGTATATAACTGCAGGTCGTCCGCATATAAGTGGTAAATGCATGCTAAGGGTTTTGTGGCCGTGTTTATAAAAATTGAAAACAAGAGTGGAGATAAGACTCCACCTTGTGGTACGCCAGCCAGTGTGGAGCACCAATCAGAAAACGCGTTATCCAAATTAATGCGTTGCACACGATCACCTAGATAGCTCTTAAACCACTTAAGCGCTGAAGAGATATGAAGAGTCTTTAAAATTGCTATCAGGATATCGTGGTCAACACAGTTAAATGCATTGCTAAAGTCAAGAAGAATGAGAAGGGTCAGTTTTCGACAATACATTGCAGCGCGAATGTCATCTGTTATTTTAAGAGCAGAAGTAGTACTGTGGGCAGGTCGGAAACATAATTGAAAGGCATTAAGCAGATTATGACAATTCATGGCGGTGGCAGGCAGTGAGTTGGAGATGGACTACACGTTCAAGGATTTTTGAGAGAAATGGGAGAATAGAAATAGGTCGAAAATCTGTGGAAAGTATAGGAGACGCCTTTTTAAAAATGGTTAAGGTATATGCTTTTTGTTCATATAGAATGAAAAGTTTTAATATGTGTCATCAAATGGAAATGGGCAGGGCGTTTAACTAGACGGAAGATGGAAGATAGACAAAGACAGTACGTACTTTTATCCTTTTTCTTTTATCAGGTCCTGTCTATTGTTACTTAACAATAGACAGGACCTGATAAAAGGAAAAGACCGAAGGGAAAACAAAAAGATGGGAAGATGACCATAAGGAGATTGCATGGGAAAATTGGACAAAACTAGCATAAGATCGAGAGCAATGGAATAAATTGGAGGAGGTCTATACCTGCGATGGGACCTTACAAATTTAACTTTTATTTTTAATTATTATGTAAAACTAATTTTGAAGAATAAACGGCTTATAAATAAATTAAAATTCCGATTTTTTTTTAAGTAGCCAAGCTACTATGACATAACGAAGTCAAAACGATTTGCGTGCAAGCAAACTGGGTGCGCGTAATCAATAGCCCTATTGGCACCTTTGAACATTTGTACGTATTATGGATATATTTTTTTTAATATAACTACGAGTAGGCACTTTTATATCGAAATTAACCTAAATTAATTTATATTCTAAAGGTAAATAAATGATAAATTACACATAAAAAATGGATGTATATTTCTTTGACAATACCACTATGGTGCCTCATAAAACCCGTTAAGCTGTTGGTCCCAGTTTCACTAGGCCAACTTATGAAACTGTTTGTGAATTGGTTATTTATTATAGTCTATTACGGCAAGAGAGAGCCACTTATTAGGTATAAACTCAGGTCACCATCGACTACGACGAGTTGGAAATAAACTCCACCGCTGAGTTACCAAAGTCTTAGGGAGGAAGGCCTCTATAACTTCGCTTGGCCAACAACCGACCGGACTCGTTACCATCGCCCAAACAGATGCAAAAACCGTCAAATGACCTAGTCATGTATCGCTTTGAGTCTGTGGATTCACCAGTTTTCAAGAAAGTACTCCATCGACTTCTTGTCGAGGTGGTAGTCTCCTTTTATGGTGAGATTACGAAACGGATGATTGATTTGTCGATAAAGCAGCGAGGATATTAAAATAGGCTCGAGATGCAAATACGTACTTTGTCGCCACCCATTTCGTAACCGCATCATTTAGCCGGCTTAGTGGGAGCGATCAATATTGTTAAACAATTGTATTGATCGACCCCCATTCATGGACTTTGTAGGTGGATATGGTCTCGAGCGTCGCGGAGCCGTAAGGCTTTTAGTTACTTTTAGTTTGGTAAAATTGTGATTTCTGTTTAGTATAATAATTTAATATTTATAATTCTTAGCTTCTATTTTTTTTTATTGTAACTATTTAAGATTAGGTAGAATCTAAATTAATAATTAGTTTAAGTCGCAAATTAACCATTTCCAATTATAGTCCGATAGTGACTGTGTATTCCTTAAGTTTTTTTTTTAAATATTATTTGAATCAAAAGGAGCAAGAGAGAATGTAAAGGCCCGACCCAGTCGTATATCGATCGCAGACCCTGCGGAGCTAGCACTCCGAGCTTGCCTCGTCAGCGCTGACTAAGCGCTACGATATTATTGCCCTCGCTGTAGTCTTCTTATATTTAGATGTAACAATTTCCTACTTGAAGCGATTTTTATTAAAAATAAACGTCAGTGCTGAAATTTTTTTTTTTTTTCATTTTTTTTTTCGCCAAGGAAGGCTTTCCTGATACTTTTCTTACCTTGCCTAAACTCATAAATATATAAAACGATTTATTCATCTTTTTTTGTAACGTCACCGCCTCCTGGGTTAGTAGTAGTAGTAGTTTGTATCCAGAGGTCGTGGGTTCGATATCCACACATGGCAAATAATAATAGTAGGTTTCGATTTGGTTTTATCACAATCATATGCAGCATTATCAAAGAAATACCTATAGTTGACTGCCTCCGGGAACCAGTGGTTGTGCCCGTGAATAAAAATCGTTGCCCTGCTACATATAGTACAAACCTAGAACTAAGTTACCAGGGTAATGTATTTAAAAGGTCCTACCTTTATGTAGTTTCCCTAATATTAATGTCTATTTTCCATCATATTGTGAAATGTGATACTATATATTTTTATTCGATGTAAATAAAATAACATTTAAAACTAACATTTAAAAAAACTTTATTTAAAAACAAAACCTATTTTTATAATAAATAAATAAATCAATAATAAAAATCAAAAATAGGACGTTAGTATATGAAAAATAATTAAAGTAGTCCCTGAGAGGCTGCCTTTTGGTAGTTACAACATAAAATATTCCTCTAGTCTATCCTGGGGCATATGTGATACTTATCAAATATATAAATATATATATATAAAGAACAAAATATTAACGATCCCCGTCTAGCCGTTCCACGACTTGTATGATGTGAACCTGAAGGACAAACTCAAAAAAGTTCTTTGATAATAAGAAATGTCATTAGTGTAAGAACTCCTTCTTATAGAACGAAAACTCTATTCTTCCTAGTCTAAGCGGACTTAAAATACAATAACGAGTAATGCAATAACGAGTACCACCAATATACCTACTGCTGTTTAACAACAGTAGGTACTGAGGCTCTACCATGGGTTTTTACATCGTAGCAACGTATCGTTAAATCGTGAGTAACAACCAATAGGGTCGTTTTATTTTTGGTAACAGTATTAAATATAGCGATCCTATTGGCTGTTACTAACGTTTTAACGTTACGTTCCTACAAAGCAAAAACCCATGGTAGAGCATCTGGTCTATCTGTCTATGCCATGATGTGGCTACCAAAACAGGGGCCAAAATGACGTATTTACATTTCGTGGCTGTATTAATAGGTCTCAAGCTTTTGAAGCAGTGCTTTATCATTATTATTTTAAAGATCACAAGCATCAATCCAATAATAATTTCACAACAACAAAGCATTGTACTAGTTATCATTCCGTATCATGAAGCTCTATGAAACTCCATATTTAACAAAAACAAATTTAATGCAGCCCATAGAACCACAGACTTGACCTATTATTGTCCCAGAACAACTTTCATGCCGACTGGCATACACAGAAACTTAATACGTACATACTACACACACTAACAGATGCATTATACTCACCTTAGCCTATCACTACATTATAGTAAGGGAGTTTTTAAATCCCTTACCGAATCTGTCTGTCTGTATGTTCGCGATGATCTTAAAAACTACTGAACGGATTATCACGGACTAATTCCGGAGTAACGTATAGGTGGAACGCCTTGCCTGCGTGCGTTTTCCCTTCTTCCTTTAATCCAGAGTCCTTTAAGTGAGGCGTGAATAAGTTTCACAAGCAGACATAGTGGATCAACCAATTGAAGCAAGCACCATTGCTACTATTGGTTGAGAACATTCTTGGACGTTACATTGCCACTTACCATCAGGTGGATGAAGGGTCACATGTCCTGCTCTATTAAAAAAAAGGTGCATGATTTGTTAAGGTTTTGTGTAAATTGGTTAAAATATGACGATGATTGTTGAAGATATTGGAAAAACCCGTCTGGGAGCTTTCATCCTAGTCGCTGCTTAATCCGTTTGCGATATATTAAAACGATGTATGTGACCGCCCATACAGATGTAAAAAGCTGTCAAGTGACCTAGTCATGTTTCGGTTTAAATCTGTGGGTTCACCGGTTTTCAGGAAGTTACTGCATCGATTTCTTGTCGAGGTGGTAGTCTCCTTTCAGGGTGCGGTTACGAAATGGGTGGTTAAATTGACAATAAGGCAATGAGTATATAAAAATATACTCGTAATGTTATTCGTGTTTGTCGCTGCTCATTTCGTAATCGCATCATTTACCCGGGATAGTGGGAGCAATCAATGTTGTTTAAGAACAATTATTGACCCATTCATAAGAATATTACTATAAGTATAGGTACTATAAATTTTAATAGGAATAGATGAGGGAAGGCAAATTAGGTACCTCGGCTTTTGAACTAATAAAATGACGTACAACGAGAGCTCGTTATTAAAAAAAAAAAAAATCTATATAAAAAAAACATAGCCTGAAGACGCAGTATATATATATTCAGTATAAATAAAATGTATTTTATTTATATTAATGACCATTTATTAACTCCATAATAACAAAAATTGTTATTATTACCATTAGCATACAGCTTTAATGAACAACCGAGAATGTGATACGACGGCAAATCGTGACGTCACAGGCGCCGTCGACCTTGCTACTAGAAAAATGTGCCGCGTAGCCCCAGCTCAGAGCTGCTGCATCATCAGAACGCGGCTCTCCAGCCAGGACGATGCTCCCTCTATATTGCGGAGTGGCAACTTTGTGCTCCATTGAAGAACTTTGTCGTACGATGAACCATGTTGGCGAGATTCAGTTACGGTGTTTATTTTATAGGAGTTATTGTTTATTTTGGTTTGTTTGTTTATTTTAGTATTTTTTGGCGGGGAAATCGCCTTTAGAAACGTGGTTTTGAATATATTTTTAACATTTTATTGTAAATTGTAAAGATCCCTATTATACTGTTGTTATTTTATGCAATTATTTTGGTACACACAAACTAAAATTACAACAAAATTATTTTTGCAGTTCCTAAACACATTTCTATCTCACTCTTACACTTTTTGTTTAGAGAGAAATCGCACGGGTAATTATTACACCGCACCTATGTTGGAAGTTCCAACATTCTTAGATTTAAAAAATATTGGAGCATGGCATGACATGTCATTCATCTACCTGATAGTTTTTTTTTTTTTTTTAAAGTAGAGTAAAATCACATAGTTCATAAATAGGTTTGATCAATACATTGTTGTTTAACAGAATTGATCGTTACCACTATACGTACTTTGTATCTGCTGTTAAGCAGACCTACAAAGTCCATGAATAGAGTCGATCAATAGTTGTTTAACAAAATTGTTAACAATATTGATCGCTCCCGCTATGCCACCTAAATGATGAGGTTACAAAATGGGTGGCGACAACTGCTTTATCGTCAAATTAATAGCCCGTTTCATAACCGTGCTATGAGAAGGGACTACCACTTCGTCAATAAATAGATGTAGTAGTCTCCGAAAAAACAGTGAACCCACAGACTAAAACCGAAAACTACGTTTGTACTTTGTAACAAACGTAGTTACCTATTTAAAATTGTAATGGTAAGCATTTTACCAGTTTCAGCGTGCAAATCTTAAGTTGATGTAACTAAATCCATGTTTTAAAAGATTAGTTAGCTGATTTCCCATTCGAACGTGCTGGGTACTTAGTTCCCATAGGTATAGAATAGATAAAGGTTTACACACATGCTGAGCTTCTGCGGCTATTGGCATAATTCTACTCGACTTCATTAGCGCAGGCCCATTTGCATGATAACTACTCGGCTATGCATAGGCTGCTCCATAGACCTTATTCAGTAGATACGCGCACTGAATCTGTAACCTATAAAAGCGCGTGCTTAGTTTATTCTACCTAGCCTTAATCATTTCGTATTTTCAGAGTTTGTATATACATAGTAACCTTGAAAGTAGTTGAAAGGTTGTACTTTAAGCTAGTATGAGGCTGAGTTGATCTAATTAAAAACCTTTTTCCATGAAACCATGTGTAGCAATTGAAAAAAATATGGCTTCTCCGAGGAACTACTTACATTATCTACCTAAAATAACCAATTTGTATAAAGAAGTCTTTTTTTTTATTTGCGACAAATGGTTTTATGCATGAAGGTAAAAACCGTGCCCGTCCGCGCGCCGGCGCATTTTTTTAGCTTCATGGTTTTATGGGTAAATTTGTTTGATTTCATCAGTAGAACCTTGAGCGTATGTGTTCGAGCGTATCAAAATCTAGATTGTTATATTTAACTCTATTTTTGTTTTGTTTGCGACACATGGTTCCATGGGAAACGTTGTTTGATTTGATCAGTACCAAATATATGGCAAAACATGTTTAAGATTATTGCATTATAAGTATTATAACATCGTCTAATGTACCGTATTTTCAGCAAATACATATATAGATATGTATATTTTTTTCCTAATTAAAATTTGTCACCGCTTGGCCATTTAATTATATGCCTATTCTGCCATGCTTAAGCTCTGACTGAACTGCAAGGAGCCTCGGAGACTGTCCCAGTTTCTTTAAACTTGTGAAACTGTTTATAGGGTTTATTGAGTTTATCCAAACCTCGCAACGAGCTAGCAACTTGTTCAGTGTAGACTCATACCATCGGCTACGACAACGTGGGATTAAAACCCCTCCCCTGGGTACCCTGAGGCCGTATCGGGCTTCGTAAGGCACCTCTGATGAAATTATTATTTAATTTTAGGTTCATAGATTAGACACATTATCATTTATGACAGCCGTAGACTAGTGATTGCGCCTATGGCGTTGTATCCGGAGGTCGTGTGTTCTATTCCCACCCATGGCAAAAAAATATTAGAACATTTTTCTGACAGTTTGATCTAGGTTTTTTTTATAAAATATAATATATACATACCTATTATATTTTATAAAAAAAAAACTTATATCGTTGCTTTTGGTACACATAGTACAAGCATAAAGCTTAGTTTGTAACCTGAGCAATATGAGTAAATTGTCCTACATTATTTTTTTTTTCGAGCTAATTTTTAGAAGTAAAATACCTTGTAATTCAATAAAGGATAGTGAATTTAAATTAAATTAAAAAGTATGTACAAAATGCTATAAGTATTATGGGTACATGCTCAGCAAAGGAGGATTTTTTAATTTTTTTATTTAAAAAGCATCCTATTACTTAAAGCAGAGTAAAATCACGGGCGTCCTACCTAATTTTAGCATTCTAGTCTCTAGTCAGCTCTGAATTCTGTGGACTGCCCTGTGAAGTCTATACATTCTGGCACAATATGCTCGGTAGGCGTAGCTAGAGATTCGTTCACGAGGGGGAGTGGCTTCTCTCGGCACGCCCCTAGATCAGTTTTCTGTATTTTACACTTTGTGTCTGACACTTTGTTATAACTACAACCCGTGAGACAACGGAAGTTTGGAATGTAACTGTTATATTGTATAGTAAAAAGTAATAAGTATAAAACAGAAAAGAGATTCTCTGTTCTGTGGCAAATATACGATAGTTGCTTTTGTTGATACATTTGTGACTTTGAAAAGTGGTGCAGTTTTAAGTCAATATGAGGCTCCATCACGAACGTAGCCAGGTTTTAATATTATGGGGGGGTTTAGCTTCGTAATTTTTTTTGTTATTTTTTTTGTCCGAAATTTGTAATGAGCAAAACAAAAATAAATAAACCACGTCATCCTCACAATATCACCAACTTTTCCTATGGAATCATGTGTCGCAAATGAAAAATGATTTTTTTTTAAATGGCTTTTCCATACAAACTAGTAATGTTAGTAACCAATTTGTATGGAGAAGTATTTATTTTTCATTTGTGACACCCATGTGAAATGTTTATCGATTTGATCAATAAAGCCTCATATTAGCCCAAAGTATAACCTTTCAAATTCACTGTGTACATATCATCACGGGTGCCTTACGGCGCCCGAGACCGCCTAGACGGCCCCAGGGTACCCAAATATACAAATTTCTGCAGTTCGTTTAATCTTCGTTACCATCAGGGGGAGGAAGGCCTCTATAACTTTGTTAGACGGACCGATCGGTCTTATTACCTCCGCCCATACAGATGCAAAAACCGTCAAGTGGCCTAGTCATGATTCGGTTTTAGTATGTGATTTCACCGGTTTTTAGAAGACTACTGCATCGATTTTGTCGAGGTGGTAGTCTCCTTTCAGGGTGCGGTTACGAAATGGGTAGTTGGATTGACGATAAGGTAGCGAGTATATTAAAATATACTCGTAATGCAATCATTGTCGCCCCCCATTTCGTAATCCCATCATTTAGCCGGCATAGTGGGAGCGATCAATTTTGTATAATTGATTGACCCCATTCACTTTGACACTTCGTAGGTCTGCTTACCACCAGGTAGATACTGGTCACATGTCGTGTTCCATTAAAAATAAAATAGATACAAAAACCGTCAAGCGACCTATTCATTTTCGGTTCAAATTATGTGTTCATGCACCGGTTTTGAGGAGCCTGCTGCATCGATTTATTGTCGTGGTGGTAGTGTTCTTTCAGGGTGCGGTTAAGAAACAGGCAGTTTTATTTGATGATAAAGCAGTAACATTTTTACATTGTTTATAAATTGAAATATTTAAAGATAAAATACAATGAAAAAAAATCAATTCTTGTAATGCAAATTTGTCTTTGTCGCTGCTCATTTCGTAAACGCCGAAACGGCCAGTTGATTTGACGATAAAGTACTCGCTGCTTATATATTCAAGTAGACTCGCAATGCAAATTCGTCTTTGTCGCCGCGCATTTCGTAACCGCATCATTTAGCCGGCATAGTAGGAGCGATCAATGCTGTTCACCACTATTATTGCTCGACCCTTTTCATAGACTTTATAGAACTGTTTACCATCAAGTAGATACAAAGTCACGTGACTTTAAAAAAAATTTGATAGGTACTAATAGGTAAAAAAGAAAAAATATTAAAAAACAAAATACTTTTAATAATTATTACTTACCTATTTATTTAGGTTATAGTTGTTTGTTCAAAAAAACGTGCAATAGGTCATTCACCCCGATGCAATAGCCTTGTAATGTTGATGTGTAACAATTGCGTCTTTATTGTTAACCTTTGATCAGTACTTTAAAAAAAAATATGCAAATAAACATATTTGTCAATTTAATATATTTTTACATTTTTATAAATTCCTTATTCCTTATCATGATAATCTTATATTGAAAATTAGATTTAGAATAAAGATAAATTGCAATGAAAAAATCTTGTTGGGTGGGACTCAAACCCACGATCCTCGCTTTCGCGGCAAGGTATCCAACCACAGAGCCAACCAGGTTCGAGTCACCCCTCACGAAATTTGTCATTGCTTGTTGTCTACTTATACACAGACGGCCTCTATGTGCTTAATTGTTAGTTAAGTTAGAAGCTAAGTTAGTGATGTTAGAAGCCCTAGTGACTAATACTAGATGACATAGAAGACTTATAGCTTTTTTCTTTCATTTTATCTACCGTATATTATGCATTGATTTCGCATGTTTCGAAGGTGACAAATCTTTTTGTGATAGAACCTTTGGCTATGGAACTTTTGGTGACAAAACCTCTGTCTTGATAAAGGTTTTTAGCAGTGTTACTACTGCCCACGACTTGACAAGCTCTTTTTTATAAAAAATATAAATAGGCATTTTTACAGGCCCTAAATAATACCTTTATTAAGCTTTTAAATTATTTTCATAAATCATTTAAAAGTAAGTAGGTGTAAACATGGCCTGAATCCAACCGTTGCGAAATAATTACAATCGATGTTGTTTAAATTATAATATTCGATTGCACAATTTCGCTGATGAGAAATTTTAAATGCGCCAACAATTACCGACCAATATTATTATTTTGCTGCGAAATATACATCTTTGAGAATAAAATACCTAGATATACCTAGGTTATAAAGTAAAAGAGTCATAAAGTAAAGTATTTATTTCTGAATAAACAAATATTATATAAGATATATTAAGCCATATTGAGACGTTTGTCCTATGGGGTCCTAGTTCAAAACAACTTTTTAATGAAATTGCTCCAAAATTAATAGAAGTCACTGGTGACCAGAAGGCTGGCAGCTACCTAGCACCGAGAATTTCTATATCAATAGAGAAAGGGAATGCAGCCAGCGTTCTGGGAACTATACCACATGGCACCACTTTATAGTTTGGGTAAGTATTTATACCCATGGGTATAATTTTGTTTTTCATATAGGTATAGTTTTTTTTTTACTAATTAGTTTTTATAAGTAAGTATTATGTTTTTGTAAATTTATTGTACCTAATAAATATTTATCCTATAGTGATTACGAACATGCTCGTGAGTATCTTATATGGTCAATCGATGTTTATGGCCGGTCATCCAAGTGGCTATAATAATAATACCTATATATATCTATAGAACATTTCACACGTACCTATTACCTACCTTGGTCACAAACTAAGCTGGCAAATTTTAATATAGATAATGTACTAATATTGTTTTGCCATAAGTGGGTATCGAACTCATTACCTCCAGTTGCTAAGCCAACAACATAACCACCTCCATGACCACCATATCAATGTAAAGTTTTTACCAATCACCTAAATACGTATTAGTTTTATTCTTAGATATGCCATACAAATATCTAGTCGGAGGTTAATCATTTGAATTGAATTTGACGTTCATACCTGGGAATTAAATTTATCCAATTGTCGAATTGAGGCTTAGAAAGATCTCCATACTTCTAAGGCTAAATTCAACCTGTATAATTTGAATAGTAGAGTATTTTGTCATTGGTAATAAATGGAATATTTAATAAAACGGCATAACTTTGGGGGCCGTTAAATAGCGTGATAGCTTCAGGGGCGCGCGCCGCAGATATCAACAAGTTAAATACAACAAAGAAATTATATTCTTTTGGGTGTTTTTCTTTTATATTGACATAAAAAAAAAAACCAAAAAATGAAAGATGTATGTCTATAAGTATATCTATGCGGTGCGGCGGCCCGAGACTACGCGCGATGTGCTACGCGCACTACGCCGTAGTCTTCGCGTGCTACAAGACTAGAGTAGGAAAATCAAAGGATACCATATTTTTACTTAATAGTTTATTATAAAAACATCAATTACTATACAATACATATATAGATTTAGTATTTACATTAATATAATATTCGATTTTATATTTTATGTAATATATATAATAATATTAATAATATTTATATGTAGAGTTAAAAGTGACATATGTATAATTCAATAATTACATATACCTACTTATTATTAAGATAGTTATAAAGATATTAACAAAGCTATTTATATCGTACGACACAACCGTAACTTATTTCATTATAATCGTTTTTTATTTGTCGCACGACAACCTTATTTATATAGGTAAAACTGGAACTAAAATATATGATATCTGGAAGAGAAGAAACTTAACAAAACATGTCACAGCCGACGCAGTCAGTACCGCTGCCACGCGCACGTCGGGGCGGCCGCGGTCGTGACGCGCGGCGCCGCACCGTGCCGTCACAGCTCCGAGTAGAACTCCGCGGAGGCGGGCGGCGCGCCCGAGCCCTCGCGCGTCCCCGGCGACAGCCTCTGTTTCAGCATGTCCCGCTCGTGTGTCACGCGTGCCACCTTCAGCTTCAGCACATGCAGTTCGCTCATTAAAGACCGATTAGTCAACTCGAGCTCGTGGCGATGTTGCATCCTTTTAAAACGGCAGTTCTGAGCGTATCCGCGATTCTTCAGCGTCCTTCTCTTTTGCTTGAGCCTCGTGACGTCCTCTCGAGGAAACCCGTGAAGACGTTTATTGAGTTCCCTAACGCTCAAAGTTATCAACAAATCATCGCTGATGAGGTCGTCGCCTCCGGAGAGGGGCGCGTAGGACGATAGCGACACGTCGTGAGGGGACATCGCCGAGCCCTCGCTGGACGGCCTCATGGACATCTGCTGATCGTGGTCGCGCCAATCCCTCCTCTCCCACTCGGCAAGCCTCATGTCGAGCGGCTCGCCGCCCCCACGAGGCATCCATATCATTTCTTCTACGCCCGGGCTGCGGCCGAGCTGGGTCGGCGGAGTCTCGGGCGGGGTGCTCGGGTCGGCCACCGGCAGCAGCGGCTGCGGGTAAGCGCCGGGCGGATCGGGCCACTGGCGACAGGAGCGCGTGTACGCTGACGGAGGCTCCATCGGCTCGTACCAACCCGCGCGGTAGGGCTCTCGTTTCACGTACGGCTGATGATCTTCCAAGTGGTCCAACTCGAAGTTTTGAACATATTCGTCGGCTAGTTGTTCATCATCCTGGCGATGCGGCTGCGGCGGAAGAGTGTGCATGGCGCTCGCCTGGGAGCTGTCCACGAGCGCGTGTTCGACCATGAGAACGTCGTCGATATACAGCGGTCCGAATAAGACTGAATCGCTATCGGCTGGGTCTGAGGGCGGAGCTATGGGGAGCGGCCGCGCCCCCTTGCCAATGAAATCCCGCGACGTGCGCATCTCGCAACTGTTACGAATGTAATGCTAAATATTATACTTCATTATGACTATTAATTGTTAAGTTTTATAGTGTATGAAGTTCGCTCACCTATACCAATCCTTGATTTGTAGCTATGTTTATGATTGTGTAGAACCAATGCGATTATACACTCAATGCACCTGTACTTAGAGTTCGGAACTCAAAATAAGTATGAGTACTCAGTCGTCGTGGCGTAAAAAGGAACTAACATTATGATCGCTTGATATAGGCAATTAAAAAATTATAGGTAGATGACTGAATTACTTAACCTATTTGTAGTTTTTTTCCACGAAAACTGAGCTAGAAGAAAACTATCAATGACAAAACTATTTATATTCTTTTTAGTAAAACCTAGCTAATTTAGATAGGGCCCTCACTTTTTTTGCACGAATGCCTTTGAACACCTAGGTACGCCTTTGAATCCGCCGTTATATCATCGCGGGTGCCTTACGGCGCCCGAGCCGGCCTAGACGGCCTCAGGGTACCCAGTGTAGTCCCACCTCGTCGTAGCCGATGATATGAGTCTACACCGAACAAGTGGCTAGCTCGTCGCGATGTTTTAAATAGACTCAATAACCCATCTATATACACAAGTTGGTATAGTGAAACCGGGACCGACAGCTTAACGTGCTCTCCGAGCCATCATATTGGTGTTGTCAAACAAATGTAATAATTTTTTAAAAATTAAAAACTCATTGGTACACCGGGATTCGAACCAGGGACCTAAGTGTTTTTAAGTCCAAGGTCCAACTCGACCACTATCGTATTATTGAATATAGGCCCGAGATATAACTACGTACCTATATACCGAGAGTTGTTGGGCGGTCGACAATCATAATCTTTGTTTTACTGCGGTTCATTTTTACTCCGAACTCGAGTCTGACTTTTCATCTTATGCATAGTTAAGAAAACCTGGATAAAAGTAGCTAGGAAGCAAATTAATTTAGTTAATTCTATAACTATGGAAGTACCTAAGTAGGTATAATAAAAATAACTACCTAAGTAGGTATAATAAAAATAATCTATAGCTAAATATTCGTTTTAAGAAATGAATTCCTAATATATTAAATACCTTTTTCGAGGTCACGAATGACAACCTCCGTAGACTAGTGGTTGCGCCTTTGGCGTTGTTGCGCCGGAGGTCTTAGATTCCCACCCATGGCAAAAAAAAGTAGGTTTACTACTACATTTTTTCTGTACAGTTTGTCATGATCTGGGTGTTTTTAAAATATAATATGTATAATATCATTTCTTCTGGTACACATAGTACAAGCCTAGAGCTTAGTTTGTGACCAGAGCAATATGTGTAATTTGTCCTACATATTATTAATATTTATTATTATTACATACGTTTTAAAATAAATTCGAATAAAGGGTCTCAGATCCCGCAAACCTCCAAATCATTAGCCGCTTTATTTTTGCAATTTTTTGTGAAGCTAATTTAAGGGACATAAGGCGTTACATAATAAGTAATATTGAGCTCTATAGGTATGTGTATACATACGCAATATTTAAATCCCAGTGTGAAGCAGCCTATGTACAATTGTCTGACAACGCCGTTACATAATATACCAAAATTGTGAAACTGTTTATAGGTAGGTTATTTAGAAAAAAATACCGTGATGAGCAGATGAAGGGATGGAATAAGAAATGACAACATGACCGTATGCAAACATATGGCAAAGTTCGTTTCATGAAAGAATTTCTTTGGACGGGGCACAACAGTCGCGAAAAAATTTTGGTACCTAGGTAACCTTAGTTTTAAACGCCTTAAAAATATCTTAGGGTGAATTTGATGTATTTTAGTAATAAACATAATTTTCTTAGTTATACAGGGTGAATTTGAATGGATGTACTTTGGGCTAATATGATGTTCTACTGATCAAATCAAACAACTTTTTCCATGGAACCATGTGTCGCAAATGAAAAAAAAATTTGGCTTCCCCATACAAATTGGTCATTTTAATATTATCTTATCTTATCTTATTAGTTTTTGGGGTTGACATCAGTCAGGACACTTCGACCCAGTGGGATCTTTTTTGTATTCCCCAGTCCTTTACCCCTCACTCGTCCTTCCCATCCTCGAATATGCTGCAGACATATTTGAGGACGTCCTCCAGTTTGAGGAGCCTGTAGCTTTCCGGTTCCGGGTAAGCCTGTTGCAGGTATTTTATGCTGTGTATGGCCCTTGCATCGCACTGGCACAGTAGATGCTGCATTGATTCTAGCTCATCAGAGCAAAATCTGCATCTGGGATCGTCTCTAACTCCCATTGTATGTAAATGTTTATATGTCGTGTAATGTCCCGAGAAGATTCCCACTAGTAGCCTTATTTGTGTTTTGTTAAACTTCCAGATCTTATCCAGATCAATTGCCTTTGTACCAATGAATTTCTTGGAGTGTGTTAGGCCTTGTTGAGTTGACCACCAAGTTGTATGTTTCTCATTGGCAAACTCCTTTAGTGCATTGTTTATTGTTTTACTAGGTATGCCAATAAATGGTTCAGGTCCCATAAAAGGGGTTTCTGATCCCTTTCTAGCCAGTTCGTCTGCCTTTTCATTTCCCTCGATTCCCGTATGCTCCGGAACCCAGGCTAGTCTCACCCTGTTGTTCCTACCGATTTTATTCAACAGTTTAACGCAGTTCAAGACCAGACCAGATATCGTCTCATATGAACTTAACGCTTTAAGTGCCGCTTGGCTATCGCTGAGAATGTTGATAGTTTCTCCGTGAGAATTCCTATCTAGGATCTTCTTTGCAAATACAATTATTGCGTGCAGCTCCGCTTGGAAAACTGTAGGGTAATGGCCCATGCTTACAAGAATATCGTAACCTTTGGTATGTATTCCTGCACCCGTTCCTGATATCATCTTTGATCCATCAGTAAACCAGTTTTGACAATTACTGTCCAGTTTAGAGCCATCTTTCCATTCCTCCCGTAACGGGAAGTATATATTATAGTTCCTTTTGAATATTCGAACAGTAGAAATGTTGTCAGCACACATTTTTAGAATCCTGTCGAGATTTTTATTAGTATCCATTTTTGTGTGAACAGTTTGATGCATATTTGGAAACCACTCGTCACTATTTTGTAGACGATAGAGTGATTTCCTAGCTTCTATCTCTATTAACACGTGTAGAGGTTTCAGATTTAGTATAACCTCCATTGCTGCCGTCGGTGTTGTTCTAAAGGCGCCTGATATCATTTTAATATTACTAGTTTGTATGGCAATAATTTTTTTCGTTTGCGACACATGGTTCCATGGGAAAAGTTGTTCGATTTTATCAGCAGAACCTCATATTAGCCCAAAGTACATCCTTTCAAAGTCACCGTGTATATAATTTATAGAACTAAGTCAATTTCGTTGACACCTTCGATCAACTAACGGTTGACTTCGTAGTTACTAATATTTAGCACATTTTGTTTACTCTCAGTTTTATTAGTTTCAATTTAGCCGCGGAAATCCTAATGTTAAACGGACTTACTTCTGGCACTGTCTGCCTAGTATAAGGAAATAAAAAACCAACTGCAAATAGGTAGGTACCGCCAATTTACCATTATGATAAGGGATCATTTGTAACCACAAAGACCGAGATCACAGCTATACTTCTCACGCTTTTAAGATCACTACGAATTCTTATTCTACAAAATTACTATTTTTTTGCATAATAATATTCTATAATCTTGGGTCTACAAAAACCCACCATCAAAAAAATCAAGCTATTATTAAAATACGTTTATGTGATCTTGAAAGTCGGTTTTATTTTTGTGTTAAAAAGTTGTTTTTAAACCCCAATCTCAAAGTTATTTAAATAACGATATTTTAATAGTACAATAGTAAAATCTAACTTATACCCTAATTTCTATTACCCATGACGTCTATAGAGTGCAATATGGCATAACAGACCAAAGGTTTTGCGTACAACGATGTGATTTCACGGTTGACTTCCCGAGAAGGGGTTAACAATTCTGCTTGATCTGGAATTACGTTTAATCACCGCCGTCTGTTAACCAAGGCCGGCCACAAGCTTCCATTAATGGTATTGTACAGAGACAATTTACCCGTTACTAATTTTTAACTTGTTTCAATTAATTAATTAGACCGCCTCCGTGGTCTAGGGTTACGCCGTTGAATCTGGGGTTAGTAGTTTTGATTCCCACTCAAAGCAAAACAGTATTAGAGATATGTTTTTAGGTACAGTTTGCCATTCTGGCGGTTTGTTGGTCTGGCTGTTTATAAAATATAAAAAGTATGTATCTACATATTATAATATATTAAGAACCGCTGGTTTTGTTATGCACGAAAAAAATCATAAAAAATATTCACAAATAATTAATTCATTTAATTTTGTTGCTTTTGTAGTTGAGACAATGGGTTCTTGGTCCAAGGATGCAAAAACTTTTGTTATTTCTTTGCGTAAAAGACTATAACTTTTTCAAGAAATCCTTGATTGTTTTTGCTTCTTGATTAACTTAATTATTTTTGCCAATAGTTTGTACTAAAACTGGCATTTGGCGGTCCTCTGACAGTTGTAATCACCATAAGATTATGAGCCTCCAAGACAGGCGGGTCGTATTGAACATGTCTTTTCTGTATGACATTCTTAAAGGTAACATAGACAGCTCTTTTTTGACTGAATCACTCATCTACTCTACGCCACGCCATAGAACAAGACACACAGGATTGCTCTCAAGCTAAGACGGACAAATTTTGGTAAGAACTCTATTACTAACAGAATTTCTTATACATACAAAAAGCGATTCTCTATGTTTCATATGGATCCATATGTTTGTAGCAAAAAACTATTTAAATTAAATGTTTGTAGGTGTATTTTAGGTAAGCAGCTCAGTTTTTGAACTATTTGTTTGTTTATTTACTTGTGTTTATTTGTAAAAAGTAGGTATCTTCATCAGTGTTATTTAGGATATATGTATTTTACTGCAAAATTATAATTCAACTTCAATAAAATACTAATCTTTGTTAATTTTCTTCTTTGTTTATTGCTGTGTTAAAAATCTAATTGTAATTTAGGAAGATCAACTTTTAGCTTAATGTTTTGTAACCAATTTTTTTTTGTATAAAATAATAATGTTAACAGCTGTAGATCTTCTGCTTTAAATAAATAAAATAAATAAATTATTAATAATCATATAATTTGTAAATATTTTTAATGTTTTGTATAAATATACTCGTATATACAGGGTGAATTTGAAAGAATGTACTTTGGGCTAATATGAAGTTTTGCTGATCAAATCGAACAACTTTTCCCATGGAACCATGTGTCGCAAATGAAAAAAAAATTTGGCTTCCCCATACAAATTGGTCCTTTTAACATTACTAGATCAGTATTGTAGTATTGATCAGTAGAACCTCATACTAGCTCAAAGTACAACCTTTCAAATTTAACCTATACATAAAATATAGTGTCTCTTTGTCTGTCCGTTTGTGAGCTTGGATTTAGTTGGATCAGTTCTAAGAATCATTATTGTTTAACTTCACGCCAGGGCAGCGGTGCGATTTTTGAATATCAACGGATGACTAAATATCACTGAAATGTCAAAATAGTCATCGATGTCTAAAGTTCGTGTTTTTGAATCACATCGGAATTATGTTATCAAATAAAAAATAAATAATTGTATAAATAATGTACCTACCCATGTTTTAGCATAGACATGTCAATTATGTCCTTCTTGTAACGAAACGCAAGTGGCACTTGCGAATGAGAAATTATTTTTAAGTTGGTACCTATCTCACAAATGACTTTCAAAAATACAACTTTTGATAAATCGTGATTTCCTAGGCATCGGTGATATTTTTCTCACTGGTGATATCAAACTCATCGCTAACATTCAAAAATCGTACCCCTCCCTGACAAGGTAGGCAGACACAACTTAACGCCACTTATCTCTGTCTCTACAATACTCTACACCCGTCCATAGTCATACATAACTCTTCTCATATATGTACCGATTTCGCAAACTTTTTACAGCATAGTCTTTTAATATCTTTCCAATTAGATCATTATATCTTCCCGTCTCCTCTCGAGGAAAAAGTAAATTATTAATTCTATGATATCCTCTTATTTGGCTATACAAAGAGACAAGATTTATTACGTTATTTCATTTGATCGGTAGAAACTCATTATAGCCCTTAAGCTTTTTACAACCTTTTAAAGTCACCATGTAAAAGTATAATATAGATTAGAGAAGATTATGTTATTAGCTGAATCGACATTTGGCGTCAGATAACAGTTAACCAGAAATTGATTACCAATATTCAAACAGGTTTAGATCTAGAGTCAGGACTACCACTCAAGTCCTGCGACTAAAACTGAAACTAAAAAGTTGTCCTGTACGTATCATAGTTGGACAGTACCTAGTGTGCAGAAGACGAAACAGAAGCGCCACGGCTATCGGACTTGAGTGGTGGTTCCTTAGAAAAAGAACAAATGTTCTAAAGGTGGTTCCGATTCTAAGGTTCAATTTGACATTTGATGATACGTTCCAGCTAAAATACGGACAAAATCTCGTAGCAACATACTCTCGTATCCTCCCAACTTCCACTGCATAAAGTTGAGTTTTAAATCCGTTTCTAGTAATTTCGTTTGTGAGATCAAAATATTTGTTCGGCTTGATGTTGTGGTCCTTAGTTATGTTTGTTTCCCACGGAACGGTGAGTTCTACAAGTATTACTTTCTTCGAGTACTGAGAGTACACCAGTATATCTGGTCTATAGGCTGAAACTGCTAGTAGAAATGTATTTTGAATGTATCCATAAATATTTTCCAGTCTTGTGCTTTGTCAAGGATTGAGAAAGGTTTACTTTGAGTTTTTTTGAGTTGTCCCTCCTTTACAAAAGTAGTTACACCCGTATTCTAAGACGTTTCCTTAACGTTTCCTTAAAGTCTTTCTATATTTAAGATCTTCTGAACCTACCCGTATTGCTTTTGTTGATACTTTTTGACAAGTAGCTTATATTTTTAATTCTACCTTTTCATATTTTGAACTAGTCTTTATTGACCCGGCTTCGCCCGTCATATAAACACAACCACCATTCCACCCAATATATAAAAAAATCATGTCATGTTTTAATTTACAATTGCTAGCATCGTCTAGTAGCAGAAATATATAACACCTAAATTTCTTTACACCTTTCATTCCATTCCATATTGATATTTTGAAAAATCGTAAAACACCTATTAATTTATTTTCAATGTAGAAGTACTTTGTACCAAATGTAAACTCTGTAGTACTTTCAATTGCCGATATATTAATTTTTCTGAAATATAATTTATTACAAAAGGTGGCTCAAATTATAAATATGTAGAGCATTTTTTTTACACATATAACACCCAGAGCACAGTAAAAGGGTGACGATGAGTAGGTAAGTCAATCAGTCAGTACCTCTACCGTGAGGTTTTGCTGTGTTTACTTTGGTCGCTAGTAACTATAGCGACAGATCAACCAATATGATAATTTTTAAAATAAACCTTGAAAAATAAAACTATAGTTAATAGCCACTATAAAAAAAACTGCAAAAACTCATGGAATTGTCTACCTTTTACGACGGCTTTATGTTTCCACCCATATGTATATATGGGTCGAAAAATAAGGTCGTCGTAAAAGGTGTCTTGTATGTCTATACTATCTATACTAATATAATAAAGAGGAAAGATTTGTATTTTTGTATTTTTGTGTTTTTGTGTTTTTGTATGTTTGTAATGAATAAACTCAAAAACTACTGGACCGATTGCAATCATTTTTTCACCATTAGAAAGCTGCATTATTCAGAAGTAACATAGGCTATATAATATCACGCTAGGTCCTATAGGTGTGGAGCAGTAACCAAAAATGTTTTAAAAACGGGGGAAAAGTATCGTTTCTGAGGCCTTCCGTGGCGTGCGCTGAGCATATAGTTAAAGTTATACAAACCTGTGCGAAGCCGGGACGGGCCGCTAGTATACAATAAATATTGATGATATTCCTTTATTTTCTAAAATAAGTAGTGGGTAAAACTGCATTCGATAATTTTAACAAAAACGCTTTCATTAATTTTTACACACTCTGCAATCGTACCGACTGAAATCCAAAAAAAAGGACCTGTAGGTACCTACTTTTATGGTACCAATCAATATATTATATATTATTTTTTTATTCTAAATTAATTTAAGGACTTTGGTCGTTAGTCATTATGCCAGTCCTGTCACAATCTTTTAACACAATACCTATAACTAACTCTCGAATACCGATAAAGCTAGAACATTAGCTGCTCAATGTAAAGAATCAGGCGCTTGGCTTGAAGCACTCCCATCGCCTATCTTGGCAACTTTACTCGACCGGCAAACAATAAGAATAGCGGTGTCCCTCAGGATAGGCGCCCCGATTTGTCAACCTCATAATTGCATTTGCGGAGCCATGGTCACATCATCCGGTCACCATGGTTTATCCTGCAGGCTGAGTGTTGGCCGTATACCCAGACACAATAACATTAATAATGTTATAAAAAGATCTCTTGTTTCTGCTGGTATACCCAGCACTCTTGAGCCTGTGGGTGAAGATGGCAAGAGGCCGGACGGTGTGACCATAGTTCCATGGCACAGAGGACGAGCTCTGATCTGGGATGCCACCTATGTGGACACCCTAGCCTCTAGTTACGTTCACGTCACTTCAAGATCCCCCGGTGCTGCAGCTTTGCTTGCTCAAAATAAAAAACATGACAAATACAAGATACATAGCCCCTCTTACGATTTCTTTGCGTTTTCGGTGGAGACTCTGGGACCATGGTCTCCAGATGCAAAAAAGTTTGGTTTTAATCTAGGTAGACTTTTAATTGACGCATCTGGAGACCATCGAGCAAGATCATATTTTTTCCAAAGGATATCGCTGGAAATACAGAGGGGTAATGCTCTAAGTATTTTGGGCACGCGCAGCTTCGGAGGATCTTAAAGAAATTTTTCGCTTATAATTTTAAAATATCATATTAGGATTAACTTGTATACAGAATTTTGAATATATCTATTGTATTTTTGTATAATCACGATGTGTATATGCGTAATTGGGTCACAATTTAGACCAAAACTATTATAAAATAACTAACAATAATAATTTATACAAATAAACTACCACCTCTTAATCTAAAACACAAGAATATTACAAACAAAATATTTAACAGATATAAACCGAATTATTCACAAACCATCCTGCGACAGAGGGTCATTCATTAGGATCAATTTCCTTTATATAATATAGGTAGGATATTAAACTGGTAAATGGACAATAAATGTTTCGATGTTAGTCCGTGGGTTTACCGGTAATCGGGAGCATCGATTTCGTGGTAGTTTCCTTTCTGGTTGCGGTTACGAAATGTGTACTATAAGATATCTACTCGTAATGGAAATTTGCCTACGTCGCCGCGTATTTCGTAATTGTATATCGGTATGAGAGACCAATGTTAAACAATGTCAAAGTATTGATCGACCCCATTCATGGACTTTTCTAACCTTCTGTTAGATACAAGATCACATTCCGTGCTCTAATAAAAAAACTCATTTTTTTATTCCAACTGCGTGGAATTTCAAAAATAGTATAATTAAATATTACCTATACCTAATAGTATAATTAGATATTACCTATAGTATAATTATATATTACCTATAATAGACCTACAGGTTTGAGTGCACAATGAACACTATTTGATTGATAATGATAATATTTGTACTAAATTCAGAAGTACCTATTCGTACAACCACAGATTCAGTTGATTGCGGAACAAGCACGCAGACGGGAGCGGGTAAATTGCAAGCGGGATTGTGGCTGACGTAGTGTTTGAACAGCCCGGTCAACATTGTTAACTCATCCACCCTTTCTTGAACAAATATTATTATGAAATTAACTGCGCGCCGACACGTATCATCCTCGTAATTGACCTCACTTTCTGCATTGATTATTTTATTATGAATAAATTAATTATCCATGCTAATGTAATACTCCATAATAATATATATAATACCTACTTATACAGAGTGAATTTTTCAAGTGAGCCTTCAAGGCCAAATCCTAAACTACAATTGGAATAATAAAAATGCTCAAAAATGCTCTTGGGGCCGATTTTGATAAAAACTAAAATTACGGGAATCGAACCGGTTGATTTTGAAATAAAATCTCAACCTGTATTATTGTACCAGTTGATAGTGTCGCTTAAAGGATCAAATGGTGGAAAGTAACTTCAAAAAGCAAACTAAAGAAAAGTGCTCATTTTTAAGAAATTATATGAAACTAAACAATTTATTTGCTACCCACAATAGGTTATTTGACTCCTTTTTGAAACCTGTTTTATATAATTCTCCATTACATAAAAATCACACTACATTAATATTTCCGGGATGACTACTCTATTATTAATAAAAATCAAAGTTAAAATTTGAATTTCCACAATGGCGCTAAAAACGCTGTTTTGCAGTCTATGTCAAGTGTGACGTCACACGCAAGTAAACAAAGAAGCACAGATTAAATAATCTCCTATATATTATACTCTATTCTATTTCACCCACATGATTTATAATCTGTGTATTGTTTTGTTTACTTACGTGTGACGTCACCAGTCATCAAGCAAGATGTTTTTGTTTTAAATAAAATTATAAAAAATATTCAATTTTATTTCGAGTAATCTACTAAAGATATACATAATTTAGTTTAAAATAAAGTGAAATATGTGTTCTACGCCATTGTCTGATAGGATGACCACAATTTATAGTATATTTTAAATGTAGTCAAATAGCCTATTACATGATCTTATAGGAATAAATATAGTTTTGTACTCAGCCTTGTCAAGCGTGCAAATATTAATTACAATGTTAATAATTAGTTATTACCCATTATCCTTTATCAAACTATTTACATTATTATTCAATTATTATAGTTATTAATTATACACAATTTAAAATATAATTATATTATGACATGAATTTATTAGGCAATAAGCTTGTACAATCCTAGCCACTAAAATAGATAGCCATTATTGTCAATACAAAAATTAATTCATTCTTTCTCCGTATTCCTTGTAGTTTAGGATTTGGCCTTGAAGTCACACTTGAAAAATTCACCCTGTATATTGTAATGCCTACATCGAATTATAAGAAAACATCGACCTTGTTTTTTTTTTTCACATACCTTTCAATTTTTGATAAGTAGAAAATCACATCCGAATTACTAGTAATCAATCATATTATTTTTCGATCCATATTTAGGTAATTAATTACCTACATTCCGCCAACTTCGGATGGTGATTTTGGCTATCAAAATTAATTGAAAGTAACCAAAAATTAAATTAAATTAGTAGGTAGGTATAGCTCTCTTTTGAAACTTTTGATACACCAAGTGGCTTTTTTTTAATTGCTTTTTCCTTTTTCCCTTGAACTTATTAAAAAAAATTTGCTTATATCTTTTAAGGGAACTGTAGTCGACTTAACGCCCATACAAAAGTACTTCCAAATTCCAAAAAAAAACTTACAGCAATGACGTGCTAGTGATGCGCCATTTTCGGATACCTACATTAAAGAATGATAAATGCTAATCCCTTTTTATAGGATTATCACATTTATTTTGGAGTATTATATATTTTTTTGGGTTGAATAAAGTAAATACTATCAAATACAACCATAAAAAAAAATCATGCATATTCTCTATTATGTTTTTTTTTTGATCGTCAAATATATTATTGTTCTTGGATTAGGTATTTGTGTAAACTTTATAATTTAAACCCTAATGTTTGGCAGAGAATATTATACTAAGTATTTAATTTTATTAAATATTAAGTGACTATCTTGTGACAGTCTGATTTGAGGTACCTTCTACTATTTTGTGTTGTAAAGTACCTATGAACTTCAGCAGAGTAAGTGTTATACCATTTTGGAATCTTTTTTTAAGGGCAGTCATTAAAAACTGAAAAAAGTATTAATTTTGAAAACTTGCTTGGGAAAAAAGTGATATTTTCTTCTGGACGGGAGCAGATGGCTGTAAATTTTAAGTAGTTTCAGAAACACTTCAGGTTTACACATCTGATAAAAAAAGATGAAAAAAAAGTTAAGATTTAAAGAACCGTTACAGGGTGTAGATTTGTTCGTTTTTTTTTATATATTTTTTTTTTTTTTTAAATCGATTCTGGCTTGACGTCGATATACGGGACACCTTGTATATATGCAAATATGATGCAAAATCGGGAAAATATATGTTACTACGTAATTCGTTTATCGAGCTTATCTGTAGCCGTAGGGAGTTTTTTTTTTTACTTTTACTATAGAGGTATAGACTTCGCAATAAGGTAATTAAATAAAACAAAAAAAAAAACTATAAATATATTTATTATCATGTATAAAAAATTTAAAAAAAACATACAACATTTTTAATAATAATTAAAAAAAAAACAATATAAATGGTAAATATAAATCATGATTTACAATTACCTAAAAAAATCAATAAATTCATACAAAAATATAACAAATGGTAACTCAACTATTTAACGAACATTAGACAAAATATCCATCATAAATTCGTAATACCATACTGTTATCAATATGGTAAATAACAATATTTAGAAAAACATTAAAAGAACCAATCAGTCTTTATAATATTTTAATTTGTAAGAGAGACTTGTTCATGCTTCTATTATAACCCTTTGTTTATCTAATAAAACAAACGCACTATAAATACCAGCACCAAAATAATAAACTATGTACTTAAATTAACATCAATATATAAAATCTTTAAGACATTCTAAAGTTATCTAAAATTGAACAAATTTTATTTGGTAAAATAATTGGTTAAGTTTCTTTGGAACAGTAATTTTAATTATACTGTATTCCACTAGAACTGATAGTGACGTCAGCATATTTTAACAGATAATGCAGTACTACGCATGATCAAACGCCGACCGATGGTACCACGAGATGGTGTTTTGTTCATTTAAATGTCATTTTTATATTGTCTACTCTAGAAAATTAACAACATCAAAAAAATATGTATAATAATATGCTTGTGTAAAACGGAGTAAGTTTAGACGCGATGACGTCACTATCAGTCCTCGTGGAATATACTTAGTAAAATTTCAAAATATTTCATTGCAAATTAATATTTTCATTGTAAATAAATTCATTGTAAATAATTAAATTCTTTAAATAATTCATACCTATTTATAAATATTATTAATTACCTAGTTTGTACATATTATTTGTATTGGCAATAATACTAGCGTGTGATGAAGAGTACTTCGGGCAACATTATGGCTTCTATGATAATATCTACTTAAAAAAACAATTAATTAAAAAATCAAGACAAAATTAGTAGGTATTTTACTCCTTGCCCATGGTCCGGTGCCCTGGACACCGTTTATTTATTTTAACTGTGCCTATAATAAAAAGTTTAATTAAAAGTTCTTTATGGAGATACTATACAATATTTTTTACTAAATCAGGTTTAACAATAAAAAAAGTAAATTAAAATAACTGTCAATCTCTCCGGTTATCTCTTAAAGTTCTATGATGGTTCTAGAATTAATTTTGACAGCCTCCGTAGACTAGTGGTTGCGCCATTGGCGTTATAACCGGAGGTCGTGGGTTCGATTCCCACCCATGTCAAAAAATATTAGTATGATTCTGTACAGTTTGTCATGGTCTGGGTGTTTATAAAATATAATATGTATTATATCATTGGTTCTGGTACACATAGTACAAGCCTAGAGCTTAGTTTGTGACCAGAGCAAAATGTGTAATTTATCCGCATATTAAAAAAAAAATGTATATTCAGAAAAGGCTTTGTCAGAAATAAATTGATGTAACATGTTTCACTATTTAATTCAGAGACACAGCGTATTTAGTCAATTAAAAAACAAACAGGCAGTAAAATATTTTACGATTACGAGCAAGGAGACGAACTGACCATTGCATTGCTTAAATATTTTATAAGGGAGTACCTCGGTCATCTTAGTTTTCTCTCAACTCGGCAATGGATTTTTTTTTTATCTTTCTTGATTTTTTTAATCTGGCGAACTCTTCTTGAGTGAAAAGTGGAATTGAGTATAAGACTAATACAAGGGTAAGTTCCTACTGAAGCATTGAATCCCAATTAGTAATAATAATATATATTAGTAAAAAAGTTTACACTTATAAATTCATTTACTTATAAAATAAAATAAAAAACAATTTAATAAACGTCACCCACGCCCTAGTCAATCTTGTAATTAGAATTCGAATAACGATAAGCCAATCGTGTTATAAAAATATATTGTTGATGCCTTTGATTTTTAAGTTGTTAGGCTGTGGTGTTTTTATAACATTTTTTTAATAAAAAAATAAATAATCAATATTCTTTAACCAAATCTTATCTGTGGTTGCATAAGATTTAGACGACGGTTAAAGTTAAATTCGTGTATTTGTGACAGAAAATAATGACTGGTGAAGCGACTACTGATGAATAATTCAATCTGAAACAGCAAAAAAATAAATTTATTAATTGGCATGTAATGTAGGTTTACTTATTAATTTGTATCCATTTTTTTTTGTTTCTGCGATAATTCTAAATCTAATTGGCAGTTTGTTAACTGGTCCGCAGGTATACTCGATGTACTGAAAAGGTAAAAATAACTCTCTTTAGAGCGCGTAAGAAGGCGTAATTTTGGACGCGCGTCCAAAAAGATTTTGGGGCTGCCTCGTCACTGTAGCGCCTCAAACATGTTTGCTACTGCTCGAGTAGATGATTTTCATGCTACATTGCGAAAGAAAGTAGCATCCATGTTTGAACGTTTACGAGGTAGCACTAATAGCATTGTGACTAAATATTGCTAGCCGTTTCGACTGTCCATATCAAAAACATTAGGTAGAGATAGTCATCGGAAAATTACAAGAAAAATAAATAAATGTACCTACTTTAAATAGTTTAAGTCTGGATAATTTATCTACAAATAAATGGTTATTTATTTTATTTTTATTTTAAGTAAATTATTTTAAAAAAACGTGTTTTTATTTACCCGCCCTTACCTGCTAATTCCCGAAGGGCGGGCGGCCGCCGTGGTTTTTGTTTTAATTGAATAAAATAATTTATTTTGTAGTAGGTATCTACATCTTTGATACGTTGCTCTGTTGTATTTTTAGATAATGCTAGGCTTTCTAACGTCTATCAATATACACGTGAATTTTAATACATTTTAATACAAACTTAAAATAATGTATATTTTAAAACTATTTTCCACAAAACAAAGAAGTTTGAGTGCTGACGCTACGCTACCATATTTTTGACGTTAATATCTTCTATATTTAGTATAACACGTTAGTGCATATTATTATAACATTTTATATGAAAATTAGTAATACCATGTTAATCAAGCACTCTTAAGCTCTTTATTTTGATTTCTAAACAGTATTGGTCTTCGAGAGCTCTAATAAGCTGTTACATGTTACATTTAGATGTAAACAGTACATGACGGATGCCTTAAGGCGCTTGAGACCTCTGGTACCGTGGCAGATAATGACACAGGCGGCATCAGCCAGTACCTAGCGAGTTCTCATTCGCACCTCGTCATAGCCGATGCTATATACAGCCGGATAAGTCGCAAGCTCCTCGCGATGTTTTGTATAGATTTTCCTAACAGTTTTACAGGTTGGTTTAGTAACCTTACCGTGCTCTCCGAGGTAATATCACTAGTATTAACAAACAGATGTTAACACTTTTTTTAGATTGTCCTGACCTATTAGCTTCAAAAAGAAAAGAAAAAATCCCAAAAAAATATTATTTGTTTTTTTTATTGATTTTTGGAAAAAAAAAAGTATTTGCGTTAAAAATTTTTAGAAAATAGAAACAATATTTTTAGAAATATTTTCGGAAAATATAGAGCAACAAAACACTCAAGTACGATTGGTCTCCGGCACTTATTAAATTCTATCTTAATGCCTTTCAAATGTCCCTACCTGACCAGAGTAATCTGGTAAGATGGGGGAAGGCAACAAATAAGACATGTACATTGTGCGGTGTTGCTGTAGGGACTGCCAGACATATACTTGCTGGGTGCAAGACTACTTGAAAAAGGTCATTATTCGCACCGACATGATAAAGTTCTAGAAATTATTCGTGAAGCTGTAAGTCTCAGTATTGCTAGAGCCAGAAAAGGATTAACAACAAATGAAAGACTGACTACTTTTGTAAAGGAGGGACAACTCAAGAAAAGTCAAAGTAAACCTTTCTCAATCCTGGACAAAGCACAAGACTGGAAAATATTCATGGATACATTCAAAATACATTACAAGATTCCAGACGAACTAGCAGTTTCAGCCTATAGACCAGACATACTGGTGTACTCTCGGTGCTTGAGGAAAGTAATACTTATAGAACTCACCGTTCCGTGGGAAACAAATATACCTAAGGACCACAACATCAAATCGAACAAATATTTTGATCTCACATACGAAATTACTAGAAACGGATTTAAAACTCAACTTTATGCAGTGGAAGTTGGTGCAAGAGGAATTTCAGCAAAGTGGATCTTGGCCTTCCGAGAACAGCCGTCGGAACTTTCATGGAGCATGTTTCCAGGATGGCTTTAACAGGATCATATAGTATTTGGTTAAGTAGAGAGGGTAGTGAACACAGTGCAGGTGAGAGTTCAAAAGGCCTTTAAACCTACTTCGCGGTCTCAAGTCCGGGAACGCTGCAGTTCATTCCCCTGCCTTTCAACCACGCGATGGACCCGGCACCCGCACGGTGAATCCATGGTTTGCTAAGAACATTGTCTCTCTCTCTCTTATTTCACGGTCTTAAAAAAATAAGCATATTTTTAAATTAGATGGCATCGCCCCGCTTAGGTTGCCAGTTGTTTACAGTAAGCAAGTTGTGTGTGCGTGTAATTTAAATATTTTCCTTGACCTTCTAGCGTTTTCCCTGACATTTCCCTGACTTGTCCAGTCTCCGAAAATTCCTTTTCCTGGTTTTCCATGTTTTCCAGAAAGTGGCCACCCTGCATAAACCACCCATATGCGGATCATTTGTAGCGGCACACTTACCTATAAAATCAACCTAAGGAGTGAGATGCGCTATAGCATAGTCGTGGTAGTACATCATGATGGCTAGCGGTTGTCCCAGCACGAGAGAGCTCCACACAATGAGGTTGCCCCAGCGAGCGCCGAGCTTCTTCTGTACCGCACGCGATACTATCGACAGCGGTAACTGTGACATCATTCCAAGGAACGCCCAAATGCGGAACATTTGTAGCGGCACACTCACCTGTAAACAAGAGTATGTTTAATTCGCTTTGTGCTTTTACATGCACAAATAAAAACTATTCGTGGGTATAATTTTAAATACAAGTAGAAAAATGCTTTGCAGGGCAGTCAACGATTGACAGGTCAATGGAACCAGCTAACCACCTAGACTTAAACTGGTTGGTTATGTAGTGTGTGTTCGGTTGGATTGTTTTTTTTTTCTCCCGCAAGGACAATAGTTTAATAGTTTACGATTTGTTTATTTTGTATTATATTCTCAACATTTGTCTGTGGGAGGAATGGCGACCTGGCCAAGTGCACACAGGACCTTATATATACTTTTTTTTTTTTGACTTTTCATAAATGCCTGGCAAAGTAAAGGTTTACATGAAATAAATATTTTTGACTTTTACTTTGTTCATTCTAGCTCAATTATGTCTGGGTCTTTGGCGTTGTATCCGGAGGTATCGATTCATAATCATGTCTGGGTCTTTGGCGTTGTATCCGGAGGTATCGATTCATAATTATGTCTGGGTCTTTGGCGTTGTATCCGGAGGTAGAGATTCATAATTATGTCTGGGTCTTTGGCGTTGTATCCGGAGGTAGAGATTCATAATCATGGCGAAAAAGATTAGTACGATTTTTGGTACAGTTTGTCATGGTGTTGGTGTTTATAAAATATAATAGTGCAAGCCTATATCTTAGTTTGAGACTAAGGCAATATGAGTAAAACGTCCTACATAAGTGTATCTATAATTCTCGGATTTTATGCAGGCTCTATTCAATATTTTTATTATAAAAAGTATATTTTCCTTATATAGTCATAGATAGCTAAACAATTATTACTTGAACGTCAAGGGAGGCGCCTGGTGACATTTTTCTACTTCAAACGCCTCGCCATTACTGAAGGTCAGCAGGAATTATGGAAAGCCTTCTCTGATGGCTGCTCTGAATGCCCCATAGTTTATATGCCTGTCCATTCTCTCATGTTACGCAGCCATGACATTTTCTCCTGACGACTTTCTCTTTCCCATTATTATAGTTTGTTAGCGTTTGTTATCGGTCATGACGCAGCACATCTCGTGATATTATATTTAGAAATTTTTGCTAATTTATTTTTATTTTTAGTTCCTAATCTCACTGCATATAACTTAGAGATGGTACTATAAGTATTATCTTTTTGTAATAATAATAATATGTAGGACAATTTACACATATTGCTCACAAACTAAGCTCTAGGCTTGTACTATGTGTACCAGAAACAACGATATAATACATATTATATTTTATAAACACCCAGACCATGACAAACTGTACAGAAAAAAACGTACTAATATTTTTTTGCCATGGGTGGGAATCTTAACCACGACCTCCGGATACAACACCAAAGGCGCAACCAGTCTACATAGGCTGTCAAAAATAGTAAATAAATAGTTGACTTAAAATTAAAAAAAAAACATTAAACAAACATACTTATACCATACTTACTAAATACTCGTGGAAAAACGCCGAAATAAAAAAGACCACAGCACTAGCGGCGATCTTGCTGTGCCCATGTGTAGTCATAGGTATGTACACATGTCTGACCGCCCATCGGTGTACGGGCATGTTCCACGTTCGCCAAAACACCTCGATGTTGTCGGCGTTCCACCAATCATTGTAGAAGTTACGGTCCGCAAAATGAAGCAATTCTCCCATTAGATTTAGGAACGAATGGAACAGGAGGTAAAAGAAACATAACCACAAAAGATGATTTGGTATCTGGAAAAAAGATAAAATTTCATATAATTAAATTGTTTATTGTTATATTGCCACCATTTAATATTATATTATAATAATTTTATAACCACTTAAATAAATAAGACAATTTAATTAGTAAAAAAGTACCATCGTGACATACAATAACCACCAACCCTGTGACTATTAAACTATCAGTGGCTGTCATGTCAAAACAGACTAGAGTAAACACTCTGGATCTACCTTTAAGTAACCCCAAGTATGTACAAAGGCCATGAATGGTAAATACTAATATACCAAAGAAAACATCTGGACCTGGGATGGGTGACCACTTTATACAACGAGGCTTTACCATCATATACACCGCAACAAGCTAGCCACTTGTTAGGTGTTGCCGGTTTAATCCCTCCGCTGGGTACCCTGAGGCTGTTTAAACGGTTCTCGGAAGCCTAAAAAGGCACCCGTGAAAGTATTCATTTTATTTATTTATAATATAGGTACCCATATACAGTTACTCTTGGTAAAAGTAATGGTGATTAGTAGATTCCATGGAATCTTCACAACAAAGTAGTAGGTACTTACTGATAATTTTAGCAACCTCTCTATAATTCTAACAATATCCATTTGGGAGAAGGGCACCAAAGAGTTAGTGACTGAAGGAATCATCCATTGTTGAAACAACGCCAGCATTAAGTTAATTCCGAAAATAACTTCCAACAAGCTTTTGATTAGGAAACGTTTTCTGATCCTACAATATTATACTAATATTAGTCATGTTTTTTTTTAAATAATAATAAGAAAATACAGGCAAAACAAGTAATGTCACAAAGTATTTTTTAGAGTTGGCATTGCACTTATAGAAAATGTTTTTTAATTAAAAAGATATAAGATAGTTAGTTTATTAGGTAAAATATCTCTCTCTTTTCTTCCAAATAAATATAAAATCAGCCAAAATAAATATATAAATATGCTAGTCACAAAAGATGAAATAAGCCAATTAAATTACTATTCTTTCTAAGTACACATATGTTTATAGTAAACAATAAAACATACTTTGATTATTTTCATCTGGCCAACTCATTGTAAAGCAGCAAAAAAAAATTAAACAAGATTCACAACTTAAGATGCTTTGGTAACATATATTATCTTGTTTTACCTGTATATCCTGAAAAATCATGCAATTGAACTAACCGTGTAGTGCGGGGAAAATTCAATTCATAGCATAAGGTAGGAGCCAACAAAAAATAAAACAAGTCTTTCAAATTCAAGTTTTCAGGATACTTTACACAAGTCGGAGCAGCATCGTCGTCTTCCAACGTTTCTGCAGATGACGGCAAATAATTATTATTTACAATATTCATGCAACAATTAACATTAACACACAAATATGTATAAATGAATAAATATTTTTTTATTACAAATAAAAAATAAGTAAATTATTATTATTATTACCATTTTTTTTAAATCTTTTTAAAAAAGGGATCGAAAATAATAAAAATACACAAAAAGTAATAAAAGCTTTAACGGTTATCAAAAAGTTTAGCAAAATAGATATCACTATTTTAAACACAAAAAATATCATGACAAAAATAGCAGGATTTGAGCAATGCAATAAACATAAAACATTTTTTTTTTTGTGTGTATAACAAAACATAACAAATATGTAGGTAAGCATAAAAAAAACAATATAAAGAGATAAGGCAAGTGATTCATTATAAGGGGAAATCTTGATTTTACAAATAAATTCACATTATATCCTCAGAATATTTTGTACATATGGTAGCCACATTTTATTATTATGTTGGGCTTACTAGTTTTGAAGTTATTTATTTAAAAAAATATATAACTCAAATACTAAAACTATTTATTTACATTAAGCATTAGGTAAAGTGCAAATATAACTACAAATAATGGTGATAATATTAAAAAAGCAGAAAGCCCAAATCCAAATATGCTAAAAACCACACCACACAGTAATAAAATCTTAATAAGACTAATAGAAAAGAAATTGCGAGTACGAAGCGAACAACACCCAAAAGGATAACTCAGATTTACTTGTTTGTCACTTACGATCATTGTCTCCGCTGATTAGCTCGGCTGTAATTCATAAGGTTCAACATTTACACCCTCACTTAAGAAGATTTTTAAGTAATGAATTATTAAGAATTTAATAAAATTGCTAAACTGGGGGTAGTTTCTAAAACGTTGATTAAATTAAACAATGATAATAATTAGCTAAGAGGGTACATGATAGGTATTATATTTGATGTATGACAGTATAAGTTTAATTTGATCAACATTCTAAAAAATAGGTATAGTGTACTGTTACTTTCGCTACAATTGCATTTGTCAATCAAAACAGATACATATCTTAAGTGTAGGGGTTAATCCATATAAACAGACTCGACTTTTTTTTTGGTAGGCCCGTATTTATAGATCTCACATTGTAAATTCACTCAAGTATGTATTATATTGTCTCTTATTTGCATTTAATTTTATATTAAGATAGAATGAAAGAAAGAAACAATATTTGCGTGAATATTTCTATTATTTCAAAATACCTCTTGTGATACAATGGGTACATTATTTAATAAGCAATCTTTTTTATGATATTATATGGGTACGGTAACCAAGTTTAATATAAATGACTGATACTAGTGCATATTCCTGTAAAAGTAATTTGTGTAAATTGTCTTACATATTATTCTTTTTATTATACGTCTTTTACCATTAGGTAAGTGCATAATATGTCTCCGTGGTCCTTTGGTATGTATCGAGAGGTTCAGTTCCTACTTAAAAATATAAAATATGTAAGAGTTTACGCGTCTGCCTGGGTCCAGCAGGGTGCCAAAGATTGTCGCAGTACTAGCCTGTTTAGCTATACTTTCGTCCCTTACAGTTTCCTCTCTTCGAATCAATCAAATCATTTGTTTTATTCATATTACGTACCTATGCAGGATATTAATAAAATTTAATTCCTTTTTAATAGATATGTCTGTTGTCCACTCTAGAACCTTTTAATGGTCCTTGTACGAGTATATTATACTTATCAATGAAAAATACCAGGTTGGCATATGACATTTTGCATTAAATACTTACTCCAATTCGGCGCTGACAAACTTTGCCGTCTAAGATTGGTTCTTTTAAACTGCGTCTTCATGGCTTGTCGGCACCAACTGTTAGTTTGAAAGTAGCTCCACAATTTTAAGAAAACTATCAAGTAGAGCGTGCATACAGTCGAAGTTCCCACTGAAAAAATAATTTTGAAGTTAAATATCACAACTAGATTTTGTTAGACGCTCGCAATAATCACTTGCAATCCAACGAGTGGGACGCTCTTGTATATATCGGAGTCCTGAGGCTCTACCATGGGTTTGCGCATTGTAGAAACGTAACGTATTCATTTACATATACGTGAGATACAACCAACAGGATCGCTTTATTTAATCCTCTTACCAAAAATAAAGCGATCCTATTGGTTGTAGCTCACGTATACATAAATGAATACGTTACGTTTCTACAATGAGCAATGAGCAACCCATGGTAGCGAACCTCTGAACTGGATTTTTTTTAAAGTAATGTATTTAATTAGGTTTACGCAATCAATCGTCTCCGTCTACTAGTCTTAGTGGTTGCGCTTTTGGCGTTGTTGTATCCAGAGGCAGTGGGTTCAATTCCCACCCATGGCAAAAAAAAATTAGTTTGTCTTGGTCTGGGTGTTTATAATATAATGTATTATAGCCTTATAGAGCTTAGTTTGTGTCCAGAGCAATATGTGTAAATTGTCCATTAATTCATATTATTAAATTATGAATTTGGACCAGTTTGCAGTCTGTGCAAAAAGGAAATAACAGGAAATATTCAAAATCACTAAAACATAATACTTCAGAGTCTTTTCAGACAGTAGTAATCACCAGACAGTGTTAATAATATTAAACCCAAAAAAACACATTAATCCTCGAACGCTGATTTTGTACACTATATCCTCCTCGTGACAATTTTTGTTTGGTATGGTATGTATGTTTATGTATTACATTTATTATATTATATACAGTATTTAAGTAGTTTAAGTATTGTTATGCATCATTGTTAATTATATGTATATCCTTCTATCGAAAGTTCCGCACCCTAAGCATATTTCACTCTCTCAAAGGTTAGCTGGTAGAAAATGTCTAAGGCATTAAGCTCGCCTATGTACAATTTTGTGCAATAAAGAATTTAAAATAAATAAATATATCAATAATTGTCGGATGGTTTTTTTTTTGCAGCACACACGAGCTACACATTTGCAATTTGTGCAATTTAATTATTTTAAGTGGAAGGCCGCTATAATTACTCACGTTGACCGATTTTGATTACCAAGAAAGCATGAAATCAAATCTAACAGTTACGTGTCGGTATTAGTCCGTGAGTTCAATGGTTCTCAGAAGAGTTATTGTCGAAATACCCTTCAGGGTGTGGAGGTACCTACTGCGAGGATATACGCTTAATTATCTTTATCCCCGTTCATTTTGTATCGACCAGTTAAGTTGTTAAACACCAGCATATTTAGCCTTAGGTCTGCTTGCCACCAACTCGATAGGTACAGACCATACAATGTCATATGCTATATGTGCAATAAATATTTTAAAAACTTACCAAAACTAAAATCTTCTCCTTTGTAATGTAGAACCGCAATGGGGAGGAATATCACAAAGAGTATGTTTGTGATCTGTAAACTCATACCTACTCTCTCCGTGATCATACTCTGCAAGAATCATAAAAAATCATATAAATAAAATATTAAAAATAACAAAATAAATAAAAACAAAACACTCAGGCCAAGGCAAACTATAGGGAATAATGTACTAATATTAATTTCTATGAATTGAGGTATATTTCTCCCTATTGTAACTTTAAGTAAAGTTATGGCTTTTTATTATCAACTCCTGCTGCAACGCATTTTTTTATGTGGGTAATATTTTTTTTGTATTATAATATTTAAAAAGTTATTTTTCTGATTAAAAAATAATAATAACCCAACACAGAAAGATTAATAAATACTAACAAAAATATTAATCGAGTACTATTATTGCAAGTGCGAAAGCTAATTTCGTATGGAGAACGCGGAGTTCGCGATCACGAATGCAGTGCCCTTAATACGTTATTACGTATAGTTTGCCTTGGCTTAGTGTTTATAAAATATAATATGTATGTATCGGTTAGTATCGTTGCTCCTGGTAAACCCACAAATTAATAATCGTTTTCAAATAAAAATACATTATATATATATATAGGTGACAAATTTAAATTGGTAAGACCTTAGACTTAAAAATACTACTTGTGTCAAACTCCGGTGTGTACCAATTAGTTTTAATAACAACACCACTATAGTGCCTCTAAGAACACGTTAAGCTGTTTATCCCAGTTTCAAGTCACCAACTTGTGAAACTGTTTATAGATGGTCTATCCATACAATGCGACGAGCTGGCTACTTGTTCGGTGTAGATTCAGAATACCACGATATATGCTAGGATGAGGTACGAAAAAAATCTCATGCTAGAGGCCGTCTAGGCGCTTACGTGGCGCCGTAAGGCAACCCTGATAGTACATGCAATAATGTCTGTTCTCTATTTGTTGTACGACCCAAAAAAGTAGCATGAAACAAAAAAAAACTCACCACAGCAATTGCTTTTTCTAATAAGAGACATATCACTATTGGCACCACTAAAACTGAAAATTCAAAACAATTTTAATTATATTATAGCCCCAATGTCAGTTGTCAACAAACTTTGGCGTACAAGCTAGAACCAGATAATCCAAAAATATAACACTATATTGTTTTTATACTAAAATTTTAAAAAAAGTGATTACATATTTTTAAAATTCATAAGAATGGCTTCTGCTAATAAACTAATTAAATAGGTAGGTACATGTTTAGTTACATTAATCTCTAGCCTCGCGGTTTTACCCGCCCCTTAATTAAAAAAACAATTTATACTTCTAAGGATTGTAGCGAATTATTTTATTTTTTAAATCAAATGCCAAAGAAAATTTTTAATCCGACTGGTCTAGTCCCATTAGCGCGTTCCAGCAAACAAACTTTTGTTAACTAGGTACAGTGCGTCAAAGTGTAGAAATTAATTTCTGGTATTATCAAATTTTTTTTTAGTTTAGGTAACACAGTTTACAATTTGTTGTTCTTCTGTGATCAATGTGTTTATTATCAATTTTAATTGACTAGTATGTAGTACGTTTTTAAAAGATGTTTTTCATAAAACATATTATTATGAATCAGACTACTAAAAGTGGTTCAAAGGTTTACATTTTGAAGGTTATAATTTTTTGTAAGTTTTGTATGTAAGTCATTAAGTGTTGATACATTTTTTTTTTACAATGTATTTATATTATGTTTTTTTATACCTGCTTTTTTGTCGTACCTATTACCTACTATAGCGCGAATATAGGGGTAAATTTGATATTCCTGGAAAGCCCTAAACTAGCTGGCCTGGAATATTTGGACGAGGATAATGACAACGAATACTAGTGGAATATTTGGAGTCTGATTATTACTTTTTTTTTCATTACATAAAATGTTTACTAAAGGCCCAATTAGACATAAGCGTTATCCGTTATACGACTAGGTCCTGTTGTCTCCACATTGATAGCGGTCATTAAACAAGCGAACATTTTATTACTTAGCTTTCGCTATCTATGTCGAGACTGCTGGTCCTTATTTACAGACATCATTTTACTCTCTACAAAAATATTTGTCAAAGTCAATGTCAAAAATATTTATTTCTTGTAAACCTTTACAGGCATTTATGAAAAGTCCAAAAAAAAATTTATATATAACGTCCATGTGTGCACTTCGCCATTCCTCCCACAGACACATGTTGAGAATATAATACAAAATAAAGAAATCGTAAACTATTAAACTATTGTCCGGGAGAAAAAAAAACAACACAACCGAACGCACACTACATAACCAACCAGTTTATAACTAGGTGGTTTGAACTCTAACCTTCAGTATAAGCGTATAATAACAATAATATGAAGAACATAATACACATATTGCCTTGGTCACAAACCAATCTATAGGCTTATACTATTTGTACCAGAAACAACATAAAATAATATTTAATAAATACTCAGACCATGACATGGCAGCCTCTGTAGACTAGTGGTTGTGCCTTTGGCGTTGTATCCGATGGTCGTGAGTTCAATTAACACCCATGGCAAAAAAATATTAATACGTTTTTTCTGTAGTTTGACATGGTCTGGGTGTTTATAAAATGTAACAAGTATTATATCGTTGCTTCTGGTACACATAGTACCAACCTAAAGCTTAGTTTGTGACCAGAGCAATATGTGTAAATTGACAAACTATACCTAAAGAATAATGTTTCGATTTTTTTTTAGGGTATGAACCCTAACGGACGAACGCCTTTGGCCTTGTATTCGGAGGTCGTGGGTTCTATTCATATAGAACCCACGACCTCCGAATACAACGCCAAAGGCGCAACCATTAGTACGGAGGCGGTCATAGGCCTATAGAACCATTTAGATACAAACAAATTTTATTTTGTATGAAAACAAAATAAATTAAGAGTATCAAAATGTTTTTCTTCGCACTATTAATGATACCTGCTAACATATAGTAATACCATGAATTAATTTCTAGACTATTTTGACAGACTGTATATACCTAGTTTTTTTTTATGAGACAGTATCTATGATAACATTCAAGAAACTGAGGGACCATTAGGTCTTTTTGCGATCACATCACAACATAGAAAATTTATTGGTGAAGCGCGAATTGTCCATAAAAAATATTCATTTTTATCTATGAGTAAGTGGTTTTTTCAATATGGTCGACTCAGTTTCATGAAATTATCATCATTCATTGTATCGGAATAAAACAAAACTTAAGTTTGTGATTAGGGCAATGTGTAAAAATTTGAGATACCGCGAATAGTAGAATACCGATTAATGGCCCTATGGCGAATAGTACAATAACTCGCCATTATTATTCGACATAAAAAAGGAATATAAAAATAATTTATTTTATTATCAAATAATAATATCACGTTTTTAGAAAAACTAGGTTTTTCGCCACAATCTGACCCTTTTGGAATATAAGAATATTAATTAAAAAGTCCAACTAATTAACATCAACATGACGTGACTGATTTTTGGCTAAGGCCCAGTTTCTTGATGGATAGTTATCTCAACTAATTGTCAAATAATGACAGATAACTTACTAAAGGTTAAATTTCGAAAAAAATGTGTTTCTTGATGGATAGTTAAATTGACTATCTGTTAAATATAATAAAATAATAACTATGATTTTAACAAATAGTTAGGTTATTTTGACTACTCAAAAATGAGTGGTTAAACCATTTAATCTCTAGTAAGATACGAATTTGGTGTTAAACAAACTTCCAATATTACAACTTGGCTGTTAGTCGAAGTTAAATTATTATTTTTATGTTGGTAATTGTCGCAAAAACCATTTTGCTATGCGTAATACCTACATACTTTTTTTCTGATTTCATAAAAAAAATACACAACATAGAAAGATTAATACAATGACCATTCAATAACCGACAAAAATATTATTTTAATTCTGCAAAAAACAGTAGTCGATTAATACTGGAAGTGCGAAAGCTTTTTTTGTATGGACAATGCAGACTTCGCGTTTGCGAATGCCTTAGTGATAATAATTAATCCTTAAGTGTGTTCTGTTTTTTTAAGAAAAAGAAAAATTTTACTCGCTATTATTCGGTATTCGAAGAAAACAAAAAAAATATGAGTAATATCGAATAATATCGAGTATTCGCGGCATATTATTATGTAAAAATATACAAACTTACATAGAACCAACACAATTGAGGGATATTGATGACTATGACCCTCATTGTAGCCTGTGAGCAAGATTATCCACTCAATTGGATTAACACGAAAGCCATATCTGAAATTACAAAATGCTTTATTGATTGAGCCCATTATTTTTTTTTCAGTCTTCATAATCATAAAAAAATCTAACATATACTAAATCTAATATAAGGGTAGATCTATACATTTTTTGGCTCAACATCTACTTAATATATTATTATATAATATAGATTGGGGCCAGAGCATTTTGTGTAAAATGTCCGACACATTATTATTATTATTAATGAAACATGGTAGCATTTAAGTAAGTCATAGTGTTTGTATTTATTTATAAATATAATTATTATATAATAAATAAATCCAAACTATAATAAGGAACTTTGACTGTGAATTTTATCTTTCTCTTAAACTCAAAGGTTTGAGTTTGAAAGTATTTTTTTATGATTCACAGTTAGTAAGTAATCCATGGCAAAAGATTATATTTGCCATAGGTCTGGGTGTTTATAAAGTCAAATATGTATTAAAATCAACAATACCAAGCGAAAAATACTGCAATTTGGGCCAAGCTTAGGTGTGTGCATTATTGATTTTATGATATATAAGATAGTACACACAGCTGCATAAAACTCTGTAATACAGATAGTCTAGAGAAGAACATACGGATTGTATATTGTAACTTTTTTATTAAACAATAAAAATACAACTTACTTTAAAAAGTTTTCCAACCCAAGTCTGACACCACCAATGCTTAACATTAAAAATCCCCAATTTACTAATCCAGTAAAATCAGTGAACTCGGAACTCCATGAGAATAGGGAATCTCTTGGCTTGTGACATCTGAAAATACAATTTCAACAAATAATTAGGCTTTTTTGTTAAATATACATCAATTTTGTGGTAAGAGGTTTTTATAATCACCTAAGTGTGCATTCATAAATACATATTTAAATTATCTAAATACATACATACATACATCACGGGTGCCTTACGGCGTCCGAGACCGCCTAGACGGCCCCAGGGTACCCAGCGGAGGGGTTTTTAATCCCACCTCGTTTTAGCCGATGGTATGAGTATACACCGAACAAGTGGCTAGCTCGTCGCGATATTTGGAATAGAGTCAATAACCCAGATGGTCTATAAACAGTTTCACAAGTTGGTATAGTGAAACCGGGACCGACAGCTTAACGTGCTCTCCGAGGCACTATAGTGGTGTTGTCAAACAAATGTACATATTTTTTTTAATTAAAAACTTATTGGTACACACCGGGATTCGAACCAGGGACCTGAGTGTTTTAAGTCCAAGGTCTAACCAACTCGGCCACCACGTATATAAGAATTATCTTATAACTGAATATTCTTATAGTTTTAATAAATGTGCATCTGGATTGAGAGATCTTATCAAAACCAAACAAAATGACTATGCTGGCATTTCGTAGCATAATGTAGAAACTTATATATGAAATATTTTAATTTGTAAAGGCGAGGAAAAAAAGTTAGCGTCCAAAAATAGGAGCTCTCAATCCTGACGTTTTTGAAAAAATATAAAAAAATATTTTTAGAAGTATTTACTCTATGTTATATTTTTTGTACTAACATTCAGTACACACATCGTAAGAAATAATCAGAAGAATTCAAAATATTTGGAGGTAAAATGAAGAAGATATAAGGCAAAACATGGATCTCTCAATCCAGACGTTTTAGATTGAGTGATCCTTTGAAACACCATGTTAGGCGGAGTAGAAGCAAAAGTTGACTATGCGAGCATTTAATAGTACTTCTCGACATATTCGCAAAAAGTAAATAAATATCCAAATGATAACCGTTAAAAAGTTATAGCAACTTCGTCATTTTTAAAACATCAGGACTGAGTGATCTATATTTAAACATATATCTACTATATATATCTACTCTTACTTTACTACTATATATATCTACTCTTACTTTCATCGCACGGAAAATCTAAAATTCTACGAATTATTAAAAAAACATCTTCTAAATCCTGGCATTTAAACAATTTGTGTAAAGGTTGCACTTTATTAGATTTATAGATTCCAAATTTACCCATACAGCAGTCGTGTAGGGTGACCATGTTTTGTTTTTAATTTTTATGAAGCATGGCATATAATTCTATAAATATGTATAGTTTAACTTTCATTTTAATGCAGTAAAATTACAAGTTGTGTGTAAATCAATGCTAAAAAAATACATAATAAACCATTTGATTTGCCTATTGATTTAAGTGTATGGATTTCATCACTACAAATTACTGTCACTGATGACGCCGCTCCCCTGAGAGGCGAAGTAACTTAATATATTTCGTTTTGACGTTTATTTAAGCAACGAATACTGGAATACTATATTATGTGAAGGTACTATGGAAGTATAAATATAAAGGAAATGCTGTAATAATTTTCACAAAGTACAAATTACTTGTTAAACGTTTCTCTGTGTCCAGTAATCCATTTTGGATTATCACTTTTTGAGCATTGAATGGTTATAATCACTTGTGTTCTCATTAGGGTTCCGAATTTATTATTTTTTTCAAAAAAAGAACTCTTCTTAGGTGTCTGTTTGTTTGTCGGCATGAATATCTCGAGAACCGCTGGTCGGATATACTTGAAATTTGTGGTACTTATATATATTATATTTAGTAAAATATCTCCTTATAGGTGTAGGTGTAAAAGGGTCCAAGTCAAAGATAAGCGCACGTTAGGCTGTCGGCCCTAGTTTCACTATATAAACTTGTGAAACTGTTTACACAATATAGCCATATTGTGTTCCCATTTTTATACAGGCTATTTTGGGGCTTAGGGTACTTCCTGGTATTTAAAATGTCTTTTTTTTTAAACATTACTGTTTTAAAGAATTTTAAAATGACTAGGTTTTAAATGTATGTGGTTTAAACAAAAATTTTTTTAAACACATTATTAGTGTTTACGGGTTTTCAGGAGATTCGACGGTTATGTTACGGGATTAGTCTGTGTTTAGGTACCGCTTTTCAGGTAGCTCGAAAATTTGGGATCAGTCGTAATTATAACGGTATCCAGATTTATTTTTAAGGCATCAATCTGTGGGTTTACCGTTTTTCAACATTAGTCTATGGATTTACTGGTATTAGTAAACACTAAAATTTGTTTCGGAATCAATCTGAATTTGTATGGTTTGGCATGTGTTCAACCGAGTGCCAACAAAAAAAAACATGGTCACCCTACACGACTTGCTGTATGGGTAAAATTGAAATCTAAAAATATAATAAAGTGCAACCTTTACACAAATTGTTTAAATGCCAGGATTTAGAAGATGATTTTTTAATTATTCGTAGAATTTTAGATTTTCTGTGCGATGAAAGTAAAAGTAGATATATGTAAAAATATAGATCACTCAGTCCTGATGTTTTAAAAATGACGAAGTTGCTATAACTTTTTAACGGTTATCATTTGAATATTTATTTATTTTTTGCGAATATGTCGGAAAGTACTATTAAATGCTCGCATAGTCAACTTTTGCTTCTACTCAGCCTAACATGGTGTTTCAAAGGATCACTCAATTTAAAACGTCTGGATTGAGAGATCCATGTTTTGCCTTATATCTTCTTCATTTTACCTCCAAATATTTTGAATACTTCTAATTATTTCTTACGATGTGTGTACTGAATGTTAGTACAAAAAAATATTACATAGAGTAAATACTTCTAAAAATATTTTTTTATATTTTTTCAAAAACGTCAGGATTGAGAGCTCCTATTTTTGGACGCTAACTTTTTTTCCTCGCCTTTACAAATTAAAATATTTCATATATAAGTTTCTACATTATGCTACGAAATGCCAACATAGCCATTTTGCTTGGTTTTGATTAGATCTCTCAATCCAGATGCACATTTTTAATAATGGATCATGAGACAATGTTCTTAGCTATCCATGGATTTCCCGTGCTAGTGCTGGGCTCATCACATTATTGGAAGGCAGGTGAATGAACTGCAGAGGTTCAAGACTTGTGAGAAAGGCAATGTTCTTAGCTCTACATGGATTCTGTGCAGGTGCCGAATCGTGTGGTAAATTAGGGGAGTGAAATGCTGTTTCATTGCAGACTTTTTTTATGCATGTGACTTTGTATCTACCTGTGGTGAATAGACCTATAAAGTCCATGAATAGGGTCAATCAATAATTGTTCTTAAACAGTATTGATCGCTCCCATTATGCCGGCTAAATGCTGCGATTACAAAATGGGTAGCTACAAAGACGAATTGCATTACGAGTATATTTTGATATACTCGGTGCCTTATAGTCAATTCAACCACCCATTTCGTAACCGCACCCTGAAAGGAGCCTACCGGATTGAAAAGGCTCAAGAAGGTGTCGTATTAGCCGGCTTATCTCTGACCCGCGGGCTATATAGTCTGGGAGTTCTCTGGTTTTCAGGAGATTACTGCATCGATTTCTTGACGATAAGGCAGCGCTTTGTCGCCACCCATTTTGTAATTAGTGAGAGCGATCAATAATGTTTAAGAACAATTATTGATTGGCCCCATTCATGAACTTTGTAGGTCCCACCACCAGGTAGATACAAAGTTACATGCCGTGCTCCAATAAATAAAGTCGTGTTTCTTTTTATGTCTAAGACAGGGGTAGCCCATCTTAAGTACCGTTATACTTAATAGTAAACCTCTACCTTTAAAATGTAAATTTATAATTAGCTAAAGATTTTTTTTTTTTTTCATTTCATTTCACAGTGAATAATACAATTTCAGGCTCAGGTGTCGTTTTAGTTTTTTTCTGACCCTCAAACTATGTAGCCACTTTTCAGAAATAAAATATTTTTGGAGGAGCGTTATAGCCCGCAGGCAAAAATAAAAGTGCTTTTTAATAATATTTATTTAGTTTTAAACAAAATTAATTATTGCATCTATATTGTTAGTTTCCAGTGTATTTTTTTCAAGTGGATTGGATGAGGCCAATTTAGTAAAAATTAAAATAAAATAAAATGACGTAAAATTTAAAATTTATATACCTATTCCGAGCTGTGGTTTTGACAAACCTGCTTTTTTTTTAAGAAATCGGATCGAAGATAAAATAATAGCCCATAATGTAGCTTTCTATTGGAGTGATTGGAGAGAGAATTTATAAAATTATTTTTTAAGTCTATTAATTATTTTTTAAGTGTATTTTTATATGTGGTGGCCGATTTGATTAGACTTAAAAAAACACTTAGGTCCCTGGTTCAAACCCCGGTGTGTACCAATAGTCAGGACAAAAAAGTAAAAATAGTGCTTCTTTTTGAGTCTAGCTAGAAGCAAATTATATTACTTTTTGGTAACATGACTTTTTTTAACATTTTCAGATTCAGAAGGGGTTAATTACCCTTCTGAATCTGAAAATGTTAACTTATAACCAACTCGAAATGTCAACCGAAAGTGAGATATTCAAGATGGCGGCCAGTATCCACCCCGCTTTAGGGTAAAATTGTAACTGACCACATTTATCTACGAGAACGTTTTTGTTGTCGTTTTTGAATAATCTAAGGCCAAGAAATTAGTTTTTAAATATATTATTATAGTCATCAATAGTAAAATGTCCAGATTTTTACTAAAAACTGAAAATTTAAAAAAAAAAAATCTTTTAAACTTTTTATATATCTAAGTAATATTTTAAAATAAAAAAAATAAGTTGACTACTATTCTAGTTTCTAAAAATATAAGCATTTTTATATAAAAGTCTCGCCATAGAATATGTACTTTGCGCGGCTTACTTAAAAATTTACCCGAAAATAAGCATGCCGACATAATATACCTAAAATATGAAAGTATTACCATAGTTTATAATCGTAAACTAAAGTTAGATAGGTTTTTATTATTAAATTGGCTCATTGCTAATTAATGAAGGATATAGACCAGTGCCCTTCAAAACTTTCAAGTCTACACGTTCAAAAGTTACACTTTATGAGAAAACTTTTACAAGTTCGTGTAAATTACGTATATCAAAAAATATTTTCAAGGTATGTAAAATTTAACGCTTGTAGATCCTACTTGTGAGTTCTAAAATCAAAAATTGTAGGTAGCGACAAAGTATTCCCGCGCTTTGGCTGAATGACTTAATAAAAAATAATAATAAAAAAGCATAATAAAAAATAATAATAAAAAGTTTTTCGGTCTTTTATTTAAAATTTGAAAGAGTATTGTCGGTAAGGTATTGCGATTAATATCGAAAAATATCTAGAAATGATAATAAAATAACGATTTTAGATTTAACATTTTTTTTCATTTGCGACACATGGTTCCCTGTGAAAAGTTGTTTGATCAGCATAAAAATTCAAATTCACCCTGTATTAGGTATATTATACAAAAAAATGTTGCGGTACTAAGCACGATACTTGTAAGACCGAATGGAGGGTCGGCGGACACTCAGGATTTGTAATAATTTTCTACAAATGTGCATGGGCGTAGCGAGGTACGGGCAGGGAGGGGCAGCTGCCCCCCCTTAAAAGAACAGGGGCCTTATTCCGAGTTTGCAACCGCTAAAGACGACAAGACGTTGCGTAAAATATAAATATTGAAATATAAGTTGTATTTCAATAGCTATATAGTCTGTATTAGGTTGGCTGTAATAATGCTGCCATCTTGAAATACACGAATTCTTCGCAAGTTTGAACAAATTATGAGCATTGGAATTTCAACTCTATATATAATAGTGTAGAACTTATATTTAAATATTTATAGTTTACGCAAAATGCGCGACGGTGAACGTGTCAAAACTCGGAATAAGCCCCAGTCGTTCGCTGGTAAACTGTAATTCTGACGAGCTTCATAGCTTGCGACGCTATTATAAGACCAAATAAACTAAGTCTGCCACCCCCTATATAAAATCCTGGCTACGCCCTTGCAAATGTGACATATAATTCATTGATGAACAAAATAACAATTACTTGTGTTTTGAATAGACTCAATAACCCATCTATAAACAGTTTTACAAGTTGATATAGTGAAACAGGAACCGACAGCTTAACGTAGGTACTCTCCGAGGCACTATATTACCATGTATAATACAAGTATTAAATTTTACATACCTTGTAAATATGTAGTTGTGAACGTAAGAACGTAACGACTTGTAAGTTTTGAATAACCGGGTACTGGTTTAAATATATTTTTAATCAAATGTTCCTAGTACAAGTTTACCTAGTACCTACCTATAAAATGAGAATGTTGTTAAATTATTTAATAGATAATAGTAAAAAACAATTTTTACGCCAGTATACGATTCTAATAAGTTGGTATACTCTATACTCCTATATTTTAAATCCGCGAGTAATTTCTCGACTACTTTTAGGTAAGAACATCATTGTCGCTGCGCTCCATTTCATATTTGAATTATTTTCGGGTAGGTACCTAGGTATATCTTTTATGAATATTAATATGACTGCTTATATTTTACAAACTATAATAGTGGGGTTTTAATAACTTTTTTTTTTCAGATAAATGTTAGGTTTAAAAATTTATCCCCATTGAAAAAAAAAAACTTTTTCGCATTTGCATTATTTTAATTAATTTCTGTAAATTTTACGATTAAATAATACTTATTACAATATTTTTTTAAATAAATCCTTCATCCTTTAATTGTTTATATGCCAAATCCTTATAAATCAAATCCTTTTACTCATTTTCCTTCTCTTCAGAGCACCCAGCTATCGCCTTTACCATCCTTCAATGTCCTTGGTTTAGATATACGTTCCGATCTTAACCACCGCAGTTATATCGAGAGCATTGCAAAAACAGCTTCAAAAAAACTTGGATCTTAAATAAGGTAATACGGTTTTTCACACCCAGGTTAAGAATAATGCTATATAAGGCTCAAATTCGACCGTGTGTGGAATACTGTTCGCATCTTTGGGACGGATCTGCCAAGTATCTGTTATCTGCTCTCGATACCCTGCGAGCGACTAGAATTATTGGAGACGAAACGCTCAATAAAACCTTGGAGCCGTTGCAGCTTCGCAGGGATGTGGCATCGTTGAGCGTATTTTACCACCTATACCATGGACAGTGCTCTTCAACATTATTCCCCCGTCCCCTTTCCGTTACAGGACAACACGCACTGGTTGCAAAATGCATATGTATACCGTGGCGGATGTACCAACTCGTACCAAACGTTTTGGCGATTCATACATCTGCCGTACTATTAAAATGTGGAATGCCCTACCAGCTTGCGTGTTTCCTTCCTCTTATAACCCAGAGTCCTTTAAACGAAGCGTGAATAGGCATCTAAGCCGGCATAATGATGGCAACCAGCGGTGCACCTGTATGCATCCGCTTGTTGCTATCATTCCTGGACATTGCATACTGCTTAACATCAGGTGGATGTAAGGTCGCATGCTGAGCTCTTATAAAAAAAAATTAAAAAAAATGAATCCCAAATCCTTGTCCGAAAACCAAGGGAAGCCCCCAAAAGTTCCAGTTTTAGTAGATATCATAATTGCAAAAATACGATATTACGTACCTATCATGATTGAAAAAATACGAAAAAAATAACAATGTAAAAGAACAAAAAACGAGAAATGTATTGTATTTACTATTCATGCATAATATATGATAATGATAATGGTGATGACTTTTGAAAAAAGTAGTAATACTTTTAAGATTTCTGTTTTTTGTTGCTACGGTGACTGTTAGACCTCGGGGATAGGGAACTTCCCACTACTGACGGAAGAACATTTTTTTTTACTTTCTTTGGGCACCTATCAACTGTAGCTGGCCCGATCCTACTGCAGCGAGCATTTGTCAAATGGACTAAACATTTTAGAAATAAATAGAGAAAGCGCACTCCAAGATTTACATGAATATGGCATAAACGAAGATGCTTGGCTTTTACGTGGACGCATACAGTCGCGTCACGTACGGTCAAAAACTTATTATTGCTATGTATTGGTAAAAAACAATGTTAACGAAAATTTAACTAATATTCATAACATTTTATGCAATTATTACTGCGCGTATTTGACCGGACGAAGAACAGTCGGCACTTGTGCTCACATAGTTTCAATCGTGTGGTATCTAGGGGCTTTACCAAAGAGCCGATCGATATACCCATCGAAAGCCAAATGTATGGGATTTCTCGACGATCGGACTCTACCCATAGAGTAAATTTCCTATAGATTTTTATCGATCGATGAGGCGATTCGATTGGCGATTGTGTTCTTTGGTCAGGCCCTAGGATTTGCCAGACATGAAGGCTTCACTGCTCGTGCAGCATTCCTTAACGATGTAGTATTTAAATAAAACTAGTTGCGAAATTACTTGTGGTTAAAAAAAATTTAAGACCGTACAAACTTATAACGATCATAAACTGAAGATAAATAGTATTATATTAAAAGAAAAATATTTTAAAATTTTCAGTTTTTAGTAAATATCTCGAAATTTTACTATAGATCACTATAATAATGTATTTAAAAATTAATTCCTCGTCCTTAGTTTATACGAAAACTACACCAAAAACGTCCTCGTAGATGTAGAGAAATGTGATCAGTTACAATTTTTAACCTAAAGCGCGGCGGGTGTTGGCCCCCATCTTGAATATCTCACTTCCGGTTGACATTTCGATTTGGTAACAAGCATTTTCAAATTGAGAAGAATCTAATTAGTTAAAAAAGTCATGTTACATAATTGTAATATGATTCGCTTCTAGAAAGACTTTTTTTTTATTTTGTCCTGACTACAATGAGTTTTTAATATATTATGTACATTATTATTTTTCTTCAAAATCAACTAGTTCGATTCACGGCTAGATTTTTTTTAAAAATCTAATGAAGCAGTTTTAGTTTTTATCAAAATCGGCCCGAGACTCCTTTGAGCATTTTTCGCTATTCCTTGTAGCCTTTTAGGATTTGGCCTTGAAGGTACACTTAAAAAATTCACCCTGTATATATATATATATATATATATATTTTAAGCAACAGAGGTTACAATAAAAAAAATGGTCAAAAATGAATGTTGTATGGGGAGTTAGGATTCCGTTCAACTTAAGTTTAAATTTTTTTTCTTTTTTTTCTTTACTTGTGCTGTGAGACCTGTCTTTTTGACAACTTTCATGATTCTACTTAGGTCAAAGTGAAGTACACTATAGGTTTTGATTTATTGGCGAGAGTCTAAATATGCGGCATTAATAGACATGTATTTTTGATGATGTTGACTTAGAAGCTTGATTTTTTACAGCTCCAAGAGACTAGTATTTGATATTAAGGAAATTAATAACAATAACCAAGAGTCCTGACCTGTAGGATCACTTTGCTGCAATGCAAAGTGATTCTATACGGGTTTTGATAGGCATTCTATTAGCTTGTACCTATTAATTAAAGATAAAATTTGACACCAAACAAATAGATTTCATTTTAGTGTTAATATGGCATGTCTTCTAAGACTAGTGGTTCCCGAGAAATGAATGGAACAAATTTTGATGTTAGACATCAAAAAAGTAGATATGGTCGAAATATTTCACTTTAGGGCCATATCTAGGGTAGGCGGTTCCCAAAATATGAACCTAAGAAATTTTGATGTTTGACATAAAAAAAGAAAAGGAAAATGCCCATTCTTCTTTATTATATATCTCGTTGACAAAAAATATTTCAGTATAAGTATGGCAGCATATCTAGGACCAGTGGTTTCCGATATATGTCTTTTTTTTTTTACATTTGATACAAAAATAAAATTGTATTTCAGAAAGAACACAAATTATTTTACATGTTTTTTACGCATGGAACTGTGTACCTTTAATAAACATCACATTATTATTTATTAAAGGTGTCAATTTAGCCTGCGGGTCAGAAAAAAGCAGACTAAAACAACACCTGAGCCCAATTTCTGTGAGAAGGGGGAGCTTGTCAATAATATGTCAAAGCGTGGTTCTATTTTTATTATTAATTAAATAATAGGCAAGCAGCATATTGCTGATATGCCTTTATCAAGCATTAGTGTATGGTTCTTAATTTTTATTTACTGTCTAATTTGTTAGTTAATAGCCACTTGTCCAGTTTATTCTTATGAAATGTTAAGTTAATAATCAAATCACTTTCTAGTTTTGTTTGTGTTGAACCCCATTCATGGACCTCTTGCCATACATCAGACCATACATGGTCTGCTTACTATAAAATAAAAGAGTATACTTAAAATTATTAAGCAACAATCAGATTGAATCAGTTAAAATATAATGAAAATATTATACTTATGGTTTGTTTTGTATTGTATTGAAATCATAGATAAGTCACTGAAAATTCATTTGTAGATACTCTCTAATCTCTCAAATACAGAAAGCTATTGTTAGAGTGTGTTCAAGGTGAAAATTCACATTGAACTCATTCAGTAGGTATTTAGATAAAATTTCAACAAAAAAATGCACAAGATATTGAAGATAATATTTAGTCAAAAGAACACCAATTTAGTCTCATTTATGGTGATATTAGTACAAAAGTCTATGTATGCAAAAGGTTTGATGTTATTTTTGAAATTTACACTCAATGAATATTTTTAGATACTTACGGCCTATCTACTTGCAGATTCCTGGCCTTTTTTTCTTTCTCTGTAATTTCTTCAGCTCTAGTTACACTTTGAGCTCTCCTATAACGTAAAGCTTTTTCTTCAGCATCACCGTTCATCTTAAATGGATATTATAGGTATAACGACTTACATCTAAATTGCCTTCAGATTGTAGATACAAGCCAAGGCAAGCCGGTTATGATTACAAAACTTCTTGAAGCATAAACAAAAGATAGTAAAACAGTTTAAAAAAAAGCTTTTATTAAGTCTATGTATCAATATATATATTTTTTTATTATTTGCTCATACTATTATAAACTTAAATTAAGTAATAAATTGTATATTAACTTATCAAAGTTATCAAACCTTTAAAAAATACTATAACCTCTATAAATTTATTTTAACATAGCCTTGCGGTCCGATTCACGCCAAAATCGATGTCAGCGCTGTCATCACCGGTCCGATTGGGCGTAAGCGCGCTAACGATAGATGATTTGACATAGATAGTGACGTCATTACAGACGCCATATTGGACTTACAGTGATTTTGCTTCTGGGTGAAATCGCTGTGAGCGCTTTCAGAATGACATTTATCTAGAAACATGTTTTTGAGGAAAGTAATAAAATTCCTAAAATAATTATTAAGTAGATAGTTAAAAGTGTTATGTTCTCATTTATTTTGGTATTTATGTAAACAAATATACAAAATACATTAAAATTCATTAATTTGTTACGGCATTTTATTTTACATTAAAACAGAGTGAGAGGAGCATATGTTTTAGTTGTAAGATAGAGGGAGATACAAGAGAGGTTCTTGTGAGCGCGCTTAATCACTGGTCCGATTCATTAGCACGCTAATAGTACCGTGAGTGATTACATCGCGCTTTTTGAATCGGACCGTTGATTATGAACGTCAGCGCTGACAGCGGTGTTATCGCCATTTGGACCGTGAGGACCACGGAATAGAAAAAACAAGTGGAAGTGCAAAGTAGGCGTGTTTAGTGTGGCACAATTAAGCGTAGCTACGCTTATTTGATCCCAGTCGTTATCAGTCGTGTCTAACATCGCTTCGAGTTGGTAGTCTCGCGTCGTTCCTGATTTTTCCGCATAATTATTGTAAATATGCCGTATTGTTGCATTCTGGAGTGCAAAAACGATAGAAGGAGAAAAAATCTTCGTAATGGAGGTGTTTCGTATCATCGGTAAGTACGATTTTGTTAGTATTCTTTAAAAACCTTAGCTTATTTTAGTTTACTAATAATTGTAGTTTAAATGAAGTTAAAATCAACCTTATGTAATTGTAATAAAGAATACTTTAGATTGAACTTTGGATTTCAAAAGTTCTTGCTACTCGGTTAGTGTTGTAGTGGGTGCTTATCGATATAATATAATATTTATTTAAAGAAAAGAAGGAACAAAATTATATACTTACATATTTTTTTAAATATTTATTCATATTGTATCGCATACAATTTTTTAATAGTGTGGGCTTAGAATAATAAAATGTACGTGTAAACTCTTTATAACGATAAACTCCCTATACGTAGAAGTCAGCACAATTTGGTTGGTGTACCACATACATCAAAAAATATTTATAGCGCAGCAGCTATTCTCTATTACGAAGAATTGTGTTCATATTTAGACACAGTAACAGTTGTTTGTAAAAAGAAATTGAAATTAATAGTTTATAAAATTGAATAATCAAAATTTATTAGGCTACCATTGTTACAATTACTTACCATTACCATTACTTACTATTTACCATATTGTTATAATGAGCGGTTTATATATAATTTCATTAAAATCATTGAAAGGTCATCAATAAGAACTTAACCAACTTTCTAACCTTCGTCATATGCACAAACAAAATTAGGGTCTGTACCATTGCGACTAAAAACTCAATTTTTTTTAAATAACGATAAAAAATATTTTTATAAAATAATGTAATATTCCAGGCAAAAATAATTTCTTCATTTTGCCTAATTTCATTATTTTTATTACAAAAATACTAGTTATATTAAGATTGCGTCCCAAAGTTTAATTTCGTGCTCACGTCACAACAACGTCACCCAACTCAACTTAAAAAAATATACTTATCTCAAAAATCAGTGTTTAAGCCTTTATATTTTCTAAAAGTTTTATAGCTATGTTTTCTAAAAAGTTTTCCCTTCCATCTGCGTTTAAATATGTAGAGCACAATTTATATTTAAAAAAAGCATCGATATCGATACTTTAAATATTTTATTATGTCGCCGCCTTTGGATTATTATATTTTTATGCAAGGAAAGGTCTAGAATAAACTAAAATACTTTTTTATATAAAAGATAATATGCCTTATGTCGACTGAACAAAACATTTATTCGAATGTTGTAGTAATCACGCCATCTGTGTCGGAATAGCAGAACCTTTTATAGGAGGTTTTTACTTATTTGTTCAGTGGTTCTTACTACTTTATGATAGATTGCATGTTTATTTTTTTATATTAATTTAAATCTAATTATTTGGAGAATAGTGTTTAAAATTGCTGTGTATATTTGCAACCAATCAGGACGAAGTGGTTATAGATTCAATACTTATAGATATATGATTTTGGCGACACCGGTTCTAATACATTTGGTGCTTTATAGCATTTCCACTTGTTTTTTCTATTCCGTGGTGAGGACCGTGTGAATAAAAAAACGGTATTTTTTCATTTTAATCGATAATTTTTAATCGATTTTCAAATATCAAATTGATTATGTACACGGATTAGAAAAAACAAAACGTTTTTTCTATTCCGTGATTATGTAATATTCAGTTTTTATCGATTTTTATAAAAAGCGCTATCTATTGGCTGAAAGACGTTTTAAGCCGTGAATTATATTAAATTTATGCGATGAAAAAAGTATTAGGTCGCGATTTTTGTAAACAGCGGCATCCAAGCACTGGGGTTCTAAAGAAAAATCAGGCGAGGCGACGTGTCGTGTCGCCTTCAATCAAAACTGGGGCCTTATTCCGAGTTTGCAAACGTTAAACACGACAAGATCGCGCGTTACAATTTTTTCGTGAGTTGCGATGAAGTCGATTCGTATTACGAGTTACTAAACTTCGTGCGTTCGCGTTGTCGCAAGCACCATAGACAAAACAGTTTTTGCGTAAAGTTTTTTTTAATTTATATTTCATTGCACAGACTATTCAAACCTTGAAAATTAAATCCAAAACATTAGTACTTAGTATAATGTCATATGAAGTATTTTATAATTTAATGTGTTTTTAAAGAGAGAATAATATTAAGTTAAAGTTTGATAATGTAGGATTTTAATTAAGTATATTAGATTAAGTTTATTGTTAATAAGTAATAATTAGTTTGTATTTTTGGTGATTTATATCACTTAATAGTAAAGTATATATATTTTTTTGTTGTTGTTTTATCTTAGTTAGTTCTAAGAAGTAGTTAAAAAAGTTACTTTTGGTAAAACAAGTTATAAAATACTGTACAAAATACTGTCTTCTAAAACAATAAGCTCTTGGCTCGTACAACTTCTTGGTTTAATGGTATACGACAAAGAACTACTTCTGGGTCTCTGATGAAACATGCATAAAAGTATTTCATATTATTATATCGTTTTCTTAGTACGTAATTTACAATTTAACGACATGCTTACTAGAAATATAACATGAAATGAAAAACGCCAAAAAAATATACGTTATCTTAGAAAAAATTTCGAAGAAACGAAATCAGGGGCCAGCGGCCACATTCTGTTTCTTATAACGTGAGCGTTAGATTGTCAAAATAACGAATTCCGTTATTAGCGCGCTCTCCTCCAAACAGCGAAGGTTAAACAACTACTCTGATTGGAGGAGAGCGCGCTAATAGCGGAATTCGTTATTTTGACAATCTAACGATCACGTTATAAGAAACAGAATGTGGCCGTGACCAAAGAACACGATCGCCAATCGAATCGCCTCATCGATCGATAAAAATGTATAGGAATTTTACTCTATGGGTAGAGTCCGATCGCCGAGAAACGTCAAATCCCATACATTTGGCTTTCGATGGGTATTTCGATTCGATTATCGATCGGCTCTTTGGTAAGGCCCCAGAGTGCCCAATTCGTGCTCATAGATTCAGATTTGTATTTGTCCTAGAACAATGGACAGAAAAACCTTTTTTATGTTTTTTTTTTAATATTCTATTGTACAAAGCATTAGTACTTAGTATAATGTCATATGAAGTACTTTATAATTTAATGTGATTTTAAAGAGAAAATAATATTAAGTTAAAGTTTGATAATGGAGGAATTTAATTTAGTATATTAGATTAAGTTTATTGGTAATAAGTAATAATTAGTTTGTAAATTTGGTGATTTATATCACTTAATAGTAAAGTTTATATATTTTATGTTGTTGTTTCATCTTAGTTAGTTCTGAGAAGTAGTTAAAAAAGTTAGTTTTGGTAACACAAGAAACCTTTTCGATGTATCGCGGTAAAGTGATTTTGAGTTTTAATTTAATACCCCAGGCGTAATATTTTATGGATATCTCTTTTAATTTTAGTGTTATTAATTTGTACCTCCAGATAATCTCGAGTGCGACATTTCCATTTTAACATTACCATTTATGTATATATTAAATAATATTATACGTATATGCAAATAAAAATATTCATAATACTCCATTGAACTCTGATAAGCACTCGTTCTCAACAAGAAACAAAAATAATATTTCTAATATTAAATGTAGATTAAATACAAAGTATAAAAGTTATATTATAAATAGTGTAAAATTTTATAATAAAATAGACGATGATTGGAAGAAACTAAATTCAAAAGTATTTAAAAGAAAATGTCAGAATTGGCTCCGGGACCTTAAACTATATGATATAAAAGACTTCACATAGCATTTGACTTTGGTCTATTATTTGTATTACTTGTTTTGTATTGATATTTAATTACTCCTAAGTTTTGTTGTGACATTACGTTTTATTATACTGACCCATTATTAATTATATCTTTATAAAATATTTCTGACAGAGGCCATTAACGGTCGCTTAGTCATTTATTACATACTATCATTTTTTTTTTTTTAAATATATATATATATATATATATATATATATATACATCTCGCTATACATTTGGCGTCCGACATGCTTTAAATTTGCATTTAATCTGGCATCCACCGATATTTGACGTCCGTATACGGACGTCAAATAGCCTAAGACCAGGAACGTGCCCCCACACCTCAGTCCTGCCCCCTGTCAAAAATAAGGTGGAAGCAAAATTTACTCGGTTTTAACTGATTTTGGGTATCAAAAGTTCGGCGAAGTACCGCCAGAGGCGCTGCTCTGTGTATATCATCCGCAAAGTATATTGCAATTTAATTCTGGCATCTAATGGCTTCCGGCCGATGGCCTTGTATTGTCCGTCATTTCGTGCAGACGTATTCGTGGCGTTCGGACGTCCATAGCGTATTGAATTTACAACGAGTGCTCGAAGCCAACGAATACTGAATCTCGTTTTGAAGAAAGGTAAGTAACTTTATAATTTACTAGCGGCCCGTCCCGGCTTCGCACAGGTTTGTATAACTTTAACTATATGCTCAGCGCACGCCACGGAAGGCCTCAGAAACGATACTTTTCCCCCGTTTTTAAAACATTTTTGGTTACTGCTCCACAACTATAGGACCTAGCGTGATATTATATAGCCTATGTTACTTCTGAATAATGCAGCTTTCTAATGGTGAAAAAATTATTGCAATTGGTCCAGTAGTTTTTGAGTTTATTCATTACAAACATACAAAAATACAAAAATACAAATCTTTCCTCTTTATTATATTAGTATAGATGTATTACCTTGCCTGCAAATTAATATCATTTTGTTACATTTCATATTTTATCAAATAGGTAAGTACTTGTAAATCAACCATAATAGTTGAAATTACACCTACTTATAAGACGATCTTATAATTTTATAAAAATTGTTTATTTTGTCGTGACTAGTGGATGTAGTGAATAGGATTGAAAGGGGTGAGTTATGAATTATGATACTTATTATGATATTTATAAGAGGGCGACCTAGGCGAACATTAGACACACATTATATTAATACACATTACAGTGGAAACCCTAAACACCACAGTTATCACACCAAACAATAAATTTTGCATCCCAGTCTTACCTACTTAATAAAAAAAATATCAGTCTTACTGCTGAGTGCTCGTCGCATCGAGTCGGGTCTTCGGTCTTTTACGAGCTCGGGCACCCGAGCAGTGCTCGAGCTCATAAAAGACCGAAGTAAAGATCACACCATTACATCTTACATCCCACTCTCACTCGTTGGACAAATAACTAGTCTCACTACTCGCCGTATCTCTGCCCGCGGTCAACGAACTTGGCCACTGCTCGGGTTGTCGTGGGGTATCTCGCTCGCGTGATTATGGCTAGATTTTATTTTCTTCTCTCTCTACCAACAACTTTGTGTATGATCATTCTAATCTCAAAAAGTAATTCCATCGATTTTAATTTAGTAATTTATCAATAATAGTTAGGGTGTTTTTTTTTTTTGTATAATTAATATAAATTTTATTTTTGTTTGCCGGCCAAGCAAATTGGATAAAACAACTGCGTATAATTTTTATTGTGGAATGTATCAAATAAGAATAAATTGGTCGTGGGAGTAGGCAGAGGTGGTGTTGGAGTTTGAAACCCCTCCCCGAAAAAAAATATTGGTGTCCATATGATTTATTTATTTATTTAAAATACTTTATTGCACAAAATTACAAAATAAAATTGTACATAGGCGAACTTAATGCCTTAGGCATTTTCTACCAGCTAACCTTTGAGAGAGTGGAAGATTATGCATAGGGTGCAAAAGCAAATAGATAACAATTTAAAAGACATATAGCGAATAGTATATAAACTACTTAAATATTACATGTAAATACTTAAACATACACTCAATACATAATATACTACTTATATAAATCATACAATATAATACATATGATTGTTTAGATATAATAGGTAATATTGACGATGACTTTATTTTTATACTAAATCATGGCTTCGCCCGTGGCCTGTTTAATTTTATTATGAAATAATATGCCAAACAAACATTTGGTGGGATTTTAAGCCAAATTAATAACTTAATCGAACGCTTGCATAGATAGGTAGGAACCTGGGTAGAATTATTATTTCTTTACTTGCATTCGTAAGTAGTAATACGATTTAAAGGCTTAGCCTATGTCGCATCAAAACGAAATCTCTGTTAATGTAATGATTAAATTAAAAAATGGCGACGAATGTACCAATTTTATTGTGCAGTTCGAATGACAGCTGGTACATTCGACGCCATTTTTGATTTTAATCGTTACATTACGTTAACAGACACTTGGATGCAACCGGCCCTTAGGGTGAACTATCTAAACTAATATTAAAAAGTAAAATATTAGTTTTTTTTATGTTTTAGTGTGGCTGTATGAATATAAAAAATACTTACCTATCCAATTTAAATAACTGAAATACTAATTGGCTTCACACAGCACAACAATGATTTATTAATTTGGTAAATATTTACAATATGACATTAGAATATTTATTGATTATTCGACTTCATTCTAAAAGATGTATCAATAGGTATAATAAAGTCAAAATAATTACTTAATAAATCTTCCGATTTCATTCTAAAAGATGTATCAATAGGTATAATAAATTCAAAATAATTACTTAATAAATCTTCCAATGTCATAAAGTAAAATTATACCAATAATTTAAGCAGTAAGTAAATTTCAGTTCTACTGCAGTGATCATCGCAGGAACTTGCCTTCTTAATTAAAACTAATAAACTGATTTTGAATTAATTAAAATGAAAGTATGTATGTATGATGCTTAAAGGTAATTAATTGTAAACAGTATGTTAGTTCTAATTAAGAAGGCAAGTTAGTTGGTTTTATGAATATTTTTGTGGACTAAAATTTATTTACCGCTTATATTAACTATTATTCTGTATTTTAACATTTTATATTTGTTTAGTTCTTCATTCAGCGTCTATACGTTCAACATGACCGAACCACCATGACATACCTCTATCAATATTTGATACAACATCAACAACCGTTCTACTTCTTTCTCTCAATACATAACTTTCTATACATGTTTCACATCCATACTTAAGTCTCGGGAGCAGAAAACTAATTTTCCTGGCTGTTAGGGAAATAATGCTATTGCGCATAATATCATTAAATGGACCATTTACCTTATTTCTCGCATTCACTATCTCCATCCATACATCTCTATCTTACTGTGTTTTGTACAATACTTCCCAGATATAAAAACTCATTTGTTTAACATTCATTCCACATAAATTTTACATTCACTTGCATTCTCGCATATTTCAAATACCATTAATTTAGCCTTCTGTATATTTATTTGTAATCCTTTCTTCCTACATATTTCATTCATTACCGACAAAGTTTCTTGTTGTTTTTTATTGTGATACTTTTTAAAGTATTTTTTTGTTTAATTATACTGGATAGTTTTTTATTTTACTTTTTATTATTGAATATTTTTTTATATAATGTACCTACTTAGATATTGGAGTTCCTTATTTTCATTAATGATATTGTGCAGGTGATACCCAAGGAATGTCTCGTCGTTCTTTTTGCCGATGATGTAAAGCTGGCAACATCCGTACAAACTCAGCAGGATTGTGAGCGGTTCCAGCAGTGTATACATCAGATATACCAATGGAGTATCGAGAACTGTCTTGATCTGAACATAGAAAAATGTTCAATTATGACTTTTTCTCGATCCCAAAGTCGTATCAGTTACCCTTATACGCTTGAGAAAGCCCAGCTTACGCGCATTTTGGATACGGTCCGGGATCTCGTTCAGCAGTGATCTATTATCCCGCACTCATATAATCAAAATGTGTGCAAGAGCTAGAAAGAACTTAGGATGGGTAATGAGGCAAACACGAGACTTTTCTGATCCTGGAACCCTGGTAGTGTTGTACAAGTCAAATGTCCGGAGCATATTGGAGTTCAACTCCATTTTATGGAATCCGAGGGTAGGTACATACACCCTCATGGTAGAAAAGGTGCAGAAAATGTTCTTAAGATGTTTGTATAATAAGACTTATGGGTACTATCCATTTATGTATCCTACTTTGTTTCGATTGGGTATGCTCAACTTTAATTCGTTAGCAGTTCGTCGTAATAAGGCTTTAGTGTTATATATTTTAGATATATTAAGGGGAAAAAGTTACATACCTACTATATTACAACAATAATCTGTTTGTACCAGATAGGTACCTGCGCGCTCGCGGCAATACACTGTTTGCTGAGGTAAGGGCTCGCACACATCTCTTTCAAAGTGCACCAATTCCCCGCGCAATCAGTTTTATGAATAAAATCGTACAGAACTGTAAGGAGTTTGATATATTTGCTTTATCTGAGACTGAGACGAAAAGAGTTGTCCTGAGGTACTTGGAGCCATTATAATTTAAAGAATTGTATTAGTTAGATAATTCTGTAATGTACAATTTTTCTATTAAATAAATAAATAAATTTATAAAGTGTCCTAGTATTGTGTGACTGTTTTGCATTATATTAAATAGATTTTAATAAATGATTATTTTTTCTTTATTTTTATTACTCACCTTATGGAAGTTTATATGCAATATAAACTATTATCAAAATTTTACCAACTCCCACACTTGTCGTCGAATTGCTGACTAAACAATAGACTGATGTTCGCATTAACTATTATTTCTTCTGTGGCATTACTCGCGTATGTCAGTAGCTTGACTTACCAGGGGGTAAATTACGAACTATGATCGTCTTCGGCAACAAGATTTTAGTAAAATTAAATTTCTTGTCGCGGAAGACGATCATAGCTTGTAATTTACCCCCATATGGAAATATCAGTTTTATTCCTTTGAATATAGAGTTTAAATTCCAATACTCATATATAATCAAATATGAAGAATTTGTTTATTCAAGATGGCGGCATTATTAAAGCCAACCAAATAAAACTATAGGTCTATCGGAATAGAACTGATATTTTTATATTTTATGCGCCTAGCTAGACGCCCAAACACAAAATATACCTGCTATAATATTCAGTGAATTCAAATTGTATTCAAACTAAATGGAGCTCTAATGTGAATGTGTTTAAAATATTTGGCGAATAAACAATATACATGGGACCTCGCTTAAACTGATTTTATGATAGACGCCACTAAAATGTAAAAATATACTCAAATATACATGTAATATACGAGGAAGCCAAAATGACCATGAAATGAAATGGGGTTTAAAAGGCTTTAAAATTGTATGTATGTTAGATAAAAATGTATATAATAAAAAACACAATATTTCGAAATAATATTAATACTACTGAATTAGTACTCTAAATATACGCCAATATTCATTAACAAAATCAAAATAAATCCACTAGAAATGGTGGACGTCATAATAATGGAGTTGGAAAGGACGCCAAAAATGTATCGGGATGTATATATATATATATATATATATATATATATATATATATATATATATATTTATAGTGTTTAAAGACCTTGATGTATTTAGGACAAACCCCTATACAGCTGCTAACATATTTGTACTATTTTTTATTTGATTTATCTCACCGACAAAGCCCATTTACAGCTGCAATTTTACTATAAATTTTATATTGAAATACATAAATAGCATCTAAATTTTTATTTTATTTCTTATTGTTTGTACATTTGATTTTCTGTTATATAGCTTTTGTATTTTATATGTACTTTTTGGTTACTAGCTGTATCATTGTTATTATTTTTCATATTTGTTTGTATTTCATTTGATTAGTTATTTTGTTATGTATGACGATAACCAAGTGTTCTGTATTGTACCTATGGTGGAAATAAAGATATGAATGAATGAATATGCCAAATAGACTGATTAGATTTATTTTGTCTAAATCGTGCCCTAACCTCAGTGAACGCCTCTGGGGTCTGTGAGACCCCACGTTGTATTGCACGCAGCTAAAACGTAAGTGCTATTTTTTTTTGTATTTACAGGGCTTTTCATTGTTTTTTGTGTTATATTTTAAATTATTGTATCTTGAGCCTGTAGCAGTCCGCTGCTGGACACGGCCATTACCCAAAGCGTTTTTTTATTAGAAATAAAATTACAAAAACAAATACAGTTTTGCTTCATTGAAACCAGGACAGGCCCTACTAGTATAGAAATTATAATAACAGAGCTCGAAGAACTTCTTGGTTTATTTGTATACGACAAAGACTACTTGTGGGCCTCTGATGGAACAGGCATAGAAGCATTTTATTATGTCGTTTTCTTAGTAAGTAATTTACAATTTGACGACATGCTTACTAGAAATATACCATGAATTTGTAAATTTGAAAAAAAAAACCCTGTGGATAATGTCTAAGCTCTTGGCTCTAAAAACTTCTTGGTTTATTGGAATACGACAAAGAACTACTTGTGGGCCTCTGATAGAACAGGCATAGAAGCATTTCATATTATCATGTCGTTTTATTAGTAAGTTATTTGTAAATTGACGAGATGCTTACTAGAAATATAACATGAATTTGGAAGTTAGAAAAAAAAAAGTCTGTAGATACTGTCTTCTAAAACAATAAGCTCTTGGCTCGTAGAACTTATTGGTTTATTAGTATACGACAAAGAACTACCTACTTTTGGGCCTCTGATAGAACAGGCATAGAAGCATTTCATTTTTTTCTTAGTACGTAATTTACAATTTAACGACATGCTTACTAGAAATATAACATGAATTTGGAAGTTTGAAAAAAAAAGTCTATAGATAATGTATAATATGGCAATAAGCTTTAAGAAACTTAGGATTAAGACTCAAAGAGAATTATTTGAAGAATATAAAACAGAAATAACAGAAATGAAAAACGCCAAAAAAATATTCGTTATCTTAGAAAAATTGTCGAAGAAACGAAATCAGAGTGCCCAATTCGTGCTCACAGATTCAAATTTGTATTTGTCCTAGAACAATGGACAGAAAAACCTTTTTTATGTTTTTTTTAATATTCTATTGTATATTATAATGTAAGGGATAATACAATGTTAGTAATGATATAATATATATATTTGGCTATTAAGTTAAAATATTCCATTATTTTTGTAGGTAAAAAGGTGATATTTTGTTTTTGATAAATTGTTTATTATTTTAAATTTTCATCCTATTAAACATTAGAATATGAATATATAATAAATTTAATTGAAATAAATCTGTTATCTGAAGGTTAAATTATACACTGACGTGACACTGGCAGAAATGTATAAGTTGCACGAGTTGCCATAATAAGAAGAAAAATAAAGTAGCAGTTTTTTAAACTGTACCTAGAGAGATAACACAGAACTCCATGGTACATTGATCTTAGCCTTTTCCAGTACCTTTGCCAAATATTAAGAGAGAAAAAAAAAAAAAAACAGAAATGTAAACAAACATTGTGAATATTTGTGAAGATTTGAGGGTAGCCCGAAGACTGTAGACGCGTGTGTCTATTACAGTTGTCAAATTTAATTTTATTGAATATTATTGTGCAAAAGTGTACTAATTTTGTAGAATAAGCATTCGTATAGTAATATTGAGTGTGAGAGGTGTAGTATTTACGCAGTGATCTTGGTTTTTGTGCTATCTCAACGAATCCCTTTATCTTCAGTAAAATGGCGGTACCCATTTTACTGTTGATTATTTCTTCCTCCTTCACTTGACACTGGCATCACTATACCGTATGCTTGCATACGGTCATGTGGCCATTCCTAATTCTAACCTAGTCCTTTCCCTATTCCTTTTCATCCTATTATCCCACTTTTACCGTACATATTCATAACTTTATAAATATACCCACAAGTCATTGGCAAAATTATGCGTAAAGCGTAGAAGGCCATACCTACAGTTAAAAGAAGAATATTTGTGAAAGAAAACATTTGGTAATTTTAATTTTTATGGTAAGAGCCTTTTTAGTTGCAAGCATGGTTACAATTACAACATTTGTAGGAAAGAAATATTGGGTATTCACTTAACATATAGAGAAATACACTTACAAACAGGAAATATGAATTTAACTTGTAATAACCATTTCTGGGAATAAAACTAAAACTACTAATAAGATATTGATGTTAATATACAGAAAATTATAGACCTGGGTAAATATACATAATTAACAATATTTCTTGAATTATTTTGTTTTAGAAGTTTTTGCAGCACGGATTTTCCTATTGATTTGTATTTCAGGCTGAACCGGTGGATGTTTGGCAGCCAATTCACTTAAGTGGGCAGCAGAAGGCAGGCAATGTTTTTGAACATTTGGCAATTTTAAGTAGTCTTTGCCATCTTGGGACCAACAGTTATTAAGACCATATAATTGTCGGCCTTCAATGAAAATCTGCCTCCGAGTTGGTATCATGAAGTCAGCTAGTGATAAACCAGAGCCCTTAAGACTCTTTTTGGCCTGCTAAATACTGACTCGGATATCCTCACCTTGAAATTTTACCAGAATTGGACGGGGTTTGTCCGGCTCAATTTGTTTTCCAAGCCGATAGCTAAAACTTATGTTACTTGGTGTACAATGCTGATGTAACCTGTTGGACAACACATTACAAATAGTATTGGGAGTGCTTTCACCAACTTCTTCTTTTATACCCTGGAATATAATAAACTTACGCCGGCTTCTGTTCCCAATATCTTTAGCCATAATAGCGACACTATTGATTTGGGCAGTGACCGTGTTTCCCGTACAAAGTCCTTAAAAGTATTGAAATTCTTAGCCAATTGCGCCCTTGAAATTGAGGAGAGAGATGCAGATGAAAAGTGGGCTTCAAAGGTCTTCATGGTCCTCTCAAATTTGTCCTCCAGGCCCAAAAGTTTTGACATTGGCTCAACTTCCATAATGTTGATTGTTTTGGAGTAAATAATGTTGAAAAACAAAAAGGCAGGGATGTGCTTAAAGTAATTTACACTTTCATTTATTTTTCAATGCTTTAATATTAATATAATAATTAATTAAAAATATAACAATTCAAAAGAGTGTTTTTTTCTGCCTACCCTACAATCTATTATTAATTTTATTCACAAAAGTTCCAGTATTTAATTATATGTTATTATAAATTATTTGTTGTTTTTTCTTCCGCAAGGAGAATAGTTTATTAGATAAATGTTAAAAATATGATATAAAATAAACAGGTTTTTATATCATATTATTAAAACACAATACAGTCACTCAAATTATAATATTTACAAAAGGAACAAAATTATTTATAATAATAATAGGCTAAAAAACACAATAAATATAAAAAACAAAAAGGAACAAAAAATAACACAACGAAAATGACAACAATTCCACAATAATCTATAATAATAATAGTCAGATTTAACTAATAAAAAAATTACAAAAAAATCCACTCTTTTTAACAAAAATAAAGAATATCGAAAATGACGACCACAAATCTATGTATACGAACAAGCTGCCGCTTTCTTTAGATATTAATATAAAGATACATATATATACTCTATGGCAGTCGCAGAAAACATTTTTTTCGTTTGTTTGAATGCATGCAACTCGTAATGCAAAATTACAAGAAATCCATACTAAAATTCATAGACAAAACAATAAATGCGCGACCGTGCGTGACGGAAATTTCGCCAATTACTCGTAATACCATTTAAAAAATGACAGCTGTCATCCCATACAAAGGTGATCGTCGAAAACGGAAAAAACGTACGCAAAATTCGGACGGTGAACGTGTCAAAACTCGGAATAAGGCCCCTGGGGCCTTAGAGAAATTTCATTCCATTGGCCTTCAAGCCAACGGTAAGCGTGAGCAAGAATCGCCAATTTGGGTAGAGAATTAAAAGCGAGAGGCACTCTGGCTTAGGAACGAATGAAACCGGTCATTTCGTTCACTATTTTCCAGACAGCAGCTGTCATTTGGACTTAGCAAATTTTTGGAAATTTCGTATTTCATAAACATGTAACGAAATATTACATTTACGGTGTTTTATTAAGTTGTTAATAATAAAATAAGTACACCAAATAATATTACGACGGAAAAAAATACATAGATACGGAAACATGCAGTAAAATTGTTGATTTCTTGATGATGTAAGTATATAATTTTGTAATTTGTAAGTATCTCGTCTTGTAACTAAATACATTATAATTTCTTCACATCGAATTGTAGCCCGACTATTAGCGATGTAATACCTAATCAAATAGTTTGTTGCTACAAAGATTAAGCTGTTTTTGTAACTACTTTAAACGTGTGTGATATGTTATGATAAATAAGTTAGCATTTGTCTAGATTAGCAGCATTTAGTTGTTAGGAAATGCATTTTTCGGCAGAACAACATGCTGAGCATTATTTTACAATATTTAAGTACCTATTATGAGTATATTCGTGAGTTTGATTCCCAAACATGGCCTACATATTGATATTAATAAATGTATGTAATAAGATACTATTTTTGATTTTAATAAATGTCTTTGTTATAGGTGTGGCCAGACACAAGTGGAAAGTAAAAAAAAATGGAGCCCCTAGAGTATAGCTAGAGTATAAAGCATGAATGGACTAAAGTGCCCTATAAAAAACTAATTTACAAAAAAGGGGTAATTAATAGACCAACTAAAGCAGTAGTTGGCCAACATATTGGAAAAGCTGGCCTTTAGTTTATATTATTGAATTAAAACAATGGATTAGAGATTATCAACTTTTTTTTCATATATATTTCCTATAATATCCCTACCAAACATAGTGCATTACTTGGTTAGACTGTAGACTTTAAAACTACAGTTTTAGGTCACAAGTTTAAACACCGATGTGTACCAGCGCATTTATTTATTAACACTTATTGCCTCAAAGTTAATATTGTGAAAGACAACTGTGTCATGTACCATATGTGTTTTTGTATTGGGTAGGTGGGTATCTTGGTAACAGCATTTTAGTATTTATCACAAAAGAGGCTATAAACCCTACATAAAAAATACAATGTATTAGTTTTTTTTTTCTGGTACCTACACTATAAGCTAGAGAGTATATTAGAACAGCGAGTAAAAAATATAAATTAAAAAATGGATTAGAGAAAATCAACTTTTATTTCTTTATATTTCTTACAATATCCCTAGAGAACATGGTTTCCGACTTGGTTAGACCATAGGACTAACAGTACAGTTATAGGACTAACAGTACAGTTTTAGATCTAACTTCAATTGCCGGTGTGTACCAATCAGTTATTGTTTAATTAATGTTCTAAAAAAAAATGTTTGACAACCCACGAAGTCAAAATATTGTGTCTATACAAATACCACTATGAGCTTGCCACTTGATTGGTAGACTGAGAATACCATTGGTCATGATAACTTATTGACACTAAACTATCCGCAATGTACCCAGAGACATTCTAAACTAACATAATTAAGTATGATCATTGGTATTTTACCAATGAAAATAATTTTTGATAAAAAAGATATAAAACATCACTCCAGCCTAAACACTCAACCAAGTTTTCTTGAATAAGAGGATTAATGTTTCTGTTATTTTACATATAATTTCATTTTCAAAATATTAATTATATAAACTATAAACTTAACAATTACTTAGATGTTTTTAAGGTGGTCTGTAGATTAAATAAATTTCAAATCATTATATATGCACTCGGGTAACTTATAAAATATAATTAACTGCCATATTGTATGGGCTACAGTTTAAAATTTTAATTCTGGATATGGTAAGTATATATTTATGGAATGTATTAATATTGTGTAGATATCTAAAAATATACACATGTCATATATTTTTTTGTAAAATAAACTACTTATATTTTATGTAAAATGAAGGTTCTATTCATTTTACATAAAATATAAGTAGTTTATTATATATCATTAATAATTACCCTATTCCTCCTCAACATTAAACCTTATTTCATGCCCTGCATATGCACAGTTACCTCATTTAACTTCAAAATGTGTAGGTATATAAATTTAGATTATAAATTATGTATTGGTAATTAAATGACTCAACTTATCCTATGTGTGTTTTATATTTATAATTCTTTCTAAATATATCCTTAGTATTATACATTACTATTAACTTAACAATAAACTTTTATTATTTTTTATTAAATTCATATAAAATATATGATTTTAAATTTATAAGCATTAAGACTGTGTTCCTGAAGCCATTTATTTATTACCTATGTTTAAAGTGTTTTCTATTTAAGTGTCAATATTCTCATATAACTTTCATTTTTAATCAAAATTGATATACTTATGATCAGCAAATAGGTAACATTGGAATGGTAGTACCCTTCAAGTTGCTTTTTGGTTGCTGATGTAAATTAAAAGTAATAGGTGCCTTGTGGGATGGAACATGTTATATTTGTTATCTATTAATCTGTACTTTGTACCATATGTGGTTGTGTTAGTTAGGTACCTCAGCTTTAGAAGATTAATGGAACATATCCAAGGCACCTTTATTATATTTCACAAAGGGACTATAAACTTACCTACTTAAAAAATATAATAACGTATTAGGAGCATTGTTTTTGGTACCTACACACAGAATAAGCTTATAGCTTAGTTTATGACTAGAACAATTTATGTAAAGAAAATCCTACTTAATACCTATTATTGTTAATCCAGGCCCTTGTTTGAATTAGGTCTTAAAGGCACTCTTATAGTGATTAGATATTTATAAAAATTATCTTGCCATATTTACAAGTAATATTGACAATTCCTATTTTTAGTCTAAAAACTTGTTATATTAGTTTATTAAGATAAGCTTTTGAAGTTGTCCTTAAATTCGACACATCAATATCCTATATAAAAATATCGACTTTATTTTTAAAACTTTGGGACGATTTTTTATTGAAGCAGTAATAATTTATTAATCTATTCTCTCTGTAGTAACAACTTTAATAAAATTAAGACATACAAACAAACATTCCTATGACAAAAACTTTAAAAAATGTATATATCGAACAAGCCGTGAGCCTATTCCAGACAGAATTGAAATCGTCAACTTTTTTTTCCGTTGTCCTTACGGAATATGGAAAATTTGGTGTTTTCTCTACCAATCCTATACAAACAAATGTCAAATATTTTCCAGAGTGAGTCTGGCTTACTATAGATTCTATGGAATTGCCACTTCTCTACCAATTTTTCCGTCCAATTTCAAGGCCTACTGACAACTGTCAAAATTTATACTTATTTGACTGAGAGCGATTCCATCGATGGAATGGAGTGTAATTTCTCTAAGGCCCCTGTATAGACTTTGGCAGGTGACGGCGTACCTCACGCCTACTGTCACTGTCAAAATACATACGTTTTTGACTGAGGCGACGCGACATGTCGCCTCACCTGCTTTTTCTCTAGAAGAAGTATTAAAAGTATATAAATTTGTTTTCGTGAAAAATGAAAAACAATTTTTTAGACAAGAAGTCCCTATTTTTTTTTTTAGTTTTTTTTTAATATTGCACAAATTTAGTACAAATGCGTGCTTAATGCCGCTAGGCATTCTTTACCAGTCAAAGCTTTGGGACCAATTAACTTCACAAAGTCGACTTACCGGCCTCGTTACCACCGCTCATACTGATGCAAAAACCGTCAAGTGACCTAGTCATGTTTCGGCTTTAGTCTGTGGGTTCACCGGTTTTCAAGAGACTAATGCGTTGATATGTCATCGAGGTGGTAGTCTACGTTCAGGTAGTAACTACGAAACGGCAGTTTGTTTAACTAAATCAGCTGCAATAAATAGACTTGTAATAGAAATCCGTCTTTGTTGCCGCCCATTTCGTAACCACATCATTATGGTATAATGGTAGCGATTAATTCAGTTAAATAATAATTTATTGATGGACCCCATTCATGGATTTTGAAGGTCTGTTTACTATCATGTACAAACAAAATCACATGCCGTGGTCCACTATATATACATATATATTTTGCCTGTATTATATTTATATTGATATTAGGTGAGTCTCAATAACTTTGCAAGGTCGACTTACTGGTCCCGTTACCACCAGATACAAAAAAAACAAGTAACCTAGTGATGTTTCAGTTTTAGTCTGTAGGTTCACAGATTTTAGTAGACTTTTGCACCGATTTCTTATCAAGGTGGTAGTCTCCTTTCTGGGTACGGTTACGAATCCGCTTCATTTATCCTGCATAGTGGGATCGAAATATTGTCAAACATCAATGTATTGAATAGACTTTCATAGACTCTGTAGGTGAGCTTACCATCAGGTAGTTACAAAGTAACATGCCGCGCGTGCTCTCTATAATTTTTGTTTTATTTAAATGTTGTCTATTCTTTAGGTATCTATATAAAAAAACTTCGAGAACGAATGCTGATGCTTACATAGAAAAAAAGGAAGGTAAAAGCAAATAAAGTTTTGTTTTTGTTTCGGATTTAAATTTTAATATTGTTATGGCTAGTATAGTTTTAATGAGTGCAAAAATGCATTTAATTTAAAAAAAAAAGCGATTTTTGATTATTTTTTTCTAAATTAATCGATATTTGTAAATCGATTAAATTATTTATTTATCTTCACGCCAGGTCCCTTACGGGGTAGGCAGAGACAACCGAGCGCCACTTGTCTCTATCTCTACATTCTTCTTTTGCCTCGTCCACAGTCATAACTCTTCGCATACATGCACGCCGATTTCGGAGACTTTTAACTGCACCATATTTTAGAACCTTTTCAATCTGATCATGGTAAATGTGTCTTGGTCTCCCACGGCCACGTTTACCCTTCACCTTACTTTTATATATCACGCAACAATATATCGATTATATTGTTGCGTGAAAATATCGATTATTATTTAATCGATTTTTTTCTTGAGATGTTACATCCCTACACTGAATATAAGTCAATCGGCCGTCCTTTTAGGGGCCTTAGTGAAAAATCAGGCGAGGCGACGTGTCGCGTCGCCTTCAATCAAATCAAAACTGTATAGACTTGCACATTCTGTGACAGCGTACCTTACGCCTACTGTCACTGTCAAAATACATATGTTCTATGCCCTGGGCATAGAGCAACGCGGCCTCCGTAGAGCCCGGAGGGGTAGCCATACGCATGATTTCGCCTCTGTCAAATCACAGGCACAAAAGTGCCTGTGCGTTATAATAACCAGTTGTAAACGGATTTTTTGCCAGGCCTAATCTACCTCTCAATAGAACGCGACTAGTCAAAATTGCTAAGTTTTTGATGCAAAAAGAGGTCTACGACATTAAATTTTCAAAAGGATGGTGTTACTTTTCATACGCAAGGTACACAAGTAATATTATTTGTAATTAATATTCTTTTATCAAAGTAAACGTAGTTTTACATAAAATTCACAAAAACGTCTATTATAATCTGTCGATCGATCAAACGACCGACAGGGGCTTTACCAAAGAGCCAATCGACAATCGAATCGAAATACCCATCGAAAGCTAAATGTATGGTATTTGACGTTTCTCGTCGATCAGGCTCTACCCATAGAGTAAAATTCCTATACATTTTTATCGATCGATGCGGCGATTCGATTGACGATCGTGTTCTTTGGTCAGGCCCCAGTTTTTCACACTCCCATTCAAAAATTGGATCAGTCGACCTACAAATCCAACATTTGGCCGCCTCGCTTTAAATTAGTGTTATTCGCGTCGCATTAGCAATTTCATATCGATAAATGAATCAGGTAACATTGAATAATCATATCATCATATCATCACGGATGCCTTACGGCGCCCGAGACCGCCTAGACGGCCCCAGGGTACCCAGCGGAGGGGTTTTAATCCCACCTCGTCGTAGCCGGTGGTATGAGTCTACACCGAACAAGTGGCTAGCTCGTCGCGACGTTTGAATAGACTCAATAACATAATATAAACAGTTTCACAAGTTGGTATAGTGGTGTTCCACTCCGCGCTTTAGGTATGAAGCTACCAGTACCCGGCCGTACCCCCGGATGGGATTTTTGAGGGCTACTGCAGTGGACTGCCGCGCACCGGCCGAGTCACACGTTTGTATGATACTCACGCGCTTGTCGCGATATTTAATATTAACTAAAATGAGGTCTAAACCTTATTGTGCCACATTCGGTTGCTTAAATAATAGTAACAAGGATCCGGACCTTACGTTTTTTATACTTCCAAAGGACCTCAAAAGTTAAATAAATCCACGCCTACCACGGTTATTATAAGGCAAGTAGGGTCGGGTCGGGAACAGTGGCTCGGATTTTTTTGGACATCCAAATTATGAAGAAAAAGTTGAATTAACGAGTTGGAATTCACACCCAACATGCTTTGGTTATTAAATATTTTCCCAGCATTATCACTTTCTCAATAAATACAATATATAAGTTGTTAGACAATGTTTTTTAAAAAATGGGAAATGAGCCACTGTGTACCGGTACTGGGCTACTGTGACTCGACCCTGTAGTACACAGAGACTCTAATAGTACACAGTGGCTCGACAATAATAATATTCAATTAAAACTATGATTTGCATTCAGTCGTGTTTATTTCTTTAAGTCAGAATCATCTCCCAGCCTAATATTCATCAACATCAATCACAAAAAAGTAATAAAAAATAATAATGATATTAAATCAATTGAGATCAACCTTAACAATTGAGATCAACGTTTTTTCTTACATCGTTTGTTTTTCGAGATCTAACAACTTATAAATTGATCCTTTTTATTTCAATTTCAAGCAAGTAACATAATTATTATAATGGCGTTGAGAAGAAATTATCCAAAAAATAACAACAAAAAAATATAACTAGTACAATCGAGTGCAAAAGGGTTTCTTTCATATTTGTTTCTACTTATTAGAAAAAATACAGTCTTGTTATTTATTGCGATGCAATGTTAATTGTTATAAGTCTTTTGCTACACAAATATGAATAATCACCACAAAATACCGAGATCAACTAACGAGGTACTGAAAATGAAAAGTCTTACAAATCAAAATAACATTCTCCAATAGAAATAATAATAAAGCAACAATAAAATATACTTAAAGATACAAATTATAAAACACAAATGATTTCTTCTTCATGAAAAACTAAAATAATCAACAAAAAGAACCATGGTACAATTAAATCGCGCAAGTGTTCTTGCAAACAAATCAAAATATTTTAAAAATTAACAAGCTTAATTAGGTAGTAAGTAATATTTGAAGTTCAACGTAGTTTCAAAGAAGACAAATCAAGTGGAAAGCAATACATTGGCCTGGAGGAAGTGCCAACCATGGATGGTTTGGGTAAAATATACTTAATATCATTCTCTTTAACTATAGAAAGATCAGGTTTATCTGGTACGTGGAATCTGTCCGTTCCGGGTTTGCGTCTAAGAAAAGATATATAATATTCCAAATCCTTGTTTCTACCTTCCAAGACCTTCCCGATATACAAAGATCTTAGTATTTTTGTTAGAAATTGCACTATGATATATTCTCCTTCAAGTGCTGGGCGAGGCAATGGTTTTGTTAGATGGATGTCTGTCAACGCAAACATTTCATTTTCATCATCATCTTGGTAATAGTCTGCTTCATCACTATATTCTTCTGAACACATAATGGCTTGCATATTTATAAAAATATAAAATAAATAATATTAACCCATTAATTACTACATAATAAAAATAAAAAAAATATCCACTATGTCCCGACTCTGTCCCGGCCCGAAGGTTCCCATAACACTGGCAGCATTACCTCTTTGTACTGCCAGTGATATCCTTTGTTTAAAGAATAATCCGGACCGGGAATCTCCAGTGATCTCATTTAGAAGAGCACATAGCTTTTTGCTGAATTCCTTGGCTTCAGAGCCCCAAACCCCAGTTGTCTCCACAGCAAATGGAACAAATAAATAATCAGATTTTAAATTTTGATATTTTGTATGTTTCGCCTTGGCTGCGGCCTCAGCAGCCGCCCCTGCTGAGCCTACACAGGCTTGAAGATGTGATGCCGCAAATGTATCAACACAAGTGACGTCCCAGATAAGGCTTCGCCCTCTCTGCCACGGCACGGTTTTCCATCTATTCTACTTAACCCACGGGGCTCAATAATACAGGGGACGTTTGCTGAAGTCAGAGCACGGCGAACAATGTCATTAAGTTCTTCTGAATCTGTTAGCTTTATTTCTCTGTCCTCTTCTTCTTCTTCGTCGCTTTGAAATACTTCTCGAATGGTTTTCTTCTTTTTTGGCGCTCTATCCTCTTTTGCTTTTTTGTCGCTCTGCAATACTTTTCGAACCGTTTTGTTTTTTTCTGAAGCTCTTTTTTGTTTCACAGCTATTTTCTCTTTTTCTATTATGAGTTTCTCTGGCGTGTCAGTTGCGATCATGCTACGACCAGCTTTTCGTCGTTTTCTGTTAGTGTTTCTGGGTCCGGCTTTCACAGGATTTCTAAATGCAAAAGGCGATATAAAAGAAGTTGAAGCTGTAGCTGTTAGTGGTCGGGTTATTTGAGAATTTATTGAGTCTCCGGAAATATTAGAGAAAGGTAAACGTGGAGGAGTCGTGCAAGTTTCAACTGACTGTACTTTATTTTCAGATGTTTGAGATTCTTGATGTGATGGTTGAAGTATTTCAGAATTAGTAGTGTTGGTAGTGTCAACTTGCACTAAATCCACAGGGCTCTTGTGTAACAACCGTGATATAACTTGACATGCCTGAACTTGAAGTGTTGCTGGTTTGATATTTACAGATATAGTTGTTTCATTTAAAATTGACGAAATCGCATTATTCAGATCATTTTTAAATTTTGGTGATGTGGGCTCATGAGAACTTGAACTTGATAATACTGCCGAGTCCTTTGTAGTATGAATTATTTCATATAAAATCGTTAGATCTTCTGAAGATAATTCGGTTATTTGATTGGTTTCCGGTTCATTTGACTGAGTTTGCGAGAATGAGATTCCAGATATTTCCATTGTCAAGTTGAACTGAGATAAATGTGGACGCTTCTCGGGAACAATTGGAGTAGTATAAGAAACACCTACATCTCGAGGGGCGCAGTCTGGGCAAGGCCGGTCAGTTACGGAACTCGGTAGATAATCGTCGTCTGTAAATATTAGTCTGTCAAAAGGATGTATTCCACATTTGGCAAATGATTTTGTAATATTTAAAGGAGTCATAGCCTTTTGGAAAGCAATACCAATAATTTCTCCCAAGTCGTAAATCGTAATAGGCCTGCCTGGATGCCTCATGAGCCAAGAGTCAATGGCGGCATTGTAGTATACCTTGAAAGGGCCATATATCCCCACATCTAGAGGCTGCAGCTTGGCCGAAGTATGAGGGTGCAAAGTGAGAATATTAACTCCCGCGTCTTTAGCCATATTTAATGCGTCTAAACAAAGATGGGATTCATGATTGTCCATGATCAGGATGCATGGATTGTCTTTAGATGAATTGGCGTGCTTTATGAAATGTTTCATAACTGCCGGAAATATAGCACTATTCATCCAGCCTGTAGGCGCAGCTAGCCCGAGAGTACCAGCTGGCGTGTTTTTAATCATATGCTCCTTGAAATTTTTTCTTGGAAAAACCATGACAGGCGGTAAAGCATTGCCGCTCGCTGAAATTATGCAACAAGTTGTAACCAACGTCCCCCTTTCGCCGCTTGTGACTTTTCCTATGCATTTCCGTCCTTTAGGAGCTACAACTTTTTGAGGTTTTTGAACCGTGCTGGTTGAAGTCTCATCGAGATTGAAAATTCTAGTTCCATCTGCAAAAACAGGGTTCCTCTTGATCAGGTTCTCTAAGTTTTAAAAAAAAAATCCACGTTTGTTTGATTGAACGATGTTGCTCTGGCTAGGCTGCACGGTTCTGGCCTTCGAGTTGTGAGATTGTGCCGGCGCTTAAAAGAAATGAGCCAGTCTTTTCCCGTCATCTCATTTTTCTGCCATGAGTTAGGCATTTTTATTTTGTTGATTTGAGCGCATTGATACGCCAATTTTCGACATTCTTTTGACGTTAGTCCATAAAACAGGAAAGAGCAGTAATTGATATACTCTTTTAACTCTTTTTCTTGTGTCACCGTGAAAACTTTATTTACGGAGTAGTTAGGTTGTAAACGCTGTCCTTCAAGCGATGCAGCGTTTTTAGTTTTCCAATAATAACGCTTTAATGTAGTGAAGGGGACTTTTACATTTTAGATGCTTGACGTATTGACACCCCATTTCTAATTAAAGTAATTCCACGTCGTATATCTTCTTCAGAGCTGTTTCCGATTTTCCGTCCAGTGTCGATCTTGCGACGCGGCATTCTAAAAGTAAAAAAAAGAAATATTTGATTATTTAGGATACTTATAAATTATTTAAAAGGTTTGTTTCTGATTTTGATACCTACCGAATGTGCTTGCTTACTTAGTCAGTGCTTTTTAGGCATTTGATTATTTATTTTTATTTTTATGAATTGTCACTTTTCTATCTAACAGTACTCATCAAACAAAGTACACAGTGACTCGCGAGTCACTGTGTACTTTCCATAAAAACTATAAAAATGTCAAATCACTTTCCATAAAATAAATATGTCAAAGTCACTTTCCATAAAAACTATAACAATTCTATTAATCTTTAACTGATAATGAATAAAAACATTGTTTATTTACCTTGAAAAGTAATTCTTCAGTCACAAAATCAAACACACACTTGTATCACGTCCAAACGGCGCCGGAGCTGGCGGAACACAGGTTTGTACGTGTTTGAATGTTGAGCACTACCGATGAATGAAGAAGTCAGATATATATTGCTGCTCTTTAGAGTAAATATTGGCGCGAGTCAGTGTGCCCGACTGAGCCACCGTTCCCGACTTGACCCTACACTAAAAAAATATCAAAACATGTGTCTAGTAGTCTGTTTATAAGAATGTGAATTTTCATTACTCGCCAAGTCGCCACCCAGGTAGCATTTTGACGTCACTATGACGTCAACTCATTCTCGACGTAATTGACGTCATATGGACGTCAAAATGCTACCTGGGCACCTTTCCTTTGTACCAAATGTTGTCCTTAGTTATAGTTATCTAAGACCCAGTTTCTTGATGGATAGTTATCTCAACTAATTGTCAAATAATGACAGATAACTTACTAAAGGTTAAATTTCGAAAATAATGTGTTTCTTGATGGATAGTTAAATTGACTATCTGTTAAATATAATAAAATAATAACTATGATTTTAACAAATAGTTAGTTATTTTGACTACTCAAAAATGAGTGGTTAAACCATAATCTCTAGTAAGATACGAATTTGGTGTTATAAATTGAAGTGTTTGTGTTGCGTTTTTTTGCAAATTATCTTATTAAAATGAATTTGAGCATTGAAAAATATTTTTCCTATTTTGAAAGTTCATTAAACTCTTAGGATGAAGAATGTTTTTGGACAAACAGACGTAAAAAAACTTTCCGTCCCAGGAAAGAACATTTAAACATTTGGAATGAAAATGAATTCAAAGAAAGGTTTAGAGTTAATAAAAAAACCTGTTTATGGCTCGTAGAAGAATTAAAAATGTTTCTTCAACGCCAAACAATAAGGTAAGAAAATAACTTTATATTCATAGTGAAGTGAGGTTAGGTCAAACAATAATTGAGGTTATTTAAGATGTCCTGTATCAAAACCTAATTAGGACAGGGTCCCCATAAAGGGATAAAATCACATAAAACTAGGTACCTACCTATATTTGTTACATGACCCATTTGATGTTCTTATTTTGGACATGCAGTTTTAAAATTTTGAATTATCATCAACATACAGTTTTTACCACTTACTGGATATTTATTTAAATTATTGTTACAGAAATCATGCTGTCAGTGTAGAGGATCAACTATTATTAACTTTAAGATTTTATGCAACTGGAAATATACAGAAACGTTCATATTTATTTGGCCTACATAAAACAACAGTTTGCAAAGTTGTACTTATAAAAATAAATAAAAACTGAAGATGAAATTAACGCAGGGATGATGCCATTTTAAGATGGGAGGAAAGTAACAGATAAGACATGTACATTGTGCAGTGTTGTCGTAGGGACTGCCAGACATATACTTGAAAAAGTCTAGTATTCACACCCAGATGGTAAAGTTCTAGAAATTATTTTCAAGGTGGAGCTTACAGGATCATAGTATTTGGTTGAGTAAAGAGAGTAGTGAACACAGTGCAGGTTAAAAGAGTTAAAAGGCCTTTAACCCTACTCCTCTGTCTCAAGTCTGGGAACACTGCAGTTCAATCCCTGCCTCCCAACCACACTATGGACCCGGCACTCCCACAGAGAATCCATGTATAGCTAAAAATATTGTCTCATAGTCTTTCAAATGTCCCAACTTGATCATAACAATCTGGTAAGGTGTGGAAAAGCCACAGATATTGTGAAAAGTCTATAACCCTGCTTTGCGGTCACAAGTCCAGTAACACTGCAGGTCACTCCCCCTGACCATGCGATGGGCCCAGCACCCACACAGAGATTCAAAAATTCAGATTGCTACAAAAACTCTCTAGTATTTATAAGTATATGAAATAAAAATATTAATAATCATACAGGTTTTTTTATGTGAATAATCCAGCCATATAATATTGGATAATAATAAACATAAATTGATGATATAAGATATAAAAAATAAACTTATTAATCCATAGTAAATATGTTATCCTATATAAAATACAAATCCATACATATAACTAATATTCATTATATGGGTTCTGAGAAAAAAAACAATCAATAAAGGATAGAAAATTGGTATAATATAGGAAACAATAATCAATAATCCTATTCATTAACTATTTATTTTTATCCCAATTTTCAAATTCTTTTTTTTTTTGCTTTGGGAATAGGTAATTGGGATTAATTATTTAGTGCAATTTTAAGACAATTATCTAACCATAGCTTCAAGAATTAAAAAAAAAACCACAAAATTCGCAAGATTAGTTAATAAATGGTTACCCATGCCTTAATATATTAAAAATAATAATAACAAATGGTTAACTTGAGTCTACTGATAACCAGTTGATAACTATAGTTAATTTTGTTTTAAGAAACACATTTGGCTGATGACTAATGATTAATGAACTTACTATAGTAGCTTTACTAATTGTTAAAGATACAAATAGTCAAATTTAGCCATCCATCAAGAAACCGGGCCTAAGTCTCTCGTATTTACGTACTTTGTTAGATATTTAATTACTATGGTATATAGTTTTGTTTGATAAGTATAGGTAGTAATAGTTAGTGCACTACCATGAACTAACTATTAGTAGAAATATTATGCAGTTTTATTAAGTAGACAACATACATATTTGCTCGTACATATTTATTTATTTGCCCAATTAGGTACCTACGTAGGTTGCTTAATAATAAATAACATAGACTAAGCAAATATACTAAGGCAATATTTTTATAAGTTTTTATTTCAACTTAGTAGGTAGGTACAATGTGTATTCTTTAAAGGTATTATTCGCACTTACATCATTTCACATAATCTAACTATACTACTGGTACCTACTATTATTTCTTTTGTGCCTATACACCGAAAAGCAATATTTAATTTCATAGACAATGTAGTGTGCCTTATGGTTTCCGTATCTCCTTAGGTTAAAATACCTATGCAGCAGACATGCTAAAATAAAATTGTTTTATGATCTACGTACTTACTAGAGGTGAGCGTTACGTAACGTAGATAGTTACAGTAAAGGCGATATTTCTTAAATAACTAATAACGGTTATTATATTTGTAATAACTATTTAATTAAAAAAACGTAATTAAAAAAAAACCCAAAATTTTGATTTTTGAGTATTAAAAGGGTTAGATCTCATTATTTCCTTTTATTAGAGTACAAACACGATAGGCTTACGACCGACGGTTGACGAGATAAATTGAAAAAACATTTTCGACCTTAATGACATTGATCGAGTATCTTTTTTTTAAATTTCATTCGACTTATTAGATGGCATACCATCGAATTCTACCAATAAAATGCAATTGTCAATAAGGCCGAAAATCCTTTAACATCGCTGAAATTAACATCGCTTTCATTGGCTAGATATCATCGATACCTATCGTTTAAATACAAACACTTTGGGTCTAGGGCCAGGGGTTAATAAGTTATAATAAAACAACGTTTTGACATGACATATCGTCAGATTACACCAATACCATAACTATGAGTCCAAAATCAAAATATAAGCCATGTGGATATAAGACAAAAATTTAATACTTTCATTAAAAAAAAAACAAAATAAAAACTAAAACAAGATAATTTTTAAATACAACTACAAAAAACCTAGAAAGAATACGTCACGGAACGTACCGCAACCAATCACAGCAATAGCGTGAACATCATTAACCACCTCGTCGGAGTGCAACGACGATATTTTAAAAACCGATACAAGAAAAAGAAACTAAAACGAGGATAGCAACAATAACTCAAAAAAAAACACAACGTCAAAAAACCTTAGAACGAATGTGCAACCAATCACGAAAAAACTACTATAACAAAAATCACTAAATATCACAATCACGTGAAGTAACAATAACCACCACGTTACAAGAGTTTCCATCGTTACTAGTTACAACCGTTACAAGCGTTTCAAAGTGATATCCATATAGATAGGTACATTTGTTCCGTCCGTTTAACTCACAAGTTGTGGAATGTCGGCGAGCAGCGACATAGCGCAAAGCGGTGATATAATGAACTAAGTAAACCAATTTATAACAACTACTACAGAGAGATGGCGCTAATAAATTAAATAATGCAGAATATAAGTATTTTGTGGTCAATAAAACTTTAGCTGTCTATTGGATGTTAAAGATAAAAATTGATTAAAATAAAAACACATGTAAAAATCATTATAAAAATATGAAATTAAAAAAATGAAGTGCAGAAGCGGGGATGGAACTGGCGTCCTGTGGTTGTTAAGTTATTTAGATAGAATAGAATCATGTCGCCATTAAAAAATTAAAATAGATAGAAAATTTTAAATAAAGAAAATGTGTTAAAGAAATAATTGTACAATGTAGATAAGTTTTCTGACTGCTGTTATAGTGAATAAGTTTTTATATTAAAAAAATATTCGTGTGCCAATATTTTTTTAGTGTAAGAAAATAATTTAAAACAATGATTGTTTAGAGATTTATTTGAGAGTAAAGTAGGTACATAAAATTAAAATTATTTTCGAGGCTACGCTTCTTGATTTTTTTTTTTTTTTTTTTTTTTTTTTTTGCTTATAATAAGATTTTGTAATAATAACTATAAATAGTTTCATAACGGGTGATTAACAAAAAGAAACGTAGCCGTTACGTTACAATGAAATCACGTAACGACCCACCTCTAGTACTTACTACTAAGTACCTAACTTAGATTTTGTTTAAAAGAAGACAACCCTAACGTCGTCAGAAAAGTAAAGAATGACGCGATAGAAAAAGAGGTGAATATAAATGTAGGCCATTAGCGCTGTGCGATCTGAACTAAGCTTTATTGTGTCGGTGCAAGAGTCGCTATTTATTTAATTAATCTTTCGGAGTGGAGCTTCTGTACTTGTACTATTCTTTCTTCTGTGGTATAGTGAAACCGGGACCGACAGCTTAACGTGCTCTCCGAGGCACTATAGTGGTGTTGTGAAACAAATGTACATAATTTTTTTAATTAAAAACTCATTGGGATTCGAACCTAAGCGTTTTTAAGTCGAAGGTCTAACCAACTCGGCCACCACGTATATGATGGCGTGACTTTTTACGTTTATGTACGTTGATAATCAGAACTTGAATTACCTACTTTAATTTATTTTTGCTATTTTACTAAGGATTCAAATTTAAAAGAAATGTGAAGGTTTTGTAAAAAAGCGTCGATTAGGGTCCCGTCAAAAACATTGCCATTTGTTCAGATCACTTTAACACTTTCGACTTCCTAAGGCAAAACCACACATGTGTTTACCCCGTAAGGCTCTTTGTTACTTTAAGTATATTACATATTATTATTTAAGTAAGTATATTAAAAAAATGTTGACAATGTTGTAGGATGTTATACTTTACATGCAGGGGCCTTATTCCGAGTTTGCAACCGCTAAAGACGACAAGACGTTGCGTAAAGTATAAATATTGAAATATAAGTTCTATTTCAATGGATATATAGTCTGTATTAGGTTGGCTATAATAATGCCGAATACTTCGTAAGTTTGAACATCTGATGAGCATTGGAATTTCAACTCTATATTTAATATGATAGAACTTATATTTCAATATTTATAGTTTACGCAAAATGCGCGACGGTGAACGTGTCAAAACTCGGAATAAAGCCCCTGGTAATTAAAAATATATATATTGGAACACAACATGTGAATTTGTATATATCTGACGGCAAGCGGCCCCACAGAGTCTATCAATGGAGTAGATCAATAATTTGTTGATAAACAGTATTTATCGCTCCCAATATGCCGGCTAAAATATATATATAAAAAATACCACTTACTTAGAAGCTAATATTTAATTTTATTATAGTTTTTGTTTGCTATTTATTGTGGTTAAAAAGGCATGAATAATTAATAATCTAGGAAATAAATAAAAATGGTTATTAGTCTCGCGACATGATTATTGTTATTATTATTGCATTATAATTGATACCTATGACTAATATAAGGTATCAATTATTAATCTTGTAATTGTTTTAAATCTGGAGTGATATAATAAAATAGTTATCTTAAAACTCGAAAAAACGAAAAATATTATCATTTATCGCCACCATACTGTTACGAATTTTGAAAGTAGTACAAAGGAGAACTGTCACCCTGGACTATAGATGTGAAGCTGGTTGTTATCATAGTCAGCCAGCGGGTTTCCAGCCGCTCTTTTCGCTGACTACGGCGATCACCCTTAAACCCCGGCTGTGTACGGTTGAAAACATGTTATTGTGTTACATCGAATCCGTTTTATGTCCTAAGTGATTATTTTTGTTTATCTACATTCTACCTACTTACTTTATACATTACTTCAGATTTAAAAGTTCAGGTAAGCGCTCTTTCCTATTTCTTAGTTGCGTCGATGTTATTTTGAAATACTTAACGTTTACATATAATGCTTTATCTAACTCGGGCTGATCACATAATACCAAAAACACAAAACTGACGTCGTAGGTACATATGTTAAACCGTTTTGAAACGTATAAAACCAGCAAAAAAGCCATTTTTAATCATTTAATACAATTTATTGCGCGGCGCGGACTCTCGGTGCTGTTTATTTCGAGAGGGTACAATGGCGATGATGATGAGCGTTATGAAGTTTCAATACCGCCGCGCCCGTTCGAGACGGTTGACCTGTTGAGTATTATTGGTACGATTGTAATAAAAGTGGCGAATACCAATTATGAAATGTGTAAATAAGAAGGAAGACGGGTGGCAATTTTTTTCCCGATACGAATTTCCCTTTTCCAGTCACTTTTTGCAAAAAAAATGCATAGTTTTTTTCGCCCCCTCCGAAATATATAATTTCATTTTTGGAAAAATAAAATTATATTCGTACTGTGCTCACATTATATTTAGATGCACTGTTTCACAAGCTTGACCTTGATTTTTGACTTCACGCCGCCAAAAGACCGACACCGACAAAGCATCGGCGCGCGCGTCGTGTACACAAACAAATACCGACATTAGGTATTATCTACCTTGTTCTATACTGTGTATCTAGTGAGTGAGTAATATTATACTCTGCGTTCCGAGAGCTAGCGCGGGCAGTTTTTCGTGGTGACATCAAAAACCAGCGCGACCGCCCGTTTCAACACACCCATGTCATTTTTTTTAGCGATGCTAAAATGCAGCTCGGAAACGATCGGTGAGGATTTTTGATGACACTTTTTGACAAGAAGCACTATTTTGAATTAAATAATTGAAATTAAAAATATTACTACCTTATCATTATATAATAAATCAATATTTTTTAATTAACTATTATTTATTTAAATACAATAATTTTATAATATCACTATATTAATTTAATTAACAACCTCAAACTAAACATACCAAAGCTGAATTTAGTTACACGATATTTATTTTTTAGGTTTAATCGAACTTTTAAAACTATAACAGATATGAATATATAAAATAATTAATTAAATTCAAATTTGTAGATAGATATTCACATGTAAACAAATATCTGTCAAAAAGTAGCCCGGCTAACTTTTCGTGTTAAAATTTCTGACCACTTTTGGAAAACCGGGAAAAGTCGGAAATTCCCCGACTTTTCCCGGTTTTCCAAAAGTGGTCACCCTGAGTTATGTACTTTATCTTTTATCGTGTTGAAGGACATATGTTTTACATCATGACAGAGTAGGTAAATAATTTAGTAAAAACACCTATTTGTATATAACGGCTCGTATATTATAACAATTTAGACTCGGGGACTGTAAAAATTGTAAGACCTTTTGGTATTGAGTCAGATAATCAAGCGGTAGTCAGCCGCGGTCTATACGTTATTAACGGCGGCTTTGGATAACTACCCGATAACAACCGCGGTTTTACATCTATACCCTGGACCCAATCGTAAAAGCTTAGTGTTCGCGTCGTAATAAATAATAGTATAGATGGGATTTATAGATAGTTTTTATACTAGTATTAATTGGCTTTATATAATAACTAGCGGCCCGTCCCGGCTTCGCACAGGTTTGTATAACTTTAACTATATGCTCAGCGCACGCCACGGAAGGCCTCAGAAACGATACTTTTCCCCCGTTTTTAAAACATTTTTGGTTACTGCTCCACAACCTAGCGTGATATTATATAGCCTATGTTACTTCTGAATAATGCAGCTTTCTAATGGTGAAAAAATTATTGCAATCGGTCCAGTAGTTTTTGAGTTTATTCATTACAAACATACAAAAATACAAAAATACAAATCTTTCCTCTTTATTATATTAGTATAGATATATATTAGTATAGATATATATTAGTATAGAAGTATAGATAACAATATTTAGGACAAATTACACCATATTGCTCTGGTCACAAACTAAGCTCTAGGCTTGTACTATGTGTACCAGAAGCAACGACATAATACATATTATATTTTATAAACACCCAGACCATGACAAACTGTACAGAAAAAAACGTACTAATATTTTTTGCCATGGGTGGGAATCGGACCCACGACCTCCGGATACAACGCCAAAGACGCAACCACTAGTCTACGGAGGCTGTGTGTGTGTGTATAGTTTAATTCATTAGTATTTTATTAGAAAATAGTTAAGGTTTTAATACTGTATAGATAGATATAGATATTCTAGAATAAGAATAGAATCAAGTAACCAAACGGAAGATTTTTCTATTTTTTATTTTTATTTATTATGGTTTCGAAACTATTTTTCTATTTTGTATTCAGTTCAGTGGCGTAAAAAAAAACTACTGAAATATTTTAAAATATTAGTTTTTTTTAAGAAGTTTTTATTGTTATTATATTTTAATTATTTTTTAAGAAGTTTTTATTGTTCAAGGAAATAATATTATTTTATTTGGGTCTCCAAATCATTATATCTATAAAAAAAACTACCAAAATATTTTAAGATATTTGTGTTTTTAAAAGTTTTTATTGTTATTAAAATATGTTCAAAGAAATAATATTATTTTATTTGGGTCTCCAAATCATTAAATTTCGAAAAAAAAACTACCAAAATATTTTAAGATATTTGTTTTTTTTAAGAAGTTTTTATTGTTATTAAAATATGTTCAAGGAAATAATATTATTTTATTTGGGTCTCCAAATTATTTTGTAATTAAATTATATTTTTTTTGTAAAAAAATAAATACCATATTAAGGATTAATGGCATTGGCAACATTTGGTGCTCCCATCTCTGTGACCTTCCTTTTTGAAGGTTTCTCCTCACGCCTCACATTCGGCTGAGTTTTACAACTAAGAATACAGATTTCGATGTTTCTTGTAATCGCTCCTTCGAGTGCCTTCAAGAAGTTTAAGCTGAGGTGAGCATGAGGTATCGTCTTAGAATACGGGTGTAAGACCGCGTCTCACGTGGTCCGTCCCGCATTAGCGTTTATAAACAACGATATGCTTACCTACTTAATAATAGATAATTTAAGCATTATTTTCCAGTATTCAAAATATTATATTATTAATTTTATATCTTGTAATTGTTTTAGATCTGGAATGATTGATCGATTTTACAATATTTAGATAACTATATTTAAAAATTCGAAAATAATATTATAGTTTATCGCCGCCACACTGTTTCGAATTTTGAAGGTAGTACAAATTTCTATATTTATAAATAAATAAATAATACTAATTTTTTTTTTTTTTAAATAAAATATATATTTGGTATATAGACATTTGGGTAGCCCTAGCTGTTGAGATCCATTACTTTTACATTAGTTGAACACGAAATAGTGTTGATGTGTGAGTAATTAGTGTTTTTCTTATCGCTCATTGGCAGATATATTGATGATTGCGTTGTACCCCTCCCTCAAAAATTGACAGACATTTTTGTATTAGATAATAGCGCTATGGTGTCTCCTCCTGTGGCCGCGTTGCTCTAAGGTAGCTACAAAGTCTAAGCTTTTTTTTTTATTATAATAAAATTTTAAATCACATTTACTTTACGGTATATATTAATAATCTACCGGACATAACAAAGCATCAATGTATATTAATAATAATAATATGTTTATTCAGGTAAAGGTACATAGAAATATATGCCGACGACGCTACTTTCATTTTTTTAAATAGTGACATAAAACTTTTAGAAAGTGATATCACATATACACTTAAAATATAACTAATTGGCTTGATTGCAATAACCTTTCTATAAATATAGATAAAACTAAATTGATACAATTTCAGACTTAAAATGGTAATAATAAAATCCTTAACATTATATATAATAACAAAATCATAGAACAGATTAATTCAACAGTATTTTTAGGTTTAGTATTCGATAAAGAATGTAACTGAAAACAACACGTTGAAAAAAAATTGCCAATAAATTAGACAGTTTCATTTATGTATTAAGGCGCACAAAGGATACGGTATCGTTACAAGCTGCCCTACTAGTTGAAGCAGAAATAATATTTAAAATCCAAAAAAAATGTATTAGAATAATATCTGGGGCTTGTTTTCTTGATACATGTAAACCTTTGTTTAGGAAACTAAAAATTTTACCCCTTCCTTGTCTGACATCTAAAGTATTTGTGTATTTGTAAAGAAACACTTTGATTTATATAAAAGAAATTCAGAAATTTTATCATTAGGAAGAAGTACAAGATACCAAAATAAAGTATACACCCCTCCCCAACGTCTTACACTATTTCAAAAATGTTTACATAATTTCTATAAAAAATTATAATCACGTCCCTGATAAAATCAAAGATCTTTTATTAGGAATGTTTAAGAATAAATTGTCCAAATTTTTGTTAAATAAAATGTATTATACAGTGAAGGAGTTTCTTGGTGATAAAATTAAAAATGTCTGATTTGTATAAGTTTGTTAGTGTTTTAATTTAGTAAAATGATTTTTTTTTGTATACCTACGTAATTTATTGATTGCGTGTGCTCATGACATATTATAATATGACATCAAAATAATTACCTATATTGTAGTTTAATTTTTAGTAGTAGTTTATAATTTTGTGATTGAATTTATTAATGACATAGTGATTTGTTTTTTTATTATTTTATGCTCCATTATTCCTGCTGACATATGCATTAATACAATAGTTGTTACAGTGTTAATAAGATCTATGACTGAATTAATTTATATTTTAGAACATATATTCAACGAGGAAATGTTGCCAGCGTTTTGGCCACTATGCCACACGGACAAATATTAGATGATATATTTTTTTGCAGTAGGTTATTCCATTTTTCATTTTAGGATTATTATTTTTTCTTTATTAGGTAATTGTTTTAATTTTGTAATTTTTAGTTTTATACATAATAATATTATTTTATAAGGAAATAAATGAATTAAAGAAAATTTTAAAACATATTTTTGAATTGTTTGTTATGCTTTAATTTTATATTTGGATTTGGACATTGAATTTATTAATAAGACATCATAATATTGAATTCATTTCTCATTATTTCTAATGATATTGTGTATTTAATGAAATAATTATGGATTTTGATAGAATTTTGATTTTTTTTTTTATATATATTTGTGTTTTATAATTTGTTTGTATTGTATAATCTTTGTAAAAATACGGCTTTTGTTCACATGTGCGGTTTTTGTAAATTGTTGTGTATTTATTAATATTTTGCACACCTGTAATAGGGTAGAATATGCTGACCATAAAATCATTTGTAACACCATTCTTCTGTACCATGTTCTGGCAAATAAAGATATATATTATTATATTACTATTATTCTGTGGCTAGGGGGGCAGACGCCATTGAATATATTAATAATCTGTGGTCAGGCATCATTTTTTGTATCCAGTGCTAAAATAAAATTTAAAAAAATGACCTTGACAAGTGGATGGAGTGGATGTTTTTTTCTTTTTTCTTTTGCTTCCGTAGCCCCCCAACCCAACTAGTGGATTGGACGCTAAGAAGCCTGCAGCGCGCAATGTAAAATCAAATCGTCAGACAGGAAAATAAATTCGATAAGATAATTTCTATCTGAAACGGATAAGATGCGGATTTGGACATCTGAACACACTTTCAAGTAAGTTAAAATGCGATGATGACGCAACAAAGCTGTTGTAAGTTACTGTTTCAACGTACCTACCTATATTTTTATGTTTCAGCCACACATGGGAGACTGTCGCACAAGCTGCATGGCGGAAATATCCCAATCCCATGAACCCAGCTGTAATAGGAACAGACGTTGTAGAAAGACAAGTTGTGGATGGGGTATTGGTCACTCACAGATTAGTCAGTTCTAAATGGTTCTTTCCGAGATGGGCTCAAGCTGTAAGAAACCTTTGTATATTATTAACCAAATCATTTAATTTAAGTTAGATTGTTGCTATGCAGATTATGAAATAATAAATCTGCATTTCCACCTGCAAGACAACTTCCCGAGAGAAATGCCTGGCAGTAATTTGCAAGTTTGATCGCGACTTTTAATATGTAGAACATTCCACACATATTGCCTGGTACAAACAAAGCTCTCTATCTATCTATCTATGCTTGTCCTATGTGTACCACAAGCAACAATACTTATAACTGCACAACCTTATCCCACCCTCATCTTTCCACTCCCGTACGTCACATGCTGGACTAAGCATGCATCCACATACTGATGGTAAATACTTTTGAAAACTGAAAAATTCAATTAATAGAAAAAAAACATAATTTAAGTGAAATTAATAGGGTTTTATTAGTTCAGTCATTGTATGTGGAAAAACAGTATATATGGCATTAAATAATAAAAAATGCTATACTTAATAACATCTACTCACTCAATAACTGTAATAATAACAGTTATTTATATGGCCATGTTTCCACATACAAGCAGGCTTGCATTAGTTTCTTGTTTATATTGCTTACAAATGGGGAACATTAATTTATTAAATTAAAAATTAGTTTTTCATTTTTTCAGCTCATTGGTACAGCTAAAATATGTTATGCCAGTGAAAAATCGGAAGTGGATCCCAATGAAAGGCAAATGACTTTGAAGACCAGAAATCTAACTTTTTGCCGGTACATTGCTGTAGACGAGACTGTAAAGTATACCCCACATCCAACAGACTCGGCTAAAACATTATTAACTCAAGAAGCTGTAGTAACTGTTCAGGTTTGTTTATTTAATATTGATAACAGTTTCACAAAAAGTAGACTATAGGTATTAGTACCCACAATAGTGTGATAAAATTACTATCTACAATAAAAATTGTATTAAAAATAATTGAATTTTCATTGTTAATAGTATTTTATTACAGTTATATTGCTGCAATATATAGGGTTTGTTTGGGGTTTTTTCGTTGAGTTGTTTAATATAAAGTTCTCTAAATAATAGTGAAAATTGTGTCAAAATCAGTTGCATGCAATAAGTATACAGACAGATGCCGAAATGACTTTGTTTTATACTATGTAATAGATACCAGACGACTAATAGAAACCACATATCTATGCAGGTTGTTCTACATCATTAATCAGAACACTATTGGTCGGATTAATAGTCGTTGCTTAGCCTGAGCCATTGCTTGGAACTGTCAAAATTTTGTTTTTTCATATGCAGTTTGACAGTCCGAAGCATCGGCAAAACATTTGCTTAGTTACAACTATTAATCGTACCATATGAGATTACCATTGTAAAAGTGAGAAAAATATCAGTTCAAAAAAAATATTCAAATAGGTACTGAATGTAGCTATAGAATGACTGGTTATTATATTCATGTTTTGTATTTAGTCTGTGGGTGTGGAGCCAATTGGATTGATTTCTTGTCGAGGTGGTTGTGGTAAAAAATGGGGTGCTGTTATGAAATGGATGTTTTAATAAATGTCAAAGCAACATATATGTTAAAATAACTTTGTAATGTCTTAGTGTCCACCCATTACATAACCGTATCAATTAGCTGGTATAGTAGGAGGGACCAAGGCTTCTTACCATATCATGTAAATATAAAGTTGCATGGCATGCTCCAGTATTAATAAACACATTGTCCAAACAATCGCTTTGGTCTTTCAAAGTTTCTTAATATATTTTTTTTTTCAGGGAGTACCACTAAGCCATGTCATGGAAGACTTGCTAACTAACAAAATTTCCTTAAATGCAGGAAAGGGTAGGCAAGCAATAGAATGGGTTATAGGAAAATTTGATAGTGAAATTAAAGAATTAGCTAGCTCAGCTTGTAAAAGCACTGATGAGCTTCTAACCCAAACAAAGAAATCAATTGATGATATCACTTCTACTGCACGAAGATCAATGGATGATATATCAACCAAAGCTAAAAGATCATTAGATGATATAGAAAAATTTGCAAAGGCTAATGCTAATCAAAGAAGCTGAAAAGAGGAGTAATAAATGGCTGTGTCAGTCAGTATTTTGTTATGTTATTGTGGACTATCCAATATCAATAGAATTCCATAATGTGATGAATGATGTGTTATAGCATTAATTAGGTAATTGTAGAGTCATTTAGTTTAATTAGCCATGACTGGTTACACTGTACAAACTTCAATGTTTATTTATTTCTAAATAGTATTTTTTTATTACAACAAATGCACTTTAACAGTTTTTTTTATTTCTGTCCTTTAATAATTTCACACGTCTGCAAAACTTTTTATTTAACTATTCCCAAACCAAACTTTCTTAAAGTAATTTTCTTTGTACCTAATCCGAGGCTAAAAGTTACCACATTATGTTTTAAGGTAAAGCAACCAGTCACTTGTATGTAGGATCTCTCCGTGGTCCTGTTATTGTGCCGATAGCATTGTAAATAATATTAGTACACATTTGCCAGGAGGAGAAATCAAACGCCAACGACGTACACTATTGCACGCAGGTGATCCAGTAACCAAAAAATAGGTTTACAAGCTTACCTTCACTTTGTTCCGTCAATACCTACCTACCCTCTAAGTCCGTATTTATGGATTGAACTGACATACAATTTACTCAATCTCATTCATGTATTTGACATGTTAGTGGAAAGAGAATTTAATTAATATATTTTTTTGCATATTGTGAACCAAAGATCTTTAAGACTGCTGGAATTCATTCATCACAAACTCTTACAATATAAAGTCAAGTTTTCAAAAACTGTTTATATAATTTCGTTTGTTAACTTAATGGTGTGGTCCCTTGGAGTTTTTTTTTCCCACAAATAATCAATTGTTGTCTACCATACCTACGAAACATTATACGTACCTAATAAATAGAGAACTGACCCCTTAATTAATGTTAATTAAACATTCCATGACGTCAATTACACGGTCTATACTTATAAAATAACTACACACATTGTCGTATCTTATTTAACAAATCTGGCTTGAATCCAGATATTAATTTATTACATTTGGAATGGTATACAGGAACTAAAGAATAAGAAACATAGTAGTGGCCAACTAAATATGGACAAATACCTAAAGCTATGTTTAATCGTTTCTACAATGTTCAAAATCCTTTGCTTAGATCGGACTACCTGGTCCACACACAGGAAAACCCCTATTGTTGTGGTCGCATTAGCCAGGGAAAATTCCTTTCGTTTCTATGGAACCATAGAAATGGTGACGACTAATAGACGTATGATGTAGGCGGGGACCGAACGGGGAACGGAGCGCTACTTGGCTATTGTTATTTCAGGGTGGGGTTGCGAAAAGGACAGTTGATTTTACGATAAAACAGCGAGGATATTAGATTCAAATACAAAAATATTTATTATCTCATTAAAAAAGTTAAAAGGGTTGGGAACATGGGACACTCCATTTAAGTGTGTGCACCTGTATTAGGAGTGTCCCGCTCTTCAGTACAATTGTAGTTGATAACAAAAAATAACTCAACAAGACTCGTATTGATGTCGTAACCGCATCATTTAGCTGGGATATAGTGAGCGCGACTAATTTACCTATAGTGCGTTTCAACGAATAAAACCTATGGCTTTATGTTGGCAGCAAGGTTTTCCAGTGTTGCGTTTTTCACTTTCACAAAAGTTCTTCACCTTTAACACCATCATTCTTTCGCCACTTTTCAAAGTTTTGGGCATGATTCTAGTCGTAAATCAAATGATAACAAACAAAATCTGCGAGAGCGACTACTCGTGCCAATAAATTTGACAGACAGGGGAGCCAACATAACGCCATAGGTACTATTCGTTGAAACGCACTTTAGTTACAAATTAGTCGCATGAACGGTAGGTAGGTTCGCCCTCCTAATATAGGCACCTGCTACCAAAAACTAGACCAGTAGGTACACACCAAATCACCTACCTATTTATCTACCGATCTTTTAGACCAGCAGTCGTCACACTTTTCTGGCCAAGGGCCACATAGGACAATGTGGGTAACACTGTCGGGCTGCACACTAAGGATGTTGTCCACTTATATACCACATTATGTTCGTTTTTTTTTGTAGCACGGCATATTACTTTGTATCCACCCGATGGTAAGCAGATTTACAAAATCTATGAATGGGGTCGATCAATACATGGTTGTTTAACAGTATTGATAGCTCTCAGTATGATTAATATATTTGCCGGTTAATGATGCGGTTACGAAACAGGCAATGATAGACAAATTTGCATTACGAGTCTATTTAATAGCCTCGCTGCTTTTTCGTAAAAACTAAACTAACTGCCCGCTACGTAACCGCATCCTAAAATCGATGCAATAGCCTCCAAAAAACCTATCAACCCACAGACTATAAAACCAAAATATATGACTAGATCACTTGTCGGTTTGTGGGAATGAAATCATTTGGTCGGTCTAACAAAATAATAGAGACCTTCCTCCCACCTAAAAAAATAAGTAGTCGGCTGGAGCCATATCAGGTGAATACAGTGGCTGTTCGTTAAGATTTGTTGAGGTTTGGCCACAAATTCGTTCACAACGATAGCCTTGTGAAATGGCGCGTTATCGTGGTGAAAAATCCACTTCTTTTCTTTCTACAAATCGGCCTTTTCGACAAATTTTCAAACGCACGTGGCGTTTGTGCTACGCTGTGAACATGTCTTCACTTTTAATTGACTTTGACAATGCATTTTTCGGTTTCGGCATAGTCAGACATCCTTGTTCCGAGTTGACTGATTTACATGTAAAACTCGTAAACCTATGTATTTTCACCAGTTATGTGTTTTATGAATGTATGTTAAAAGGCGCAACCACTAGTCTACGGAGGCGGTCGGTTATGTTAGCTTGGAATTAATTTGTCCTATTTGTATTTCGGTACTCGTTTCATGCCCAAAATTGTTTAAAATGGGACAAATTGATTCGTGAGACTCAGTAATTTTAAAGGCCATTTTCAGTCACCAAGAAATGGTGATATTAGTAGTAAAACCATCAATGTTTAGTGGCAAATGTAACAAAAATATTAGCCAAACCGACGGCGGTCTCTGTTTATTCCATTATTAAATCTCGCATCGGTGTCTATTTAGTTAACTTTGTACGCAAAATCTGTTTTAGTAGATGGTTGACTATTGAAATTATTTACTGTCGCGGGCCGCACAAATATCGACAGCGGGCCGCAGTTTGACGACCACGGTTTTAGACGAATCATATTTCCTGGTTTAGTGGCATCATTGCAAGAAATGTTCATTGTCACGCAATAGGGAAGGAAACTGCCAAATTTTGCCACTGATGGCGTTTTGTCGCTTAACCCTAGATTTTTTTAACGCCTTGACGTTGTATCCGTTGGTCGTTAATAATAATAAAATATTTATTTCAACACAAAAATAAAATTACAAACAAGTTTGTGCCCCGACTCCTGAACTAGTCGTGAAACTGTATCTATATCGTTGGGTTCAATACCCACCCAAAATTGTCAAAAAAATATTAGTACATAAGCACGTTTTACTGTACAGTTTGTCATGGTTGACTGGGTATTTATAAAATATAACATGTAAGTATTATATTTAATACTTACATGTTATATTTTATAAACACCCAGTCAACCATGACAAACTGTAACATCATCAACCATGACATCAGATAAATATATCTGAAGTCAGATATATTTATCTGACATCAGATTTGAACGTAAATCGATTATAAGAGATCATGGCGTAGGTATACTTTGATGCAGCTGATCATCAAAGTATACGTTTAAATACCACTATTACATAGTAAACAGAGGTAACAGTCTGTTGGGTTTTGTTATTCGTTCTATAAAGGGTTTTACGTCAAGATTTAGTGCTGTACCTTTATTATTCTCTTGTAATAAATTTATAGTAGGTATTGTGGCCCAATATGGTCTCCATACTATGCAGTCCATTCGGAGAGCATTGAGCGTGTCCAAAAAAAGTGTCTTAAGACAGTTGATTTTTAGATAAGTATGGTAACAGCCATATTCTTCATTACTATGATGACAGATTAGTATATTTTAATGCTATCTCCCTTCAGAACAAAAGACATCAGTACAATTTGTTTAATCTACACAAAATAATCAATTGTCACATTGATTCCCCCTTTCTACTGTCATTACTGAACTTTAACACAAGAACAAAGGTCCCCTAACCTCTACCATTTGTTAACATCACAGAGTTATAGCTGTGGTTAACATACAGAAACCACACTTCCTTCTATAATAACCCAATATAATATTCCTACAGTAAATAGCGGTTTTTGGCTAGAAATTTTTTCAAGAAAGATGGATTTTGCTGAAATTTGACAGTAAGTTGGGAATAGCTAGATTTTGAAGCAGAGAAATATGTATACTATATATGTATATATGAAGAAGACATGGATACTGATGATGATATGTTATCAAATTTGTAATATTAATGTTTATTGCAAATTGTTGTATAGGTAGGTCCCTACTATCTTTTTCTTTTAAATCAACATGTGATATAATTGGCACAAATAAAGGTGTTTTAACAAAACATAATACTTACTAATTTCTTCTAATAAAACATCATATATGACATTGTATTTTAAAGTGGACAGCATATCATCACGGTTGCCTGACGGCCCCAGGGTACCCAGCAGAGGGGTTTTAATCCCACCTTGCTGTAGCCGATGGTATGAGTCTACACCGAACTAGTGGGTAGCTCGTCGCGATGTTTTGAATAGACTTAATAACCCTAAAGTGGACAGCAGAGTAAATAAAATATACACAGACCTTTGCATCAACATATCTTGTAATAGGTTAAATTTTCACTGACAAGTGAACCAAAACTTCTTCTCCAACATACAAATCTTGTATAATAACATTACATATGTATGAGATTATTATGTTTACTATACGATTACATTTTTCTTACTAATAGGTACAGAACCACACATTACTATATGTTGGAAATATGTGGGTATAAATGAAATAAAAAAGAAAGTTATTGAATTAAAATAAACTCGTTTTAAATGTAAACCATTTTGACCATAGTTGTTCGACCACTTACATTTGAGGTGCCTAGATAATTCCAATGGGTAGTATGGGTGATTATATTCATTTTTTTTTTTCCATTTAGATAAAATGCTCAGTATCACAAAAACTACTCATTTTATCTAAAAACTAGGTATAATTCTCTCCATAATTCAATGCAGTGAATTGACAATTCTAGGGTAAGCCAATAAGTTATTTTACATAAAATTCCAAACTTAAAACTATTTTATCTAATGGAAATATTATATAATAAACTCCATTGATTTAAATTTATGGAATGGCACCAACATTAGTAATTTTAGACAATATCTTAGCTATCTTTGGATTCTCCCGTCCATCATGTGGTTGAGAGGCAGGGAAATGAGATAATGTTCTTAGCTATCCATGGATTTTTATTCTCCATGCAGAGAATTAAAATCTGCCAGGTCCATAAAAATAATAATCTTTTTTGAATAGTTCTGCACCCTAAGCATATTTCACTCTCTCAAAGGTTAGCTGGTAGAAAATGCCTAAGGCATTAAGCTCCCCTATGTACAATTTTGTGCAATAAAGAATTTAAAAATAAAATTGTTTTAACATAAAAATCTATCAAACCACTACATCAAATTAAAACTATATTCAAACTCTTGGTAGGAATTAGAAATTGTATTATTTGCAAATGTATTAAATGCAGTAATATAAAGCCATTGCTCAGAGTTAATGCTGTATTAAATATAATTAAAATTTAAAATATAAATAATACTGGGCCTTTATTATTGACAAAATATAGCATTATTATTGAATAAAACTCAAATCAAAAGATAACTCTGTTGTTTTTGTTATGTAGGTAGTTTCTACATAGTCTCATTTACAAGACCCATCTCTTAATGTACAATTAATGTCAAGTGCTTGTGCTGGTTGTAGTCATAGAACCATTAGAAACGCCAGAATTGGAAGCAGCCATAGAAGTCCTTGTTACTGCTGCCAAATGAGTGGCTTTCAATCTATCAAGTTCATTCACCCAAGATCTCACATGTTCCAGTCTGTGCCAAGCCATCTGCAGGACTTTCTGGGAAGCATACCCTGACCCTTCATGTGGCTGTCCAGTGGAGACTTGAGTTAAGTAATTAATTTGATCACTTAGTTTAGTTTCAACCTGACTAAGTGTGCGAATAAATTGAGTTGTGTGACTTTCAGCTTGTTTTTGACTTGATTTTTCTTTACTAAGTTCGAGGAGAGATTGACCTGAAATATATATTTTTTTATATTTAACTCAAGCCTTGTAAAATGTGTTCATCCTTACTATTTAGGCTTAATTAAGCTGCCTTCTTTGCCTATTCGAATGTCTATATTTTATCTGCAAGGCTATTTGTTTGTTTGCCACTTTAAAATCCCTCGTGACAATATTGTATTAGGCCTTGGTGTTATCGGAAGATTCTTTTGACAGCCTCCGTACTAGTGGTTGCGCCTTTGGCGTTAAATCCGGAGGTCGTGGGTTCGATTCCCACCCATGGCAAATGAATATTAGTACGTTTTTCTGTATAGTTTGTCATGGTCTGGGTGTTTATAAAATATAATATGTATTATATCATTGTTTCTGATACACATAGTACAAGCCTGGAGCTTAGTTTGTGACCATAACAATTTGTGTAAATTGTCCTACATATTATTATTATTTTAAAAATAGTGGTAACAGCGTTGTTATTTAGATAATAGTTCCGCATGGATGAATTTCGCGCAGAATACGCACTAAAGCCTAGCTAGAGCTAATGAATCAAATCATTTATTTCATGTAAATCTATAGATATTTATGAATGGTCAAAAAAAAGAAAAATTAACAACGAGGTCTTAGAGTGCGTTTGGTTAGGCAGCTATTCATTATTAAAAGAACGACCAATATTTATTATACCTCGATATCAGATTTAGAACTTAAATTTAGAAATCTTAATATGAAAATTACTACCGAACCGAACACACACTACATAACCAACTAGTGTAAGACTAGATGGTTAGCTACTAATTAATACGACTACTGTGAAAGGCAAGTAAATAAATTGCTACAAACCTGCACATTGTAAACAAGATATAATGTCCTTTTCTATCTCATCTAATACTTGAATTCTTTCCATTGGTGCTGCCATTTTTACATAAGAAATATAATTACAATTAAAACACAAAACCAGCGATAATCACAATTTTTTAAATATTTTTTATGTAGTTAGTAACTGTAGTATAGTAGGTATTAATCATAGATTAATAATATATATACTAGTATTAATGGTAGTAATAGTATAGATAGATCACAGACTAAACAGAGATACTAGTACCTTAGAGAAATATAGACTTATGGAACTAGTACCATAGATTAATAATATATATACTAACTAGTACTAGTACTGACTAGTACTCCCTACTCCACAGAATAATAATAATAACATAGAACCCGCGTCAAAAATAACAACAGCGGGGTGAGGTGGAACTTTATTTAAAACTTTCGCTTTCGTCGGTGTTATCCATGCTGTGCAACCTTCGAACAAAAAATATGGAAACAATTTCTACAAGGAGAATAATGCATAGATTAATAAAATAATAATGTAGTTCGTCGGCTTTTCGTAATAGATGTCACTGGCCTTTTTTTAAAGATTAAAAAAAATACAGTTACATTCGGTTTAAAGAACTTTATTTCCACAAGAATTTACAAAATTCACTTAACATGGAAATGTTAAAATATAATAAATTGTTAGTTGTGTTAGTATCAGCAGCTAATTTAATTTATAAATGCAAAAAACAAAATAAAAATATAAAACAAAAAAGAAGTAAATAAAAAGTAACTAAAATAAAATAAACATAATTATTGTCACAGAAACAATTACTCGTATGTGGGTAAGTTTTATAAAAACAGTAAATGACAACGTTAGCCAGGCGAGTCGATTACCTACGCGCAGTCGATAACCAGTTTCTTTTGTTTTACACGTTTCTTTACAAATGTTTCAAATGAGTTTTATGATCTTACTATATACAGTATGCTACAAAGAATTATATAATAATAAGTAACAAAAATTAACAATAAGGCGATTCACTGAGTTATAATGGTAGGAATTATAATTAAGTTTTAATATAATAAAATAGCAACTAAAAGTGTATATCTAAGAGATAATATTTATATATACAAACACAGGGTAACCAGGGTGGGAATACATAACTATAACCGCAACTTTTTTTTTTTTTTTTATGAAATAAAGAGTTTTACCATTATAATAATGATAATTAATTACTATTTAATAATAAAAACAAAATCAAAGAGATATACATATACAGATGTAAACTTATAAAAATTAAATGAAAAATAATAATAATAATAAATATATATATACTAATAACGATGTTTAAGTTTTAAGAATATAAGACTTCAAACATTTTTTGAATAGAATTATCGAATGTATTTCTTTGATTTGTCTTGGTATGGTATTATATAATTTTGCTCCCTCATAATAAATAGTCTTCTTGCCTTGTTCAGTTCTTGGATTAATAGTAGATATATGTGACGCTCTCCTTAGGTTATACCTATGTATTTGGTGGTTATATGTAAAACTGATCTTTGTATGTGTTTTTCTATCAATAATTTTTTTTATTAGTAGGCATATTTGATATTTATATAATTGTTTTATATTCATAAGGTTTGTTTTTTTATACAGGGTTTTAGTTGGAGTCCAAAAGTTATAGTTAAAAAGTGATTTTATTACTTTATTCTGAGAAATTTGTAGCATTTTAATATTTTTATTGGCTGAGTTGCCCCATACAGCAATTAAGTAATCCAGGTGTGATTTGACAAGGGAATTATATATAATGTATTTAACTTTTTGCGGTAAACAGTTAGATATTCTGCGTAATGCGCCTGTTAATGGAGTAATTTTAGTTTTAATATTACAAATATGTTCTTGCCAAGTCAGATTTTTATCGAGGATAAGCCCAAGATATTTTTCTTTATTACAAATGTTTATAGTTATACCATCAATTGTTAGATTTTTATATGTGTCTATTCGTTTATTCTTATTTGAAAAAAATATATAACTTGTTTTGGATATATTTATTGTTAATAGATTTTGTTTAAACCAGGAGGATATTATATTTAAATCGCTTTGTGCTCGAAGAATTATGTTTTGAATAGAAGAGTCATAATAAAAAAGACAAGTATCATCAGCGTAAAGAGTAACATGTCCTTGCAAACCAATATCGTTAATATCATTAATGTAAATAAGAAATAATAGAGGGCCTAAGATAGATCCATGAGGAACTCCACAAGTAATTGGATGTTTATTGCTTTTACAATTTCCTATTTGTACAAATTGGTATCTATTTGTAAGATATGATGAAATAATTTTAAGTGCAGTGCCGGAAATCCCGATTTTATTCAATTTGCCAAGCAATATGTAATGACTAACCGTATCGAACGCTTTCTTTAAATCAATAAAAATACCCAATGCAATTCCTCTTTTATCAATGTTGGTTCTTATATCTGTTAATAAGTCTATAGTTGCCGTCAATGTATTTGATTTTGGTCGAAAGCCGTATTGATTTGAACAGAAAAAATTTATAGAAGTTAAATAGTCATTAAGCCGCTTAAAAATTACTTTTTCAAAAATTTTAGAAATGACTGGTAAACATTACTAACTATTATTATAATATATAATTATTATATTTAATTAAGGAAAAATCCTTCCTAAAAAAACAAACAGGTTTATTATAATTTAAAGAATAGGTAGTTTAGAACTATAATCCTTTCCAGAGGAATACAGTTACCGATAGAACCATTTTTGAATTAAGCATGGACAAGCATTATTTAAGCAGCCGAATGCGATTCAATAAGTTTTAGTCCTCATTTTTGTTCATATTAATACTGCGACGCGGCGCGGCGCGTGAGTGAATATCGAACATACGTGCAACTCGGCCGGTGCGCGGCATACCTCTAAAATAATACGGCCAGCAACAACCAATAGGATCGCTTTAATCAATCCTGGTACTAAAAATAAAGCGATCCTATTGGCAGCTCACGTATACGTAAATGATTACGTTACGTTTCTACAATGCGTAAACCCATGGTAGAGCCTCAGGTACTTATAGTCAAGCGCGGAGTGGAACACCCCTGCCCATAGTACAAGCCTAGGCTGATGCATTAATGAACATCAAAACATCAATTCGTATCGCAGAACGCAATGGGAATGAAAACCCATTATCATTGTAAATGAATCCCATTGAACGAACGAAATCGATCGCGTAACCGTAACAGTTGAGAATGAAATTCATTACCATTTTAAAACTCTTGTCCAGTCGGCATCAATATCATATATTCTTTTTATAAACGAAAACTTTGTATTTTTATCGGCAAAACAAGGGTTCTCATTTTAAATAATAAATTAGTAAGTATGTATGATGCAATGAATGTCATATACAGGGTGAATTTGTCAAGTGTGCCTTCAAAGCCAAATCCTAAACTACATGAAAAATGAAAAAAATGTTCAAAGGAGTCTGGGGACCGATTTTGATAAAAACTAAAACTGAAAAATTTATTCTCCCAGCCGGGAATAAAACCGACTGATTTTGAAAAAATAAAAGTCATGCTGTATTATTACACAAGCTGTTAGTGTCGCTTATAAATCTAAAACTGTATCATTAGAAATTATAGCTATTATTTTCAATACATGAGGTGATTTTATTTTACTTCCGTTTATTTAAAAAAAAATATGATGTTGTTTTCAATGACCATGGGTTTTGAAAAGCATTATTTTAAACAATTTGTTTAGTTGGTAAAGTAGTTATTTAAAAAGTTGATATTTTTTTATAAAAAATGAGCACTTTCCTTTAGTTTACCGTTTAATATTACTTACCAGAATTGAATCCTTTTAAGCGACATTATCAGCTGGTGTAATAATACAGGTGAGTATTTTTTTCCAAAATCAACCGGTTCGATTCTCGGCTAGGAGATTTTTATTTTCAAAAATCTATTATAATAATAGATATATAGCGTAGAAAAAAAAATAAATTTATGTTAAAGCTGTTAGTACAAATATATTACTAATTTATTTTTATTTTGCTCGTTCTCGTAAATTTTTTGTAACTTTTTCAATAGAATACTGGGAATACAATCGCCACCGCGAATGAAACAATTGGGAATCATTCCTAAAAAAATTGTGGTTGTCACATGTCTACTCGCGACTTAGTCCGCGTGAAATAGTATATTTTTTACTATTTATTTAAATTAATAAAAAATAATATAAATTTTCTAAAATAAAAATAGCTGTATGTTATTCCTTATTACATTAGCTGAAATCGGTCCAGCCGCGTCAGAGATTACTCGGAATAAACAGACAGACAGACATCATATGCATATAGTATAAAGCGGTTATTTTATTATAATCAGATACTCCAATTTTATTTATTTGTATAGATTCAAGATATATTTTTTTCAAACTAATATTATAAAGCTGAAGATTTTGTATGTTTGTAGTGGGATCGAAATTATTTAATCATCAATGTACTGATCGACCCTATTCATAGACTTTATAGGTCTGCTTATCATCGGGTAGATACAAAGTCACGTGCAGTGCGTGCTTGCTACAATAACAAAAAAATAAAACGTATTACGTTACCAATATAGATTATAGATATTAGAATACCTATAAATAAATACCATCACGGGTGCCTATTTGGCTCTCGAGAACCGTTTATACAGCCTCAGGGTCCCAGCGGAGGGATTAACCCATCCTCATTTCGCCGATGGTATTTGGAGGCAACACCTAAAAAGTGGCGAGCTTGTTGCTTAGCTACCTATCTATATAAAAAAGATTTAAGAGCGAATTCTAGTGCTTACTAGGGTTCTGTACATAGAAAAAAGGATAACGGAGAAAGTTTTGTTTCGCATTGAAATTTTAATATTATAGGACTATAGTATAGTTTTAATGACTAAGAAATGCATTTTTCTTTAAATTAATCGATATTTGTAAATAGATTAAGTTGCGAAATATTATCGATTATTATTTAATCGATTTAGTCTTTCGATGTCACATCCCTAGAGTAAGCCACATTTTCGTTCATCGTCTACGTATCGGTCCGACCGAAACCTTTGTGGTATCTCGGAGTAGACTAGGGATGCGCAATCCTGTTCGTCGATCCGATTTTAAAGATCGGATCGTAATGCCTCGATCCGATCCTGGGAACTATTTTTTCACTAAGCAGTTTTATAAAAACAAAAAGTACTTATGTCTGAAACACTCAGAGACAGTAACAAATGGAAACTTTTTTTTTAATAGAGCAGGACATGTGACCCTACATCCACCTGATGGTAAGTGGCAATGTAACGTCCAAAAATGTTCTCAACCAATAGTAGTAATGGTACTTGCTTCAATTGGTTGATTCCACTATGTCTGCTTGAGAAACTTATTCACGCCACGCTTAAAGGACTCTGGATTAAAGGTAGAAGGGAACACGTACGAAGGCAAGGCATTCCACTTTTTTATCGTGCGACATATATAAGATTCACCATACCTTTTTGTTTTGATGAGCCTGTCTTCCACTGTATGTGTATGCATTTTATTGCCAGTGCGTGTGGTACGGAAACAAAATGGGGAAGGAGGGATGAGTTCAAACAGTTCTTCGAGCACTGTCCGTGATATAGGCGGTAGAATACGCTCAACGATGCAACCTATCTTCGTAGGTGCAAAGGCTCCAGTGTTTTAGAGAGGTGATCGTCGTTGATTATACGAATTGCACGCCTTTGCAGTGTATCGAGAGCATGCAACAGGAATTTAGTAAACTAATCGGGCCACACATTTATGTTTACTTACCTACATATTAATAATAAAATTAAATATGATTCGCATATATTTACACGCAAAAGATGCCGCCAAGTTAGGAACGTAACGTAAACAAAAGATCAAGGTTGGTTTATAATAAAAAAAACGAAAGTACTCAAATGTAGTAAATAAACTGCCTTTCAAATCATACGATCCAAGCGATCCGATCTTTTAAGTTTTGTATCGATCCGCCAAAAAATCGTATGGTCCCGATCCGATACAAAAATCGCTGGATCGTATGCTCTTGATCCGATTTTCTAAAAGATCGGATCGGAACATCCCTAGAGGAGACCTCCACCACGTTACAGGTCCTTAGGGCAGTTTCGTATAATCGTATTTAATCTTACTTTCATGATAGTATCTCTATATAATCTGTGCTCACGTTTGCCACGTCCATTTTGTTTTTAGTCGTCGCCGAGAATGGTAAGTTGTTTTATCCTAATTTTTCTTTGTAATCCCTGTTATTTTTTTTAAAGTCTAATATAATTTTATGTTGTTTTGTTTATCACCATAAAATTATATGATTATTTAAAATGATGAATACCTATATCTTTAAAAAATGGTTAGAACCTGATTTCTTTTGATGAACAATCTAGGGCGGTCTGATTTTATATATAAGTGGTTCTGTTTGTTATATGATTGAAACATGGTCTAATTTAGTTTTATTTATTAGTCCCACAGGAAATTCTCTGCGCCCCGTCACGGGTCTATGGGGTTCTACCCCAAGAAGAGGTCTCGTCGTCATCGTGGCAAAGTGAAGGCATTCCCTAAGGATGATCCCAGCAAGCCCGTGCACCTCACTGCCTTTATCGGCTACAAGGCCGGTATGACCCACGTGGTGCGTGAACCTGACCGTCCTGGTTCAAGTTAGTATTCACTTTGTATCATTTGTAATTAACTATATTGTATGTAACGAAAATATGTTGAGAATAAAATGCAAAATTATTTCTAATTAACCTTTAAATATTTTATTAATAATGTGGCTAGGTATTTATTTGCAATCCAAGCTTTAAATATCTATAGTTCAATGATACTATTATTTGCCGCTAAAACGCTGTTTTTTTTTAATCAGTGAACTACCATCAATATTTGTAAACACTTCTAGCATCTAGTTGAACGGAGGAGTAAAGTAGATAACTTGTGGTAAAATTAAATACAGCTTAGGCTGGCAACCATAAGCCAAAAAAAACTTTAGTTACATTAGTTTTTATCCAAACTCTTTCAAACTAATTATATTTTTGCAGAAATAAACAAAAAGGAGATTGTGGAGGCTGTAACAATTATTGAGACCCCACCAATGGTATGTGTGGGTGTGGTGGGATACATCGAAACTCCCCATGGCCTCCGAGCTCTGCTTACTGTGTGGGCCGGCCACATGTCTGATGACTGCCGCAGACGTTTCTATAAGAACTGGTATGTAACCTAGATTGGTGACTAAGTTTATAAAGGAGTCCCTCACATTCGGAATAATATGAGAACCCACATGTGCTATGTTTTTAAAACATTCGCCTATATTCCACCCTGTTTGGAATAATAGGTTTGCATGAATGTTGCATGTGAGGTACCCTGGTAAAGTAAATATAGTTTTTGGTTTAAAGCAATAGTCAATAATTCCTTAACCAATATCAACAAAGGACAAGAACAAAACTGGTCTAAAATCTAAATGCTCACCCCTAATAATAAGACCTATGTAATTTCTGTTTGGTTAACCCGGCGAGGCTGTGGTGGCAAAATGTAACATTGAGTATGTGGTGGGGTTTGACATACCCACTTATTAAATTGGCCATAAATATCATAATATCGATAAATTGACTTCTAATCTTATGTTTTGTGATATTGATATAAACAATAAACAGCTTTTAATGAAAAAACTTTAATATTTTAATATTTTTTTATTATTATTTAGGAAAATAAAAGAAACTGAGTTTTTTTTAAACAAAAATAGGCATTATCTTCATAAACCTCTAAAATAAACAAAAACAAAATTTTACCTTAAACAACAACTACTAAATTAAGGAAAAAATATCAGTCTTTGAATTAGAAATAAAAAACTATCATAATACTTTGGAACAGCTTAGGAACTAGGGTCATCATCACAACAATTTTTGCAGGAACATATTGCATGCTCTATACATATGGCCTTCCCACATGTTGAGCAAGAGTGCTTTGTCTTTCGATCTTTTTTCCTTGGACAATCAGCACATCTCGTATATCGCCCAGTACTATTTTCGTTCAAAAACTAAAACAAATAATAAGCTAATAAACCAAAAAAACAACTTTCAATTTTACCGAAATAACCACACACCAACTATGTGGCGGGGTATTACGTACCCGACAGGAGTATATCTCAAGCGCCGGTTAGCGCAACACTGCGATCACGCCACTATCCCCTCCCGCAGCTCCTTAGCTCCAGCTATGCTGCGAGACAAACCGTTACAGCAAAAATTTAAAACAAAACGATCGTTGGAGTAATGCGTGGGGTATGTTGCACCATACATTGTTTTAGTTGAGGGGAAATTATTGCATCTATTATTAAAACAAAAAGCTTGTAGGAAAAAAAATATTACTAATTAACTGGACAGAAAACACTTCATATTAGTAGGTCTTGTTAGTGATGGGTATATTTGGATACATTTTTACTCTCCCCTTTGGACTGCAGTACAAAACCAGAGTAGAAAAATATATTATTTAAAATGTCTATTAGTAATTGAAATGCTATGCCCATTGTATTATGTTCCTATGATATAGCACATTTTTTAAACTTACTAATAATTACTACTAATAGCTCTCCTCTCAAAGCAAGAGAGTTTTCCTATAAATATGCTATCCAGCATATTGTTAGCCAGTGGTCTCCGCTCATAGAAGAGGCTGCTTGGTATTTATTACAGCTTTTCCTCACTTGAATAGGTACAAATGCAAGAAGAAGGCATTCACCAAGGCTAGCAAGAAATGGCAAGATGAGCTTGGCCAGAAGTCTATTGAAAAGGACTTTAAGAAAATGATTCGCTACTGCAGTGTAGTGCGTATTATTGCCCACACACAAATGAAGTTGTTAAAACAACGTCAAAAGAAAGCGCACATTATGGAGATCCAATTGAATGGAGGAACCATTGAAGACAAAGTAAAATGGGCAAGAGAACATCTGGAGAAGCCTATGCCCATTGACTCTGTATTTACCCAAGATGAGATGATTGACTGTATTGGTGTCACCAAGGGCAAAGGATACAAAGGTAATAAAAATAAAACCAATGATGTTATGTATATACAATATCTTTATCTATGATATGAGCAATGGCTTGGCTTTTTAATATAGTATTTCATTTACCATTACAGTATATATTTTTTTTATATTTACAATGTTTTAATAAATTATTTGATTTTAAGGTGTAACATCTCGTTGGCATACAAAGAAGCTTCCTAGGAAAACACATAAGGGTCTTCGTAAAGTAGCTTGTATTGGAGCCTGGCATCCTTCCAGAGTGTCCTTCACTGTAGCTCGAGCTGGTCAGAAGGGATATCATCATCGTACTGAAATGAACAAAAAAATATACAGAATTGGTCAAGGTCAGTATCTGAAACTTGTAAAATATCCACGATCAGCTAAATTGTGACAATTATGGCAAGTCAAAATTGTAAAAATGGTGTAATGATGATGATCTTGTAATCAAATGTTAGTGTTTGTAAACCTATTTTCAACTTTACTAAAAATCTTGTGACTCTTGTCATCATGTCTTTAACATGTATAATTATTATATATTGCATGTCACTTAAGGATTAAAAATTGAAACTTTTCTTTTTGTATAGTATGAGAAGAATATTAAATAATAAAATATTTTTTCAGGTATCCACACTAAGGATGGTAAAGTTGTGAAAAACAATGCATCTACTGAATATGATTTATCAGAGAAATCTATAACCCCTATGGGAGGCTTCCCTCATTATGGAGAGGTCAACAATGACTTTGTAATGATTAAAGGCTGCTGTATGGGACCTAAAAAGAGGGTTATTACTTTAAGAAAGGTGTGTATTGGTTTTTATATTATGTATATTAGTTATACTGTTAAGGTCTGTCCAAAAAATGCATACTTCAATCACCAATATTTGGCTTTTAAATTAGGACATTTTTTTTTCAGTCTCTTCGTGTTCACACCAAAAGGGCAGCACTTGAGAAGATTTGCCTGAAATTCATTGACACAGCATCCAAATTTGGACACGGTCGCTTCCAGACACCGGCAGACAAGGCTGCCTTCATGGGCGTACTTAAAAAGGACAGAATCCGAGAAGAAGCTGCAGCTACTACTACTCCCACTGTAGCTCAAACATAAAATACCTGTTTTTATTTCAATAAATCAAGGTATATAATGTGAAAACATGTTGTTTTTTTCCTTCGTCCTGTAGGCAACGTTTATTGGTGGTACTACCAGTAGTAACACAGGCAATAATATTTTCCCATAGTACTACCAACTGCTCCAGTAGTAAGATATGAAGTTTTTTTTACCAGCTGTACTAATAAAAAATATAATATGTAATAGACAATTTGTTTCAATATGTGAAACTGGTGGTGGTCCGGCTGGTGTCGCGCATACTCTTCGCGTATGCGTGACACCAGCCGGACCACCACGTGTGATATTATAGGGATGTATTTGTGATCCTGCTGATGTAACGTTACTTCGGCAGGACCACGATAGAAATAATGCACTTACGAGGTTCGTTCTTTCGCAGAAATTAGTTTTTGAATTTGTATGATTTTGTTAGCCTATTTTCATATGTGCATCTGGATTGAGAGATCTAATCAAAACCAAGCAAAATGGCTATGTTGGCATTTCGTAGCATAATGTAGAAACTTATATATGAAATATTTTAATTTGTAAAGGCAAGGAAAAAAAGTTAGGGTCCAAAAATAGGAGCTCTCAATCCTGACGTTTTTGAAAAAATATAAAAAAATATTTTTAGAAGTATTTACTCTGTTATATTTTTTTGTACTAACATTCAGTACACACATCGTAAGAGATAATCAGAAGAATTCAAAATATTTGGAGGTAAAATGAAGAAGATATAAGGCAAAACATGGATCTCTCAATCCAGATGTTTTAGATTGAGTGATCCTTTGAAACACCATGTTAGGCTGAGTAGAAGCAAAAGTTGACTATGCGAGCATTTAATAGTACTTCTCGACATATTCGCAAAAAATAAATAAATATCCAAATGATAACCGTTAAAAAGTTATAGCAACTTCGTCATTTTTAAAACATCAGGACTGAGTGATCTATATTTTTACATATATCTACTTTTACTTTCATCGCACAGAAAATCTAAAATTCTACGAATAGTTAAAAAATCATCTTCTAAATCCTGGCATTTAAACTATTTGTGTGAAGATTGCACTTTATTATATTTTTAGGTTTCAATTTTACCCATACAGCAAGTCGTGTAGGGTGACCATGTTTTTTTTTGTTGGCACTCGGTATGAACACATGCCAAACCATACAAATTCAGATTGATTCCGAAACAAATTTTAGTGTTTACTAATACCAGTAAATCCATAGACTAATATTGAAAAACGGTAAACCCACAGATTGATGCCTTAAAAATAAATCTGGATACCATTATAATTACGACTGATCTCAAATTTTCGAGCTACCTGAAAAGCGGTACCTAAACTTAGACTAATCCCGTAACATAACAGTCGAATCTCCTGAAAACCCGTAAACACCAATAATGTGTTTAAAAAAAACTTTTTTAAACCACATACATTTAAAACCTAGTCATTTTAAATTTCTTTAAAACGGTAATGTTTAAAAAAAAAAATGATATCATAAATACCAGGAAGTACCCTAAGCCCCAAAATAGCCTGTCTAAAATGAGAACACAATATAGCCACCCGCGACACAAAGTCAATACAAAAAAATGACAAGTGCGAAAACTCGCCCGCGGAGTGTTCCGAAGGTAGCGGAGGGGTTTTATTTCCACCTCGTAGCAAATTGTGAGTCTACACTACACTGAACAAGTGATAAACTCATAGCGGTATTTGTTTAGACTTAATCACCCATCGGTAATAAGTTTCACAAGTTGATATAGTGAAACTAGGACCGACAGCCTAACGTGCGCTTATCTTTGACTTGGACCCTTTTACACCTACACCTATTAGAAAATATTTTACTAAATATAAGTACCATAAATTTCAAGTATATCCGACCAGCGGTTCTCGAGATATTCATGCCGACAAACAAACAGACCTAAGAAGAGTTCTTTTTTTTTTTAAATAAATAAATTAGGAACCCTAATGAGAACACAAGTGATTATAACCATTCAATGCTCAAAAAGTGATAATCCAAAATGGATTACTGGACACAGAGAAACGTTTAACAAGTAATTTGTACTTTGTAAAAATTATTACAGCATTTCCTTGATATTTATACTTCCAAGTACCTTCACACAATATAGTATTCCAGTATTCTGTGCTTAAATAAACGTCAAAACGAAATATATTAATATCTAAGTTACTTCGCCTCTCAGGGGAGCGGCGTCATCAGTCACAGTAATTTGTAGTGATGAAATCCATACACTTAAATTAATAGGCAAATCAAATGGTTTATTATGTATTTTTTTAGCATTGATTTACACACAACTTGTAATTTTACTGCATTAAAATGAAAGTTAAACTATATATATTTACAGAATAATATGCCATGCTTTATAAAAATTAAAAACAAAACATGGTCACCCTACACGACTGCTGTATGTGTAAATTTGGAATCTATAAATCTAATAAAGTGCAACCTTTACACAAATTGTTTAAATGCCAGGATTTAGAAGATGTTTTTTTAATAATTCGTAGAATTTTAGATTTTCCGTGCGATGAATGTAAAAGTAGATATATGTGAAAATATAGATCACTCAGTCCTGATGTTTTAAAAATGACGAAGTTGCTATAACTTTTTAACGGTTATCATTTGGATATTTATTTATTTTTTGCGAATATGTCGAGAAGTACTATTAAATGCTCGCATAGTCAACTTTTGCTTCTACTCAGCCTAACATGGTGTTTCAAAGGATCACTCAATCTAAAACATCTGGATTGAGAGATCCATGTTTTGCCTTATATCTTCTTCATTTCACCTCCAAATATTTTGAATTCTTCTGATTATCTCTTACGATGTGTGTACTGAATGTTAGTACAAAAAAATATAACATAGAGTAAATACTTCTAAAAATATTTTTTTATATTTTTTCAAAAACGTCAGGATTGAGAGCTCCTATTTTTGGACCCTAACTTTTTTTCCTTGCCTTTACAAATTAAAATATTTCATATATAAGTTTCTACATTATGCTACGAAATGCCAACATAGCCATTTTGTTAGGTTTTGATAAGATCTCTCAATCCAGATGCACATCATCTGGATTGAGAGATCTAATCAAAACCAAGCAAAATGGCTATGTTGGCATTTCGTAGCATAATGTAGAAACTTATATATGAAATATTTTAATTTGTAAAGGCGAGGAAAAAAAGTTAGCGTCCTAAAATAGGAGCTCTCAATCCTGACGTTTTTGAAAAAATATAAAAAAATATTTTTAGAAGTATTTACTCTTGTTATATTTTTTGGACTAACATTCAGTACCCCTAGTGTGAGTTTTCTAACTATTACTTTGCGTTTGAGTTAGTTACTAAAATTTGTATGGGAAATGGTTCAGCGCACCAAGCGGAAATTTTGAGAGCTAGAAATGCGGTCGTGTGATTGGTCTAAATGTTAACGCGAAAGTAATCGTTAAAAAAACACACTAGGGCTACAGTACACACATCGTAAGAACTAATCATAAGAATTTAAAATATTTGGAGGTAAAATAAAGAAGATATAAGGCAAAACATGGAGCTCTCAATCCAATGTGCATCTGGATTGAGAGATCTAATCAAAACCAAGCAAAATGGCTATGTTGGCATTTCGTAGCATAATGTAGAAACTTATATATGAAATATTTTAATTTGTAAAGGCGAGGAAAAAAAGTTAGCGTCCAAAAATAGGAGCTCTCAATCCTGACGTTTTTGAAAAAATATAAAAAAATATTTTTAGAAGTATTTACTCTATGTAATATTTTTTTGTACTAACATTCAGTACACACATCGTAAGAAATAATTAGAAGAATTCAAAATATTTGGAGGTAAAATGAAGAAGATATATGGCAAAACATCGATCTCTCAATCCAGACGTTTTAGATTGAGTGATCCTTTGAAATACCATGTTAGGCTGAGTAGAAGCTGAAAATAGCCTGTATAAAAATGAGAACACAATATGGCTATATTGTGTAAACAGTTTCACAAGTTTATATAGTGAAACTAGGGCCGACAGCCTAACGTGCGCTTATCTTTGACTTGGACCCTTTTACACCTACACCTATAAGGAGATATTTTACTAAATATAAGTACCACAAATTTCAAGTATATCCGACCAGCGGTTCTCGAGATATTCATGCCGACAAACAAACAGACACCTAAGAAGAGTTCTTTTTTTGAAAAAAATAATAAATTCGGAACCCTAATGAGAACACAAGTGATTATAACCATTCAATGCTCAAAAAGTGATAATCCAAAATGGATTACTGGACACAGAGAAACGTTTAACAAGTAATTTGTACTTTGTGAAAATTATTACAGCATTTCCTTTATATTTATACTTCCATAGTACCTTCACATAATATAGTATTCCAGTATTCGTTGCTTAAATAAACGTCAAAACGAAATATATTAAGTTACTTCGCCTCTCAGGGGAGCGGCGTCATCAGTGACAGTAATTTGTAGTGATGAAATCCATACACTTAAATCAATAGGCAAATCAAATGGTTTATTATGTATTTTTTTAGCATTGATTTACACACAACTTGTAATTTTACTGCATTAAAATGAAAGTTAAACTATACATATTTATAGAATTATATGCCATGCTTCATAAAAATTAAAAACAAAACATGGTCACCCTACACGACTGCTGTATGGGTAAATTTGGAATCTATAAATCTAATAAAGTGCAACCTTTACACAAATTGATGCCAGGATTTAGAAGATGTTTTTTTAATAATTCGTAGAATTTTAGATTTTCCGTGCGATGAAAGTAAGAGTAGATATATGTTTAAATATAGATCACTCAGTCCTATATGTCAGTCCCAGATGTTTTAAAAATGACGAAGTTGCTATAACTTTTTAACGGTTATCATTTGGATATTTATTTACTTTTTGCGAATATGTCGAGAAGTACTATTAAATGCTCGCATAGTCAACTTTTGCTTCTACTCCGCCTAACATGGTGTTTCAAAGGATCACTCAATCTAAAACGTCTGGATTGTTTCCGTGTGTTCGTTTACTACTGTTTTTCACTTAAAGCGCTTAGGCTTTAAGCCAATCTAAACAGCCGTCAAATACACAAAGCGAAGCAAAGCAATCGCAGCGTTTGCAGGAGTACTCGAACAGTTTTATGTGCATAAATAAAAATCATATAAAATTCATAAGAGAATACAAAATAGAGTTCAAAAACGATTAAGTGAAAGGGAGGGAACAATAAAAATAAACAAAAAAAAAGTATTTGATACATAATTGTGACCACAGACAATTTACTTTGATTGCACTACTCGTATTTTCAAAGCGTTCGCAGCGAATGCGATGACGTAATTTGCTTCATTTCTGTGACGTCATCAAAAATCCAAAGCAAAGCGAAGTACTAAAAAAACACCTGTCAAGTAAAATAAGCTAGCTTTGTAAGCCTTTTAACAGTGTGTTCGTTTACTACTGTTTTTCGCTTAAAGCGCTTAGGCTTTAAGCCAATCTAATCAGCCGTCAAAGTACTCAAAGCGAAGCAAAGCAATCGCAGCGTTTGCAGGAGTACTCGAACAGTTTTATGTGCATAAATAAACATCTTATAAAATTCATAAGAGAATACAAAATAGAGTTCAAAAACTGTTAAGTGAAAGGGAGGAACAATAAAAATAAACAAAAAAAAGTATTTGATACACAATAATTGTGACCACAGACAATTTACTTTGATTGCACTACTCGTATTTTCCAAGCGTTCGCAGCGAATTCGATGACGTAATTTGCTTTTTTTCTGTGACGTCATCAAAAATCAAAAGCAAAACGAAGTACTAAAAAAACACCTGTCAAGTAAATTAAGCTAGCTTTGTAAGCCTTTTAAGCAGTACTCAAACGTACCGTAAGCAGTACTCAAACGTACCGATTGTGTGAAGGTACTATGGAAGTATAAATATCAAGGAAATGATGTAATAATTTTCACAAAGTACAAATTACTTGTTAAACGTTTCTCTGTGTAGTAATCCATTTTGGATTATCACTTTTTGAGCATTAAAAGATTATGATCACTTGTGTTCTCATTAGGGTTCCGAATTTATTTATTTTAAAAAAAAAATAACTCTTCTTAGATGTCTGTTTGTTTGTCGGCATGAATATCTCGAGAACCGCTGGTCCGATATACTTGAAATTTGTGGTACTTATATATTTATATATATTTAGTAAAATATCTCCTAATAGGTGTAGGTGTAAAAGGGTTCAAGTCAAAGATAAGCGCACGTTAAGCTGTCGGTCCTAGTTTTACTATATAAACTTGTGAAACTGTTTACCGATGGGTGATTAAGTCTTAACAAATACCGCTATGAGTTCGCCACTTGTTCAGTGTAGTGTAGACTCACAATTTGCTACGAGGTGGAAATAAAACCCCCCCGCTACCTTCGGAACACTCCGCGGGCGAGTTTTCGCACTTGTAATTTTTTTGTATTGACTTTGTATCGCGGGTGGCTATATTGTGTTCTCATTTTTAGACAGGCTATTTTGGGGCTTAGGGTACTTCCTGGTATTTAAAATATCTTTTTTTTTTAAACATTACCGTTTTAAAGAAATTTAAAATGACTAGGTTTTAAATGTATGTGGTTTAAAAAAAGTTTTTTTTAAACACATTATTATTGTTTACGGGTTTTCAGGAGATTCGACGGTTATGTTACGGGATTAGTGAGTTTAGGTACCGCTTTTCAGGTAGCTCGAAAATTTGAGATCAGTCGTAATTATAACGGTATCCAGATTTATTTTTAAGGCATCAATCTGTGGGTTTACCGTTTTTCAACATTAGTCTATGGATTTACTGGTATTAGTAAACACTAAAATTTGTTTCGGAATCAATCTGAATTTGTATGGTTTGGCATGTGTTCATACCGAGTGTCAACAAAAAAAAAACATGGTCACCCTACACGACTTGCTGTATGGGTAAAATTGAAATCTAAAAATATAATAAAGTGCAATCTTTACACAAATAGTTTAAATGCCAGGATTTAGAAGATGATTTTTTAATTATTCGTAGAATTTTAGATTTTCTGTGCGATGAAAGTAAAAGTAGATATACTCGTATGTAAAAATATAGATCACTCAGTCCTGATGATTTAAAAATGACGAAGTTGCTATAACTTTTTAACGGTTATCATTTGAGTATTTATTTATTTTTTGCGATAATGTCGAGAAGTACTATTAAATGCTCGCATAGTCAACTTTTGCTTCTACTCAGCCTAACATGGTGTTTCAAAGGATCACTCAATCTAAAACGTCTGGATTGAGAGATCCATGTTTTGCTTGGTTTTGATTAGATCTCTCAATCCAGATGCACATTATTTTCATTTCGCTAGACCGCTTGGTTCAAAAGTTACAGAGGTGGTCCTGCTGATAAAACGTGACATCGGCAAGACCACGATAGAAATAACTTACGAGGTTAGTTCTTACGCAGAAATTAGTTTTTGATTTTGTGAGCCAATTTTCTTTTCTATTTTCTAAATAAAGAACATTACTATAAAAAAAAAATTTGAAAATGGTGTGAAAAATTATTATACAGGTGAATTTAAAAGGATGTACTTTTGGCTAATATGAGGTTCTGCTGATCAAATCGAACAACTTTTCCCATGAAACCATGTGTCGCAAATGACAAAAAATTTTGCCTTCCCCATACAAATTTTGGAGAAAGCATTTTTTCATTTCCGGCACATGGTGACTGAACCATGTGCCGGAAATGAAAAAATCAGTACCTAAATGATTTATTGGCCGCTTTGCACGAGGCAAAGGCTGATTTTATATCTTGCTTTTTGAGTATGCAACTAGGCGGTCTCGGGCACTGTAAGGCACCCCGTGATGATATTTTTTTTTTATTAGTAGTACAGCTGGTAAAAAAAACTTCCTATCGTTCTACCGGAGCAGTTGGTAGTACCTACTACGGGAAAATATTGCCCGTGTGGTAGTAATAACGGTAGTACCACGGGCAATAAACGGATATATCACATAAGTATATATCGATAAAATGGACTCACAATAAAACAAAAATAAACCAAGTAATATTTATTTACAAACAAATTTTATTTAAGTATTATTAATTTATAAAGCTAGAAATTTGTACTAACTTCACATTTGTGCCTGCCCAAGTAACACAGGCTTGGAGTTTTAAAACAAATATGTCTATTGACAGTCTATTCATGGTTAATCTATAGATAAAGGCTGTCTAAAGATGGGTTCAATAAAGAAAATGTATTCTTATAGAGTTCTTTTTCTCAAGTTGGATTATTTTTAGAGCATTTGTTCTACAGCACACTTATTTAAAGTACGTCTATAGATATATTGAATGTTTTAAGATAAAATGCTCTACAAATAGTTAATAAAGCCTAAAGGTAACTTCAAATAATTTTATAGGTAAGATGATATATTTTAAGATATAACTTGGTACAAACATTATATTTTAGCTATTGGTACTCTAATCTTTGTTTATAAAGAGACTTAAGTCTAGGTAAAATACTTTAATAGATATTTTTCAGTTTATCTAAAAAAATGATAGTGAAAACGTTTTTTTAGTATTTTTTTTCTTAAAAATGGATTATTTAAGTGTAATTGTATTAAATATTTGAATTGGATGATTTTATGCAATGGAAACAGCGAAAAAGAAATCCTTTTGCTTTTCCCGATGTACCATAAATAAAAATCATAGCAGATACTCTTGCCGAAAACCGAACAAGTCAAAACATGCGTTACTCATATATTACTTGGTCAAATTATGGGCTATGTACCCAAATATGTGAATATGCACATTACAAATTTAATACGAATACGCAGCAACGGAGGGATCCGTCCACTTTTGTATATTAGACAGTTGTCCCAACGCCGGCGAGGAAACGACCAACTATCAGCTATTTTCTCTTTCAAGAAACGTAAAATAGATATAGGTACATTCCTTTTAAACAAAAGGCATGTACTCGTATATATTAACTAGCTGTGCTCGCGACTTCGTCCGCGTGGAATAGTTATTTTTTTATCATACAAACTTTCATCCCCTATTTTATCCCCTTGGGGGTAGAATTTATCAAAATCCTTTCTTAGCAAAGCCAAATTTCAGCCAGATCCGTCCAGTGGTTTGGGCTGTGCGTTGATAGATCACTATGTCAGTCAGTCAGTCACCTTTGAGTTATATATATTTAGATAGTTGGTGGCTGACTATTCACACTGATGCCGGCGAGGACTTGCTCCACTAGTTTGTCGCTGAGCGACAAGAGGTATCAAAAAAAATACTCGCTCAGCTATGCTCGCTTGGCGGTCAGTAGAGACGAGAGACCATTTCTCTACAGAGTACTCACCTGTCGCACTCGCACACTCTTTTATAGCTCAGCGACAAAACTATTGGAACTATACACACACTCGCTTCTCGCTGCTCGCCAACTCCTTTCTAGTTTCTAGCTCCACTCGCTTCTAGTTCATCGTCGGCGGAGAGACAAGTTGCCACTTTAGCACTGCTGCCGACGTAGGTATCTACTTGTATAGTTTAACTTTCATTTTAATGCAGTAAAATTACAAGTTGTGTGTAAATCAATGCTAAAAAAATACATAATAAACCATTTGATTTGCCTATTGATTTAAGTGTATGGATTTCATCACTACAAATTACTGTCACTGATGACGCCGCTCCCCTGAGAGGCGAAGTAACTTAATATATTTCGTTTTGACGTTTATTTAAGCAACGAATACTGGAATACTATATTATGTGAAGGTACTATGGAAGTATAAATATAAAGGAAATGCTGTAATAATTTTCACAAAGTACAAATTACTTGTTAAACGTTTCTCTGTGTCCAGTAATCCATTTTGGATTATCACTTTTTGAGCATTGAATGGTTATAATCACTTGTGTTCTCATTAGGGTTCCGAATTTACTATTTTTTTCAAAAAAAGAACTCTTCTTAGGTGTCTGTTTGTTTGTCGGCATGAATATCTCGAGAACCGCTGGTCGGACATACTTGAAATTTGTGGTACTTATATTTAGTGAAATATCTCCTTATAGGTGTAGGTGTAAAAGGGTCCAAGTCAAAGATAAGCGCACGTTAGGCTGTCGGCCCTAGTTTCACTATATAAACTTGTGAAACTGTTTACACAATATAGCCATATTGTGTTCTCATTTTTAGACAGGCTATTTTGGGGCTTAGGGTACTTCCTGGTATTTAAAATATCTTTTTTTTTAAACATTACCGTTTTAAAGAAATTTAAAATGACTAGGTTTTAAATGTATGTGGTTTAAAAAAAGTTTTTTTTTACACATTATTAGTGTTTACGGGTTTTCAGGAGATTCGACGGTTATGTTACGGGATTAGTGAGTTTAGGTACCGCTTTTCAGGTAGCTCGAAAATTTGAGATCAGTCCTAATTATAACGGTATCCAGATTTATTTTTAAGGCATCAATCTGTGGGTTTACCGTTTTTCAACATTAGTCTATGGATTTACTGGTATTAGTAAACACTAAAATTTGTTTCGGAATCAATCTGAATTTGTATGGTTTGGCATGTGTTCAACCGAGTGTCAACAAAAAAAAACATGGTCACCCTACACGACTTGCTGTATGGGTAAAATTGAAATCTAAAAATATAATAAAGTGCAACCTTTACACAAATTGTTTAAATGCCAGGATTTAGAAGATGATATTTTAATTATTCGTAGAATTTTAGCTTTTCTGTGCGATGAAAGTAAAAGTAGATATACTCGTATGTAAAAATATAGATCACTCAGTCCTGATGATTTAAAAATGACGAAGTTGCTATAACTTTTTAACGGTTATCATTTGAGTATTTATTTATTTTTTGCGATAATGTCGAGAAGTACTATTAAATGCTCGCATAGTCAACTTTTGCTTCTACTCAGCCTAACATGGTGTTTCAAAGGATCACTCAATCTAAAACGTCTGGATTGAGAGATCCATGTTTTGCTTGGTTTTGATTAGATCTCTCAATCCAGATGCACATTATTTTCATTTCGCTAGACCGCTTGGTTCAAAAGTTACAGAGGTGGTCCTGCTGATAAAACGTGACATCGGCAAGACCACGATAGAAATAACTTACGAGGTTAGTTCTTACGCAGAAATTAGTTTTTGATTTTGTGAGCCAATTTTCTTTTCTATTTTCTAAATAAAGAACATTACTATAAAAAAAAATATTTGAAAATGGTGTGAAAAATTATTATACAGGTGAATTTAAAAGGATGTACTTTTGGCTAATATGAGGTTCTGCTGATCAAATCGAACAATTTAAACACATTATTATTGTTTACGGGTTTTCAGGAGATTCGACGGTTATGTTACGGGATTAGTGAGTTTAGGTACCGCTTTTCAGGTAGCTCGAAAATTTGAGATCAGTCCTAATTATAACGGTATCCAGATTTATTTTTAAGGCATCAATCTGTGGGTTTACCGTTTTTCAACATTAGTCTATGGATTTACTGGTATTAGTAAACACTAAAATTTGTTTCGGAATCAATCTGAATTTGTATGGTTTGGCATGTGTTCATACCGAGTGTCAACAAAAAAAAAACATGGTCACCCTACACGACTTGCTGTATGGGTAAAATTGAAATCTAAAAATATAATAAAGTGCAATCTTTACACAAATAGTTTAAATGCCAGGATTTAGAAGATGATTTTTTAATTATTCGTAGAATTTTAGATTTTCTGTGCGATGAAAGTAAAAGTAGATATACTCGTATGTAAAAATATAGATCACTCAGTCCTGATGATTTAAAAATGACGAAGTTGCTATAACTTTTTAACGGTTATCATTTGAGTATTTATTTATTTTTTGCGATAATGTCGAGAAGTACTATTAAATGCTCGCATAGTCAACTTTTGCTTCTACTCAGCCTAACATGGTGTTTCAAAGGATCACTCAATCTAAAACGTCTGGATTGAGAGATCCATGTTTTGCTTGGTTTTGATTAGATCTCTCAATCCAGATGCACATTATTTTCATTTCGCTAGACCGCTTGGTTCAAAAGTTACAGAGGTGGTCCTGCTGATAAAACGTGACATCGGCAAGACCACGATAGAAATAACTTACGAGGTTAGTTCTTACGCAGAAATTAGTTTTTGATTTTGTGAGCCAATTTTCTTTTCTATTTTCTAAATAAAGAACATTACTATAAAAAAAAAAATTTGAAAATGGTGTGAAAAATTATTATACAGGTGAATTTAAAAGGATGTACTTTTGGCTAATATGAGGTTCTGCTGATCAAATCGAACAACTTTTCCCATGAAACCATGTGTCGCAAATGAAAAAAAATTTTGCCTTCCCCATACAAATTTTGGAGAAAGCATTTTTTCAATTCCGGCACATGGTGACTGAACCATGTGCCGGAAATGAAAAAATCAGTACCTAAATGATTTATTGGCCGCTTTGCACGAGGCAAAGGCTGATTTTATATCTTGCTTTTTGAGTATGCGACTAGGCGGTCTCGGGCACTGTAAGGCACCCCGTGATGATATTTTTTTTTTTTAGTAATACAGCTGGTAAAAAAAACTTCCTATCGTTCTACCGGAGCAGTTGGTAGTACCTACTACGGGAAAATATTGCCCGTGTGGTAGTAATAACGGTAGTACCACGGGCAATAAACGGATATATCACATAAGTATATATCGATAAAATGGACTCACAATAAAACAAAAATAAACCAAGTAATATTTATTTACAAATAAATTTTATTTAAGTATTATTAATTTATAAAGCTAGAAATTTGTACTAACTTCACTTTTGTGCCTGTGGTTTGACAGGGAAATCACGCGTATGGCTTCTCCCCTCCGGGCTGTACGGTCCCCGCCCTCCCGAAATGTTAGGAATGAGATAAATTCGTATGGGGGAGCAGTTAGGGGTAGGCTTTGGTTGTGTGTTTGTAGGTTGAACCCCCCCAAAAAACCCACAAAATATACAGGGTGACATTGAAAGGCTGTACTTTAGGCTAATATGATGTTCGTTGATCAAAATTACAAACTTTGGCATTTTTCGTTTTGCATCGTTTCATACATTAAAAAAAAAGTTATGACACCTCAAAGTTATCCTAAAAATATTGTGAATCATGGTTATCCTACACATGTTATCACAGCTGATCGACGTTCGTTGCTTGAGGCGGGGCGTACGGAAAGGTGTGGCGCGCGAGTAATTTCTCATGCGACTATAAGGTATTTTTTCGCGTTTTTAAACTTTATTCTTCCCTTTTATAAAAAATAAAGGTTTTATTTATTTAGATCGGTCGTTAAATACACTAATAATCCTAAATTTTAACTCTTCGGGGCTCGTCTACATTAGTTATATGGACAAGGGGTGGCCGTTTAATGTCGCCCCACAAGAAGTGAGTGCAGGTGAACGTGGAGGAACGTGACTCCCGCGACCGATCTAGCGATCACCATAATTACTGTTCAAGTGAGAGTTCTCACTGTTAAATAAGGAATGAATGACAAGTCAATATCAATTTGGATAGTTAAGTAACATAAAATAAATAATAAGAGAAATGTATTTAAAAGTAGGTTAATAGGTTACTAACCTTTCTTATCAGTCATCATAACAGTTTGTGTCGGCATTTATCCAAAGCCAATGCCGCATCTTTAATATTTACCGCCAAAGGGTCGCGCGGTGTTTGTACCTACACCGCGCTGCACGTGCCAGTCGTATTAAAAGATACCGCCATTCATTGCGAATTCGACTTTATTGGGATATGTTTTATGGTTTAATTTGAGTTGAAACTATTTCAAGTCTTTATAAGTCTGTCGTAGCGAATATCTTTAATTGAATTATTTAAATGTAGATACCTAATGTTGAACGAGGACTTTTCACGTCGTTTGGGTATTGCATTGACTTTATACAACCATAAAATTGATTGGGGTACTTTAATATTTGCACGCTGAATTGGCAGAATATGTAGAACTGCTTAACATTTTATCTTCCACCTTGTAACCGTATTCTAGCAAATAAAGATCATTTCATTTCATTTCATTTCATTTCATTTCATTTGGTAAAATCTCTAGACACACAAATTTCAATTCATGGCTATTCCTTATTCAAACTTAGAAAAACGTACCTATCTTCTTTGAGCGTCTTTGCAAGTTAGTTAAACATTGATTCCCGTATGGAATGAATGTATTTGCTCGTTTTTGTAAAGTATGGTAGGTACCCTAAAAATATGGAAATTACACTTAACTGCTGAAAATAAAAATCCGTATGCTCGAATGGTCACTGACAAAACGTACAACGCATCTGCGTCGCAAAACTTGCACCTTTTGGTAATGTACGAATGTAAAACCTCGGATTTTTAGTAACTTCCACACACCGTACTCAGATACACGAAAACGTAGTTGCATCACGATAGCGCGCCCTAGGGTTGTTGTTGTTGATATTGAGCATGCTCTGGAGTTTACAAGTATTGGTTTGGCCGTAAAATTGTTAGAAGACACAGGCGCGGCACTCTTTCAGCCACATAAATTCTTTGGGCTAAATTGTGCGAACTTAGACGTAACACCGAACCATTTCATAAAACTCACGGGATGAGTACATTCTTATGTATCACGACACGCACAAATTAATACACAAAAAAACTATCTACGAGATGTCAACAGAATGCAAAAGAACCGTGCTTCCGCCGTCGCGGCCAAAAAACAACTGGCGGGCCCCGCCCTGCTCCGGCAATTTTTTAGTTGTTTGGTTGTGGGAGTGCATGCTGCGACGTGTACGCATAGGGCAGGTGTACCAGGCTACCTCACAAACTACAAGAGTAGGTAGGTATGTAATGTATAGTGAACAGGGAATACCTATTTGTTTGAGTTAAAAGTTACCAGTGCAAGAAGGTAAATGAGTTCTCAGATTTTTTTTTTACATGTATAATTTAGTGCCATGAATGGAAGGTACCAATGATGTATTTACCTACACGCCCGCGGACACTCGAGCGCAGTTCACTGACCTCTCGCGTAGAGTAGGTAACAGCTGTGTACGTGTTGGGCGGTTGGGCGTTGACTGCGGGAACAAATAGCGCGTTTGCGCTCATAGTGCGCCTCTCACAGTTCAAGTAGCCACATATGCCGGAAAATTTTCTCGGACACTTTTCTTCAATATGAAAATTTTACATACCATTTTCTTTTTAAAAATGGACTCTAATAATGACACCTAAAAACATATTAGCCTAAAGTACAACCTTTCAAAGTCACCCTGTATATATATATTTGTTTGACCACACCACTATGGTTCCTCGGAGAGCACGTTAAGCTGTCGGTCCCGGTTTTACTATGCCTTGCGAAACAATTTATAGATGGGTTATTGAGTCTATTCAAAACATCGCGACGAGCTAGCCACTTGTTTGGTGTAGACTCATGCCATCGGATACTGGGATTAAAACCCCTCCGCTGGGTACCCTGATATGTATGTATGTATATATATGTAACGCCTTCTCTTAAATTTTTTAATAAAAAAAATGTACATTTGTTTGAACACACCACTATAGTGCCTCGGAGAGCACGTTAAGCTGTCGGTCCCGGTTTCACTATACCAACTTGTGAAACTTTATAGATGGGTTATTGAGTCTATTCAAAACATCGCGACGAGCTAGCCAGTTGTTCGGTGTAGACTCATACCATCGGCTACGACGAGGTGGGATTAAAATCCCTCCGCTGGGTACCCTGATATGTGTATGTTTAAGAATATATTTATAGTAACGCCTTATTAAATTAGTTAGGTGTTTCATCCTCCAACATATTTATCTAATTTCATAGATTTCGGGGAGTTTAAACCTCCAAAATCCCCCCTTACGTCCGTGACCCCATCGTCAATTAGTTGTACATCCCAGTGCCAAATCCCTACGAAAACAATAACATCGCCACTCACAAAAACCATATTACATTATTTCTTTTTCGGAGGGCCACACCCATTGCACGTGCGTGCAGCTTTTGTGACGATTTCTTGATCACTGAAGATTTTGATTCTATTTTGTTTGCCCCCCTTGCTTTCAGGGTGCAGTTATAAAATGGGCTGTCAATTTGTAGCGAGGATAATAAAGTATTCTAGTAACGTCATTCATACTTAGGTTTTAGATTCTAGGTTTACTGGTTTTCAGAAACCTATTGCAACACTTCCTTATCAAGGTGATTTGTTATGAAACGGGCAGTTGGTTTGCAGCGAGGATATTACTTTATGAATGAATGAATATTTATTAAACACAATTAAAATTCAGGGAGCAGTTATAAATGCACAGGGCCAAACAATTTTAGGTAACCAACCAACGGCCAAGATAGGCCAACTGGCGTTGGCCTGTATCTCGGTGATCGGTTTCCTGCCCTTTTACATTTACTTTAAATATTAAATAACATAATTTGTGAAAATATGAATGTACATAGGGACTGGACCATAGATTGAGTTAGTGTTAAATGGTAGGACTAAGTTTTGCTAAACATTTTCACATTATTATAATAATAATTAATTTATTTCTCATAAATGATGATTATTAATATAATAATAATTATGAATATAATTACATTACAGAACGAACTACCCATAATTCAGATTTTCATAATTAAATATTATTAAATCATTCTAGATAGGTGTTTGCAATTTATTGTTACCATACAATACTAGCTGACATGCCATGGCTCTGCATGGTCATGCTCAGGTGTCCGTTAGATACATGTCTTTTGAGTTAGTGTGCTAAGTTCTGTCGCCGTGAGTGTATCGGTTCGCCTGTGGGATTTTTTTCAGTGGAACAACTTTTTTCATTTCGGCGAAAACGAGATTGTTGATTGTAGAGAGCAACGTGCAGCTGTGAAATTTTGTTTCCTGTTGGGGAAATCGGCTGCGGAAACTATCGTAATGCTTAAGACTGCTTATGGAGAGTCTGCCCTAAGTAAAACTAGAGTCTACGAGTGGTTTTCCCGTTTTAAAAATGGAGAGATGTCAATTGACAATCAACCCCGTTCAGGACGCCCCTCAACATCAAGAAGTGACGAAAATGTGAACAAAATCAATGCTCTTGTTCATGAAGACCGTCGCCGAACCATTGATCAAACTCTGTGAGATGGCTGGGTTATCATGGAGTTCAACTCAGAGGATTTTATCTCAAGATTTGCACATGAAACGCGTAGCAGCCAAATTTGTCCCTCGCCTTCTCACAGACGAGCAAAAAGAGCGTCGACTTCAGTCATGTTTTGAACTTCAAAACCAACTCGAAGAGGACCCAGAACTTTTTTCAAAGGTGATTACTGGTGATGAATCGTGGTGCTATGGTTACGACCCGGAAACAAAGCAAAAAAGACATGAGAGGAAAGCGTTTTGCCACTGTGGAGGAGGTAAAACAAAAATCGCTGGAAGGCCTAAAGAGTATTCCTATGAGTGAATTTAAAAAATGTTTTGAGGATTGGAAGGATCGTTTACAGAGGTGCATTGTGGTCATGGGAGAATATTTTAAAGGCGATTAAAATTTTGTGCAAAAATAATAATAAATAAATAAGTTATGACGAAATTCCCGTTTTTTTTGGGTCCCGGGGTCGTATAAATTGAAGCTATAAAATTTTATTGCCAAATATTTCGCCTCTCTTTGGAGCGGTTCATGATTTTAGTATTTTGTTCAATAATTTAGATTTTTTCCATGGACAAGTATAGTTTTTGTTATGGAAATGAATTATTAATCCTTAAGTTATCCGAAAACGATACCAAACTTTCCATTATACCAATAGTTTTAACACAATTTCACATTGGAGCACAGCAGAGTTACTACCGGGCTAAATATACTCAATACTATCCAAGGAATAACTATGCCAAGTTTGAGCCTTTAATCACAAAATGCAGCACTAAATACTCCACTACAATGAAAGAACATTTTTTTGGGTCTTTCTTTTGGCACGTTAAAAAATAGTTTATCTGGGGTTTCAACATACGCATTAGTATATTTCGGCACCATACTATATGTATACATAGTAAACAAGTTCTACCAGACAGAAACCCGACAATTTATTAGTTTTAAACACAATGAGCTAAGCCGAAACAGCGCGTCTCACAACTGCCAACGGCTAACTGGCGGCGACAGTCACAGTGACGTCACACAGTCCGAGCCGCGACAACTTGCTACTAGCTCATTTTTGGTCGTATGACAAAAATAATTGCAGCTAACGGTAGATACCGTTAGCTGTGGCCGACATCCATTATACATATATAGATTTTACTATCTCGCTCTAACACTAAGAATTTTCATTTAACGGCATTGACGGAAGCGGGACAAAAGACGGAAATAGATACCGTGAGCTGTGGCCGACTGCACTTAAAATATTTATTATGTTTGGCAAGAGGCAAAATGAAATTGGATGCCTTGAGTTCTGTAAAATAACGGTGTTATTTTATTATTATTTTTGACTTGGACCCTATTTCACCTAAACCAATTAGTAAATTTTGACTTATACCCTTTTACAAACGATTTGCTTAATAAGATTTATAATCATTCCAAATTTTAAGCCTATCGGATCAGCCCCCCTAGCCAAGAGCATCGGCGCTTTTTGCGCCCAAGCGTCCCAGAACGGACAGTGATCGACAGAAATCGGTAGCCATGAACCATTTTTGACGTTAACTTTCATTCTGTCGAACGCGGGAGGGCGACCGCTCGGCCCGATTATTGACGTTCCGATATTATATTCAAAACCCGCGAGTAACTTTGAGTATGATGTTTTATGCCACATAATAATTATATTACGAATGAATTGAGAATATAAATTAAAAGCAATATACATTTTTTATCATATTAATGGTGTAAAAATTATTGTACAGTTTTTACAGGTTTGTATATTAATGTTATAATTAACGTACATGCCTAATCAGAACGATATTCGTTATTTTAGTGATAAAGAGAGAGAGATAATAATAAATAAATCCTATTGGTGTAACTATGTGATATCTCGTTTTATTTTACGGGCCAATGCTCTTTACATTTGATTACAAACAAACCCAAGGAACTTAATACTCTCTACGAACAAACCTAATAGAAAATAGAAACATTGCAGAAAAACTCTTCGGCATTATTAATATGGCACTTTTAAGTTGTAAATATAACAATTCTCTGATCAAGGAAGAAATATTGCAGTTATATCGTTCTCGGATTGATAAATTTACTTTTTGAATAGGTAAGAATCAAAATAAATAAGTGCTTCTAAGGTTATATATTTAATAATTGATTAGACACGTTGTTAAAACATTTGTATGCCGAATAGGCGAAACAAAACGGACCTATGTGTTTACAACACCCATCTATTTACCTTTGTTTCTCATACAAATAAATGTTATTTCAGGTGATTTCGGATATGCCTTGGAACCATGATTGATTACCCCTGTCATGGATTCCGTACCTAATTAATACCTCAGCGGACCAATACACTGCCAAGTCAGGATATGTGTGAAGCAGGTAAATGGTTATCTCAGGGGGTCATTAAAATACCTTGGAATAGACAGAGTTCTGCACTATGAATCTGAAGAGTCTTCCCAAATTGTAATGGCTTGTGCAGCGTAATAACCAATATGATGTTACACTATAGGTGAGTTAAGAAAAATTAATTACAAATTGTCCGCTTCCTTTTTTTTAAATTAAATTAATAGTATTTGGTTGAGTAGAGAGGGTAGTGAACACAGTGCAGGTGAGAGTTTAAAAGGCCTTTAAACCTACTTTTCGGTCTCAAGTCCGGAACGCTGCATTCCCCTGCCTTTTAACCACGCGATGGACCCGGCACCCGCACTGTGAATCCATGGTTTGCTAAGAACATTGTCTCAAATTCACTCTCCTACTATATTTAGAAGCTTGGAGTCAACTGACACTGATAGTAAAACCTGACTCCAACCCAGTTATGTTGCAATTGTGATTTTTGTTATTTAAAAAAAAATATCTTTTTATTACAATTTAATTAAGAACAATTTTGTATTTTTTTTATTTCAGGTATTTATACTTTGCAGAGTTTCAAGGACCCCCTTCCCCATCAAGAGAGGTCACAAACTATGGTGCTCAAAGTTTTAGAGTGGCTCAAGCCAAACAAAATTATTAAATAAATATTTACTTTTAATTTGTTTATGTTTTATTGTGAATATTATCCAATTTTAAGAAATCAATATTCTGGGAAATATTTAATTAAATATACATTAACAGAATCAATATAGGTGGCACAGACATATAGGTGGACAAGTTTAAAGGTGTCTAGGTCTGTCGGATGGACCCATTTAAACATAGAGTATTGATTAAGAAATGCTGGTATTATTATTAACATTTCTTATTGATACTTGTATCATTAAAATGGCCAGATTAATGAAGATTAATATTTTTTATTATGAATTTTAATTAATAACAGTCTTAATGATAAAAACATAATAAAGTCCTTAAAGAACACTAGTTAAAATAAGTTTCTTTTTTACTTATTTATTTTTGTTTGGTAAAAAAAGAGACATAACCTACTAAATACAAGTGTTCTTCAAGGACTCAAAAAGTTTTTTTTATGAATACCAGTGTGTTTAATATTAAAATTTGTAGATATGCTTACCATTATGGTAAGTATATTTACAAATGATAAGCTTACCATTATGGTAAGTATATCTACAAATGCCCACATTAGATACATGTAATTCCCTAATAGTATTCATATAAAAAAATGAAACGTTACTCTAGGTGCCATCCTAACTATTTATAGTGCTTGCATGGATGGAATTTAAATTCCTATAAATAAAAGAGCTTGTATAAACAATATAGGTCTAATAGTACATACTACATATACCCTACTTAGTACCATTTATATAATAGTACTAAGTAGTTTTTACTTAACAATATTATACATATATATTACAGCGTTAAGTGAATATTTGTGTGGATGTGTGTGCATGTATGGGTCATATAGTGTATATAATAAAATACCTAATATTGTAAATATCTAATGTGGCTGAGTATAAATTGTATTATTATTACTAAGGCTAGGATTTTTTTTTTAAATAATAATATACCAATATAAAAGGATTCTTTTAAATTTGAAACTCAAGGTGAAAAGTCTTTCTGTACAACCACAAAGACCATCATCAGTCCCTGAAATACTAAAAGTTGTAACTTTATTAGTATTGGTCAAGGAAAATCATATTCTTTTAGGGCACTATATACATATTATTAAAGAAGAATATAGCAATATATATTAAACCATAAGTTTGTGCGGCTTGTGAAACATTCTAGGTCTTCACAAAGGCTCTGAAAAATCCTTTGTTAAGCCTAAAATGTTACCTAAACTCTCCCTGGTATCCCCAATTTCTTTGAAAATGTGAACTTTTCATTAAAAATAAAGAAATAAATAAAAATAAACTTTATTTGTTGATATTTTACAATAATTTATACATGTTTTCTTAACTTTTTGCCTAATATTGGTTTGTTTGATTTAATGTTGTAACACTTCTATCCAATAATAATCAAGATCAGATATTTGTTCAGGTTGTCCCCGGACATAGGCCTCCTCCAGCAAATACCATTGACAGCGGTCTCCAACTACTTGGCATTGGGATGTCTTGATTTTTTTATAGTTCTTTCAGAGACCTGAGAACATACATACTATTCTATGTATTTCTTTCTCCATTTAAAGTTTTGGAGCAATTGTTTGACCTAATTAAAAGTACCTATTCAATTTCTTGATAATTTACCTTCAGGGTTTGTTTATGTCTGTTTGTCATAGCTTTGGTTTTCACACATGGTTCTTTTAAGCCCCACTTTTCCACTTCTCTTGCTAGTTGTTTGCATAATAACTGGAACTAGGTCATCAGCAAATCTCAGTTGAGATATTTTACTTCCATTTATGTTAAGCTCATAGCTATTCCAAATAATTCCAATCAATGTAATTGACGAAAAATTTCCTCCAATACAGCCGAGCAGAGTTTGAGGGATAATAGGTTTCCTTGTCGGACTCCTTTTATTCGTAATTCTTCTCCAATTTTTCCTAGTCGTACTTTTTCTGTAGGTATAGTTTTAAAATTGTTATATTACTTCTTAGTCCTTATGATTCTTGAATATTTAGTTTGATCACACTCTGTGTTTTGAGATGTTTTGTAAGTATGAAATAGTGAGAACTTTTCGTTGCTCTAATCTATATTTGGCGTCGATGAAGACGCCACTCGTTATTTGCAGTTACTAATAAATTTTATTTATGCATTTTAATTTACACAACGCAATAAAAAACTTCTAAAACAACAAAAAACAATACTTTAAGTTAATTTAAATCAAAACAATGGCGTCGTTTTGATAGAATATAGCTCTAAAGGGAGACCCCGACCACCCGCCCGTATACAGTCGAATTTAACGTCTAGCATTCGCAAAAAACGAACAAAATTGTGTTCTTGGCTGGCAATTCCCTCCGAGTATGTAGCGGTTTCTGTCAAAATGTATGGGGAAATTGGCCTCTCGCGAGCGCTTTAACGAAAACGAATGCCCAACGCTCACCGTCCGTGTACTTGGCTGGCAAATTGTTCTGTCAACGCATTTAACGAACGTGACGTCATCACCAAATGTCATCTTCATACAAAACTTTCGTGCGCGCTTTTAGCGCTCATGCTCTTGGCTAGGGGGGCAGTGGCTCTTGAGATATTTACGTAAACAGAAATATATATATATATACACAAAGTGAATTTTTCAAGTGTGCCTTCATGGCCAAATCCTAAGCTACAAGGAACATCGAAAAATGCTCAAAGGAGTCACGGGGCTGATATTGATAAAAACTAAAACGGATGCCGTTATTAGATTATTGAAAAAAATATTCTCCTAGCCGGGAATCGAACCTGTTGATTTAGGAAAAAAGTCATCACCACCAGCTGATAGTGACCCTTATAAGTAGGTATCTATCAAATTCTGGTAAGATTAAACGGTAAACTAAAGGAAAGGGATCATTTTTAAGATAATATATTAAAAAATCTGAAACCCTAACTATTAAATTGTTCGAAATGATAGCTATTATTTTCAATACATAGGTGATTTTACTTACGTATATTTAAAATAATATGATGTTTTCAATGAGAATGGGTTTTGAAGAGCATTATTTTAAACAATTTGATTAGTTGGTAAAGGGTGGTAAAGTATGATATTTTTTTATTAAAAATGAGCACTTTCCTTTAGTTTACCGTTTAATATTAATTACCAGCCCCCCTAGCCAAGAGCATCGGCGCTTTTTGCGCCCAAGCGTCGCAGAACGGACAGTGATCGACAGAAATCGGTAGCCATGAACAATTTTTGACGTTAACTTTCATTCTGTTGAACGCGGGAGGGCGACCGCTCGGCCCGATTATTGACGTTCCGATATTATATTCAAAACCCGCGAGTAACTTTGAGTATGATGTTTTATGCCACATAATAATTATATTACGAATGAATTGAGAATATAAATTAAAAGCAATATACATTTTTTATCATATTAATGGTGTAAAATTTATTGTACAGTTTTTACACCTTTGTATATTAATGCTTATTTTAACTTACATGCCTAATCGGAACGACATTCGTTATTTTAGTGTTAAAGAGAGAGAGATGATAAAAAATAAATTCTATTGGTGTAACTATGTGATATCTCGTTTTATTTTACGGGCCAATGCTCTTTACATTTGATTACAAACAAACCTAATAGAAAATAGAAACATTGCAGACAAACTCTTCGGCATTATTAATATGGTCACTTTTAAGTTGTAAATATAAACTGAAGAATTCTAAATATAATTCGAGGCATCCGGGGTGGCCCACGACCAATTTATTTTTTTAAACTCTGTGATCAAGGAAGAAATGTTGCAGTTATATCGTTCTCGGATTGGAAATTACTTTTTGAATAGGTTAGAATCAAAATAAATAAGTGCTTCTAAGGTTATATATTTAATAATTGATTAGACACGTTGTTAAAACATCTGTATGCCGAATAGGCGAAACAAAACGGACCTTTGTGTTTACAACACCCATCTATTTACCTTTGTTTCTCATACAAATAAATGTCATTTCAGGTGATTTCGGATATGCCTTGGAACCATGATTGATTACCCCTGTCATGGATGCCGTACCTAATTAATACCTCAGCGGACCAATACACTGCCAAGTCAGGATATGTGTGAAGCAGGCTAATGGTTATCTCAAGGGGGTCATTAAAATACCTTGGAATAGACAGAGTTCTGCACTATGATTCTGAAGAGTCTTCCCAAATTGTAATGCCTTGTGCAGCAAAATAACCAATATGATGTTACACTATAGGTGAGTTAAGAAAAATAAATTACAAATTGTCCGCTTACTTATTTTAAATTAAAGTTATTCACTCTCCTACTATATTTGAAGGCGTGGAGACAACTGACACAGATAGTAAAACCTGACTCCAACCCAGTTATGTTGCAATTGTGATTTTTGTTATTTAAAAAAAAAATGGTCTTTTTATTTTTTTATTAAATTAAGTACAATTTTGTATTTTCTTTATTTCATGTATTTATTCTTTGCAGAGTTTCAAGGACAGCTACCCCCTTCCCCATCAAGAGAGGTCACAAACTATGGTGCTCAAAGTTTTAGAGTGGCCCAAGCCAAACAAAATTATTAAATAAATATTTACTTTTAATTTGTTTATGTTTTATTGTGAATATTATCCAATTTTAAGATATCAATATTCTGAGAAATATTTAATCAAATATACCTACATTAACAGAATCAAGAGACATATAGGTGGATAAGTTTAAAAGTATCTAGGTCTGTCGGATGGACCCATTTAAACATAGAGTATTGAATAAGAAATGCTGGTATCATTATTAATATTTCTTAATGATACAAGTATATCATTTAAATGGGTCAGATTAATGAAGATTAATAATTTTTATTAATAACGGTCTTAATGATAAAAAATTAACAAAGTCCTTGAAGAACACTTTAGTTAAAATAAGTTTTGTTTCTTTTTTACTTATTTATTTTTGTTTGGTAAAAAAAGAGACATAACCTACTATATACAAGTGTTCTTCGAGGACTCAAAAAGTTTTTTTTACGAATACCAGTGTGTTTAATATTAAGATTTGTAAATATGCTTACCATTATGGTAAGTATATCTACAAATGATAAGCTTATCATTATGGTAAGTATATCTACAAATGCCCACATTAGATACATGTAATTCCCTAATAGTATTCATATAAAATAATGAAACATTACTCTAGGTAACGTCCTTACCAAAGAGTACTTTGTTAAACTAGAAAGTCCTTACTATTTATAGTGCTTGCATGGGAATTAAAATTCCTCTAAATAAAAGAGCTTGTATAAACAATATAGGTCTAATAGTACATACTACACATACCCTACTTAGTACCATTTATATAATAGTACAAGTAGTTTTAACTTAACAATATTATACATATATATTACAGCGTTAAGTGAATATTTGTGTGGATGTGTGTGCATGTATGGGTCATATAGTGTATATAATAAAATACCTAATATTGTAAATATCTAATGTAGCTGTAAATTGCAGAGTATAAATTGTATTATTATTACTAAGGCTAGTATTTTTTTTTTAATAATAATATACCAGTATAAAAGGATTCTTTTAAATTTGAAACTCAAGGTGAAAAGTCATTCTGTACAACCACATAGACCATCATCAGTCCCTGAAATACCAAAAGTTGTAACTTTATTAGTAATGGTCAAGGAAAATCATATTCTTTTAGGGCACCAAATACAATTATAGGATTAAAGAAGAATATAGCAATATATATTATACCATATAATTACCTTTTTATGGGAATTAAAATTCCTCTAAATAAAAGAGCTTGTATAAACAATATAGGTCTAATAGTACATACTACACATACCCTACTTAGTACCATTTATATAATAGTACAAGTAGTTTTAACTTAACAATATTATACATATATATTACAGCGTTAAGTGAATATTTGTGTGGATGTGTGTGCATGTATGGGTCATATAGTGTGTATAATAAAATACCTAATATTGTAAATATCTAATGTAGCTGTAAATTGCAGAGTATAAATTGTATTATTATTACTAAGGCTAGTATTTTTTTTTTAATAATAATATACCAGTATAAAAGGATTCTTTTAAATTTGAAACTCAAGGTGAAAAGTCATTCTGTACAACCACATAGACCATCATCAGTCCCTGAAATACCAAAAGTTGTAACTTTATTAGTAATGGTCAAGGAAAATCATATTCTTTTAGGGCACCAAATACAATTATAGGATTAAAGAAGAATATAGCAATATATATTATACCATATAATTACCTTTTCAATTTCTTGATAATTTACTTTCAGGGTTTGTTTATGTCTGGTTTTCACACATGGTTCTTATAAGGCCCGCTTTTTCACTTCTCTTGCTAGTTGTTTGCATAATAACTGGAACTAGGTCATCCTCAAATCTCTAGTGAGATAGTTTACTTCCATTTATGTCAAGCTCATAGTTATTCCAAATAATTCCAATCCATGTAATTAAATGACGAAAAATTTACTCCAATATACTTTTTATTCGTAATTCTTCTCCAATTTTTCCTAGTCATACTTTTGTAGTAGTTTTAAAATTGTTATATAAACTCCTTAGTCCTTAAGATTCTTAAATATTTAGTTTGATCACGTTGGTTTTAAGCACACTTCTGTGTTTTGAGATGCTTTGTAAGTATGAAATAGAGAGAACTTTTCGTGGCTCTAATCTATATTTGGCGTCGATGAAGATGCCACTCGTTATTTGCACTTACTAATAAATTTAATTTATGCAATTTAATTTACATAACATAATAAAAAACTTATGACAATATATATTAAAACATTATATATATATATCTTCACGGGTGCCTTACGGCGCCCGAGACCGCCTAGACGGCCCCAGGGTACCCAGCGGAGGGGTTTTAATCCCACCTCGTCGTAGCCGATGGTATGAGTCTTCACCGAACAAGTGGCTAGCTCGTCGCGATGTTTTGGTTAGACTCAATAACCCATCTATAAACAGTTTCACAAGTTGGTATAGTGAAACCGGGACCGACAGCTTAACGTGCTCTCCGAGGCACTATAGTGGTGTTGTCAAACAAATGTACATATTTTTTTTAATTAAAAACTCATTGGTACACACCGGGATTCGAACCAGGGACCTTAGTGTTTTTAAGTCCAAGGTCTAACCAACTCGGCCACCACGTAAAAAAACAATACTTTGAGTTAATTTAAATCAAAACAATGGCGTCGTTTTGATAGAATATAGCTCGAAAGGGAGATCCCGACCACCCGTATACCGTCGAATTTAGCGTCTAGCAGTCGCAAAAAACGAACAAAAATGTGTTCTTGGCTGGCAATTCCCTCCGAGTATGTAGCGGTTTCTGTCAAAATGTATGGGGAAATTGGTCTCTCGCGAGCGCTTTAACGAAAACGTAAGCCCAACGCTCACCGTCCGTGTTCTTGGCTGGCAATTTGTTCTGTCAACGCATTTAACGAACGTGACGTCATCACCAAATGTCATCTTCATACAAAACTTTCGTGCGCGCTTTCAGCGCTCATGCTCTTGGCTAGGGGGGCAGCTGGTGCAATAATACAGGTGAGTTTTTTTTCCAAAATTAACCTGTTCGATTCCCGGCTAGGGGAATATATAAAAAAAAAATCTAATGATACAGTTTTAGTTTTTAAAAGCGACACTATCAGCTGGTGCAATAATACAGCTGATTTTTTTTTCAAAATCAATTGGTTCGATTCCCGGCTAGGAGAATTATTTTTAAAAAAATCTAATGATGCCGTTTTAGTTTTTATCAAAATCGGCCCCGTGACTCCTTTGAGCATTTTTCGATATTCCTTGTAGTTTAGGATTTGGCCATGAAGGCACACTTGAAAAATTCACCCTGTATATATATATATATTTAATTTCCCCATTTTTTTTTAATACGTACCTAGGACAATTTACACAATATTGCTCCACAAACTAAGCTCTAAGCTTGTACTATGTGTACCAGAAGCAACGATTTAATACATATTATATTTTATAAACACCCAGACCATGAGAAACTGTACAGAAAAAACGTACTATTTTTTTTGCCATGGGTGGGAATCTAACCCACGACCTACGGATATAACGCCTAAGGCGCAACCACTAGTCTACGGAGGCTGTCAATTTATATTTAAATATAATATATAAAGGAGAGACAAATTTCACTTAGTCAGCTAAAGTAGGAAGTAGTTAACTTCTCGCAGAAGAAGTAGCTTCTCCATAACAAAGAAATTAAATATCGGCACCTAACTATTAACATTAAGGCATAGCACATCACTAAAAGTTTAACACGTACTAAGTCAAATATTGGTAAGCGAATATACACTGTATGCATTCGCAATAAGGTCGCTAATTCTTTATAAACTTTTTGTTTAAAATTTACCGTGATTCGCCCACCTGCCCTGCGTTCCGAGAGCTAGCGCGGGCAGTTTTTCGTGGTGACATCAAAAACCAGCGCGACCGCCCGTTTCAACACAGCATTTTTTTTAGCGAAGCTAAAATGCAGCTCGGAAACGATCGGTGTGGAATTTTGATGCCACTGAATTTAGTTACACGATATTTATTTTTTAGGTTTAAACGAACTTTTAAAACTAAAACAGATATGAATATATAAAATAATTAATTAAATTCCAATTTGTAGATAGATATTCACATGTAAACAAACACTGTCAAAAAGTAGCCCGGCTAACTTTTCGTGTTAAAATTTCTGGTCACGGAACGATTGATGGTAACCTAACATTTCCGCGTGGTGAAACGACCTTGGGCCTTACCAAAGAGCCAATCGATAATCGAATCGAAATACCCATCGAAAGCCAAATGTATGGGATTTGACGTTTCTCGGCGATCAGGCTCTACCCATAGAGTAAAATTCCTATACATTTTTAACGATCGATGCGGCGATTCGATTGGCGATCGTGTTCTTTGGTCAGCCCCCTTGGCTAAAAAAACCAGCGATCCGTGGCAGCGATGCTGAGGTCGGAACGCGTGCTGTATAACAGATGTGACTGCAAGCAAAGTAAATTCATCCGTATGTATTAGGCGTAAAAACCATAATCATTCATTACGTTACACGAAGTATAATTTTGTTTGCTTCTATTTCCTTCCAATGAACGATTGCATTTTTGAAGTGTGAGTGCGAATCTTACTTAGAAAAAATTTTCAACGTGTACTAATTGGCAACAGCGGTTTCGTAAGTAAATTGCTTTCATGCCATATATCCTATACTTTACTGATCTGAGGTAAAAACCAATAGGATCGATTTATTTTTGAAACAAATTGATCCTATTGGTGGTGCCTCATGTATAAACATTATGTAAATACCAGCTAAAGTAAAAAGCCTCTTAACGTAGCCTCAGGACAAATATACCTTTTCTTTTCGTAGGACCTAACGGTTACGTAACGTAGTTGCGTTGGTATGATAGCAAAAACTCATAGTAGATCTATTAGGATTTTTTTACATAAACGTATTACGTAATTTTGACCTATAGGTACTGGTCTTTCGCGCAATAAAATAAAATCATGCCAAATTTGAAGTAAAACAGACCAGTGTTTCTATAGTTATTCTAGCGGACAGACTATCATACAGACATACACCTAAGTCTCATCATTAGAGTGAAAAATATTTAAAAAAATGTAACCCTAAAAATATAGGTACTAATTTTGTATATTTTGAGCAGGTGGGAATCGAACCCACGAACTCTTTGATACAACGTCAACGGTACGGCAAGACCGAACCACGGCCACGGTAAGCGGTTTACCAGTTATAAAACATTATATTATATACATATATTTTATATTATTTACATTAGTTGTTTAGACCTTGGACTTAAAAATACTTAGGTCTCTGGTTCGAATCCCGGTGTGTACCAATGAGTTTTTAATTAAAAAAAAAAGTACATTTGTTTGACAACACCAGTATAGTGCCTCGAAGAGCACGTTAAGCTGTCGGTCCCGGTTTCACTATACCAACTTGTGAAACTGTTTATAGATGGGTTATTGAGTCTATTCAAAACATCGCGACGAGCTAGCCACTTCTTCGGTGAAGACTCATAACATCGGCTACGACGAGGTGGGATTAAAACCCCTCCGCTGGGCGCCGTAAGGCACCCGTGAAGATATATATATAAGATGATTTTTTATTGTTTATTACGAAAATTCTGGATATAATATGTAAGACGTCGACATAGTTAAAAAAAAAAAAGAATATATAGAAGCCAGTTAACAATGATTCGATTTTCCTGCATTTTTTTGTAAAAAAATCAAAAAGTTTTTTAAATGTAGAGGTGTAGATTTTACTTAACCAACCCTAAATGTATAGATTTATATTCATTGAACTTTTAAAATAAAAACTATAGTCCGTTTTGTAAGGAGTAAAATTTTTCCTGCATTCTTAAAATTCAAATAACTTGAAAACCAGTTTAAGAGCAAACAATCTTGCCATAAGGGTTCTTTATTGAAATTATATTTTTAAAGGGTGCTCTTAAAATAATAAAATAAATTGTGTAAAAATATTATGTACTCAAATAAAAATATTATTTACTTAATTTATCCTTAAAGTAATTATTTTTAACAATATGTCGAATACACTGAAGAATTATATTGCGCTCCGACTTTATCTCCTTTGAAAGAAGTTTATGAAGTAAAGTTGATGGTATTTGCTTCTTTATAACTTTAGCTGGTCGTTTTATATTTGAGGACTGACTTTTTCTGAATCTTTTTTCAGGTTTATTTGTTTGAAGTTTTTCATTAATTTTTAAAGTGTCTTGTTTACCAATTTTTTCTTCTTCAGGAGAACTATCGTCATCGCTAACTATTTTAGTATTATCTTTCAAACAACTACTAAGATGAGCATTTATTTTATTTAAGCCTATTTTATTTTTATTATTATCAATATTTACTAAGGCTGAAGAGATTGGTTCTTGTTCATCAGCTGAATCATAATTGCTCACAAGTGTTAAAAGCGCATTGCAAACATTGTTTTTTTCTTTAGTATTTAAACTAGGTTCTGATACCCAATCATCATCTTCTATGTGAAAACTAAGAGGTTTCTGTTCAACTTCCACATCTTCATTCTCTAGAAACTGTCGAATGCCACAAAATGCTTTAAGTTTTTTTTTATTTTCTATAGGACTTATAACATTGGAAACTCTAGTTTTCTCAACTTTTCTACTTTTTCTTTTAGTGCTATTTAAATTTAGATTTTTATGGTGTGACTTTTTTGGAATTGAGTTCCCTGCAACATAAAACAAATAAAATATAAATTTATCTGTAACAAAACATACCAGTGTTTATTTACCTAATAGAGGGTAAGGAAGTATGAATAATGTGGAAGTGCCCTAAGGCCTAACATAGTTTGTCTAAACATGGGAACAGGAAATAATGTTTACTTTACAAGGTGAGTTATAGCACTTCCTTATTATTCATACTTGTATCATAGTTATATAATAGTCTAAGATCCCATATACAATGACCTTCACCGAGCTGGTTAATGGATGAAAGTATTTTATATCCAATTAAATATGTCATTAAATATATTGCAAATGGGTTGTCTAAAAAAAATCCGTCCAGAATATGATTAATTAACAATTAAAAAAAAAAAATGTTTTAACATTTATTATTTAGGACTGATTTTTTGCAGACAACCCTATACCACCGTGTTCGTAATGAAATAATCTTTATTTTAACATAACTTTATAAATAGGCCCCCTTGTTCAGAGCTAGTCTGATATAAACCGGTACACAAATAAATATATCATAATATTAAATAATTGCATAATAAATAAATCTGATGAAAAAACAGCATTTTTAAAGAAAAAATTTAGACAATACATATATACCTGGTTCATGTCTATTATGTATCTGATTTAATTGCATTTTTTCTCCCCGATCCATTTTTTCTTTCCAAATTGCATTATTCTTTTCTATATTGGCTTTAGTTGGATACTTATTTTTTCGTTCTTCTCTCCACCTCTTTATTTCTTCTGGGTCCTGTGACTTTACAATTCGGCTATACAATCCCGTAGAATGTTGCATTTGAATATGCCTTGTTATTACTTTTGGGTGGGCAACAAATTGACAACCATCTATATTACACACCTAAAATTATATTATAAAATATTATTAATAGGTATAGGTATTAGGTACTGTTACTGTATTATTATTAGGGGGCTGTTTAAAAATTCTAATATTATTACCTAAGCAATCTCTTGGGGAGAAGAAAGAGATTGAATATACCCAAATTATACAGGGTGAATTTTTCAAGTGTACCTTCAAGGTCAAATCCTAAACTACAAGGAATAGCGAAAAATGCTCAGAGTCTCGGGGGTGATTAGATTTGTGAAAATTTTATTCTCCTAGCCTGGCATCGAACCAGTTGATTTTGAAAAAATATAACTTACCTTTATTATTGCACCAGCTGATAGTATAGCTTATAAGGATCAAATGGTGGAATGTAACTTCCATTTGTATATATATATATATTATAGTATTTAAAATTCTTAATCCACAGATAGCTAAGAATATTGTCAACCGATTTGCGAATGGGATAGTCTTTCCAGAGGCAACTTGATATGTACCTCCATTTTAAAAACTACTTTTCTATTGGAAGTTTATCCATCGACTCTATTTAGATACATGAAGATAATTATATCGTAGTAGTTACCTGATGTTGAGTTCTATGTTTATCCAGAAGACTTTGATTTACAAATCCTTTATCACAAGTGTCACACCAATAGTCTAGGCATTTATTATTATTATATTGAAAATTACGGGGTTGAAATCTTTGCGGAGTTTTATGGGAAGGGAACCCACTGAACAAAGAGAACCTTGGAATATCCATTTTAGTAAAACTGCACATAGAAGCACTGTTTGTTTTAATTAATTTTAGAAAGCGTTCCTGCTTTTGTGCACAGATAAAACAGGAAAAAAATAACTAAAGGAAAAATCTAAATCTATGCGGGTGCACAAAGTGTGCTCACTAGAGTTGAACGTTACGTAACGTAGATAGTTACAATAAAGTCGTTATTTCTTAAATAACTAATAACGGTTATTATATTTGTAATAACTATTTAATTAAAAAACGTAATCAAGAAAAAATTGATTAGATTTTTGAGTATTAAAAGGGTTAGATCTCATTATTTCCTTTTATTAGAGTACAAACACGATAGGTTTACGACCGACGGTTGACGAGATAAATTGAAAAAACATTTTCGACCTTAATGACATTTATTGAGTACCTTTTTTTTTATTTCTTTCGACTTATTAGATGGCATACCATCGAATTCTACCAAAAAAAATCAATTGTCAATAAGGCCGAAAATCCTTTAACAAAGCTGAAATTATATTCATTGGCTAGATATCATCGATACCTATCGTTTAAGTACAAACACTTTGGGTCTAGGGCCAGGGGTTAATAAGTTATAATAAAAAAACGTTTTGACATGACATTTCGCCAGATTACACCAATACCATAACTATGAGTCCAAAAACAAAATATAAGCCATGTGGATATAAGAGTTATTATCAAAACAAAAATTTAATACTTTTATTTTAAAAAAACTTTAAAAAAACTAAAAAGATTTTTTTAAAATACAACTACAAAAAACCTAGAAAGAATGAATCACGGAACGTAGCGCAACCAATCACCGCAATAGCGTAAACATCATTAACCACCTCGTCGGAGTGCAACGACGATATTTTAAAAACCGATACAAGAAAAAGAAACTAAAACGAGGATAGCAACAATAACTAAAAAAAAACAACGACAAAAACCGTAGAACGAATGTGTAACCAAACACGAAAAAACTACTATAACAAAAATCACTCAATATCACAATCACGTGAAGTAACAATAACCACCACGTTACAAGAGTTTCCATCGTTACAAGTTACAACCGTTTCGCAACCAATCACCGCAATAGCGTAAACATCATTAACCACCTCGTCGGAGTGCAACGACGATATTTTAAAAACCGATACAAGAAAAAGAAACTAAAACGAGGATAGCAACAATAACTAAAAAAAAACAACGACAAAAACCGTAGAACGAATGTGTAACCAAACACGAAAAAACTACTATAACAAAAATCACTCAATATCACAATCACGTGAAGTAACAATAACCACCACGTTACAAGAGTTTCCATCGTTACAAGTTACAACCGTTTCAAGCGTTTCAACAGTGATATCCATATAGATAGGTATTTTATATTAAAAAAATGTTAAAGTATTACTAAGTAAAAAAATAATTTAAAACAATGATTGTTTTGAGATTTATTTGAGAGTAAAGTAGGTAATATTATAGGAATAAAATTAAAATTATTTTCGAGACACTACACTTGTTAATTTTTTTTTGCTTATCATTAGATTTTATAATAATAACTATAAATAGTTACATAACGGGTGATTAACAAAAAGAAACGTAGCCGTTACGTTACAATGAAATCACGTAACGACCCACCACTAGTGCTCACCCATGAAACCACAGGGGCTTTATTCCGAGTTTTGACACGTTCACCGTCGCGCATTTTGCGTAAAGTACGGGTATTGAAATGTAAGTTCTATCCTGTTAATTATAAAGTTGAAATTCCAATGCTCCATACATGTTCAAACTTGCGAAGAATTCGTGTATTTCAAGATGGCGGCATTATAATAGCCAGCCTAATACATACTATATTTCCATTGGAATAGAGCTTATATTTCCATATTTATAGTTTGCGCAACGTCTTGTCGTGATTAGCGGTTGCAAACTCGGAATAATCTATACTAATCTATACTAATATTATAAAGCTGAAGAGTTTGTTTGTTTGTTTGTTTGTTTGTTTGAACGCGCTAATCTCCGAAACTACTGGTTCGAATTGAATAATTCTTTTTGTGTTGGATAGTCCAGTTATCTAGGAAGGCTATAGGCTATATAACATCACGCTACGACCAATAGGAGCAAAGATATAGTGGTAAATGTGTAAAAAACGGGAGAAATTATTTCATCTTTGAAGCCTTCCGTTGCGTGCGCCGTGAAAACGGTTCAAGATACACAAAAAATATGTATTAAAGAATAATCTAAATATATATAACTCAAAGGTGACTGACTGACATAGTGATCTATCAACGCACAGCCCAAACCACTAGACGGATCGGGCTGAAATTTGGCATGCAGGTAGATGTTATGACGTAGGCATCCGCTAAGAAAGGATTTTGATAAATTCTACCCCCAAGGGGATAAAATAGGGGATGAAAGTTTTTATTATAAAAAAATAACTATTCCACGCGGACGAAGTCGCGAGCACAGCTAGTATATAATATATATAATTTGGATAGTGGTAATTGTGGCATTGTGATTGAAACTAAACAAAAAAACGCAAGCTCGCATAATGTCATTATGATCATTGTGAACATGTTTCATTCCCAAAACGAACGGGCCCTACGTATATTAAACTAGTAATAATAGGGAACTGTTACAAATTGTCTTATAAAGTAAAAAGTCACGTACATGTATCTGTCTCGTTCGCACTTATTTAAATCTACATATGGCAAGAGATAAATAGCTATTTTTTGTTTCCTAACATTATTATTGAAATGTCAAAACTGTTCGTTGGCGCCATATTCTGTTCTCACGTTTATTTTTTTAAATGTGACTGTTCTCAGCATGGATCATATAATGTGGGCTATGTTCTCATTTTAATAATTGGTTTAGTGATGTACGTACTATTTTTTTTTTAACGAATACTTATTTATATTTTTTTTTTATATTACACATATACTTATTCGCGCGGGAATATATTTGTTTTAAGTATTCTAAAATAAATGTCAGACAAATAAATATATTTAAAATGATGACTCGCATTAGGGCGGTTCCATATATTATTCTTAGTTTCAGTGGAAATTTGAATTCTCGTAGGGATCGAAATTGTTTTATAATTAGACCAATGGGTGGTACCCGTGTCAAAAATTGATGGATCATTTGAACCACCAGGTGACCTGGGGCTTTATTCCGAGTTTTCACACATTCACCATCGCGCATTTTGCGTAAAGTACGGGTATTGAAATGTAAGTTCTATCCTGTTAATTATAAAGTTGAAATTCCAATGCTCCATACATGTTCAAACTTGCGAAGAATTCGTGTATTTCAAGATGGCGGCATTATAATAGCCAACCTAATACATACTGTATAACCATTCGAATAGAGCTTATATTTCCATATTTATAGTTTGCGCAACGTCTGTCGCGACACCCCCCCGGCGCGCGCGCGTGAGCTTGCATATAGACGTATAGCTATGTGTGTATAGCGCGCGGGAGCGCGTTCCTTAGGTCGCGATGTGGTAATTGCATTGCCTTAGTTCATGTCCGTCTGTCAGTCTATCTGTCTCAAATAAAATCTCTTACATCTGCTTCGCTTTAATATGTGGTTGTGGGGTGTATGTATAATTATGATTTGTACCTGTCTTTCCCCCTGCTGTATCGGCAGCAAAACCATCAGATGCTGATGACCGTCTCATCAGCATTACTAGCTCCGACTGCATGGCTACTAGGCGCCGTCCCGTGCGCAAGCTTTCAGGATCTTGGTGTCTCCTGTACAATTAAAACTACCATGACTCCATGCACGGGGCATGGAGCCTGAAGGGCTGGTGAAGTTCACTCTCTTAGATAGTAAAGCTGGTGGTATCGGTAGCTTAAATGGTCCGCCGCCATGTTTCAAGCATCTGGCACACTTCTTTAAAATCCTCTGAACCTTCGCTTTACCCTGTGGTATCCAACAAGTCTCACGGATTATGCTCAGAGTATGATTGACACCTACATGATAATTTATTTTATGAATCTCTTTGATAATATTGTCAGCGAATTCAGTCTTTCTTTGCTTAATATAACATCAATATCTTTGAACCTACAAAGTTTCCACTTAAGTCAGTTTCCTTTCCATTTGCTTCATCTTTAAAATATACAGGGTGAATTTGAATGGGTGTACTTTGGGTTAATATGATGTTTTACTGATCAATACGAACAACTTTTCCCATGGAACCATGTGTCGCAAATGAAAAAAAAAAATGGCTTCCCCATACAAATCGGTAGTTTTAACTTTACTAGTTTGTATGGAGAAGGCAATTTTTTTTTTCATTTGCGACACATGGTTCCATGGGAAAAGTTGTTCGTATTGATCAGTAAAACATCATATTAGCCCAGAGTACACCCATTCAAATTCACCATGTATAGATTGCATCCTTTTTATTTCTTGTATTGTGTTTCCTTTTGTTTCATTCTGTTCATCTCTTTCTTTTGTGGTGTGATTGTTTTTATAAGTCTCACTTTCGACTATTTCTAGCGGTGATGTGGACATATTTTCCTTCTCCGCTAGATCCTCCCCCACCAAAAGGGAATTTGACTCTAGTTAGATGAAGCCTTAGGCCAATCGTTTACCGTTTTAATCAAAAATTCTGGTCCATTTAACCATATTTTCCTTTCTTCTTCCGTAATCGTAGTCCTTGTTGCTTCGCCTGCAGGGTTTAGCTCCGATGGTACATAATGTATGACTAAATCTTTATTCCTTTTAACCTTAATGATACGAATGGTATTAACAACTTATTCGAATTATACCAATCGATAACTATCTGACTATCCATCTACAAAGTCTGCTGCGTTACGTTCAACTTAACGAGTTTTGAAACGTATTGAATTAGTCTACTTCAGATTAAAACTTCTAGTAACTCTAGCTGTGGAATCTTCAAATTATCCTGATCCTTTACAGGGTTAAGGCGAGAATATCCAATGATGAATTTTTCTGTTTTTCCTGAACTATATAGACTACTGCTGCATAAGCTTTTAATGATGCATTTGTAAAGCAATGTATCTGACACTCGTTGCTTTCTGGTCGTTTATATAACATCTTGGTTGGTTGTTATTTCATTAAGATCGTTTCGAATTATTTCCCATCTATCACTCATGTTCTTTGATCATTTTGCATCACATTTTATTTTCGAATTTCATAAATCTTGTAAAAGCAGCTTCGCAGGTAATAGTAGTGATGCTATATATCCACATGGATCGTAGATTGATGCAATAATGCCTCTTTAAGTAATATCAGTATTGTATTCTTTTATCTTCAGACGAACTGTATCATCTTCTAAATACCATTCTAAACCTAATATTTTAACGATTTTATCGTTACCCGTATCTGGAATATTATGCATAAATTCCTTCGCATTAGAACTCCATTCCCTTGGGCTCATAGATATATGTTTGAAGGATTCCTTTAGATTCCCATACAAAGTTTGTTATTAATCCAGTTTTTAAGTTTTCCAACATCATAGGGACCGCAATACAAACATTCGTTGAGACTTTTGTTGTTTTTTACTTTAGCTGAAGCATCATATACAATTCTAGTCTCTCTCTAGGAGTTTGTATTCCATGATGAGGTATACAATTCATGGGATGGTCAACCTTTTCTTGATACCCTTTCGATAATGCCTTTATCCAATTATTCTCTAAACGTATATAACATTTCACTAGATAATCTCTTAAGCAAATTTACCAATCTTCCAAATGATAATCTAAAATTAGATGGTACATACCTGATACCGTTCATCATGATATTTAGTTGTTTTATTCCTTCTTCATCCCTATTGATTTTTGGACTATCAATAATACCAATGAATCCCATAAGTTTTTTATATGAGCATTATCTAGAGATGGATCTGGTTGTTTCAACTTTGTGTCCCCTACTGCTTGAAAATATGTAATAGCTGATAATTGTTCACTTGGTTCTTTCTTTAATTTTCTAGATATTATCCAACCTAGTTATTATATCTATACAGATTGTACAAATTATTATTATTCTCTTATTTGTTTCTTTTCAGTAGATATAATTTAATAATAGTAATCATTTCCAATCAATAATTCTACACGGTCTGACAAAGATCCATCGTCAGCCAGTACATGATCCCTTTCTTTAATACAATCACTAAACTTCACGCATGGATAAGAAATACCTTGAGATATCGATGGAACGACGTTGGCAAGCAACATTATGAATTTATTTATTCGAGTTTTAATTTAACTAATGGGCTCTCCATTTCTTGGGGTACCTGTGACCCTAAGGTAAAAACAGAAAGTTTAGTTTTAAGGTTTTCTTCAATAGATAACTCAAGTTTCTCAGCCATGTGTTTAGTGGCATAACTCCGTTTACTACCGGAGTCTAATAAGAATAGAAAGTATTCAATAAAATAATGAATACAAAAACTTATGCTAATTAATAAAATAGAACTCACAATAAAAAATAACTGCAACAACACATTATTATTTAATAAAGATTCGACATGCAATATGTTCGATTCGCCACTATGAATTACACAATTCGACAGTTGAGGTCCTTATTCTGTTAAACTTATACACAATACCTTATTGTGTCTAGGTAACTTTTGACAAGTACAAAACTCAATATTCCTACGACAGTTAAACTGATTATGACCAGTCTGCAGACAGCGATAGCAACGACCTACCAATATATTCTTCCTTTAAAGGATACACAGCAATATTATAAATTTTATTAGTAGTGTCGAATCTATCTATAGTCTCCTTCGCTTCCCCTCTTAGTGAAGCTTTCAAGTAGAGAAGATTATCTACCTTCACCAAGGCACGTTGATCTATATTGTTGAGCTAAATTGATTCCAAACCTGGTACCATTCGAGAATATTGCCACTGAATTCAGGTAAGTTCAGTTTTGGCAATTTGCTTGAAATTTATGGATATTTTCTCTTATTTGTTGTAGATGTTGAACTTGAAGCTTCAGTAGCTACGCTGATTCGGGTTTCCAGTTCCGCGAGAGCTTCCTCACATTTTTATTGTAATTCAGTTATTGTAGATATTTCTCCCAGATCCGGTACTTTAGAGACTTCGAAATATTTACACAATTCAGAATTAAAACGACCTATATATAATGATTTCAATTTTGAAGTTACTATTTTAGCAGATTCAATACACTCTAAGTTACGATTACCGCACAGAATGAGAGCATCATCATAATGTTTTTGTAATTTCTTTGAAAAGATAGACAGCCGTTTCAGCAGAATTTGATCCATTTTACTTTAGTATAAATCCTGAAATGCGACAAAATAAAAGTTTCAGTAGACTTAATTTCTCCTTTCAATTATCCCTGTTTAATTTTATTAAAGCATAGCATGTAACTCTGTAGTCACCAGACGGCAAGCTTATAATAATATGGTTTCAAATATAAAGAAATAAAGGCAATATAAAATAGAAGAGAAGATAGAAAACAATTAAGTTCAGGCAGGTAGCTATAAAGCTTTATTTTATTAAGTTTATGGTGTTCTTATAACTTTAAATTTATGATTTATTTATTCAGGTTAACTTGATAAACTTATTTTATTTATATTGACTTCATAATATTTCGTAATTTATTTTATTTTCACCCAGTATTCAATTCAATTCACCCTGTATAGAATTACCCTGTATATTATTAACCCTGTATACAATTCACCTTGTATACAATTCACCCTGTATACAATTCACCTTGTATACAATTCACCATAACAGTGAGCAACAAAAAAATTCCAAGTTTTAACCACAATAATAATAAAATAATTTGGTTCATTCAACTTGACTTCAATAACTACCTAATAGGAATTATAACCAACTATTCGGTTCACTAAATGTTAGCTAGCTACCATATAGCTTTTATTATTGTAAGCTGCGCGCCGCAAACAACCTTAATAGCCAATGGTAAATCTAACCAACTCAGATACAACAAACAAACTCAGGTTTAAACAACAACTTAATTCTCATATTTTAACTTTACTTGGATATTAGTGTTACTCAAAGTTATATTAATAATTTAAGTTTGTCCCCTGAATGCTTAATATCTGCTAAAGGTTGATGATTGGTAACACATCATAACAACACTTTAATCAACAACTCAAACAAAAGAAATATAATATTTACCTAGTTTATTTGACTTTTCTATACTTAGTAATTCCACTGATTACTAATAAATTTGGTATTGCTCCTGTTTGCACAACAAAAAAGGCAGGTGTTCAATTCTCCGGGCTACCGTATCAACATCTGTTTAAAGTTTAAAATTTTGCTATATTATGAACTCTATTTATGAAATCAGAACTAACAAATAATCTCACCAATTTATAGGTCACATAGTTACTTTATAAGCTCATACCTAAATAATTTATATTAGGTAGTATCATTGAATAGTATCTTGTCACTTAATGTCACGTTAAATAAAATTATTAAACTTTAATTGAAAATTTGAAAAACTAATTGTATTACAAAAATATCGTGACCGGCATCCAGACGGCTCACATCTCTGTTTACACGCCTAGTATACTACTCCCTTTTATCAAATGACAACTTGTACTCCTACGAAACAAATCAATGTAACAACTCTTTATACAAATAGTTGTAGTACTTAATATAAAACATACATTATAAATACTATTTATTAAACAAAAGGCTAATATACTATTTAGTTAAATCATCATATGAAAAATCTAGGTACTTATTTTGTAAAGAAAAACATTACTACCAATCGTACATTCTTCGCATAAATAAGGATTTAAATGCATAAAGTAGCTGTTCCACAATCTGATGATGATTATAATAATATATTTGGTTCGAGAATGTTCATGATTTATATGGATTATAAAACTTTCACTAAAATGATCAACTTTAATTTGCAAATTCAAATTTGGTTTTATTTCGTAAATTTAGCATTCACTTGATGGTTTTAATTAGTTAGAGGGTTTATTTTTTCTACGGCATAAACCCAGAGTGAATATAAATAGATAGAGAAAATAAAGATAGTCAGAGAAAAAAAAACTTAATCAAAACATTTCAATTAAATTATATCCCTCGTTCGTTTCAACGTTTCTTTTAATCGGTCACAAATATTAATTTTATTTTAACTTTGATCTACGTAAATATAATAAGTAAACCTGTTAAAAGCAATATCATCAATAATCGTATTTAATAAGTATAATAGTTGAGCGGAAGTAAGTAAAATTAATTCGGCCATTGAAAGCGTTCTTCTCTTTGATTGGTCGAAAATCCATCTATATATCATATCCGGTAATCCGGTAACGAGTATGAATAGGTTGCATTTACTATATCATATATATTTCGTAATCAATAAATCAATAATTGCCAATAAGTATTAAAGTTATCAATTCTCAATCTACGCCCTCTACCGGGGAAAGAAACAAATCATAGTCCGACATACACCCACATAATAAATAACTAATTTGCACCTTATGTGTTGTAAAATAATATTCAGAACTGCTTATTTCTGACGACACATCCCAGCACCTCTCCACCATGTCGCGACGCGCCCCCGGTGCGCGCGCGCGAGCTTGCATTTAGACGTATAGCTATGTGTGTATAGCGCGCGGGAGCGCGTTCCTTAGGTCGCGATGTGGTAATTGCATTGCCTTAGTTCATGTCCGTCTGTTAGTCTATCTGTCTCAAATAAAATCTCTTACATCTGCTTCGCTTTAATATGTGGTTGTGGGGTGTATGTATAATTATGATTTGTACCTGTCTTTCCCCCTGCTGTATCGGCAGCAAAACCATCAGATGCTGATGACCGTCTCATCAGCATTACTAGCTCCGACTGCATGGCTACTAGGCGCCGTCCCGTGCGCAAGCTTTCAGGATCTTGGTGTCTCCTGTACAATTAAAACTACCATGACTCCATGCACGGGGCATGGAGCCTGGTTCACAACTCCAAGTACATCCAAAGGCATACAATACAATACATATAAATATATAAGATAGAATATGTTTTCCCTCAGGTGTAGGTTGAGAGTCAGTGTCATTCGGGTACATATTATAAGAGATAACTAATGAACTATGAGTGGATCCCACACCCACTTCGGCTCGGTAAACACCGCGATCCTTCAGGGGCCGCGCGCCCCATCGGCTCGGTGCCCCGCGATCCGGCAGTCACAAAATTCCACATGTCACAGGGGCCACGCCCAATTAGAATAGTGACCATGTCAAAGGGACCATGCCCAAACTGGAAGGGTAAACACCCCGCTCCCTGACGTCCCAATTGAATGGAGGAGAAGGCCACGTACCGCGCCGACTCCCGTCATTAAGCATTCTGTACTTCTAACCTCATGTATTGTGCGGCACCACTTGAGCATCAATATTACAGATCAGCTCGTACTCCAAGACATCTCGATAGTCCGTCATCACGACTTCCAGCTGCAATATTGCCCCATCTGCCTTGTGTAAGTATTCTACACCCCAGATGACGCAGACTGAGTTATATATACTGTCCATCCCAGTATCAACAGTTTTGTATACTTTTTGGTTTAATATATACCTACTTTAAACATATCAATAATGTTTAACATATATATAATTGATTTGTTTCATTGTAATGATGTGAATAAATAAAACAACTATAGTAAATCCGAATAAAATACATTATAACCTCTATAATATAATTTACATATTATACAGGGTGACTTTGAAAGGATGTACTTTGGGCTAATATGAGGTTCTGCTGATCAAATCGAAAAACTTTTCCTAGTGTCACAAACGAAAAAAAAATTGCCTTCTCCATACAAACTAGTAATGTAAAATTGACCAATTTGTATAGGGAGCCCAAAATTTTTATCATTTGCGACGCATGGTTCCATGGAAAAAGTTGTAGATTCTATTTATTTAATATTTTTATTACTTTTTTATCAATATGAACTTTTAGATTTGTACGGCATAAACTTTTTATAAATTATTGCATTAAGTACAAATAAACTATCTAAATGCCGCCGTATAAAAAAATATCATGATGAATTTCACCATAAAGTACATTTTGTTATATGTATTTTTTCTTGAGTGTTTTTTCCCTACAGACCTTTGGACCAACGAAAATGTACGGCATGTGAAAAAATATCATCTATGCATAAAATACTTCCAAAATAAATTAATTTTATGTTGTGTGAAATCACCCCCTAGACCACGGAAAGAGAGGGGGTTGCAACCCTTGATTTTTTTTCCTTTGTCGCATGATTTTTGTACGGCGTTGCGGAATAATGGATTAGAAGATGCGTTGATAACATATAGATATATCATATATCATGAAGATGCATGAATAACACACTGACTGAGGAGAATGAGGAAATTATTTACACCAACAAATCAAGAGTTGGGCCCTTGAAGGCGGATTACAAGAAGAAAATCTAAAATTACGAACTAAAATTGCTCAAACAATAGAAGAATTCTGTAATTATAAAATAAAAATAAATGAAACTAAAAAAGTAGATACTGAAGGAAATCGCATACAGGTTATAGAGTACCCAATCCAATCATCGACGGGGGATAATGATAACTTATCTATCACCAATAATTCATTAGTGAAATCACATATAAGTGAAATACAACACGAAAATACAATGCTTCAAATGCAGGTGACACAAATATTGGAGGACAACAATAAATATAAAGAAGAACAGAGAACTGAATTATCAACCTTAAACAAAACAATGAAACAATATAAAAATAAAAAAATACTAAAGAGGATTCAAAAACAAAATAAAATAATTAAAAGGTTGGAACAAAAATGTCACATTCTGAAAAAATATATAAAAAATAATAATATTGTAAATAACAAGAAGGAAAAGGACACTAAACAAATTGTTGTTAATATTGAACAAACAGAAGTTATATTGCCAAAGAGCATAAATAAAAATGATTTTCATGAATCAGACACATTGAATGAGAAAATAAATGAAGCACCAGTACTCATAAATAAACCCAAAAACGTATATAACAATAACCGACATTATGCCAAATCTATGGGAGTTGAACTAAATAATTGTTTAGGGCATAGCTACAACATATGCTGCAACACTTATTGCAATGCATATTGGAAATTGTCCGAAAATAAAATAAAAAATCCGACTTTATGGCGCATAATTTTTACCTTATTATTTTTTATGGAGCTATCGATGGTATGAATGCCGTACAAAAATATATGCCCAAAATGTACTCACTCTACCTGTACTTTTGAATTCTCACCTGCACTTAGTTGGACCGCTTACAAGTGACGGCATAGTGCTGAATCTATTATTTTATGCCCCCTGTTCAAATGACCCATCAATTTTTGACACGGGCCTGTAGTCTATACCTAATTGGCAAATAAAGATTTTATTATTATAATAAATATAAGTTATTATTGTGTTTGGTAGTAGTTACAAATTTGCAATAAAAAAGTAGGAGAATTTTATATTTCAATAAAATTATTGTAATATATTGTTATAAAGTTTACATTCCCTAATTATCAATATGCCAAAGAATACGTGTAATAATAACTTTGTCAAACTAATACAAATAGTCTGATGATCACAATAGACATAATATTCCTAAGGCTGTGATAGATGGAGATATATATAGAGAGAGAGCCGCCCTAATGGCTAAAATTGCCTTTCCAAATATGAGACTGAAGATATTATATATTTTTGTTGTCACTTTTTGTTTTGAATGTTCAACCAATCATTGAGCGTTGATTTGTTGAAATGAGCTCACAATTGTTTTGTTTGACATTTCGTTGTAAAGGCTTTTTTATGCATTTATTGGAACCGCCTTGGTTCCATATTTTTCATGCTATATAGTGAGAGCCCAATAATACAAAGTGCTGCGCCGTCTCGCAAATAAGCTAACAAAATGTCCGTTGAAAATTTACCAAATTAATTTTAAATATCTACTAAGTATATTCACCTACATATCTCATAACGACACGAATTTGCGTAGAGCATCGTCACGAAAAATTTACATTGAAATAATAAATAAATTTTGTAAAATATTATATATTTTTACAATGAAACCTAGGTATATATGTAACAGCTTATAAAGGTTTACTTCGTTTAGACCAGATAGATATTAGGTTACTAATACGGGTCAACCTACAATACATGGAGTGTAGGTTGACCCGTAATAGTTTCCCTCCCAACAATAATTACAAAATGCTAATAAACTTTTTCATCTAACGTCGATGATCGCTTACATTTTGTTATGACGCTTTATTTTATTTTTCTCGAGACAACGTTGAAAACGACCTCATTATAAGATGAAATTTAAAAGTGAATTTTTACTTTAGAAATTAAACTGTTAATATTGTTTTATTTTAATAAAATAGTACAAAATTTATTAAAGAAACTTACAAAACATAAATAAGTACCTAATACTAATAAAATAAAACCTATACCTAAATTAAAACATAATAATAATGATTTAAAAAAAAACCCTATAGAATTAAGATCCTTTAAAAAAATATAAAAAAACTGTCAATAAAATATTATTTTAAAGTTGTAATTTCCATACATTGGACAAGTTCACACAAAGATGAAGAATTCCTGTTTTCAAATTAACGGCATTTTTATAGTATAAGAATTTCAATTAAAAAGTATATTTTTTTCTGTAAGTAATGCTTCTAAAATATAATCTAATATTAATATTAGCAAAAGTGAAATTCCAAAAAATAATCGATTATTGAAAATTCAATTAGGTAAAATTATTATCAACAATTGTCCCACCTCTAGTTGTGTGGCCGCCATCTTCTGTTCTCACTGGAGAGGTGATTTAAGGCCAAAGGGCGCCTCCCTATTATATTATATACCTCCATGCGCCATTCCTTATTCTACCCTTGTCCTTTTCCGATTCCTTTCCATCCTATTATCCCACTTTCACTTTTGTTCGAAAAATTTTAATCTACCCTCAATCATTTTGACATTTACTTATTTGTTCAGTGGTGACATTGGCAAAATTACGCGCATGCATAGAGGCCATTAAACTAAGATAATAATAATAACACTCACAGGGGCCTGAACACGATCGCCAACGAATCGCCCCATCGATCGATAAAATTGTATAGGAATTTTACTCTATGGGTAGAGTCCGATCGCTAAGAAACTAGTGGTGGGTCGTTACGTGATTTCATTGTAACGTAACGGCTACGTTTCTTTTTGTTAATCACCCGTTATGTAACTATTTATAGTTATTATTAAAATATCTAATGAGGAGTTTTCCAGTAGTTATTATTTAACGCAACAGATGGCGTTTAGTCGCTATCTACAAAAACTGTCAAAATAGATAGCGGTAATATATAAAATACACCCAAAATTTAGGGTAAATAGGAAAACAAATACCTTTATAAGAATAATTTATAAAATTTACTTAACTTTGTTTAACATATACACTAATATCCTGAGCACTTTGCCTTACGGCACCAACTTAAGCAATATGTTTTCTTTTAAATATCATCATATTAGTAATTAAATTTGTATTTCTAAGATACCATAGTCTTTTTTACGAAGTTTTTCTTGACAGGGTATCTACTAAAGATTATAGAGAGCAAGAATAACGAGTAAGTAGATAGATATAAAAGTGACAAAATATGGTAAAAATATAACACGTCTTGCAATACCAAAATTTAGTTTTAATTCATAGAGAATTTAGAGGCTATATTTGAGTAGTCTATATAGAAATATAGACTACTCAAGTATAGAAACAGCCTTTTTTGACAGTTTTTGTGGATATCTCTCCTGCTGCCATCTAGTGGAATATTTTGGAACCGGCAAAAAGAAAACTCCTTATTATAACCTAAAAAAAAAAAAAAAAAAAAAAAAAAAATTTGTGCCTCGAAAATAATTTTAATTTTATGTGCCTACTTTACTCTCAAATAAATCTCAAAACAATCATTGTTTACACTTAGCCCGTGTACCAATGATTTTTTAATATAAAAACTTATTCACTATAACAGCAGTCAGAAAACTTATCTACATTGTACAATTATTTCATCTGTGACTTATCTAACAAATTTTCTATCTATTTTAATTTTTTAATGGCGTCATGATTCTATTCTATTTAAATAACTTAACAACCACAGAACGCCAGTTCCATCCCCGCTTCTGCACTTCATTTTTTTAATTTCGTATTATTATTATGATTTTTACATGTGTTTTTATTTTAATCAATTTTTAACTTTAACATACAAAAGACAACTAAAGTTTTATTGACCACAAAATACTTATATTCTGCATTATTTAATTTATTAGCGCCATCTCTCTGTAGTAGTTGTTATAAATTGGTTTACTTAGTTCATTATATCACCGCTTTGCGCTATGTCGCTGCTCGCCGACATTCCACAACTTGTGATTGAAACGGACGGAACAAATGTACCTATCTATATGGATATCACGGTTGAAACGCTTGAAACGGTTGTAACTTGTAACGATGGAAACTCTTGTAACGTGGTGGTTATTGTTACTTCACGTGATTGTGATATTTAGTGATTTTTGTTATAGTAGTTTTTTCGTGATTGGTTGCACATTCGTTCTAAGGTTTTTTTACGTTGTGTTTTTTTTGAGTTATTGTTGCTATCCTCGTTTTAGTTTCTTTTTCTTGTATCGGTTTTTAAAATATCGTCGTTGCACTCCGACGAGGTGGTTAATGATGTTCACGCTATTGCGGTGATTGGTTGCGGTACGTTCCGTGACGCATTCTTTCTAAGTTTTTTGTAGTTGTATTTAAAAATTATCTTGTTTTAGTTTTTATTTTGTTTTTTTTAATAAAAGTATTAAATTTGTGTTTTGATAATAACTCTTATATCCACATGGCTTATATTTTGTTTTTGGACTCATAGTTATGGTATTGGTGTAATCTGGCGAAATGTCATGTCAAAACATTTTTTTATTATAACTTATTAACCCCTGGCCCTAGACCCAAAGTGTTGTGTATGATATCTAGCCAATGAAAGTAATATCAGCTTTGTTAAAGGATTTTCGACCTTATTGACAATTGCATTTTTTTGGTAGAATTCGATGGTATGCCATCTAATAAGTCGAATGAAATTTAAAAAAAAGGAACTCGATCAATGTCATTAAGGTTGAAAATGATTTTTAAATTTATTTCGTCAACCGTCGGTCGTAATCCTATCGTGTTTGTACTCTAATAAAAGGAAATAATGAGATCTAACCCTTTTAATACTCAAAAATCAATATTATGTTTTTTTTCTTAATTACGTTTTTTTAATTAAATAGTTATTACAAATATAATAACCGTTATTAGTTATTTAAGAAATATCGACTTTACTGTAACTATCTACGTTACGTAACGTTCACCTCTACAAGAAACGTCAAATCCCATACATTTGGCTTTCGATGGGTATTTCGATTCGATTATCGATCGGCTCTTTGGTAAGGCCCTGTGCTAATTATTTATTTGTTCAGTGTTTAATTGTTTATATATTTTTCAACCCCAGGGGCCTTATTCCGAGTTTGCAAACGTTAAACACGACAAGTTCGCGCGTTACAATTTTTTCGTGAGTTGCGATGACGTCGATTCGTATTACGAGTCACTAAACTTCGTGCGTTCACGTTGTCGCAAGCACCATAGATAAAACAGTTTTTGCGTAAAGTTTTTTTAATATATTTTTATTTCATTGCACAGACTATTCAAACCTTGAAAATTAAATCCAAAGCATTAGTACTTAGTATAATGTCTTATGAAGTACTTTATAATTTAACGTGTTTTTAAAGAGAAAACAATATTAAGTTAAAGTTTGATAATGGAGGAATTTAATTTAGTATATTAGATTAAGTTTATTGGTAATAAGTAATAATTAGTTTGTAAATTTGGTGATTTATTTCACTTAATAGTAAAGTTTATATATTTTTTGTTGTTGTTTCATCTTAGTTAGTTCTGAGAAGTAGTTAAAAAAGTTAGTTTTGGTAACACAAGAAACCTTTTCGATGTATCGCGGTAAAGTGATTTTGAGTTTTAACCTTCCGCGTACAACGTGGGGTTTAATACCCCACGTTGCTATTTTTAGTAAGTGCTATTTTTTTGTATTTATAGGGCTTTTCATTGTTTTTTGTGTTATATTTTAAAATATTGTATCTTGAGCCTGTAGCAGTCCGCTGCTGGACACGGTCATTATACCCAAAGCGTTTTTTTATTGAAAAAAAATACAAAAATAAATACAGTTTTGCTTCATTGAAACCAGGACAGGCCCTACTAGCATAGAAATTATAATAACAGAGCTCGAAGAACTTCTTGGTTTATTTGTATACGACAAAGACTACTTGTGAGCCTCTGATGGAACAGGCATAGAAGCATTTTATTATGTCGTTTTCTTAGTAAGTAATTTACAATTTGACGACATGCGTACTAGAAATATACCATGAATTTGTAAATTTGAAAAAAAAAACCCTGTGGATAATGTCTAAGCTCTTGGCTCTAAAAACTTCTTGGTTTATTGGAATACGACAAAGAACTACTTGTGGGCCTCTGATAGAACAGGCATAGAAGCATTTCATATTATCATGTCGTTTTATTAGTAAGTTATTTGTAAATTGACGAGATGCTTACTAGAAATATAACATGAATTTGGAAGTTAGAAAAAAAAAAACTCTGTAGATACTGTCTTCTAAAACAATAAGCTCTTGGCTCGTAGAACTTCTTGGTTTATTAGTATACGACAAAGAACTACCTACTTGTGGGCCTCTGATAGAACAGGCATAGAAGCATTTCATATTATCATGTCGTTTTCTTAGTACGTAATTTACAATTTAACGACATGCTTACTAGAAATATAACATGAATTTGGAATTTTGAAAAAAAACATCCGTAGATAATGTCTAAAGCAATAAACTCTTGGCTCGAAGAACTTCTTGGTTTATTGCTATACGACAAAGGACTACTTGTGGGTCTCTAATGGAACAGGCATAGAAGCATTTCATATTATCATGTTGTTTTCTTAGTAAGTAATTTACAATTTGACGACATGCTTACTAGAAATATATAAATGAATTTGGAAGTTTGAAAAAAAAAGTCTATAGATAATGTATAATATGGCAGCTCTAAGAAACTTAGGATTAAGACTCAAAGAGAATTATTTGAAGAATATAAAACAGAATTGAAAAACGCCAAAAAAATATTCGTTATCTTAGAAAAATTGTCGAAGAAACGAAATCAGAGTGCCCAATTCGTGCTCACAGATTCAAATTTGTATTTGTCCTAGAACAATGGACAGAAAAACCATTTTTATGTTTTTTTAAAATATTCTATTGTATATTATAATGTAAGGGATAATACAATGTTAGTAATGATATAATATATATATTTGGCTTTTAAGTTAAAATATTCCATTATTAATATTTATATTTGTAGGTAAAAAGGTGATATTTTGTTTTTGAGATTATGTAATAAATGATTGAAATAAAATTATTTATTATTTTTAATTTTCATCCTATTAAACATTAGAATATGAATATATAATAAATTTAATTTAAATAAATCTGTTAGTTATCTGAAGGTTAAATTATACACTGACGTGACACTGGCAGAAATGTACAAGTTGCACGAGTTGCCATAATAAGAAGAAAAATAAAGTAGCAGTTTTTTAAACTGTACCTAGAGAAAACAAGAAATTTATAAACATAGCTGCACGGCCACTTCAAGACAAGACTCATGGTGGTATATATAGGGTATAATAAATCTCTCGGGCCGCCCGTGACAATGTTTAACTTTTTTAAATCTTTTAAATTCTAGTAAAAAAAAGTGGGAATTACGGGAAAATTATCATAAAGATGGAATTTTGGGAACGTGTGAATGAGGATCAACGAGGATTTTAGTTTTGAATGTAATATTAAAGTATATAAAAAATCCAAAAGATTGGTGTAATTATTTTTGTCATACGACTAAAAATTAGCTAGTAGCAATCAAATGAATGTGCCGATCTTCAAGTTGTCGCGGCTAATATAATAATTGATTTCCATAACAAAAACTACACCTAAAGAAGCCGCTACCGCTGTTGCTATCTTGTAATGTGTTCTCGCTGCGCTAAATACAGCTAGCGCACGAAATTGTCAGAGTGACGTCACGCGTGCTTGGCACACTGGCTTTTAGCAGCAGGAACGGTCTATGTTTATTATTTAATATCTCCGTAACTAATGGTCCGATTTGGATAATTCAAAAAGATATACCATTCCTATTTCATAAAGAACAACGTGGATACTAGTTTAAAATAAAACTAGTAAAAAAAACTACCAACGCCGAACTCCTAACGCTTTATTAAACACTCGTGCGAACGTAGCTTTAATGTTACAATAATGACCTACAGAAATTATGTGTCATCGGTCACGTAATCACTAACGCTTCACCCATTACATGAACGTTTGTAACCAATTCCTCATCCCTTTCATAAATTTCGTTGCTTTCGCCCCCACCCCCCTGGATCCGCCACTGAGGCTCATTACGTATATTATTACGGCAAAAAAAATAATTTCAAAATCTTGTCAAAAGGCCCGAGCCCCCCCTCAAATCAAGAGTTCCTGGGGCCTTACCAAAGAACACGATCGCCAATCGAATCGCCGCATCGATCTATAAAAATGTATAGGAATTTTACTCTATGGGTAGAGCCTGATCGACGAGAAACGTCAAATCCCATACATTTGGCTTTCGATGGGTATTTCGATTCGATTATCGATTGGCTCTTTGGTAAGGCCCCTGGATCTGTTCCTTGGTGCATTGCGGAATATTTGTTTTAAAGCATAATCGTCTTTACAAGTGACGAACTTAGTTTTATTATTCGCAGCAACATTATTGTATAGAAATGAAACTATTGCAAAAAACTAATAGTGCCATAATGGATCTAGTGCGAATTATTAATTATTTTATTATTCGCAGTAGTTTATATATATTTCCATTATTCTTAAAAAATGTGTGCGAAAAAAAATTCGCACTAGTTCCATCATGGAACAACGCAATGAAACTACTGCGAACAATCCTGAAAAAGTCCGACTTGACGGAAAAATGTTTTTTAGTGGGATTTTTTTTAAAAGTAGGAAAAAAGTCCTAGTTGACGAAAATCATTTTTTTTTAAGTAGGAAAAAGTCCCACTTGACGAAAAAAATATTTTTGGAGGGATTTTTTTTTAAAGTCCCACTTTTTTTAAAAGTAGGAAAAAGAACCCACTTGACGAAAAAATGATTTTTTAGTGGAAAAAAATCTAATTTTAAGAAAAGTAGGAAAAATTTCCACCTAATGAAAAATCGGGAAAAAGTCTCAATTTTTCAATACATAAGAATTTTCCCCATTAAAATAAGAATAGGCAGCAGGAATTTGGGATTTGATTTTATAATCGAGATTAAAACGGTTAGCAAATCAGAATAGTGACTTGGAATACTTTGGGCATTTATATGAAACAGGTTAAATTTTTTATAAAACGTTGAAATTAGTGTTATGTAAAGCTTTACCAAGAAGAATATCGCTTCTGCTGACTTCAAACTCATCAGAAGTGGATGAGTTACACGAATAAAATTCTATAGATTCATCTTCTGAAGATGAGTTAGGCATAATATATAGGTAATATGGTATAATATATAAAAATAAGTATAAACAATATATATATGTATAAAGTCATTAAAACAGCAATATTTTGAAGTGCCACATCAACCGCCAGTTAGCTGGTTCACAATTGAAGAGAAATCACCAAAAGAAAACAATACGTAACTCAACATCAATAAATTAAGGCAGTAATTAAATTAAATACTAGATATATATAATTAAACATTATATATTTAGATAGGCAATAGTAATGTTAATAAGTATTATGGAATTTATGGATAACACAGAACCCCATGTTACATTGAATTTGCCTTTTCCAGTACCTTTGCCAAAGCTCATACAAATTTTGAGAAAAAAAAAAAAAAAAAACAGAAATGTAAACAAACAAACATTGTGAATATTTGTGAAAGAAAACATTTGGTAATTTTAATTTTGATGGTAAGAGCCTTTTTAGTTGCAAGCATGGCTACAATTACAACATTTGTAGGAAAGAAATATTGGGTATTCACTTAACATATAGAGAAATACACTTACAAACAGGAAATATGAATTTAACTTGTAATAACCATTTCTGGGAATAAAACTAAAACTACTAATAAGATATTGATGTTAATATACAGAAAATTATAGACCTGGGTAAATATACATAATTAACAATATTTCTTGAATTATTTTGTTTTAGAAGTTTTTGCAGCACGGATTTTCCTATTGATTTGTTTCAGGTTGAACCGGTGGATGTTTGGCAGCCAATTCACTTAGGTGGGCAGCAAAAGGCAGGCAATGTTTTTGAACATTTGGCAATTTTAAGTAGTCTTTGCCATCTTGGGACCAACAGTTATTAAGACCATATAATTGTCGGCCTTCAATAAAAATCTGCCTCCGAGTTGGTGTCATGAAGTCAGTTAGTGATAAACCAGAGCCCTTAAGACTCTTTTTGGCCTGCTAAATACTGACTCGGATATCCTCACCTTGAAATTTTACCAGAATTGGACGAGGTTTGTCCGGCTCAATTTGTTTTCCAAGCCAATAGCTAAAACTTATGTTACTTGGTGTACAATGCTGATGTAACCTGTTGGACACCACATTACAAATAGTATTGGGAGTGCTTTCACCAACTTCTTCTTTTATACCCTGGAATATAATAAACTTACGCCGGCTTCTGTTCCCAATATCTTTAGCCATAATAGCGACACTATTGATTTGGGCAGTGACCGTGTTTCCCGTACAAAGTCCTTAAAAGTATTGAAATTCTTAGCCAATTGCGCCCTTGAAATTGAGGAGAGAGGTGCAGATGAAAAGTGTGCTTCAAAGGTCTTCATGGTCCTCTCAAATTTGTCCTCCAGGCCCAAAAGTTTTGACATTGGCTCAACTTCCATAATGTTGATTGTTTTGGAGTAAATAATGTTGAAAAACAAAAAGGCAGGGATGTGCTTAAAGTAATTTGCACTTTCATTTATTTATATATATCAATGCTTTAATATTAATATAATAATTAATTAAAAATATAACAATTCAAAAGAGTGTGTTTTTTCTGCCTACCCTACAATCCATTATTAATTTTATTCACAAAGGGTTCCAGTATTTAATTATATGTTATTATAAATTATTTGTTATTTTTTCTTCCGCAAGGAGAATAGTTTATTAGATAAATGTTAAAAATATGATAAAAAATAAACAGGTTTTTATATCATATTATTAAAACACAATACAGTCACACAAATTATAATATTTACAAAAGGAACAAAATTATTTATAATAATAATAGTAGCCCCCTGGGGGCTAATTAGCGATCTGCCCTCACGATAGTAATTGCTATGGTCAACTTCACGATTGTAATTTTTTTCGCCATCAAAATCGGTATTATGGATCATTATTATCATCGATGGTGAGCTTATGGTGAACTAAAGAACGAAAATAACTGCGTTTTGGATTTTCCAATTTATAGCAACAAATAGCACTAATAAAATATAATTTTAAACAATAAACCGCTTCTATTTTTTAATAATTAGGTCGTAAATTAGTTATTTTAATATTATAAACATTTAGCATACTGCAAATTTCATTAATATTATTAAAAATAATGTTCCTGATTAAAAATATTTTGCACTATAGAAACGCATCACGACACGAATCGTTTGATTGCACAGATTATTAATTAATCTGTGTGATTCAGATATGTAAACAAAAAAGTAGTTGTATTTTAATTTTAATTAATCATTAACAAATAGTGATATAGCTGTTTGTTGCGTAAAAAGAAATAAACATAAGTATAAATTAATAAGTAAATTGGGTTTATCAAGCCAAAGACGGCGGCGATGCAAGTAAAAAGTACATTAACTTTTAGAATGGTATTCTATTAATTAAATCATTATTAATAACACATCTCCATGATAGTGCTCTTTAAATTGAATATTATAGAATTTCCAAAGAGTATGTGACGCTATAGGAACACGTTGTATAAAATAAATACGGTTTTCTAGGTTGGGACTTGTAACCTAAGTTTAGGTTATATGTGGCCTTGTGGAGTAGTAACATCCCAATACCTTGTGGTTATATATATTGTTAAATACAGCACTAACTATTTATCCCTCAGATAGTGTTAAGTAATTTATTTGTGGGGTCTGAAAGTGGTTTAACATTAAAAGCAGGCTGTTACTAACTTAGTAACTATATATTTTTTCAGATTGCCATTGAATTGTACTGACCCACCTCAATGGTCTGGACTGTGGCCATGGAAGAGAATAGATTGGTAGTAAAGCATGAAACAAAGTAAAACAATAACAATAAGTGAAACCGGGATGTTTGGAGGTGGAATGCAAAATTACAGAGGCATTTCACTCCGACTTGTTGTGACTTCGCATAATAAAGTATTAGATGCCAAGCATTAAAGCCAGTGTCATTTTTATTTTGTCTCATTTACAGCTTATTTTACAAAATGGGAAGTAATTACTTTTATAAAAAAGATTTACCAACAGAAACCTTCCCATACAAACATAGTATAGTTTACATCCAATAATAGGAAAACTTTTTCCTTATCTATTTCACTATCTTCACTAATATTATAAAAAGTTTGTATTTTTGTTTGTAATAAATAAACTCAAAAACTACTGGACCAATTTTTAAGAATATTTCACTACTAGGAAGCTACATTATCAGGGAGTAACTGGACACCATTTTATCTAGTTTATTTATATGTATAGGGCCGATTTTTCAATCGTCAGACATTTTTTTTCAATAGATAACTTGTATGGAGAAATAATAAATTTGACAGTTTTTCATACAAGTTAACTGTCGAAAAACTTTATCTGTTGATATACGTGTCATGATACTAATGATATACACAATACTTAAGACAAAACTAAACTATGTAATGTATAGAAGGGTGGTGTTTCAGTATCTATTCGGGGATTCTTGAACTAATGAAACAAAATATTACCACATTTACACAAAAGATATTTTTTTAACTACTTATCTATTTTAAAATTGAATTCTAACTGAAAACTTAATTTTTAAGGTGATTTTAGCAATATATATATGTATATATGTATCATCACGGGTGCCTTACGGCTCCCGAGACCGCCTAGACGGCCCCAGGGTACCCAGCGGAGGGGTTTTAATCCCACCTCGTCGTAGCCGATGGTATGAGTCTACACCGAACAAGTGGCTAGCTCGTTGCGATATTTGAATAGATTCAAGAACCCATCTATAAACAGTTTCACAAGTTGGTATAGTGAAACCGGGACCGACAGCTTAACGTGCTCTCCGAGGCACTTTTTGATTTTAGCAACTTCCTTGAAAACCTCAAATAAAAAACTTAGTATGTGACATGCCACTATCCATCTCATTAAAACAAATACCATAAAATGAGGTTTGCCAACCCTTTAGGATTCCTTGCGTTTTCAAGAAAAGCAGAACCTTTTATAGATTTGTAAATTGCTTGGAATAGAAGTAGGCCTTATGGTCTTCACGTTTCTGGAGATTAATATCCAAATTACTGGTTCCAAACTCGGTATCTACTTAGTTTAACATTAGGTGTATAATTTTTTTCGGTATGTGATAATACGGTAGTAGGCCTCTATATAAGGCCAACTTTTTGTATGGACTTTTGACAAAAGAATATAAAATATGATGATTCTTTGAGGGTAGCCCGAACACTGTAGACGCGTGTTTATATTATATTTTTCAAATTTAATTTTATTGAATATTATTGTGCAAAAGTGTACTAATTTTGTAGAATAAGCATTCGTATAGAAATATTAAGTGTGAGAAGTGTAGCATTTACGCAGTGATCTCGGTGTTTGTGTTATCTCAAATAATCCCACAATCAATGATATTAACAAAAACTTAAAATATCATTGCCCACAATCTTCAGTAAAATGGCGGTACCCATTTTACTGTAGATTTTTCCTTCTTCTTCACTCGACATTGGCAGGACTATACCGTATGTTTGCATACGGTCATGTCGCCATTCCTTTCTCCACCCTAGTCCTTTCCCAATACCTTTCCATCCTATTATCCCTCTTTTACTGAAAATTAAAAAGTTTTTTTTAAATCTACCCACTCGACACTGGCAAAATTACGCTCACGCGTAGAGGCCATTAATTTAAGTTAATAATAATAATAATAAAATATGATACTTACTTCTTTGTTTTCTAGAATTTTCTTTGAAAGATAATATTAAGTTAAAATAATAGCTTAATTAATTAATATTACCTAATAATGAACAAATAATTGGACAAAGATTTTAGTAGTTACAACCATGGTACTGACTGCCTGTAAATATAACAAGAGATATCACATAAATTTTTCAGGCGTTTTTTTTTATTTTTATATAATGTTGTCTGACGATATTAGTGACCCATTAGGATACAAAAATGGGCCCTCAGTCAGAAGCCATTGTACAAAAAGTTTATATATTTTATTCTTATGAATAACGCCCACAAAAAAATATAACGGCAATAGCAATAGCTTATAGAAGTCATTCATTGGGCAATAGTATGGTTTAGCGGAATGATGACATGTGACACGATTTAAAACTCGATGTGAAACAGTATTACACAAATAAATTTTATTAAATTATGTTTTTAAGAAATATTTAACACCTACCGGTATCAATGCACAGGACCAAACCATTTTAGGTAAGCAACCAAACTAGGCCAACTGGCGTTGTCCTGTATCTCGGTGATCGGTTTCCTTCCCTCTTATATTTACCTAATATTTAATAATATAACTTAATTTATATAAATATGAATGTATATATGTATGAATGAATGTATGGTTATGTGAGTGTGTATGTATGAATGAATGTACGTATGTGACTGGCGTACCTATAGATTGAGTTAGTGTTAAATGGTATGACTTAGTTTTGCTAAAAAATCACATTTTAAAATTACACTGATTACTATATTTCAATAGACATACACATTATACAGGGTGACTGTGAAAGGATGTACTTTGGGCCAATTGAGGTTCTGCTGATCAAATCGAACAACCCCTCCCATGGAACCATGTGTCGCAAATGAAAAAAATCAAATGACCAATTTGTATGGGGAATCCAAAATTTTTTATCATTGTCTGTGGGTTCACCGATTTTCCTGAGAGTATTGCATTGATTTCTTGTCGAAGTGGCGGTCTCCTTTCATGCTCGGTCACTGCTGCTGTGAGCAAGGCTAAGGCCGCCCGCTCGATGCTCCGCCCGGTCTCAAATCTAAATTACCACTCGGTGTCGGTCTACAAGACTTTCATTCGTCCCAAATTCAGTTATGCGGCCCCAGCGTGGCACCAACTTCTGTCGGCTATGAACAAAGCCCGGCTCCAGCGCCAGCAGAACATCTCTCTGCGTATGGGGACTGCCATGCCCCCGAAACTTACTTAAAATTTTGTAATTATTACATAGTTCAAGTTTAATTAACTAGGAGTTAATCCTGGATCCGCCCCTGGGGGCTAATTAGCGATGTGCCTTGACGATAGCAATTACTACCGTGAATGCGATTTTACTTGTCAAACGCTGAATCCGAATTATGAATGCTCCCTTATTTATGAACGCGATAAGAACGAACTAAACTCCAAAATTCCTCATACATTGGGCAAAAATCGGTATCATGAAACGGTTTTGGCAGGTCAAATGATAGAGTTTCGCCATGGAAACTATCAAATGATGTTAATAACTCAAGAGTCAACTTAATGGTCTCGGACGCGGTCCGAATCACGCCAAACTTGCGTTCATTGTGTCCCGTCTCATTTAACTAGACGAAAACGAACGAAACAAAACATAATGAAAGCGTAAAGTAAATCGGACCGCGGGAATATTTTCTTGTAATTTTAGGTTATTTTGTCGAAATAGGTTTTAACTTTTTTGAAAATTTTATGTTTTTTGTTCTATAGGATCTGTGATTGTTAATTATTTTTCATTTAAGTGAATAGTAAAGTAATTTAGACCACTAAAAATAATATTTTTGTAAATGGTTATAAAATTCATGACTATCTAATCATCGGCTTTCTAAAGAATGTTATGCACTATGTGTTCGGAATAAATATAAAATTAATGCAGTAATAAGTACTACTAATAGTAGCGGCCGACTTAACTTTTGCGTTTTGTGATCCAGGAGCGCCATAAAATGTTCAAAATAGAGGCAAGAAGGGTATCTACCCTACTATCCTTAGATCAAACGGATGTGATGTATCTTCAATATGAATAGTTAGATCACAGTCTTGGGGTGATGTTGGGTAAGTTTCTGAAAAGCAGCTAAAGGACCATGGGTCATTTTGTATGGAAAGGAGCTAAGGTAGACAATAAGTGTACTTTACTTTATAACAAATCAATTTTTCAGATTTAATTAAACATTTTATATACCTAACTTAAATATTATATGTCTGAGTTTATGAATTATTTTGTTTTAGGTACATGTTTGTGCTCCGTGTTCATGGCAGTTTGGTGCAGGACAAAACATTCAAGAATATTACTACATTGTAGCACTGAGTTTGGAACAATAAAAAGAATTGAAATATTTCTTGAAGTCATGTCTGCGGATTATTTTGGCACACATGGTGCTATTCTATAGTCTAGTTAAAGCCAGGAAGATAAATATTAACTATGAATAACCTCCCCCAAGGATCGCCACAACATTATATACATTACATTATATAGTCAATGATAAAGTATTGCTATAGCTGAGAAAATGGTTCATAACATGTAGCTCTAAATATATACATACATACCATCACCCCTATATCCCTGTTAAGGGTAAGCCGAGAGTAATGTTCGCCACTTCACACTGTCTTTACATACTTCCCTAGCTTCCTCCACATCAATGCACCAATTCATAGAGGCACGTCTGTGTTTTAGACTTCTTGTTTGTCCTTTTTTAAGGACTTCTCGAATTTGATCTGTAAAGACGTGCCTTGGTCTGCTACTTAATCCACTATCATTCTGTATTTTTACTTTATATATTTATTTTGTCTTTCGTTCATCATCCATACTCTCAATGTTGCCGAACCACCTTAACATACTTCTTTAAATCTTCGACACTACATCATCATCTGTTCCACTTCTTTTTCTTAGTAGGACCTACACTATTTTTAGCTCTAAATAAGCTGAAAACTATGGCTGGCCAAATACAATTGAGCATAGGTTAATTTTATTAATTGCTTGTATATTCATTAAGATATCAATTAATATAATACTGACTTTGTTTTTCGTTTTATTATTTATTCTGTAATATGGTGATGTTTTCAAGTGCATCAAGTTTAAATCTGATACTACAAGGAATAGGAAAAAATACATAAGAGTCATATCAGCATTTTATTGACATTCTATAATTAATACCTTACTATTATTTTCTTGCTCATTCCCACTATTTGTTCTATATTCCTTGTCCAATAAGTGATTTGTAGGTATTTTTGTAACTGTGAAGTTACATATGCAAGACTGTGAGTTGACAGCCTTATTGTATTATAGTACTTCATAAAAAAAAGGGAATTCATGTTTTGTTAAGGATTTTTGTCCTAATAATTTTTATTTACAGTTTCTGGTTGTTTATTTAATACACTTGATATAGTATGCACATTCAGATCCCACCCCTATATATGTATATACCATAATAATAGCACATTCTTTGGGAGAACAAAACTTGTGTGTAAATCATTAAAGGGTATGAAAAAGAAAAAAAAAACTATATATATCATCAATGGTGAAATAATACTGCACCCCAAGCATATTTCACTCTCTCAAAGGTTAGGTTAGAAAATGCCTAAGGCATTAAGCTCTCCAAAGTACAATTTTGTGCAATAAAGAATTTTCAATAAAATTAAATGGTGTTATTTTTTTTATCCCGGCTAAGTAATTTTAATTCTTATATGCCATTAGATTTGACCCTATATGGTTTCGGATTTGGTCATATATACCCGCTTGAAAAATTCACTCCATACATATTTTAAATCCATGAATAGGGATGACCAATACAATGTTCTTTGTTAACAGTTTTGGTCGTTTCTATTATGCCAACAAAATTATCTTGCTTTGAAACGGGGTTTAAATAAAGTTGAATTTGCATAAATATTTTTGAATATTGCTTATTTATCATTAAGTCCATCGCGAGTTTCGTAACCACACGCTGAGACTAGAATCCTACTGCAGTTTTATGGCAAATTCATAAAAGCTATTGAGTCCTTGAAGAATACTTTAATTAAAATAGGTTTTGCATCTTACGCACATTCATTTTGTTGCAAAAAAAATTACAAAACCTATGTATAACTGAAGTGTTTTATTTTTTCTTTGACTTTGTATCTCTGCTGGTAGGCAGATCTACAAAGGTTATGAATGTGCTCGATTAATACATTGTTAACAATATTCATCGCTCCCACTATGCCGGCTAAACAGGGGCTGATCCAGGATTAACTTCTAGTTAACTAACTTCGCTCTAGAGCGAGCCTTTTCACAAGCTTTTGTAATAACTATTAACTATGTAATAATTACAAAATAGAAGGTTTTAAGTAAGTTTAATGGCAGTCCCCATACGCAGAGAGATGTTCTGCTGGCGCTGGAGCCGGGCTTTGTTTGTGGCCGACAGAAGTTGGGGCCGCATAACTGAATTTGTCACGAATGAAAGTCTTGTAGACCGACACCGAGTAGACTTGAGACCGGACCATCGAGCGGGCGGCCTTGCTCACAGCAGCAGTGACCGAGCATAAAAGGAGACCACCACTTCGACAAGAAATCAATGCAATAAAATCGGTGAACCCACAGTCAATGCAAAAAAATGTTGGATTCCCCATACATTTTTTTTTCACTTGCGACACATGGTTCATGGAAGGCGTTGTTCGATTTGATCAGCAGAACCTCAATTAGCCCAAAGTACAACCTTTCACAGTTACCCTGTATGAGTAATCAGTGTAATTTTAAAATGTGTTTTTTTTAGCAAAACTAAGTCATACCATTTAACACTAATTCAATCTATAGGTACACCAGTCACATACGTACATTCATTCATACACAGTCACATAACTATAAATTAATTCATACATATGTATATACATTCATATTTACATAAATTAAGTTATTAAATATGAAGTAAATGTAAGATGGAAGGAAACCGATCATAGAGATACAGGACAACGCCAGTTGGCCTAGATTGGTTGCTTACCTAAAATTGTTTGGTCCTGTGCATTGATTATTATTTTGTTTTATTTCATTATTTCTTGCTTGGCATTATCATGCCTTATTGTGTTGATATATGTAATTAAATGTACCTCGGCTAAGTTAATTGCGTTTAATAAACATTCAAACGAATCCGGTCGGACAATAAGATTTTATGAATACCGGTGTTAGGTATTTCTTAAAAACAATTACAAACAATTTTTTTTCTTTTTATAATAGTATTTAGTGTAGTGAAAAAAACTACAAACTTACTTTTAAAAAAATGGAGTAATAGGCTTTAAAAAGGCTATAGGACATTAATCTAACATTTTTAGAATTTCTCTCTGCTTGTGCACTAATCACTTAATACTACTAAAAAAAGCTTACAATAGGTACATCATTTTTATGCTTTTTATTGGTGAGTAGCTATTAGCGCGGGGGGTTAAATAAGGCATGTATGTATTGATATACCTACAGGGACCTTAGATATACAGGGCATTGGTGATTTAAGTCTCTAGGGTTTTAAAATACACCAATTACAAATCAGGGTTCTATATAGCATGTTAAAATTCACCTCCATAGACATAGTTGTGGGCATCGGCTTATCTGTTATCCTGTTCCCCGGCTTAAGTCTTTAAACGGTGTACCTCTTATGACGTATTACCCCATGAACTTGCTTACCCAATTCAATGAAAAAGGAAACCCCTATGTTTAACAGATTAGCCTGTAAGACTTACTCAATAGCCAGCAAACTATGGTGCAATTCTTTTTGAAGAGAGAGGGAGAAAAAAAATAAGTTGATGGTTATTGCAGTTGATTAACATTGAACATTTCACTGACAAAGAAATATATTTAAGCTAAAATGACTCTTATTATATTATTCAATAATATCAGTATCGTTTAAAACCCTTAAAAACATGAAGGGGTTTCCCCTTCATTAAGTTACACTTTCAAAGGCATTTGATTACCTCATTTGGTAAAGTTTGATAGGGGCAATGCTTATTTTGATTTTAATAGGTTAGCGCTTTATAATTAACTTTTGAGGTGCAATGGGGTTTGGTAAGAAAACCCCTGAAGGCGATATAATAATAAATACCATCACGGGTATTGTTTTGGCTCCCGAAAGTCCTTAAACAGCCTCAGCAAGTTACCCAGCAGAGGGATTAACCCATCCTCATTTAGCAGATGGTATTCAGAGGCAACACCTAAAAAATGGTGAGCTTGTTACCCATCCTTGTTATCACAGTTGCACAGATACTTAAACATTAGTATATCTTTCTTTAGCTTATACTTAGTTTATATAAATTCTAAGCTCACCACTTGTTTGGTATATTCTATAGAATTATAAGGAGGTATATGAATATACCTCCTTATAATTCTGAAGAATCTCTAAATACTATAAGAGACAAAGGAGGAACAAAACTCCTTAAGGAAAAAGTTTTCCTATTATTGAATGTAAACTATACTATGTTTGTATGGGAAGGTGTCTGTTGGTGTGCTCCTTAATATTCAAAATCTTTTGTATAAAAGTAATTACTGCCCAAATAAATGTTGTAAAATAAGCTGTAAATGAGACAAAATAAAAATGACACTGGCTTCTTTAATGCTTGGCGTCTAATACTTTATTATGGAAAGTCACTACAAATTGGTGTGAAATGCCTCTGTAATTTTGAATTACACTTCCAAACATCCCGGGATGGAAACATCTCACTTATTTTTATTGTTTTACTTTGTTTCATACTTTACTGCCAATCTATTCTCTTCCATGGCCATAGTCCAGACCATTGAGGTGAGTCAATACAATTGGCCTTATGGCAACCTGAAAAAATATATACTAAGTTAGTAACAGCCTGCTTTTAATGTTAAACCACTTTCAGACCCCACAAATAAATTACTTAACACTATGTGAGGGATAAATACTTAGTGCTGTATTTAACAATACATATAACCACAAGGCATTGGGATGTTACTACTCCACAAGGCCACATATAACCTAAACTTAGGTTACAAGTCGCAACCTAGAAAACCGTATTTATTTTATACAACGTGTTCCTATAGCGTCACACACTCTTTGGAAATTCTATAATATTCATTTTAATGAGCACTATCATGGAGATGTGTTATTAATAATTAATTTATTAATAAAATACCATTCTAAAAGTTAATGTACTTTTTACTTGCATCGCCGCCGTCTTTGGCTTGATAAACCCAATTTACTTATTAATTTATACTTATGTTTATTTCTTTTTACGCAACAAACAGCTATATCACTATTTGTTAATGATTAATTAAAATTAAAATACAACTACTTTTTTGTTTACATATCTGAATCACACAGATTAATTAATAATCTGTGCAATCAAACGATTCGTGATGCGTTTCTATAGTGCAAAATATTTTTAATCAGGAACATTCTTTATAATAATATTAAAGAAATTTGCAGTATGCTAAATGTTTATAATATTAAAATAACTAATTTAAGACCTAATTATTAAAAAATAGAAGCAGTTTATTGTTTAAAATTATATTTTATTAGTGCTATTTGTTGCTATAAATTGGAAAATCCCAAACGCAATTGTTTTCGTTCTTTAGTTCACCATACGCTCACCATCGATGATAATAATGATCCATAATACCGATTTTGATGGCCATAGAAATTACAATCGTGTACAAGTTGACCATAGTAGTGGTGGGTCGTTACGTGACTTCATTGTAACGTAACGGCTACGTTTCTTTTTGTTAATCACCCGTTATGTAACTATTTACAAATAAATAATTGTTTTAAATATTTTTTTTACTTAGCCCGTGTACCAATGATTTTTTAATATAAAAACTTATTCACTAGAATAGCAGTCAGAAAACTTATCTACATTGTACAATTATTTCTTCTGTGACTTATCTAACAAATTTTCTTTATTTAAAAATTTCTATCTATTTTAATTTTTTAATGGCGACATGATTCTATTCTATCTAAATAACTTAACAACCACAGAACACCAGTTCCATCCCCGCTTCTGCACTTCATTTTTTTTATTTCATATTTTTATTATGTTTTTTACATGTGTTTTTATTTTAATAAATTTTTAACTTTAACATCCAAAAGACAAATAAAGTTTTATTGACCACAAACTACTTATATTCTGCATTATTTAATTTATTAGCGCCATCTCTCTGTAGTAGTTGTTATAAATTGGTTTACTTAGTTCATTATATCACCGCTTTGCGCTATGTCGCTGCTCGCCGACATTCCACAACTTGTGATTGAAACGGACGGAACAAATGTACCTATCTATATGGATATCACTGTTGAAACGGTTGTAACTTGTAACGATGGAAACTCTTGTAACGCGGTGGTTATTGTTACTTCATGTGATTGTGATATTTAGTGATTTTTGTTATAGTAGTTTTTTCTTAAACTACTATATAAAAAAACCTTAGAACGAATGTGCAACCAACATTCGTTCTAAGGTTTTTTGACGTTGTGTTTTATATTAAGTTATTGTTGCTATCCTCGTTTTAGTTTCTTTTTCTTGAATCGGTTTTTAAAATATCGTCGTTGCACTCCGACGAGGTGGTTAATGATGTTCACGCTATTGCGGTGATTGATTGCGCTACGTTCCGTGACGCATTCTTTCTAGGTTTTTTGTAGTTGTATTTAAAAATTATCTTGTTTTAGTTTTTAATTTGTTTTTTTTAAATAAAAGTATTAGATTTTTGTTTTGATAATAACTCTTATATCCACATGGCTTATATTTTATTTTTGGACTCGTAGTTATGGTATTGGTGTAATCTGGCGAAATGTCATGTCAAAACATTTTTTTATTTTAACTTATTAACCCCTGGCCCTAGACCCAAATTGTTTGTACTTAAACGATAGGTATCGATGATATCTAGCCAATGAAAGTAATTTCAGCTTTGTTAAAGGATTTTCAACCTTATTGACAATTGCATTTTTTTGATACAATTCGATGGTATGCCATCTAATAAGTCGAATGAAATAAAAAAAAAGGTACTCGATAAATGTCATTAAAGGCGAAAATGTTTTTTCAATTTATCTCGTCAACCGTCGGTCGTAAGCCTATCGTGTTTGTACTCAAATAATAGTACAAACACGATAGGCTTACGACCTCAAAAATCAATATTATGTCTTTTTTTCTTAATAGGGAATATGCATGTAACGCCAATTATTATTATATTAATATATAATGTTCCTTTTATGTCTTTCAACATATTTACAGTAATCTATTTTATTTTGATTGGCTATTTTTTTTATAAATATGATTTTAAAAATCAATTTTTTTGTAGAAACGGAACGCATTTCTAAACGCTCGGACATTGGCAAACACTGCATGTGACGTCATTCGTGCAAAAACAAATGTCAACGTGTGTTCTGTAGTCTACAGTTTCTTGTTTTCTCGGGTATTTATTGTCCTTTATTACGATAATTTGTGATAAGCAAACCTTTTCACTAACTTTTGAGGTGTAATAACTTTAAACTAAAATGCTTTTTGAGCACGAATGATGTCACAAAATGGCGGTGGAGTGATGTACCGTTTTGTACTGCGGTCGTGGCAGATAAAGTTTAAACCCTTTTATTTTTGTGTTATTACCCTTTAAAAAATGTTTAATATTTGTTGTTAGGGTCTAATATAGTTACTCTATCAATTAATGAAATAAAAAAAAAACATGCATATTCCCTATTACGTTTTTTTAATTAAATAGTTATTACAAATATAATAACCGTTATTAGTTATTTAAGAAATATCGACTTTATTGTAACTATCTACGTTACGTAACGCTCACCTCTAGACTCTAGACCATAGCAATTACTATCGTGAGGGCACATCGCTAATTAGCCCCCCGGCATAGTGGGAGCGATGAATATTGTTAACAATGTATTAATCGAGCACATTCATGGCCTTTGTAGGTCTGCCTACCATCAGTTAGATACAAACATCACAGAAAAATAAAACACTTTAGTTATAGATAGGTTTTGTAATTTTTTTGCAACAAAATGAATGTGCGTAAGATGCTAAACCTATTTTAATTAAAGTATTCAAGGACTCAATAGCTTTTATGAATTTGCCATAAAACTGCAGTAGTATTCTAGTCTCAGCGTGTGGTTACGAAACTCGCGGTGGACTTAATGATAAATAAGCAATTATTCACGAATATTAATACTAATGAAAATTCAACTTTATCTAAACCCCGTTTCAAAGCTAAATAATTTAGCTGGCATAACAGAAAGGAACAAAACTGTTAACAAAGAAAATTGTATTAGTTATCCCTATTCATGAATTTTATATAATAGTAAGGTATTATATATAGAATAGTATATAATAGTAAGGTATTATAGAATGTCAATAAAATGCTGTTATGACTCTTATGTATTTTTTGCTATTCCTTATAGTATCAGATTTAAACTTGGGATGCACTTGCACCCTATTACAAAATAAAACATAAAAGAAAAACAAAGACACAATTATATTAATTGACATCTTGATGAATATACAAGCAATTAATAAAATGAACCTATGCTCAATTTTCTTTGGCCAGCCATAGTTATCAGCTTATTTAGAGCTAAAAATAGTGTACAGATAAAAAGAAGTGGAAGAGATGATGATGTAGTGTCGAAGATTTAAAGAGGTATGTCAAGGTGGTTCGGCCACGTTGAGCATATGGATGATGAACGAAAGACAAAACAAATATATAAAGTAAAAATACAGAATGATAGTGGATTAAGTGGCCGACCAAGACGCGTATTTACAGATCAAATTCGGGAAGTCATTAAAAAGGGACAAATAAGAAGTCTAAAACACAGACGCGCCTTTATGAATTGGTGCATGAATGTGGTGGAAGCTAGGGAAGTATGTAAAGACAGTGTGAAGTGGTGTACATTACTCTCTGCTTACCCCTACAGGGATATAGGCACGATGGTATGTATGTGTGTATTTAGAGCTACATGTTATGAACCATTTTCTCAGCTATAGGAATGCTTTATCATTGACTATATAATATAATGTTGTGGTGATCCTTGGGGGAGGCCTATGTCCAGCAGTGGACGCATGAAAGGCAGATGATGATGATATAATGTAATATTCATAGGTAATATTTATCTTCCTGGCTTTAACTAGACTATGAGTAGCACCATGTGTGCCAAAATAATCCGCAGACATGACTTCAAGAAATATTTCAATTCTTATTATTGTTCCAAACTCAGTGCTACAATATAGTAATATTCTTGAATGTTTTGTCCTGCACCAAACTGCCATGAACACTGAGCACAAACAAGTACCTAAAACAAAAGAATTAATAAACTCAGACATATAATATTTAAGTTAATATATTTCTCCTACTATTTATTTTAAGTACCTATGCTTTTATGAGACTTTGCTTCAAACATGACATGCATGCACCACCAAATGATTAAACTGCATTCAAATATATAAAATGTTTACTTAAATCTGAAAAAAATATTTGTTATAAAGTAAAGTACACCAAAAGGTAAAAGTACACCTAAAGTAAAGTCTACCTTAGCTCCTTTCCATACAAAACGACCCATGGTCCTTCAGCTACTTTTCAGAAACTTAACCAACATCACCCCAAGACTGTGATCTAACTTTTCATATTGAAGAAACATTACATCCGTTTGATCTAAGATAGTATAGTAGGGTAGATACCCATCTTGCCTCTATTTTGAACATTTTATGGCGCTCCTGGGCCATAACGCAAAAGTTCTCGGCCGCTACTATTAGTAGTACTTATTATTGCATTAATTTCATATTTATTCCGAACACACAGTGCATAACATTCTTTAGAAAGCCGATGATTAGATAGTCAGTCATGAATTTTATAATCATTTACAAAAATATTATTTTTAGTTGTCTAAATTACTTTACTAATCACTTAAATGAAAAATAATTAACAATCACAGATCCTATAGAACACAAAACATAAAATTTTCAAAAAAGTTAAAACCTATTTCGACAAAATAACCTAAAATTACAAGAAAATATTCCCGCGGTCCGATTTACTTTACGCGCTTTCATTATGTTTTGTCTCATTCGTTTTCGTCTAGTTAAATGAGACGGGACACAATGAACGCAAGTTTGGCGTGATTCGGACCGCGTCCGACCCCATCAAGTTGACTCTCGAGGTATTTGACCTGCCAAAACCGTTTCATGATACCGATTTTTGCCTAATGTATGAGAAATTTTGGAGTTTAGTTCGTTCTTATCGCATTCATAATTATGGGAGCATTCATGATTCGGATTCAGCGTTTGACAAGTAAAATCGCACTCACGATAGTAATTGCTATCGTGAAGACACATCGCTAATTAACCCCCAGGCTAAAAAACACAATAAATATAAAAAACATAAAAGGAACAAAAAATAACACAACGAAAATCACAACAATTCCACAATAATCTATAATAATAATATAAATCAGATTTAACTAATAAATAAATTACAAAAAAATCCACTCTTTAACAAAAATAAAGAATATCGAAATTGACGACCACAAATCTACGTATACGAACAAGCTGCCGCTTTCTTTAGATATTAATTATACTCTATGGCAGTCGCAGAAAACATTTTTTTCGTTTGTTTGAATGCATGCAACTCGTAATACAAAATTACAAGAAATCCATACTAAAATTCATAGACAAAACAATAAATGCGCGACCGTGCGTGACGGAAATTTCGCCAATTACTCGTAATACCATTTAAAAAATGACAGCTGTCATCCCATACAAAGGTGATCGTCGAAAACGGAAAAAACGTACGCAAAATTCGGACGGTGAACGTGTCAAAACTCGGAATAAGGCCCCAGATGCGGGCTTGACAATCAATAGAATCAAATTTGGTCAATTCCTAGTCCAATCTAATGTCCAGAATGTAGTGCTAGGTGGAGTAAAAACGATAGGCAGAAACAGAATATCAATAGAATTCTGTTCTGCAAAAGATGCAAATAATTTCTTAAATCTACCCTCCCTTCAATCTCTAAACTATATTGCTTCTATCCCTACTTTCCAAATTTCTCGAATGGGTGTTATCCGCGAAGTCCCACAGGAAGTTCCCATGGAAGAACTGGCTGAAAATTTAATTCTTCCTTCAAATTGCGATATTGTTCTAAAAGCAAGGCGTCTTAATCGGAAGACTTTTGTAAATAACTCTCCTGTATGGATACCCACACAAACCGTAGTTTTAACAATTAGAGGCCAAATCCTACCAGAAAAAGTTTTTTACTGCTATGCCTCCCTTCCAGTTTCTCCGTATATTTTGTCTACTATCCAGTGCCAAAAGTGCTGCCGGTTTGGGCATATTAAAGCCCAATGCCGATCCAATCCCCGGTGTTTCAAATGTTCCCAATCCCATCTAGGAGAATCATGCGAAATTTCACCTGGAGAAGTTATTTGCATACTTTGTAATGGAAATCACTTGGCTACATCCAGAGACTGCCCAGAACATATCAGGCAAAAATCAATAAAAACTTTGATGTCCCAGGACAACATCTCTTACCCAGAAGCCTCTGCTAGATATCCTACCCGCAGTTACGCTGATACAGCCAGATATCAGCAACCAAGTATTCCTACTCCTATTAACCCCTCAATTCCTCCTTCCTCTAACACAAAAAAATCTTATAAAAAGACTATTTTATTGCCCCCTAGATCCCAAAAATCTTATTATTCCAAAGGATATGACCAGGAGGCCCATAGCTCCATTATTGGATCCTATGACCCCCCTCCTCCTTTCAATGGATGTGCGCTTAATAGCAAAAAAGAGGACTCTTCCACTGAAAACCTCTTGCAAATATTGCTTTCAGTCCTAATAAACATCTGCCACAATAAGTATAACAACAAATTACCGAACAATATATTTAATAAATTAAATGAACTCCTTTGTTTAGTGCAAGACGACCCAGACACAAATTGTGCAGTGGAACACTAACAGTGTGAGAAACAAAAAGCCTGAAATAATTAATTTAGTTAATAAGTATAATATCAGTATACTGGCCATCTGCGAAACCTGGCTTAAGCCAGGGGCTAGGTTTGCCCTGTCTGGATTTCACAGTGTGAGAGAAGACAGGGAGGATGGCTTTGGAGGCTCTGCTATATTTATCAAAAGACACATCCCTTTTAAACAAATCACCCTTCCTAATCATCCCCCTGAGGTTAACATAGTTGCTATCAGAGCCTTAAATATATCCATTGTTTCTATCTATATTCCATACTCTAACTCTTCTCATATACTCACCCTAGATTCCCTGTTTTCCTCCCTTCCCTCTCCTCTTTTAGTCCTCGGAGATCTTAATTGCTATCACCCTCTCTGGGGCCCCCGGTCAGCAGATAGGTTCGGCTTATATTTAATGGATCTGCTTGATTCAGGGAATTTTGTAATTCTAAATGATGGGTCTCCCACCAGGAGAACTTATCCCAATCAACAGGCGAGTGCTGTCGACATTTCTTTTTGCTCTCCCTCCCTTGCCCCTAATTTCATGTGGTCTGTCCTTCCCCAGTCCTATGGTAGTGATCACTACCCTATACTAGTATCATCCCTCATCCCCTGTCCCGCTATGGCAGTTTTTGAACCCCTGTTAAAATATTAAATTAATAAAGCAGATTGGTCTCTGTTCCACACTTTAACTAATCAAAAGTCTGAATTGTTTAATGATATCAATGATAATAATTACTTACTTTCTTATGACCAATTTCGGAATTCCTTAATATCCTCAGCAGATGAATGCATCCCTAAAAAAACGTGCAAAAGACAAAGAATGTTGTCCCCCCCCTGGTGGGATGCGGACTGCTCAAAAAAAGTGACGGACCGTAAAAATGCTGAAAAATTATATAATAGAAATATGACAATGGCCAATTTTGTTAATTATAAGAAGATTGCTTCAGAGACTAGACGACTGCTCTCCCTAAAGAAAAAGTCTGGTTGGGAAAGATTCTGCGAATCCTTATCCCCTCTCTCCCCCTCATCCCTAGTCTGGAGGAACATCAAAAGATTCCGTGGTGCTATGTCTCCTATCATTCCTGCCACATCCAACGATTCTACCGCATGGTTAGAGCCATTTGCTAAAGCTATGTCTCCTCCCTATGACCTATCCCGCGACCATATACCTCCTATTCCGGGTCACCTAAATCTCCACGATCCTTTGGATGATCCCTTCTCCAGGGTGGAGTTGGATGTTGTTTTCTCCAAACTAAAAGATTCCTCCCCGGGGTCAGATGGTATTCCCTATTCTTTTCTTACAAAGTCTAGTGTAAATTTTCAAAATATTTTCCTCAAAATTCTCAACAAAATTTTTCTTAATGGCAATCCTCCTCCAGAATGGAAAAACTAAATTGTAATTCCGATTTTAAAACCCAATAAAGACGCGTCTTTACCTTCTTCATACCGCCCCATTGCCCTTTCATCTGTGCTCTGTAAGATCCTAGAACATCTGATCAAAAACCGCCTGGAATGGTTTGTTGAAAGTCAAAATATTATAGCCACCTCTCAATTTGGTTTTCGCAAAGGCAAAGGGACTAATGATAGCCTAGGTGTATTAACCACAGACATCCGTATTGCTTTTTCAAGGGGAGACTCCTTAATAGGAGTTTTCCTCGATATAAGTTCGGCTTATGATAACGTCATTCTTCCTCTGCTCAGGCAGAAAATGCACCAGCTGAGTATCCCAGCGAGGATCGTCGAACTCATAACCAACTTATTAACTGCCCGGTCAATTTCTATTAGATTCAAGGGTAATAAACTTGCCCCTCGTTCTACCTGGAGAGGCCCCCCCAGGGTTCTGTGCTAAGCCCCCTCCTCTACAATATTTATACACATGACCTTCACCTTACAGTCAACTCATTTTGTAACATTCTCCAATATGCTGATGATTTAGTACTATATTCCACAGTTAAAAATATCACTGACTCTCAAACCCCCTTAAATAATGCTCTATATTATGCTAACAATTGGCTCACAGACCATGGTTTATCTCTATCACCTTCAAAATGCGCCGTGGTACCTTTCTCTAGACAGTATAAAGTTCCTCCCTTATTTATTAAAATTAATAACCAACTTATTCCCCAACTCACTTCTTTTAAATTTTTAAAAATTTTGGCGCTATTTTGGACTCCAGAATGACAGGCATCCCTCACTGTGACTATATATCTGATAAATGTGAAAAATCGATTAATGTCCTCAGATGCCTTTCAGGGGTGTGGTGGGGTTCCCATCCTTATTCTCAAAAACTTCTCTATAATGCTATAATTAGAAGCAATATAGATTATGCTTCATGCTTTCTTCCACCATGTAACAAATTAGCATTAAATAAATTAGATAAAATTCAAGCTAAGAGTATTCGTATTGTTCTTGGATCCATGAAGTCCACTCCTATTGCTGCTCTTCAAAATGAATCGGCCGAACCTCCGCTATCCACCAGAAGACAGTACCTTTCCGATCGGTTCCTTTACAAAATCTCATTATTTCCTTCTCATCCACTAATGCAAAAATTAGATACTCTATCCAAACTTACAAACTTTCCCTATTGGAAAAATAAAACAAATCCATGTCTATTAGAGAGCTACATGAAGCTTGTTAAGCTGAGGGCCCCTTTATATTCCTCCCACTGGTACCCCATATTTAAATATCCATTTGATTCATTGATGTTCTCCCCCCAAATAGTTTATTTTGATATTGATAAGGAATCGGCCAGAGCTGACATCCTTTTTAACAGAATAGTTCAAAAGAACTGGTCAGACAGACTTTTAGTTTTTTGTGATGCTTCAAAATTTGACAATGAATCATATGTGGGATCAGCTGTGTGGATCCCTAGGTATAGCATTATACTTAACTTTAGAAGCCCTCCCCAATCAACAATTTTCTCAGGAGAGTCTCTGGCTCTTCTGGAAGCTGTCTCATACATTAAATCCCACAATATCTGCAAATCTATTATATTTAGTGACTCCCAGAGCTGCTTGAAGGCTTTATCTGGGAACTCCTTCTGTGGTAATCCTCACTCTCTGTCACTGAAGATTAAGCACCTCCTTTTCCAGTGCAGCAATCTTGGCCTGGATATTGTTCTGGCTTGGATTCCAAGCCATTGCGGTATTATAGGTAATGAGATGGCTGATGCGCTGGCTAAGGAGGTCACAACCACTGGCTCCCTGGATAATTTTGTTCTGTACCCTCAGGACCTTGGTCCTATTGCTAGAATTGACCAGGTTGTTGCATGGGAAAAACTCTGGTATTCAGAACCTACAAAGGCTAAATATTATAGATCCATCCAGCCAACTATTTGTAATAAACCATGGTTCTTTACAATAAAATACCTGTCTAGACAAGTCACTTCAACAATATGCCGCCTGCGACTGGGGCATAATAATTCTCCTACTCACCTATACAGGATTAAGGTTAGAGAGAGCCCTATGTGTGACTGTGGCTTGGACGTTGGAACTGTCGAACATTTACTATTTACTTGTCCAAACCAGAGTATTTCTCTCTATGATATCCTCCCTCCCAACATCCCTCGACCTATCAGTATAAATAATCTCTTATCATTGTCAAATTATGACGGTATATTGGCTGTAGCCAAGTACTTAAAAAAATTAAAATTAAAATATTAATTTATTAATAATAATTATCTATCACCAATTGTTATTATACTTATTATAATGCCCAGTTATTGTATGTTGCAGGGCCCCCTTGTGTTTTTTGTATCTTAATATATAATAGGAGTTAAATTAAATATTTAAATCCTATATATACTCAGTATTTGTTTCTTTTTCAGATCTGTGTGCTGGTTTGTGCTGTCTAGAGGTGGGTCGTTACGTGATTTCATTGTAACGCAACGGCTACGTTTCTTTTTGTTAATCACCCGTTCTGTAACTATTTATAGTTATTATTAAATAATCTAATTATAAGCAAAAAAAAAAAAAAAAAAAAAAAAAAAAAAAAAAAAAAAAAAAAAAATCAAGAAGCGTAGTGCCTCGAATAATTTTAATTTTATGTACCTACTTTACTCTCAAATAAATCTCTAAACAATCATTGTTTTAAATTATTTTCTTACTTACTGTACCAATATTTTTTTAATATAAAAACTTATTCACTATATCAGCAGTCAGAAAACTTATCTACATTGTACAATTATTTCTTTAACAAATTTTCTTTATTTAAAATTTTCTATCTATTTTAATTTTTTAATGGCGACATGATTCAATTCTATCTAAATAACTTAACAACCACAGAACGCCAGTTCCATCCCCGCTTCTGCACTTCATTTTTAAAATTTCATATTTTTATTATGATTTTTACATGTGTTTTTATTTTATCAATTTTTATCTTTAACATCCAAAAGACCGCTAAAGTTTTATTGACCACAAAAAACTTATATTCTGTATTATTTAATTTATTAGCGCCATCTCTCTGTAGTAGTTGTTATAAATTGGTTTACTTAGTTCATTATATCACCGCTTTGCGCTTATGTCGCTGCTCGCCGACATTCCACAACATGTGATTTAAACGGACGGAACAAATGTACCTATCTATATGGATATCACTTTGAAACGGTTGTAACTTGTAACGATGGTAACTCTTGTAACGTGGTGGTTATTGTTACTTCACGTGATTGTGATATTTAGTGATTTTTGTTATAGTAGTTTTTTCGTGATTGGTTGCACATTCGTTCTAAGGTTTTTTGACGTTGTGTTTTTTTTTGAGTTATTGTTGCTATCCTCGTTTTAGTTTCTTTTTCTTGTATCGGTTTTTAAAATATCGTCGTTGCACTCCGACGAGGTGGTTAATGATGTTCACGCTATTGCTGTGATTGGTTGCGGTACGTTCCGTGACGCATTCTTTCTAGGTTTTTTGTAGTTGTATTTAAAAATTATCTTGTTTTAGTTTTTATTTTGTTTTTTTTTTAAATAAAAGTATTAAATTTTTGTTTTGATAATAAGTCTTATATCCACATGGCTTATATTTTGATTTTGGACTCATAGTTATGGTATTGGTGTAATCTGACGATATGTCGTGTCAAAACGTTTTTTTATTATAACTTATTAACCCCTGGCCCTAGACCCAAAGTGTTTGTACTTAAACGATAGGTATCGATGATATCTAGCCAATGAAAGTAATTTCAGCTTTGTTAAAGGATTTTCGACCTTATTGACAATTGCATTTTATTGGTAGAATTCGATGGTATGCCATCTAATAAGTCGAATGAAATTTAAAAAAAAGGTACTCTATCAATGTCATTAAGGTCGAAAATGTTTTTTCAATTTATCTCGTCAACCGTCGGTCGTAAGCCTATCGTGTTTGTACTCTAATAAAAGGAAATAATGAGATCTCACCCTTTTAATACTCAAAAATCAATAATATGTTTTTTTTTTCTTAATTACGTTTTTTTAATTAAATAGTTATTACAAATATAATAACCGTTATAAGTTATTTAAGAAATATCGACTTTACTGTAACTATCTACGTTACGTAACGCTCACCTCTAGTGCTGTCCCTCCCTGGGCCCCATTTTAACCCATTGTGACGTTTACCCTTGTATATTTTACTGTTTTATTTTTTATGTGCAGTGTTAAAATATAATAATCAATGTCATGTTTTTTGACTTTTATAAGGGATCTCAAGTACTTAACTATAATTAACAATCTCAGTGCCTTTTCAACAACTAGACATTGGCAAAGTTACGGGTCAAGCGAAAAGCCATTCATCATCAAAATAATAATAATAATAATTGTTTATAATATTAAACGTGGTGGTTTCCTACACTTGAAATTGGTGAGGAACATAGAAAAAGGATTACGTGAAGGAGGATATTCAGCTAAACTAAAAGGATAACCAATAAATATAAATTGTTGATATTAAACTCGATGTTACACGAGCCCCTTCAACTCTTCCTGACAACAGACAAACCTAGAATCTTGCTTGCCGCCCTAAATACTAGGTCTGTGTTCCTGAAAATTAAGATAATCACTAGAATACAATGAATAATTCAGCAGCAAAGGCAAGTACCAATTTTTTGTAACGAAATTACAATGGGTATAATATCTTAATTGTTAAAATTAATTTCATGAACATATTCACTTTGAAGCCCATTTTAATTATCAATAATATTATACTGAATCTTAGAGGAAAAGAATATACACAAATTACAAATCACTTTATTTTTCCAGAGATATTGCATCTAATAGGTAAAGTTATATCCCTTTTTTGAAATACTCAAAATAACTTTGATATCAAGTAAAATTTTATATTGTCCCTGTTCATAGATTTTATTAGTCTGCTTACCACCAGGTAGGTCACATGCCAAGCTACAGTAAAATAAAAATTACTTATTACAAGGTGATTATTGACTTAATAAAGAGCCCTTAAACCTAATTGCCCATCACAAGCCAACTTTTTGTGTTTTTTTACGCCCCTGCCTCTCCTTCCAACAACTTTCACCTCACACCATTGCTCACTCAATAGCAACTATATGTATGATCCAGTGCCAGTGAACTTGAATGGCCAAGATTAAAATAATATGATAAATTTGCTTGCACTGTTTAAAACTGAGTTTGCTAATTTGAACATCAGCATTCTCTATGAATAAAAGAGGTGTCCCACATCCTGTAAGCCGTGGAACTCTGGAATCCCAGATGCAAAAATGGTCAAATAACCTAGTCATGTTTCGATTTTAGTCTGTGGGTTCACAGGTTTTCTGGAGACTGGCATCAATTTATTGTTGAGGTGGTAGTTTCTTTTCATTTTTGCATCTGTATGGTGTGGTTACAAAACTGGTGATTGATTTGACAATAAAGCAGCGAGGATATTTAAATAAACTTGTAATGGAAATATGTCTTTGTTATTTAGCGGGCGCTATCAATATGGTTAAATAACAATCAACCTCATTCATGGACTTTGTAGGTGTGCGGTAAGCACACCTACAAAGTCGTACGTGCTCCTATGCCTTCGGTGCTGACTCGGTTTACAGCAGCATCTTTGTTTTATTTTTGTCATTATTCTATTAGAAATTAAAGTGAATAAAAACTTTTATTGTGTAAACCAGTTTTTAATATACTACCTGACACTTTGTTTGGATAACTTTAAACATTTACGCAAGCTCTCAAAAGGGATAAATTTTCTTCATTTTCTCAATATTTTGTATTTAAGATTTTTTTTAATCGGTTCAGTAGATCCAGAGATTACCTCCTGCAACGTTACAAACTTTACCTCTTTATAATATTAGTATAGATTATGAAATATTTAGATAACCATTATACAATATTTATTTATTTAAAATTCTTTATTGCACAAAATTGTACATAGGCGAGCTTAATGCCTTAATCATTTTCTACCAGCTAACCTTTGAGAGAGTGAAATATGCTTAGGGTGCAGAACTTTCGAAAATAGAAATAGATATATTTCAAGTTTACTTTAATATCCTTGCTGCTTTATTGTCAAGTCAAATTTTGTTTTGTAACTGCACACTGAAATGAGACTAGCCCTAACAAAATTAGTGCAGAAGGCAGGACCCTTCACCTAACCAGTAAATAAAGAAAATATAACAAGTGAAGTGAGGTAACTGTGTTTAATATGTTTACTGTGCCTTTATTAGTACCTACTAAAAAGCAAAAGGGTAACTTCTGCCTTTATTTTCCATTTAATAAGACAAAAAGTTGTGGGCAACAGCTAGTTTCCTATACAATAGTGATTAACCAGCTAAACATAGTTATAAATGTTTTTATCACTTTTGTTTTATGTTAATATTCTTCCCTGTCAACAAAGGTTTAGCTTAAATTAGTTTAATATTTTACAGGTTGGGGAAATATTTACAGAAGCAGGCGCTGCCTTTAACAAGTTAGCAGAAATGACTATAATGATGCATCCAATGGCAGATCAAAACTTAGGGTATGTATTATACCTATGTAATATTATCATAATAAATTTTAATCATTATTTTCAATGGTGGCCGAGTTGTATAGACCTTGAGTTAAAAACCCTGGTGTGTACCAATGTACTAAAAAATATACCTACATTTGTTACATAGCACCACTATATAACTTTGGGAAGCATATTAAGCAGTTGGTTCAGTTTCACTATTCCAACTTTGTTTAAATTTTTTTATTGTTAGGTTATCGAGTCTGTTTAAAAATCGCAACATGCTGATCATTTGGTTGGAGTAGAATTATAATATTGTATTAAAAAAAAACTACCGCTGGTACCCTGAGGCCCTCTAGGCAGGCTTGAGAGCTGTAATGCAGCCATGATGGTATGGATTGGGAGGTAGGACAGAACTGCAGTGTCCACAGACTTAAGACAGCAAAGAAGGGTCTATCTAAATTTCACTCTCCCTTTTATTGCTTTCCATACCCAACCAAATACTAGGCTTGAGTCAGTCATCTTGGAAATTAATAAACTAAAAATTTCAAACTAAATTATAGTATATTTATTATAAGTAAGTACAGTCAACGGCAAGGTAATGGTATGACCCATGCACTCTATACCTGGGTCTAGTTAATTTTAAAACTTATAGCTTTATTCATAAAATCTTATTGAAGCCATGAAGAACACTTTAGTTATGGAATGTTACGTCTCTTTTACACATAATCATTTTTGTTGCAAAATAAATGAGAAAAAATCTTCTATAACTATAGTGTTATTGAAGGACTCAATAAGTTTTTATGAAAAGGGGCATTAGACTTTACCAAACAAATATACTAGTACTTTTTTTTTATTTTTTTTTTATAGGAGCTCAGCATGTAACCTTGCATCCACCTGAAGTTAAGCAGTATGCAATGTCCAGGAATGATAGCAACAAGCGGATGCATACAGGTGCACCGCTGGCTGCCATCATTATGCCGGCTTAAGATGCCTATTCACGCTTCGTTTAAAGGACTCTAGGTTATAAGAGGACTCTAGGTTATAAGAGGAAGGAAACACGCAAGCTGGTAGGGCATTCCACATTTTAATAGTACGGCAGATGTATGAATCGCCAAAACGTTTGGTACGAGTTGGTACATCCGCCACGGTATACATATGCATTTTGCAACCAGTGCGTGTTGTCCTGTAACGGAAAGGGGAAGGGGGAATAATGTTGAAAAGCTGTTCAGAGCACTGTCCATGGTATAGGCGGTAAAATACGCTCAACGATGCCACACCCCTGCGAAGCTGCAACGGCTCCAAGGTTTTATTGAGCGTTTCGTCTCCAATAATTCTAGTCACTCGCTTCTGCAGGGTATCGAGAGCAGATAACAGATACTTGGCAGATCCGTCCCAAAGATGCGAACAGTATTCCACACACGGTCGAATTTGAGCCTTATATAGCATTATTCTTAACCTGGGTGTGAAAAACCGACGCACCTTATTTATGATGCCAAGTTTTTTTGAAGCTGTTTTTGCAATGCTCTCGAATGCGGTGGTTAAGATCGGAACGTATATCTAAACCAAGGACATTGAGGGATGGAAAGGCGATAGCTGGGTGCTCTGAAGAGAAGGAAAATGAGTAAAAGGGGATTTTTTCGCCGTCATTACACAACATTGTGTTTTGCTCGGATTAAATTGGACCAAGTTTCTCGAACCCCAAGTCGAAACCTTTAGCAGGGTTTGATCCAACTCACTTATCAAAACCTTTCTGAATTCCTCTGTTTGGACGCGGCTAGGTGGACGTTGAGCAAAGGCTTTTGTTTTCGTACGGCATAATTATTTCGTAGTTTGTTGCGCAAATTAATTCGCTAGTTCGAAAGTGTCGTGCGAGTTGACTATGCAAGGAAACATCACAGTTTTGTGCAAAATTAAAAGCTTATTTATTGTCTATATAACATTTCGTCTATTATTGTTTTAAAGCCGACCGTCCGATTTATCGGCCGACCGGACTCGTTACCACCGCCCATACAGATGCAAAAACCTCCAAGTGAGCTAGTCATGTTTCGGTTTTAGTTTGTGGGTTCAACGGTTTTCCGGAGCCTACTGCATAGATTTCTTGTCAAGGTGGTAGTCTCCTTTCATGGTGCGGTTACTAAACGGGCGATTGATTTGACCATAAAGCAGCGAGGATATAAAAATAGACTCGTAATGAATATACGTCTTTGTCGCCCATTTCATTACCGCTTAATTTAGGCCGCATAGTGGGAGCGATCAATATTGTTAAACAACAAAAACAAAGTCACATGCCGCTCCAATACAAAAATAAAAATCTTAATGGTGGGTTTATTTTGTATATTAATGTTTTATAGGTACTACGTACAAAAATATGATGTCTATTATATTATATTATATTATAAACTAAATTTCAGGTCTCAAGTAAAAATCCCAATCAAAAGGAAAATACCTGAAGAACGTATCAGTAATAGTCCAACCAATATAGTGCCTCTACAACATTTACATTCGGGTGCCATTTCTCAGCAGGTAAGATTTAAAACTATTTTTATTTCTATATTCTAGTGGGAATAGGATATAATTTTGCCATCTTTTGTGTCAGATTACAGATTACTAAACCAGTGATATGATTATGAGAGTGAATGAGCCAATATTACTGAATTAAGAAGGTAGTACACTGGGCTAGTATGAGGCTCTACTGACCAAAACAAAACACTTTTCCCATGGAACAATATTTCACAAATAAAAAAAAAGCCACTTCATACAAACTAGTAATGTAAAAATAAACAAATAGTATGGAGAGGCCAAAGTTGCCATATATAATATGAGTCTAATGCTCTATTTCACCAACTATAAGGGAGCCCTTAACAAAGTTAAGGGACAATTAATGACAGTTGTTTCATAGTAAATATGTCAAAATTCTTATTTAGAGTTTGTTGGTGAAATCGGGCATAACCCTGTTTCTAGAATGTATAGCTTTAAAACTTACAGATTTTGATCTTTGATTTATACTTGTAGTCAATCAAAATAATTTTATTAGTACAAAAAACCATAAATAAACCTAGCTTGCCTTCCGTCATCTACCCTTCTTATAGTATATGTAATAGTATAGTAAGCTATCCTAAAGGACATATATACTTGTGCCATCATAACCTTTTTTGTAGACCTATAAAAGAAAAACCATCCCACCATACATTGTTGTGTTACTACTCAAATAGATTAGACATTGTTTCGATGAACGCTCCTAGACAGCTTGATTTTTTCCATCATTTTCAATAATATATAATATGGACAAATTACACATATTGCTCTGGTCACAAACTAAGCTCTAGGCTTGTACTATGTGTACCAGAAGCAACGATATAATACATATTATATTTTATAAACACCCAGACCATGACAAACTGTACAGAAAAACGTACTAATATTTATTTGCAAAGGCGTAACCACTAGTCTACAGAGGCTGTCAAAATCATCGTTATAACCAATTATTTGTCAACCAATTTACACAAAACCTTAACGAATTATATAGTACGATCCTTATGTATGATCCTGTTAGCAAGATGGCGCGAACAAAATCATAGTATTTGGTTGAGTAGAGAGGGTATAGCCCGGGAGGTAACGACACATTTCAGTCACCCATTTCAGCATGGCTAGTTTACTCTGAAATGATAGTTTATTATATGTACATACACTAAACCGAGGTCAGCTGGCATATACGCGGGGGAGGCGGATGCTGAAATGACTAGCTCTAAAATGTCGTTACCTCCCGGGCTAGTAGTGAACAGAGTGCAGGTGAGAGTTAAAAGGCCTGTAACCCTACTTCGCGGTTTCAAGTACAGGAACGCTGCAGTTCATTCCCCTGCCTTCCAATCACGCGATGGACCCGGCAACTGTACGGAGAACATTGTCTCTGTATCACCCATAAAATACGTTCCTCAGTAATCAATTTGTTGATAGATAAAAATCGTATGAAAATCCGTTCATATCATTTTCATAATTATATTAATTTGAATAATAATAGTATGTTTGAGAATGTGTTACTAGTCAGAAATTACTATTTATATGATCAACCTACCTAATTTGATAACACCTATTGTAGGTACTACAAATAATGCAATAAAGAATTATCATTTCATTTAATTTCAGTAGTTTTTGAGATCACCGCGAACATACAGACAGACGCGGTGGGGGACTTTGTTTTATAATATATATGTGATTGTTTTATAACCATGGATTTATACAATTTCAGGTCACACTAAACATGTTGAATGCAACAGAAAATGAATTGGAAGTGGAAACTACAGATAGTAAAGTAAAATTAGAATTTGAACCGAGGACCGATGTTTCGTCAGGAATATAAAAGAATAATTTAGAATATATATTTAAATAATACTTTATTGGATCTTCTTTGTTGGAGAAACTTTATTTGTGTTCATTTAAAGTTTTTTAGATAACAGGTGACATAATCCGATTGTTTTATCTAGGTAATTCTTTGCCATTTTGTGATGTTAATGAAAATTTAAAAACACTGTAAACAAAACATATATAATTGTATGAATAATGTGTTAGGCCAGATTTTAGAATTTAGCCAACGGCAACGTTAAATTAACATAATGCTAATTTTTTTATAATATAAATTAAATTATAGTTATGATTGTTATTAACTATTAAGTTGATGAAAATGAAAGTAGGTTGTGTGGTTCCTCAAAGTCAAATGCAGGGCCCGTACTAGTTAATATTTTATGCAACGACCGACATGATATGCATTTGATGACCGTATAGGCCAAACGGGTATCAAACTCTTAGAGCATTACTTGCAAACCGTAATGCTCAGAGTTTGATGTTGTATCACTAATACCTCATTTTAATAGTTTGACAACTAATTACTGTTTCATATAAAATACTGCTCTAGAGTTGGTGTCATGAGCGCAGTAAAGTTTATAAGAGAAATGAATGGCTAAAAATGTATCTATATCTTACTTTAGTATAACATTTTTTAATTATTTTAAATCAAATTTACTTTGTTTTATATTCTTATTACACTCTTCATAAAAAAAAATTACCGCTACAATGTAATGGTGGTCAGGTATCAGTAATTGGGTCTATACAACCAATGATTAATAATACAAATTGTAATTTACTGCAATGATGTTTAGAGCATAATTTTAAGTAATTTGTAAGTAAGATAAAGAATGCAGTTGATTGTACAATGAGAGACAGTAAAGGGTGGTATTGTAAGGGTCGAAACCACGGAATAGAAAAAACAAGTGGAAATGCTATAAAGCACCAAATGTATTAGAACCGGTGTCGCCAAAATCATATATCTATAAGTATTGAATCTATAACCACTTCGTCCTGATTGGTTGTAAATATACACAGCAATTTTAAACACTATTCTTCAAATAATTAGATTTAAATTCATATAAAAAAATAAACATGCCATCTATCATAAAGTAGTAAGAACCTCCTATAAAATTTGTTCTGCTATTCCAACACAGATGGCGTGATTCCTACAACATTCGAATAAATGTTTTGTTCAGTCGACATAAGGCATATTATCTTTATATAAAAAAGTATTTTAGTTTATTCTAGAACTTTCCTTGCATAAAAATATAATAATTGAAAGGAAGCGACATAATAAAATATTTAAAGTATCGATATTGATGCTTTTTTTAAATATAAATTGTGCTCTATATATTTAAACGCAGATGGAAGGGAAACCTTTTTAGAAAACGTAGCTATAAAACTTTTAGAAAATATAAAGGCTTAAAAAACTGATTTTTGAGATAAGTATATTTTTTTAAGTTGAGTTGGGTGACGTTGTTGTGACTTGAGCACAAAACAAAACTTTGGGACGCAATCTTAATATAACTAGTATTTTTGTAATAAAAATAAAGAAATTAGGCAAAATGAAGAAATTATTTTTGCCTGGAATATTACATTATTTTATAAAAATATTTTTTATCGTTATTTAAAAAAAATGAGTTTTTAGTCGCAATGGTACAGACCCTAATTTTGTTTGTGCATATGACGAAGGTTAGAAAGTTGGTTAAGTTCTTATTGATGACCTTTCAATGATTTAAATGAAATTATATATAAACCGCTCATTATAACAATATGGTAAATAGTAAGTAATGGTAATGGATAATAAATTTTGATTATTCAATTTTATAAACTATTGATTTCAATTTCTTTTTACAAACAACTGTTACTGTGTCTAAATATGAACACAATTCTTCGTAATAGAGAATAGCTGCTGCGCTATAAATATTTTTTTATGTATGTGGTAAACCAACCAAATTGTGCTGACTTCTACGTATAGGGAGTTTATCGTTATAAAGAGTTTACACGTACATTTTATTATTCTAAGCCCACACTATTAAAAAATTGTATGCGATACAATATGAATAAATTTAAAAAAAAATATGTAAGTATATAATTTTGTATAACTGCCGAACTGTTCCATCTTTTCTTTAAATAAATAAGTTATATCGATAAGCACCCACTACAACACAAACCGAGTAGCAAGAACTTTTGAAATCCAAAGTTCAATCTAAAGTATTCTTTATTACAATTACATAAGGTTGATTTTAACTTCATTTAAACTACAATTATTAGTAAACTAAAATAAGCTAAGGTTTTTAAAGAATACTAACAAAATCGTACTTACCGATGATACGAAACACCTCCATTACGAAGATTTTTTCTCCTACTATCGTTTTTGCACTCCAGAATGCAACAATACGGCATATTTACAATAATTATTCGGAAAAATCAGGAACGACGCGAGACTACCAACTCGAAGCGATGTTAGACACGACTGGGATCAAATAAGCGTAGCTACGCTTAATTGTGCCACACTAAACACGCCTACTTTGTTTGTTTTTTCACTTCCACTTGTTTTTTCTATTCCGTGGTCGAAACCCACCTACGGGCATACGTGCGTGACTGACTGACGCCGGTGCTAGGTAGTCATATTTTCCAAATTCAGGAGCCTACTGCATAGATTTCTAGTCGAGGTAGTAGTCTCCTTTCAAGATGCGGAACACAGAACAGAAAATATAGAGTAGTAATCAAATCAAACCGCAATTTTATCTGTTAGTAGGAATTCAGAATAAAATTAGGTATTAAAAGTAATTATATATAATTGAAAATTAACCTTTTAATGCATTAGAGATGAAATTATATTGAAAACATTATTTTATACGTACTTTTTACTATGAGATTAGAAGTGCCTCTAACCCCCAAAGGTGGCGGTAGAAAGCTTTCAGTTGTAAATGTAAAAATTGGTTTCTTATTGCATGGACAGCAAATGTGAATTTTGCGTGGCATTTCAATCGTCTAGAGGTGTTAAGTGTTAAAATAGAATTTAAATTTTCATTTATACTAAGCATTGTCTCTTGACGCCTATCAAATCTCAATTAAACTTTTATAATATTTTAAAACAAAAATATTTATTACTCACAACAGAAAGGATTTCGCGTACAATTACCAACATAAAAATAATAATTGAACTTCAGCCAAGTTGCAATATTGGAAGTACGTTTGTATGGGCGTCAAGTCGACTACAGAGTCCTTAAGAAATGTCCGCTTGACATGAAGCCAAACCGCCAACTGGTGGGCAATTCTCGCGCTTTCGACATTCATCTCGATTCGAGATTTTTAAACGAAAAATGACTAAATATGTCATATTTCGTTCTATATTTATATATTTAATATTTATTTCGTTTAATGTTCGATATTTTTTAACGAAAAATGGCATATTTAGTCATTTTTCGTTTAAAAATCTCGAATCGAGATGAATGTCGAAAGCGCGAGAATTGCCCACCTGCAACGACTTTAATGTCATAATAGCCACGCGGTATAAACATAAAAGATATTAAGGCATTTGCACTGTTTAGATATTAGGCTCCTACAATCCCAAACATGTTGGTTTCTATAGGTGTATCTTTATATCATCTTTGTCGCTGCCACTTTTCTTACCAGCATCATTTAGCCGGCATAGTGAGAGCGATCAATATTGTTAAACAACAATGTATTGACTGGCCCCATTCATGGACTATGTAGGTCTGTTTACCATCAGATAGATGATATAAAGAACAAAGTTGCATGCCATGCTCCAATAAAAAAAAACTATTCTAAGATATTGTCTGAAATAACATTCTCAAATGGACAGAACTGGACGGCAAACCAGCGTCCAGTTCTGTCCATTTGATATTGATATGACTATGACTTAGGTTCATAAGGTTTAGTTTTGCGTGTACATTTTTAATGTTTTTTCTGAATGAATCAATGAATGCTTATTTGCATAATTCAGAGTTAAGAAGTTGTTAATAAATATACAGTTTCATCAGAATTTACCCATTAGGTGTGCAAAATCATTATTTAATACAGTTTAATAAAATTAGTAAATTCATAGGTTATAATATATAATAAAAATATTTCAGTAATTAATTAAGTCACTATAAATAGTTTTTGGAGCATTTATCAAAATATCCATGTCAGGACAAAACATTAAATTACAAGTCAAATGCAAAATACAATCTCAATTCCAACAAGATGAACACAAAACAAATGACAATAAAATAGGTATTAGGTACATTGAAATCATTATTATAATGTCATATTTTATTAATAAAGCTATTGTTATATTTTCATGTCGTGTTCCAATAAAAAAAAAAAAAAATTTTTTTTTTTATAGGAGCTCGGCATGTGACCCCACATCCACCTGATCGAAAGCAGTATGCAGGTCCAAGAATGAATGCAACCAGCACTTAGAATTGTGTTGTAAGAGCTGGTTTCATCCATTATGCCGGCTAAAGATGCCTATTCACGCTTCGTTTAAAGGACTCAAGGTTATAGGATGAAGGAAACACGCAAGCAGGTAGAGCATTCCATTTTAATAGTGCGACAGATGTACGAATCACCAAATCTTTTAGTGCGGGTTGGTATATCTGCCACAGAATGCGCATGCATTCTGTTACCTGCTCGTGAGGTTCTGTAACGGAAAGGGGAAGGGGGAATGAGATTAAAAAGTTCTTCAGAGCACTGTCCATGGTAAAGGCGGTAAAATACGCTCAACGACGCTACATCTCTGCGAAGCTGCAGTGGCTCTAAGGTGTTAGTGAGCTCTTCGTCATCAATAATACGAGATGCACGCTTCTGCAGACCATCGAGGGCATGCAGCAAATATTTGGCCGATCCACCCCAAAGGTGCGAACAATATTCCATACAAGGCCGGATCTGGGCTTTATAGATAAGATACCTAAGCCCTGGAGTGAAATATCGTCGCACCTTGTGAAGAACGCCGAGCTTTTTACTTGCGGTCTTGGCAATGTTCTCGATGTAATTGCAGTGATTTAAGTCGGAGCGTATTTCCAATCCCAGAATATTTAGTATTGGTGATAATGGTAATTGAGTGCTCTGAAGAGAGGGAAAATGGGAAAACGGTGTCTTTATTTACTTTATTGATATATACCTATATCAATTATATAAAAACTTTTAAAAATCATTGCATGCATGTCAGATTCAATTTATGTCATTTATATAAATCAGAGATCACCATTTTTTAGAGCAATGCTGTTAAACAATAATGTATGTCAATACTAGGTATATTGTTCATGGCCCATTCATGGACTTTGTAGTTTTAAAAGTAAGATAAACAAAGTAACATGCCATGCTCATATAAGGAAGTAGTTTGGTTTGAATCGAGGGCTGGTCTACACCAAAATGACGTCTTAAAAAAAGTACTGATTGATGATCCAAAACTTTGTTGAATATATCAGTTACACTCAGGGGCTTAGCATAATATACACATCAATATAGTTTGACAGTCGATAAAATTAAGTTTATGAATGAACATTCATTCATAAAATCGATATATATAGATTTTGTCGATTTATCGAGCCTTTTAATGCTGTTGTGCTAAGGACCTTAGCTTTATGGATATAATAAAAATAGTACATTCGACGCTATTTTACACTACGCAGATGTATTAATGTATATTGATGTTAAAGGAACTGGCGAAATATAGACTTTACTTAGGAGCACAAGAAATGGATCCCAAACTTCAATAACATTTAAATGTAGTTATCAGTGATAATAAAGTTTTTTTTGAAAGGCATGGAGGTGTTAGATTTTACTTACTTGATCCTAATTACATAATTGCTTTATAAAAATCTGTTAAGTTTTAATAGATGATGTGGCAAACACAGCATTGACATTGTGAGCTGTTTCTGCTGTGGTATTTACACGCTAAAACTCGTAGGCAAAACCTTTGTATGAGAAATAGTTCGTACCCCAAGCGGAAATTTTGAGAACTAAAAATGCGAGTATAGGTAACTCGAAAGTAAACGTTAAAAAACTAACACTAGGGCTAAGTTCCATTAAAATGGCAGCTTCCTACTAAAATAAGAAACCCCATTTATGGGTAAGGTTTTATTCTGATGTATTTGGTAATTAAAACCATGTTTTTAAACTCTGTAAATGGTACCTACTACTTTAAAAATAAAGTGATTAACGGTTAACGTACTCAATGTAATTTATTATTTTATAATGATATAGGTATACTTAATAAAATAATTTAAAGTTATTATTTATTTTTAATATAATTCCTCTTACTTCCCTTTCAGAGTAGCCGTAGTTTTTTACTACCCTGTTAATCGTTATATTCCACCAATAGGATCGCTTTAATTTGGTGGTCTGTCAAAACAAGCTTACCTGATTGGTGGGAAAGTTAACGCAGTAGTATAGTTCACATGGTAGTAATCTTAAAAAAACTCAGACATAGGACTAGCATCGCGTAGAAGCCATTTTCCATAAAATTACATTTTGCTATTTTACTGCGCGTCAGTCTAGGAGCATGCGTACTCTTGATGTAAAAAATACGTCACCTGCGGATAAGTTTTCAACTAAGTATATAGGTACAATTGGGATCACCACCACAGAAAAAATAATGTACAAGTACCACCACTCAAGTCTAACATGGTTTTCATAAACATTGAAGAACACTAGTTATAGAATATTTTTATTCGATGTAAATAAAATAACATTTAAAACTAATATTAAAAAAAAAAACTCTTTACAAACAAAGCTTATATTAATATTAATAATTAAAAAAAACGAAAATAGTAATATGAAAAATAATTTTATTATATCTATATAAAATAGCCTCTACCCCTTCCCATCCCCTAACATCAAAATTGGAATCTCTATATAACCTCTCTGAATCTGCTTATTGGAAAAATAAGGATCTGCCATGCCTACTAAATTTTTCAAAAATATTTGAAAAGATAGTACATAAACGAGTGACAAACTTTGTAAATAAACATAGAATTATACATACAGAACAGAACGGGTTCCAAAAGGGTAAATCAACAACTCTTGCCTCTTTTTCACTAATTCGTAATGTAACAGAATATATCGATAAAAAGAAACAGGTTGTAACTATCTTCTTTGACATGTCAAAAGCGTTTGACTTCGTAGATCACACACTGTTACTAGTTAAATGTGAACGTTATGGTATCAGGGGTCCGGCCCTTAAATGGATCACTAGCTACTTAAATGATTGTTACTGCTCATAATTTAATTTATAATAATATTATTCAAAGTTGTCTTTTTCTTGTCAATTTCTAAAAATGTGTCATTATACCGTCAGTGAACAGAATACATGTTTTTTACAATAATTCATTATTTTATTTAATCAACACAGTATTTCACATTGGTCCTTCGAGCTGGATCCGCATTTCAGCCATGGTACCAGCATCAGTGCAAAATTTGTTACGCAGCATACGAGTGATAAGTCGTAGCATAAAACCCTTCGAAACATATATCGACACCATTGATAATATCGAAGTTAATATTTACGACGTTGAGAGTAGACGGGATGACCTACAGGTACTTCATAACCAAATTATCATATTATTTAATTCATTAGAGGACGTAGATGATTCTACATTTGAACATTTAAAGTCATGCCAAGACGATTATTATAGAACCATTGGGAAATACAAAAAAATCATAGCATCTCATCAATCAGCTCAGCATTCAATACCCGATATCAAAAATCCACATCCACAACAGAATTCTACAAACATTAAATTACCGCAAATACAAATCAAAGAATTTGACGGTTCATACAACGATTGGAAATCATTTAAAGATTTATTTATCTCATGCATCGATCATAATTCTGCCCTATCAGATGTTCAAAAACTATACTATCTTCGATCGTCATTAAAAGGCGAACCGTTACAATTAATTCAAAGTTTAAACATCACTCATGAAAACTATAACATTTCTATGAAAACTCTCGAAGACAGGTATGAAAATAAACATGTTTTGGTAAACAACCATATTAAGAAAATATTTGATCAACCTAAAATCAACGGGTCAGCATCCAGCATCAGGTCATTGACAAATGACATAAAGCAGCAGTTAAGTTCACTAAAAAATCTGGGCATAGCTGTAGATTCATGGGATCCATTTATTATATATTTTATTTTAACCAAACTAGACAATACAAGCAAAAAAGATTGGGAGCTGCAAAGGCCAAAGTCATCCGACAAACTTCCGTCACTCATTGAACTCTTAAATTACTTAGAGCATAGAGCCCAAGCATTTGAGTTTATCGACATTCATAAGCAACAAGAACAATATCAAAGCCCTTATAATAAAAAAATCATAATGTCAACTTATGACAGAAGTAACTATGGCAACGAAAATACTAACAACAATAACATGTCATTTAAACAAAATAATTGTCGTATATGCAATGGACAACATCGCATTTTCCATTGCGAAAGTTTTTTGAATATGTCAGCGCAAGATCGTATGAAATATGTTAAAGAAAATAAGAGATGTATAAATTGTCTAAAATATAAATGTGATAGCACCAAATGTTCATCAAGTTCATGCAGACGTTGCGGTAAGAGACATAATACTTTATTGCACATAAACATAGCTACAGAAAATGAACAGATCGATAGTCAGTCAATAGATCAACAACCTTCTACTTCATCACAAAATAATAACAAGGTACAGTCGGACACATTAAAAAAATGCATAGTACAGTCAAGTCCAGCAGAAGTTTTTACATGCAATGAACAAAGTAAATATCAAGTTTTGCTTACAACATCTTTAGTCAAATTTATTGATTCTGAAGGCAACGAGCATATTCTCCGAGCTCTATTAGACAGTGGAAGCCAAGTTTGCATCGTCACCAATGAAGTAGCTAAGTCACTGGGGCTAAAATTAAAATCAACTGAAGTTACCGTAACAGGAATTCACAAACAACAATCGATTATAAATAAAAGTGTAACATTAAAACTATATTCCTGTCAAAATTCATACAATTTAACTATTGAAGCATTAATTATGGATAAAATTACTATGGACATGCCATCTTCCTACTTTAACCCAAGCAAATTACAAATACCAAAATATATTAAACTTGCAGACCCGACATTTAATATTCCAAATAAAATTGATTTACTAATTAGTGCAGATATTTTTTTTAATATTATTTTACAAGATCAAATAAAAATTCCAACTAACAACGTTATTTTACAAAATTCACAATTTGGTTGGCTTATAAGCGGCAGAATTTCAAGACTTAATGAACTAAATAAATATAATTATCAAAATGTTAATATTATCACAGATACTATATCACAAGACTTAACAAAATTTTGGGAAATTGAAACTATATCACCAATGTTTAATGTTACAGAAGAACATAAATTATGTGAGAAACATTTTCAACAGCACACAGTAAGAGATATTAATGGAAGATATACTGTAACCATTCCATTAAGACAAGAACCAGAAGTATTAGGTAACTCTTACAATAAAGCATTACGAATATTTTACATGTTGGAGAAGAAACTTCTGGCTAATCCTAAAATCAAAAAAAGTTACTGCGAATTTATGGACGAATATATAAAACTCAATCATATGACAGAAGCATCACCTTTACAATCGCATGAAGGTAACTGTTACTATCTTTCTCATCACGCCATTTTTAAAGATACTAGCACCACAACAAAGGTGAGAGTAGTGTTTAATGCATCTATGCAATCATCAAATAAATTGTCGTTTAATAATATTCAAATGATAGGTCCAGTAGTACAACAAGATCTATTTTCAATTATTTTACGATTTCGATTACATCAAATTGTCATGACAGCTGACGTAGAAAAGATGTATCGTCAATTTTTAGTAACAGAAAATCAAAGAGATCTTCAACGCATTATTTGGAGATCAGACATTAGTGAACCAATTAAAGAATACAAAATGAATACTATAACATACGGTACAGCTTCAGCTAGTTTTTTATCTACAAGGTGCTTGCAACAAATTGCGATTGACGAACAGGAGTATTTTAGTTCAAATACTGTCGAAAGCGTGAAGAATGATTTTTATATGGACGACTATTTAACAGGAGCAGAGAGCTTAGAAGAAGCTATTAAATTACAAAATGAAATTACAAGTATGTTTAATAAAGCAGGATTACATTTAAGAAAATGGTGTTCTAATTCAGAAGATTTATTATCACAAATTGATTCAAAAGACAGAGAAAAAACTTTTCTTTTTTCAGACAATACAGCAGTAAAGACACTTGGACTATTTTGGCAACCACAATTGGACTGTTTTAGATATAATTTACATTTTGATATAAAAGATTATTATACGAAACGAGACATAGTAACAAGAATAGCAAAAATTTTCGATCCACTTGGATTAATAAGTCCAGTGATTACCAAAGCTAAAATAATACTTCAAGATTTATGGTTAGACAAAAATGATTGGGATGATATTATATCACATGATAGATATAAACAATGGATGAGTTTTCAGTCCAAACTACAAATCCTCAACGAAGTATCCATAACCCGTTTAGTGTTTCAGCAAAATTCAATTCAGTACGAGTTGCATGGTTTCTCAGACAGTAGTGAGAGGGCGTATGGAGCAGTTATTTACATTAGATCGACGGATAAATTTGGTTATGTACACGTTCATTTATTATGTTCTAAATCAAGATTAGCACCAACTAAAACAATTAGCATTCCTAAATTAGAATTATGCGGAGCATTGTTATTAGCACGCCTTATTAATAAGTTTCTTTCGTGCACTAATTTTACATTTCATAATGTATATTGTTGGTCAGATTCTACAATAGTACTTTCTTGGATATCTTCAGTTGCATCGAAATTAAAAACATTTGTGGCAAATAGAGTAACTGAAATTCAACATTTAACAAAATCCTTTCAATGGCATCATGTAACATCCTGTAATAATCCTGCAGATGCAGTTTCTCGAGGATTAGATGCAGATAAATTAAATAGCAATTGGTGGCACGGGCCAAAATGGCTACAAGAAATTTCACTACAAAACTATGGAAAATTTGATATTGTAGAATCTGTGCCTGAAATGAAAGTAGTTAAACATATTCAATTACAATCTTTTGATATATTGCATAAATATTCTTCTTGGTCTAAACTTCTTGCAGTAGTAGCTTATTTAAATAGGTTTATTCACAATTGTAAAAACAAAGATTTTAAACAATTAAATTTCCTAACTAACTCTAATATCAAACAAGCAATTATACAAGTTTGTAGATTAGTTCAAAAAGAATCGTTTCATGACGAATATAAATTATTAAAAAGTAAGCAATCTATATCTCTAAAAAGTAAACTTGTATCATTAGCACCGTTTATTGATGAACATGATGTTATTAGGGTTGGTGGCCGTCTTCAAAATTCAACACTTCCGTCTTATCAAAAACATCCAATATTATTACCAAAAAATCATCACGTAACTAAATTAATTGCAAGGTATATACATGTGACAAATTGTCATGTTGGGCCTCAATCTCTTTTATTTATCATGCGACAACAATTTTGGCCAATTGATGGTAAAAGTGTTACTCGTGAAATCGTTCACAAATGTGTAACATGTTTTCGTGTTAAGCCTTCAAATAATAATCCAATAATGGGAGCTTTGCCATCATCTCGCGTTAGTCCTTGCAGAATTTTTCTTAAAACTGGTGTTGATTTTTGTGGGCCTATAAATATTCGTCAATCTATGAATAGGCGAATAGTTATTGTCAAAGCATATATTGCATTATTTATATGTATGACAACAAAGGCGGTTCATCTCGAACTTGTTAGTAGTTTATCTACAGATGCATTTGTTGGAGCACTCAGACGTTTCATTTCGAGACGCGGTCATATACTGGAATTACACTGCGATAACGCAACTAATTTTATTGGTTGCAAAAATATACTTACAGATTTACATAAACTGTTAAGTAACAATAATACTATTTCAGAAATTAACAAAGAATTTTTCCCAAATCCAATTAAATTTTGTTTTATACCGCCTAATAGTCCACATTTTGGGGGTTTGTGGGAACGTTCAGTTAAAACCGTGAAATTTCACTTGAAACGAGTAGTAGGTAGCGCATTATTAGTTTTTGAAGAACTTAGTACATTATTATGTCAAATAGAAGGTTGTATAAATTCAAGGCCTATTACACCTATATCAAATGATCCTAATGATCTTAGTGCTCTTACACCTGCACATTTTATTATAGGCGATTCTATTATGTTACCTTTAGATAAGGATTTGTCTAACGTTTCTGAAAACAGATTAAAGAGATGGCAACGTGTTCAATCAATTTTCCAACATTTTTGGAAGCGTTGGTCAAATGACTATTTAAATTCTTTACAGACACGGAGTAAATGGAAAATTCCAAAAGACAATTTAAAATTAAATGATCTTGTATTGATTCAAGATGATAACACAGTGCCTCTTTTATGGCCTTTGGCTAGAATTATAGAGTTGCATCCAGGCACTGATGGTGTTTGTAGAGTTGCTACAGTTAAAACCAAAACTTCTTTATTTAAACGTTCTGTAGCAAAACTGTACAAATTACCCATAGATTAATTTATTCCATTACTACTTTATTTTATCTCATAATTTTCAAGGTACACCTTGAAGGCGGGCAGCATGTTACTGCTCATAATTTAATTTATAATAATATTATTCAAAGTTGTCTTTTTCTTGTCAATTTCTAAAAATGTGTCATTATACCGTCAGTGAACAGAATACATGTTTTTTACAATAATTCATTATTTTATTTAATCAACACAGTATTTCACAATGATAGAAAACAATGTGTAGAGGTCATGAGAGTTTCTGGTAGTTTAAATTGTACACAATATAAATCTACATATGAGTTTAACAGATATGGCGTACCTCAGGGGAGTGTGTTGGGTCCATTATTGTTTATTTTATATATCAATGATCTTCCGTTGATAACTGATAGCAAATGTGTTTTATATGCAGACGACATCTTGATCGCAATACCTAATAATGAAAAATTGATTCTCTATGAAAGTGTAGTAAATAATGCTGTAAATTCTATACTAAACTGGTTGCAATATAATAATCTAAATGTTAACTTAGATAAAACTAAATATATTAATTTTCGTAATTATAAATCTATTAAAACTAATTTAAAAATACAATGTCTTGGTAAAACCATAGATGAAACTGAAGAAATCAAATTCCTAGGACTAAATATTGATCAATATTGCAACTGGAAGTTACATATTGAATATGTGTGTAACAAATTAAATAAATTTATTTTTGCGTTAAAAAGATTGAGAAGAGTAGCAAGCGAAAGTGCGGCTTTGATGGCTTATCATGGTTACGTTGCATCCGTACTAAGGTATGGAATTATAATGTGGGGCAATTCCACTGATATTAATAAAACGTTTATAACACAAAAAAAATGTATTAGAGCAATTTGTGGAGTTGGTCCCTATGATACATGTAAACCATTATTTGTAAGATTAAAACTATTAACATTAACATCATTATATATCTTGGAATTAGTTATTTTTGTAAGAAAATATATTCATATATTTAACAGATATGATCTAACTGCAAAATTTGTACCTAGAGACCCAACCAGGCCTTTGATGCCAAATTGTCATAGTTCATTATATACTAAAAACGCATACATTATGTGTATAAAAGTATATAATAAAATACCAAAAGTATTTAGGGAAGTGGTATCAGATAAAGAATGTAAAACTAAATTGGAAAAATGGCTTATTGAAAAGTGTTATTATACAGTTAATGATTTTTTTAACTCAAAATAATATACTTACTGTTACTGTTTTTTTTTTTTTTTTGTGTAATGATTATTAAATTTAAATTGTTAAAATATATATATGAGGTAATAGTATTTGGTGTAAGTTGATATAGGTATACTTACTTTTAATAATTGATGAATTTAATTTAGGGATACAAAATTATAACAATGTGGACATTTATTAGAAAAGAATAAATATATATAAGTAACATAATATAAACGCATACATAATAATTGATACATATAAATGCATATAATATTATTAATTTGTAAACTTGAAAACTAATGGCTATGCCTACATTTGCATTCTGATAATATCAGAAAGATATGTGATCTTAAACTATTATAACACCTATTGTATATTTGAGCAAATAAAGATTTTATTATTTTATTGTACTGGTTAGCTATATAAAACTGCGTAAGCTTGATCTACCTATATATACCACTCCATGCTTTCCTTCCTTTGACATCCCATATGACTCATTGCTCTACCGTCCAAAAATAGTTCATCTTGATATTGACAAAAAATCACTCAGGGCGGATAGCATATTTAATAGAGAAGTTAAAAAACATTGGTCTGAAAGACTGTCAATTTTTTGCGATGCCTCGAAATATGATTCCGAAACCTGTGTTGGGTCCGCAGTGTGGATACCTAAATATCTCTGTCTTCAATATACACTGGGGAATCCCTTGCTATATATGAAGCTGTTTCTTATGTATACTCACATAAAATTGTAAAATCAATAATATTCTCAGATTCCCAAACTTGTTTAAAGGCCTTATCAAACTATTCCTCAAATAATCCTCACCCTATTACCCTTAAAACCAGACACCTTCTCCTACAATGTAATAACTCTGGCTATGATGTCATTTTGGCTTGGATTCCAAGCCATTGTGGCATAGAAGGGAATGAGATTGTTGATGGACTGGCTAAGGAAGCAACAGTCACTGGATTGATGGGCAACTTTGCCATATACACACAGGATCTGAATCCCTTAGCTAAATCAGATCTCGCTTCGCTGTGGGAGACATCCTGGAATAAAGATCTTGAAAAAGCCAAATTCTATAGAAGAATACAACCAAATATAAACTTAAAACCTTGGTTTTTTACTTTTAACAATTTTAGTAAACAAATTACTTCTACAATTTGTCGACTTAGGCTGGGGCACAACAGCTCCCCAATCCATCTTAACAAAATTAAAGTTCGTGAAAGCGCTCTAGATTGTGGCTCTGAGTTGGGAACCCTTGAACATATATTTTTTAACTGTCCAATACATACTTGCTCATTGTATGACATTCTCTCATCTGATGTACCCCTCCCCACAAACCTAAATACTCTACTGACATTGTCTAGCTATTCTGGCCTATGTGCCTTAGCTAAATACATAAAGAAGTTTAAATTAAAACTATAAGAGTTCTATTATTGATAAATCCTACCCAAGGGCCTCCGGTGACAGTCGGAGATGCTAACCATAAATATATTAAAAAAATACTGCTGTTTGCCCCACCATTTCTTTGGAAAGAGTGAGGTACAATAGATTCATTGGTTCTCAAAATTTGGTTGACATCTCTGACTTTACATTTTTATATAACTATATAACAGGGTATAAAATAGTGTTTTAAACTCTGTATATATATTTTTGTTCTAAATTCCTAATTGTTTCTTTTTCAGATGTCTGTGTCGTCCTGTGTTCGTTAACTTTTGGCCCTTATGACTTCAATCCTAATTTGTGCTGTACCCCCTCTTAATCGTAACATATTATCAATTTTATGTATAGTCTCGTCTTATACTAATACAGTTTTTCTAAAATAGAAGACTATTCTAATGTAACTTGTCATAATCTAACTATTTTAATTTCTTAGTGATAGTGCCTGTTTCATAACTAGACACTGGCAAAATTCGCGAAAAGCGAGAGGCCATACAAACAAGAAATTGAATTATTATAATTAAAGTAGTCCCTAAGACTATTATTTTATGTTGCAATGCCTTTTAGTAGTTACACCATAAAATATTCCTCTGGTCTATCCTGTGGCATTGTGCCCAAGATGCTACTGGCATTGCCTTGTTGTATAGAAATATAGAAGGTTTTGTCTTTTTTTAGCAACAAAAATGAATAAGAATAATATGTGTAAGTAAAAGAGTCAAAACCTATTTTAAATAAGTGTTCTTCAAGGACTCAAATAAGTTTTTATGAATAAGGCTATTAGAATAAGAGCTAGCTGTAGCACACTACATGACAAATATTTAGTTTTAGTCACAAAACTTTTTTGACCCTTTTTGAAGGCTGTAACTCTGAAAGCTCTCCTAGTATAAAGCCTAATGAAATTATACCTATGTTACTATAGATATGAAGCAATGCAGCAATAGTGACCAATGGTAATTTAAAATTGACAGGATGTAGTACCGGAATTTCCTGTCATATTCATAATAACATGTACATAATGTTATTGAGTTTCATAAGGGTTAGCACTGATGAAAACGCAACATTTATATTAGAGAATACAGGCTTTTTCAAAAGCATGTATAAACATTTTTGAATTTTCGTTGTAGTTGTTTTTAGTAGAAATTTGAACAAGGTCGCCACTCGAGAACCTTAATGCCCCTACGGCTGTTCGTTCTGCGAGCTATACAGCCTGCCCACTGCCACTTAAGTTTAGCGATTCTAGAGGCTATGTTGGTTACTTTGGTCCTTTTGCGGATCTCATTGTTTCGAATACAATCCCGCAAGGAAACGCCGAATACAGCACGCTCCATCACCCTTTGTGTGACTGTGAGCTTTTTTATAAGGCCCATAGTAAGCGACCACTATGCTTGTACTATGTGTACCAAAAACCATAATAATGCCATCAATTTATAAAGTAAAGCAAGTCATATTTATAAAGTTTTTGATCTGACCTAATTTTATTTAACACTTTGTAAAATTCAAATGTAATATATCTAGATAATAAAATTAAACTTTGCATGGTTGAATGTGTTGAACCTTAAATTTTTTGTCAACTTTCCATGAAAGTACATTTACAATTTAAAAACAGCATTAAAAGTTTAAAGAAGGATCATTAATAAAATAAATTCTACTTTTTATTAAAAAATATAATAATTAATTAAAAATATTTATCACAAGAAAAACGAAAATATAACAAAAAATAATATCATACTATTCTACGAAAACTATAAACTTTTCTGTTCCACAAAGAACTTGATGAAGAAAATAGATTTATATAGTTTAAGCTCATAAAATTTATAATATCAACATCTATTGAATGTTTTATATTTATTGAATTAAACAATGGAAATTCTTTACCATACTTTTTTAATCTTTTTTGAGCATTTTTATAACAATTCCAAGGCTGTGGTTCAATAATTATATTTTCAGAGATATTTTTAATGTACTGTAAAAAATCAAGTAAACCATCATCACCACTGTTTAAGTGGATCCACATGGTAACTGAAAAACAAAATGTAATATCAAAACGAGTTTTTGTAAAATTATTTAAATATTCTTGTATTTTCTTTTTATCCATGTCATCTGTTATATCTAATTTTAAAAATGTTATTTTATCATTAACACATTTTTTTTTTGCCCTCATTATAAGAGTTGGGTCTATATCAATTCCCAGAATGTTAATACAGGTATTTGGGTATAAAGAACTCAAATAATTATAAAGTTCAAAAGTCAGTTCTCCAGAGTTACATCCTATGTCTAAACAAACACAGGCTCCTTCATATTCTTTTGGGAACATAATACCATCTAGGTTTTTTATTCTTTCTTGTGGGCTATGGAAGCTGTAGTAATTAATAAAATTTCCAAATTTAACTGCACCAGGGTCATTTCCAACAAAGTCTAGATCCTCCATCATCAATGATAATTTGATTTATTTATGCCTCAATCTTGAAATATAAATTGGAATGTGCAGTGTATTAATCTTTAGGCGGTGATTTCAATAACAGTTAATTTCTATGTTGTCTCACTAGAAAGGTCTGAAAAAAAATATTGGATATTAATTTAGAGCAAATACCTATATAATGTAATCTGATATTAAATTATAGCAAAAGAAAGATTGTTTATTATATATAAATTTGTTTTTGGTTAAATATTTCAACCTTAGTCTGGTGGTCCATGCTCTTATGCATATCATATAGTGATTTATTAAGAAATCACTATAATCATTTCATAATAAATACCATCGAAGGTGCTTTTCTATGTGTGGTATAGCCTCATTGTATAAAACGGTCACCCATCCGAGATCCGGCCTTGTTGTCACCTGCTTAACCTTGTTATAAGTTGTATATGTGACGCAGTGACTCAACCTGGGGCCGCTTTTTCCATATCTCTATAATCATTTAATATACAGAACAAATTTGGATCCAGTCAACAATGACTATCAGCTGCTCTAATCAGAAACTTTTCTCTAAGCCTGGTAATGAAATTGTTGTCACTTTGGTTCCTATCAATGTGACAAAGAGAAAACTAAGCCGACTATTAAACTTAAAGCTTTAAATGGTAATAAAGAGAAGTATAGACTAGTAAGGACATAATAAAAAAGAGAATCTTTTAATATCTTAACACTCCAAGATCACATTTTCTTACACAAGTGTTATGGTGAGTTGTTCAATATCTCGGAAACAAACAGTTATATATAAGTTTCGGAAAAGTATGCTAGACTAACTAGTCGAGAAACCATCATACTTACTCAAAACCTTTTCTAAAGATTAGGTTATCAGTGGTAAATATGCCGTAAAACAGAGAGCAGTACAGTAAGGGCGCTGAAATAAATAGCTGTGGAAATCAATTTGCTTGAACTTCTCGTAAGAGTTTAGGTTCCTTGGCAGCCCTAAAATAAAATACCACGGTGAAATAAATAACAAACAAAATCATATACGTCAACAATCGATACTGCCCACAGACTATAAACATATATGCACACCACAGAGTATACTTTAAGTAAGGGAGGTGTTAAACGTGCGAACAAGTTCGCGTACTTACAAACCGCCGAGGAAGTTAGTCGGCGATCCAACATGCTTGGTAGCCCGCTGTCTGTCATCACCACGAGTCGCATCGCAAGTCATAATTTTGTATCGGCAGTCATGGTATTTCATGGTATTTAGCATTTATTCTTTGTAAATACGCGAACTTTAATATCGCGATCTTAAAGCTCGTATGTCTGTCAGCCCCTTTAGATTATAAAGGAGAAAGTTATAGGAAGACGCACAGTTTAAGGGCACTGCATTCGTAATCGCGAACTCCGCGTTTCTATACAAACTTAGCTTTTGCATTTCCAATAATACTCGATTACTGTTAGTCGCAGAATTAAAAAAAAAAGTCCGGTCTCCAATATGTATACATAAAATTAACTTCCGTGGGACTCATCTCCACCATACTGACTACTAGTATGTACTTGTTTGGTATGTTTTCCTGAACACAAAAAGTACGGTTGTGACTTCCTAGGGGTATGGATGGGGGAGCAGTGACGTAGCAAAGATGGCGGCCCAGCCATTCTATTAAGCTAGAGAACTACTAAACCGATTTACCTTAACAAGGTGTCCAATAAAAGATCATGAAATGTACTTTATATAACTTCATAAGTACATACGTTCATGTAGAGCTACAAATGAAACAAATAAAAAAATCTACTTTTTGAAAAAAAATAATTAATGAAAATTGTTCTGTAACCGTTAGGTATATTTTAATGAGTTTAATTTAAAACGTATTGCTACTTTTATCAGCTTTCTAATAAACGTTAAATCAATACATTCGAGTAATAAACAACGAAGCTACACTCGTTTTTGTAAGCCGAGTGCTGGTGCGCGTAATATCAAATTGATGTAACTGCTGGCTTGTAGGCCAGTCATATTCTACATATAAAACATGATATAAGCCTGCATTTTTAGTAGCTTATTTGGACCTAAGGGAAGTGTAGTGTAGTATACGTATTGCAAGCAAACAAAAAAATGTTCTACCCGCATAATACGTAAAAAACTGCAAAATTATGGACTTTTTTCAGTTATATGCAGTTAAATTCAAAAGCTATGGGTTTTTTAATTATTAATTTCTTTTATCAGTTTTAAAGTAGGTATATTAAATTTGAACATAGCATGATTCGGAACAATCGATCATGCTTGTGAGAAATTAAGTTTTAGTACATTTTATTTGTACAGTTTGTCACGGCCTGGGTGTTTATAATATATAATAATAAGTATCTATTATATCATTGTTTCTGGTACACATAGTACAAGCCTAGAGCATAGTTTGTGAACAAAGCAATATGTGTAAATTGTCCTACATACCTATTAAAAAAAAAAAGTTACCTTTCAGCCCGAAACAGGGTCTATAAAAAATAAAGGATTCTTTGAGGGTAGCCCGAAGACTGTAGACGCGTGTGTCTATTACAGTTGTCAAATTTAATTTTATTGAATATTATTGTGCAAAAGTGTGCTAATTTTGTAGAATAAGCATTCGTATAGTAATATTAAGTGTGAGAAGTGTAGTATTTACGCAGTGATCTTAGTGTTTGTGCTATCTCAACGAATCCCTTTATCTTCAGTAAAATGGCGGTACCCATTTTACTGTTGATTATTTCTTCCTCCTTCACTTGACACTGGCATCACTATACCGTATGTTTGCATACGGTCATGTGGCCATTCCTAATTCTAACTTAGTCCTTTCCCTATTCCTTTCCATCCTATTATCCCACTTTTACCGTACAATATTATAATTTTAAAACTACCCACTTGACATTGGCAAAATTATGCGTAAAGGTAGAAGGCCATTAAGGTAAAAGAAGAAGAAGAAGAGTCTATAAACCTAAGAAGGGTCTCTTGTATTCGTAAAAAAAAAATTAAGTGTACTAGCTTTAAATTATTTAAATTATTACCCCTGTGGCTTACCCATTAAATTGTGGGCATTCGGTGAAAAAAAGATAAAGATATTAAGTCATTGACATTTACTGACACACATATACACAAAATAATTAAAATGTTACAAACAAATAAATTTGACTTTTTTTGAGTTCCGGAATTGTTGAGGCAACTTTAGATAACATATATCCTCCTCAAAAGTTGTTGTTGTTGTATATGACGATATATTGTTCTTCGTTGTCAGATTCGTTTATTATAATTGTAGGGACATTTTAGCATGACTTGCCCTGACAAAAATGACAGAGAACAGAGCACTTTTGCTCTGTTTCTGGGACGTGCATCCTCGTCCAGAGCACTCTTCGCGGGACTTGTAACAAATTAGTTTTAAGATGGAGCTGGGTCTTTTGTAGAAGTAATGAGTAGCAGCCACTGCTGGTTACTGTTCCAGCCCCAGTTTGTTGGTTCTTTGTCTCCTCTCAAACAGTCCTGCACCTGGTGGTATGTTCGATATGCATGTTAAGCTGCAGCCTCTTCAGTTGGGGCCAGATGGATCTTATATAGCGAGTTTCTTAACCGCGATTCCCAAAAGTGTTGGTGACTCCACCTGCATACATAGTCACAAGAAGTTTATTTCCAGCAGCGGCGACTATTCTTCGTTAATCAGGCTTTAGGAAAATGGTAGCCACCTCAACCAATTGCGGATGTTTTTGGAGGATGCGTAACTTTTTCATATTCCCATGTCCGGAAAGGACAGAAGTAGGCAGCTTGATCATGCAGCGAAATAATATTTGAACTTTATATCTTCAAAATTTGAAGATATAACATTAATTAAGTTATATTAATCATTATTTACTGTTGCATACATTAATATGTAAGCACTTTGAATCCTATCAATACCATTCAATTCAGTGCTTTTATTACAAAAAAAGTTTTTTACAAACGCGACAAGGTACTAAAGTGTTAACAATAGATGCACGCTGTGCTCACTTTTATAGTGCAATATAGAGTTAATTAATTCATTTATTTAAAGTGTTTTAGTAAAAACTGCTATCAAATGATGACAATAAGCGGCCCATGCTTAGCTTGCTTTATTTGGATCCACTCATTTTCAATCCTCAGCGAAGAAAGTAGATTCATTCGCTAAGGATTAGAAAACGAGGCGATCTAAACAAAGCAAACTATAAACTGCACTATAGTTACTTGTACTATTATTTCTTCTGTGCTATAGTGTAAACAGCGTTAGACAAAGGCAGGGCCTATGAAAAAGAAATATAACTATAGGCTGGAGAAGATGTTGACATATTCTCCTAAATGGACTGGGATCCAATGTGGATAATGTGATCTTCCAGAAAAGCGGCAGGGATGGATCTTGCTCTTTGCAGTTTTCCTTTTCATCTTTCAATCACACAGAGCTCTGTCTTTTTTGTGTACGCCATCTGTGGTTGTGACACTTTTCTGCTCTTTTCGGGCACGAAAAGATGAAAATATGACGCGTCCTCCAAAAACACGGCTGGTTGAGGTGGTATCATTTTCTTACAGCCTAATACCACTAACAAAGAGATTGCCACAGCAGGAAATAATCTTCTTCTAACTCTGTTTGGAGGAGGATTCACTAGCACTCTTTACACTCGTCTTTACGAAATCTTCGTACGATCAGCTTCCAAAGCTAAAGTTAATTTAGTCTTCCCCCAATTACATAGAGGATGCAGCTCAACATGCGTATCGAACATTCCACCAGGGGCCTTTAGCGGGAAGCCACACCGACAAACCGATCGAAGCGTGGATGAATAAATATGTATAGGAAATATTGTATATGGGTAACTTCATCTCCGAGAAACATCAAATCACTTACATTTTATTTTCGCTTACGATCGATCGACGTGTCAATCGGTATTTCATGTGGATTCCCGTTAGGGCCTCAGCAATTGGAGTTGGAACAGCATCTAGTAGGGACTGCTACTGCTATTTTTTTTTCTATTGCAAATAACATTTATTACTTTTACAGTGTGTTAGTTTAATGCATAAAAATAAAACAATTTCAAATATAAAAAGATTATTAGAAGTGTTCTCTATTGGCTGCAATACAGTCCTTTAAACGTAGAGGCCAGTTATCAATAGACTCACGTACTCTTTCCATAGGAAAATTCTTCACTGCCAATCGTATGAATTGTTTTAGGGACTCCAAATTATCATGGCGTTTAGAGCAAGCCGTAGGTACTCTCTAAAACTGACCATAAATCATAATCCAGCGAATTAAGATCGGGACGAACGGCCAGTTTTCAGCTCTGATGAAGTCCGAAACGTTCGCTTCCAACCAAGACTGCGTGGCAAGACCGAGCTTTATGACCCGGCGCCGAGTCTTGCTGGAAGGACTATATTTGGAAAGGACAATATTGAACATGGTGTTAAGGGGCTTAACTACCTTCTCAAGAATGGTATCTTGATACACTTGTCCAATGTTTTGATACCTTTTTCACAAAAATGTGGCTCAGTCACTCCTTCATAGATAGCGGATAATGCCCACGTTGTACTTTGTCGACTAATTGGGAAGCTTCCTTAAAGCTTTGAGCATAAATACGGTCATTTTGTTTGTTAAAATGTTGCTCAATTGTAAAAAAATTCTCATCAGTAAACAAAATTTTTCTATGATCTCCCTTTGCTGCTTCAGTAGTTGTTTCGATTTTACCACCCTATTCTTTTTTTAATTATCAGTTAGGAAATGACCAGTGCGTCTCTTATAGGCTGCAAGTGCTTAGTCATATTTTAAAATACGCGACATGAAATACACACCTTTATGTGCTATCTTCATCTCCCGAGATAAAATATTTTGCTTTCGGACAAGATTTCTTCGAATTCTTTCCCTTACTGCTTGACAGCTTTTTTCGTACGAACACTTCGTGGACACAAACAGAACAGTAGCCCTAGTGTGAGTTTTTTTAACATTTACTTTCGCGTTAACTATACTACTGCGTTAACATTTTGACCAATCACATGCTCGCATTTTTGGTTCTTAAAATTTCCGCTTGGAGCGCTGAACTATTTCCCATACAAATTTTAGTTAACTCAAACTCAAAGTAATAGTTAGAAAACTCACACTAGGGGTACATGTCTCATTGTACCTATTAACCTACCTGCTACATAAACATTTGACTAATACCTAGTGTATGGTGAGTTTTAAAAATTGCATTTGGCTCCATACCTACTATGTGTCACAGCGATTCGGTTCTCTTTATCACCCCACTCCATTTTAATATCGCAAAATATTGTAGGTACAATGTATTGGCGCCAAAATGAGAAAACACAATGAACAATCGTATAAAAATGACAGATTCCAAATTCAAATGTATTTTTTTTATTATTTTTAATTGTAACAGTAGGTATTTATGGCCAGACTATGTATATCTAAAATTTATTCACTTCGTAATCTTGAGGTTTCTCCCCACAAGGTCTCCCATTTGGTCGAATGCAGGAGCGCTTGGAGTGCCCTTTATAAATTAAATTCCATACCCATAATTGCATCAACATCTAAAACTATAGGACGAGAACATTACTGGATGATCTATGTACATGATGAACTTTTGCATATTTTTAGATGGGAGGAAGGCGTCTAAAACTTCGCTTAAACCGAACTTGTTGCCACCGCCTATACAGATGCCTAAACCGTCTGGAGACCTAATTCATGTTTTTGTTTCAGTCTGTGGTCACCGCTATTCAGGAAACTCAAAACATCGATTCCTTGTCGAGGTGGTTGACCCAAGATGCGGTTATGAAACGGGCGGTTGATTTTACGATAAAGCAGCGAGTATATTAAAATATACTAGTAAAATATACTAGTATATTAAAATATACTCGTAATGCTAATTCGTATCGGTCGTATAGTGGAAGCGATCAATGCTTTAAAACAAAAAATATTGATATTCCCATTCATGAGCTGCAAATCGTGCTCGTGGCGGCCATGGGCGTATCTAGGGCTATTTCCCAGTTTTCCAGGGGGGCCTGCATCCCGAATCCTTCCTCCCTCCCGGAAAATTAAATGAGCATCATTTAGTATATAGGGGCTGTTCTAAAATTCAAATATTATTACCCGTGCGATCTCTCGGGGAATCCCGTAAGGCACCCGTGATGATATGTGTATGTATGTAGGTTATAATAAGTATGTAGAATATAGTACTTCGCGGTTGTAGAACATGATTACCTTATTCAAATAATTTTTGGGTGTAGTTATTTAAGTGTCCTACGTATAATTTCGAATCGGTGACCCAACATCCTGTGGTGGACACGGACCACCCGGCCCCTCCCTCTTTATATGGTCATGGTGGCGGCTGTGGCTAAATAGGAGTCAGGCCACAGATGAGATAATAGTAAGTTAGGGCTTTGGTTGCAGGTTTTAACCGTGATCCAAAAAAGGTACATTACTTGACCGCAACACTACGCTTTATAGCTTTATTAATTCGTCTAGCTAGGGGCAACCTTGCACATCGCTGCCAGTGTAGAGAGATGGTCGACCAACTCAGGGTCATTTTTGCCCTCACATTTTTCATGTTGCTTATTTTTCAGAAAACCTCAAACGACGCAAATATTAAAATCTCACAGGAGAGTAGGTATAGGTAAGTAGGGGAGAGCAGGTAGGATTGATACATTGGTACATTTGTCGTCATGTAAAAGCAAAACTAATAGCTACTTCAAAATAATTTCAATGATGCTAAATTACCTACACATCTGGCTTTAATAATCGTACGAAAATACCCCACACGCGGGATAGCTTTGTATATAGTAATTGAAAAGGTTCTATTAAAATTAAAAAACATTTATGGCCGTATTCATAAAAAAACTTATTGAGCCCTTGAAGAACACTTTAGTTATACAATGTTTTGCCTCTTTTACGCATTTTAATTTTTGTTGCTAAAGAAAAGAGATAAAACCTTCTATAACTAAAGTGTTTTTCAAGGGCTCATTAAGTTTTTTACAAACAACTTGTTAAAATTAAAGTCATATAAACAACATTAAAATATAATCCCCATTTAAATTTCAAAATGTATACTTGTTAAAATTAAAGTCATATAAACAACATTAAAATATACTATAAGGGTAACGTTTTACAAACAACTTGTTAAAATTAAAGTCATATAAACAACATTAAAATATACTATAAGGGTAACATGCCTAATCAGAAATATTATTGCCCACACAGTAAGATTTTTTTTAAACCCATTCTTTCCTTAGAAGCAGATTTGGATACCTACCAGAAACACCCAAAGACGAAGAAAAAGTTGACTTACAACTGTTTCTTCATCTTTGATATTAGGGAATACGTTCCACCCCACTCTTAAATGTATAAAGGTACCCAAAAAAAAAAAAATTAATAAAAAATAAAAATAACGGCTGAGGTTATCTCAAAATTAAACGATACTTTTACTTTAAGGCGCTTATTCAAATACTATTATAAATTACTTTAATAATTTTAACAAAACTTATTACAAATTAAGAAATACTTACATATAAAATAAGGTAAGGTATTTGTGATCAGTAGGTAAGATGTCTTAGGTTAGCATTTAAACATATTTTATAAAGTTCTATTAAACCAGGGCCCTATTTAAAGGCGACAACTGTCAACAAGTGTCAAGAATAGTCGACAGTTAAATTTTGATGAAGTGTCAAAAATGTGGTCTATTAAATTAGCCCTAGTTTAGGTTCGATTATTTTTATATCAATCCCTGCAGTTTTGTTGAGGCACACGCGAAGTCAACAATCTATAATAAGACGTTACTTTGCCACTTAGTGGATAAGATAATCCGCTGACACGGTTCACCAAGAATTACTTTCATTTGCCGTTATTGATAGACATAATCAGTAACATTCGTGTTGCTTTTAGCGTCTTCAATATCCTGATTCGCGAAGCGCCGATAGCTAGCAGCTCGCATCGCAGGCGGATCGACCTTGCACCCTGAGTGTTTAACATTAAAGACCGAAATAATTATAACTAATAATGCACTATATATTGAAATCGGTCGCCCACAAGTGAAATGTGGACAGTCCGAGTGGGCAGCGAATAGCACGCGAACTCGCCTGGGTAATTACATTCATTCACACACATGTAGACCGGCACACGAGCGCGAATCGGTCATAGATATACGTCTAATTTTTTGCATTGCATTTTATCGGAGAAATTCACTTTGAACATTTTCTTGATCATTTTCAAGTTCAGTTACGTAAGTGCGCGTGCAGGAGAATTGGTGCGGAATGGCGGATGTGTGAGCTGCTGCAGCGCGCGGTTATAAAGTGGTTCCCATCCCGCCGACTGCCAGTCGCAACTAGACCATCCTGCTATACGTCCATTTTTAGTTTTAGTGTAGTGAGTGAAATTTAAAAAAATGTGTGTCGTTTTCCGGATTACATTAGCTTCATTGTTATGTGCAGCGCTGGCTTCCGCTCACGTTCACGGACCTCGAAGGTCCCGAAGGATGGATGTCGAGGACCAGGCTCAGAACGAAATCGAAACCGGCAGAGCAGACGAAAGTTCATGGTGGCCTTCGGCAGAGTTCGCCGTGTTACAGAAACTGTACGACGACTGCAGCGCGCAGAGGGAACTAACCACTTGTCTTAAGGGAAAAGCCCTCACCGCTCTGACTAGAGCCATCGAACAGGTGACGGAATAAAGTGTAGTGTTGAAAGTGTTAGTTTTGGTGATGAGTGTTATTAATATTTGTGTGTTGTACAGGAGAACGTGCAGCTCGCAGATGGACTGAACTTGGTAAAACAGGGCGATGCACCCTCGGCGGTCGTGGAACCACGATTCTTTTCTGGAATGACTACCGAAGAACGTCTCGACACCATGCTGCGTGCCAAGTTTGATCAGCTGATGAGTACTCACACGATTTCGATGGATCTCACCTCTGAGGGAAGAAGCAGAGGTAAACATCTCACGTCACTTGGTTTAATATATTTATTTCTAACTTCATATAGGTCGTATGTATAATCGTATTATTATTCTGTGCAGGCAAGAAAGTTATGCCCTACCTTCTTCTTGGGATTTTCACTACGGTCAGCATTGTGGGAGGAATCGCTCTCAAGACTTTAGCCGCCATCGCCGGCAAAGCTCTTATCGCCAGTAAAGTAGCGCTTACCATTGCCGGTATTATAGCTTTGAAGAAACTCTTTAGCCACGATGGTGCTGCCGGGGAAACCACTTTCCAAGTCCATGCTGATGGACACCATAGGTGAGGCGAAGTTAACATCGTTTGAAATACAACACAAAACCTACTAATATCGTATTGTTTATAAAATCTTTGAGATAACTGTAGATTTTGTGTTTTGGAGGTAGCATAATGATAACATTAACTATTTTAATTCTAGTCTTTAAATTCGAAGGCGGAATCTTTACGTGGTGAGGCCGTCCAAGGAAGCCGCTGTAGATCCGTACCGGTACTACGCGGAGCAGACGACTGCCAGCGCGTAGTCCTCACCTCGCCGCCCAGCTAGCCACCCAGCCCAGCCGTCCATCCGCCTTCGACTTGCCGACGACTTCTCGACGCGAATGGGCCGCTCGTGCCGCGACAAACAGTGACCTCAAACCAAAGTTCTGTCCATCTGGACATCTGACTTACAAAGCGACTGAATCTGAAATAGTGTTCTTGGTCTATGTCAGTAAATTATTAAACGTAATTTATTTATTTATGACTACAGTTTTATATTTAAATGTAAAAATGTAACGAAGTGATGTAAGGAATAAAAAGTAAGAATTGATAAGTAGTTTTATTTCAACCTTAATTTTCATTAACAATGCTTAATTGATATTTCCCTAATCGTGCTGAAAGAGTTCCTGGTGGAAAGTTAGTAAAAAAATATACTTACATATTAGGTATTTCCTACAACGGAAAATAATATATTGAATAATAATAAGCAACGCTATAATGAATAATAATTAAGTAAGCAGACGATACTGTGTCGGTCTGACGAACATCTATAGATCCGCAATCTTTACAGTCTTAACATATTTTTTGTAAATGGATATTCATCCATGAAAACATGTCTACTAGTAAGTTACGTATTTATTGATGTTCAGAGTACATATCTAAAAACATAGGTAGCTAAGATTTTGTCACAATATACGTCAATGTTGTCTAAGATTTTATCCTATTTTATATTATCATATACCAAACAAAGTTATGGGTAAATTATATTTAATAATCATGAAATGAAAAACTGCCCCATTTATGCTCTCTACTCTGAATCGATGCTAATATTGTCTGATAATGTATTAGCCCACTTTCTATAACCGCTCCAGTGGTCGAGACCGTGAAATAGCGCAAGATTTTCTGCTAATGTGGCTGCAGTATGAAAGTGGAAAGTTTTAATCAATTCGATGCACATGCAGTTAGAGAAGCTATGCGTGCAGTCTGTAATAATTGTCTATATGGCCTATTACTCATCGAGGTAAGTCAATTACCATGTTCTTAGTGTTTTTTAACGACTTGTACTAATTAGTTTCCTTTGGTAATAAGAACCAATGGCAACATACTCTATTTCACAGAAAGATCGATCATCCAAAAACATGGCAACTGTACCTACATAGTTTGCTTTTATTTGTATCGTACTCCATTGTTGTTTTGTTAATTATTTACTTAATTATAACCTAGCTTGGCTAAAGATTATTTTTTGCCTTTTTATGATAATAATACTTAATATGTATTTATTTTAAAGTTCATATGTATTTATTTTAAGTTAAGCATTAAGTTCATTTGACTACTTATAAATAAAATGTCGGCATGGATTGCACCCAATGTCAAATATTTAGCGAGTTCGCCATTTGTTCTGTATAGTATTAGTAGATTCAAAATATCATCGGTGATGACGAGGTGGGAACAAAACTCCTCATATAGTAAGTAAAATGTAATATTTTAATGATACTGTAGAAGTGTACTTTGGATTAACTTTAATTGTCAGTAAAGATCCTTCCCTTTTCTATAAAAAATGTAGCTTCAATTGTTTTTTCTAGGATATCGATACCGAGAGAAAGCCTTGTGTTTTGGTTCAATGTAATCAAATCAAGGCAAATTTATTTATAAACATAGGTTTAGGTTATTAAAGACGACAGTTCTCTTAATAGTTCTCTATGCCCTACCCATAGGCGTATAAATATTTTAATGGTTTTTCAACATATAATAGGTACAATAACAGACACTCAATGCAAACAATATTATTTTACGATACAAACAATTTGAAATAAGTCTAAGTTTACGTGGCACATGGTATTGATTTATGTGTTATCATGGTATTGATTTTGCATAAGAGCAGGCTACGTGGCTTTGTAGCTGCATGTAAACAGTAGCTCGTAGACTGTCAGTAAACAGTATAGCTATGAGTTGTAAGCCTAGATTAACGGTCATATGATTTCTCATAGGTCTTTAAAAAATATGTTTTTCTTTATGTTCTATATAGAACCCTGAAAGTAGTTTTCGACAAACCGCGGCATGATAGTTTTCGCACAGCCGCCGTAAGCAGCTAAAATAATACAAAAATACGCATTTCACTCAGGAAAAGGGTGCAAATGAAATATGTATTATTATTGTTATTTTTCTAAAATTATAAACTTTCTAATAAGTACTTAAAGTTTTATATTATATGTAAAGTTTAAATTCATTTTAATCCTATAAAAATACATATGGTGGTTTTTCTCTTGTGGTGATAGGCAGCGGACAGAAAAGTTAAGAACATACCTTTATAGGTTGACTATATTTCTAGATAGATTCCTAGGTAGAGAGTACATATTTATACAATCTTATCACAATTGATAAAATTACAGTTACTCTTTGTGTTCTATAGGTACAGACAAAAGCGTCCTGGCTTTCTGTAAAGAAAAATATATTTCTCTAGAAATAAGTTATCATGTTGTTTTCATACATGTACAAGGCAATGGAACTACGGCGTACATTTATTTTTTTAAGTCATTTTTCTCTTGTTTATAGTTGAATTTCAATTTTATTGTAGCACAGCATTTGTCTTTATCTACCTGATGGTAAGCCGACCTTCAAATTCTTATGTCTCTCATCACATTGATGTTTAACACCATTGGTCCCTCCAGGGGCGAATTTAAGTTCAGTCTCGCCCAAATGATGCGATTTCGAAATGGGTGGCGACAAATTGCATTACGAGTGTATTTTAATATATTCGCTGCCTTATGGTCAATTCAACCCATTTCGTAACTGCACCCTGAAGGACACTACCACCTCGACAAGAAATCGATGCAGTAATCTCCTGAAAATCAGTAAACCCACAGACTAAAACCGTCGATTTTATAAATGTAAAATTGGCAATGGCCCAGTCTTTTTTTTTTATATGTAGGACAATTTGCTCTGGTCACAAACTAAGCTCTAGGCTTGTACTATGTGTACCAGAAACAATCATATAATACATATTATATTTTATAAACTAATGCCATGGGTTGGGAATCGAACCCACGATCTCCGGATACAACACCAAAGGCGCTACCACTAGTTTACGGAGGCGGTCTAGTTAGAGTTGGCCCATACGTAAATATGCTACTGGGCCTCCCAATATAATGCGGTTACGAATTAAGAGGCGACAAACACGAATATGCATTAGGTAGTCCCTCCTGATTTATCGTCAAATTAACTACCTACTCGTATTTCGTAACCTCACCTTGAAAGGAGACTACCACTTCGACAAGAAAGCGATGGCCCCTGAAAACTGGTAAACCGACGGACTGAAACATTACTTGATCATTTGACGTTTATTGAGACATATTTACTGACGTTTGCTCATTGTAGCAACGTAACATATTTGTATAGGTATACGTGAGCAACAACCAATAGGATCGCTTTATTCAATCTTGTTACCAAAAATTAAAGCGGCTATACAAATACGTTACGTTGCTACAATGCGCAAACCCATGGTAGAGCCTCAGATATAATTTTATAAAAGTATGTATGTTTATTATGTTGTCTATAGGTAAACTTGCCGCCCACCGTACTGGTAGCATACGTCGTTGATTGCTCCACTCGTCGGGGTCCTCATACAGACTTTGACACAAAGCTAACTTTGCATAACGACGTAGCTTGTTCTCATCACGTCTTAGTTAATGAATTTTGCTCGCAGTGTTTGCGGCTTTGTTATACCTATATTACATACTAGCTGTACCCCGCAGTTTCACTACGCCCCGTCGCGTCGCCCGTATCGCAATCCTTTATTTTTAAGTCCCCAACTAAAACATTAAGTTTGATATATGTGTATACATATCAAATGAACCCTTATAGTGAAACTCCGGTGTCTGTAAATCTGTCTGTCCACATCAAAAAAAATACTACTGGTTTTATTTATGTTTGTAGATCTTGTTGACCCTATCTAATAGTTTCTTATTTCTCAGAAGTTATTGAACCGATTTCATTGAGAAAAAAAGGTGTGTAGGTATTCACTCAAACATTAAAACTAAATTAATATAAGTGGTACTAAAACGTTTCAGAAAAAAAAACCAACGAAAACCCTTCGCAAGCGAGTTTTTGCACTTGTAGTTTTTTTTAACTCATGATATCTTTTGAATGGAATCTCCGATTTGAATAATTTAAAAAGTGATTTATAGGTAGGTACTGAAACCACCTCGAATACAAAGTGATTTATTTGGATAAGGATTAATACCAAGGTACTAATAGCTAGTCCAGTATCATTAGACCAACTTGTGAAACTGTTTATAACTGTAATAGATGGGTTAATGAGTCTATCCAAATATCGCGACGAGCTAGCCACTTGTTTGGTGCAAATTCATACCATCAGCTACGATGATGAATAATGAATAAATCACTATGTCGACTAAATGATGCAGTTATAAAATGGATGTATTTGCATAACGAGTTATATTTTAATATCCTCGCTGCTTTATCGTCAAATCAATCGCCCGTTTCGCAACCGTACTATGAAAGGAGACCCTCTCGAAAAGAAATCGATGCAGTTGTCTTTCTTTTCTTTTGCGACATATGTTTCTATGGGAAATATTTTTCAATTTGATCAGAAGATCTCATATTATACCAAAGTATAACCTTCCAAAGTCACCCTGTTTCTTATATGACAATGAATGACAATTTTATTTGTTCATTGGTTAGGACCTAGTTTCTTAGAGAAATTTTGAAATTTACAGTCAGGCTTTAAGCTTATTCAACCTGCAAAGAGCTTGAAGTATGAAATTATAAGAACATTTTATGTGAACGTGATGCCCAAACACCGATAAATTAATATTTGTGTGCTCTAGAGTTTTTAGTACAATTGTTTAAATAATCGCAAAAATAATAATAGGTTTATATTTAAGAATCCAGTTTTAGAATATGGTCACGTTAACTTAATTTATTTCATGCAGCGAACGTTCTCGGAACTCTAGAGTCGGCAATTGACTCCCTATAAGTATTTTACCTATCTTTAATTTTTACTTTATTTATTAATTGAGTATTTATTATATTGTTTATATTATGAAAATAAAAAAAATAAAGTATCTGATTACATGCAAGATTCTTTTTTTTTTAATTAATGGAGCACGGCATGTGACTTTGTATATACCTGATGCTAGGTAAGCAGTCATAATAAGTCCATGAATGAGGTCGATAAATACATAATTGTTTAACAATATTGATCGCTCCCACTTTGCCGGCTAAAGTATGTGGTTACGTAATAGGCGATGACATGGACGTATTTGCATTATTATTACAATATATTTATATTTAGCTACTTAATTATGGTTCAAATAATTAATTATACGATTGATTGACAGTCCGAACAGTCCAGCCATTACCAATGATAAATGAGTAAACATGAAGCAGACAGCTCGGCCTAATTTCAGGTGTTGCAGATATCAGCCGCCAGGGGACTGTCGCCCAAAGCACCCTGACAGACTCGGAATATTACCTCCATGTGACGGCCAGACGATGGAAACCTACTAAATATTGTACCTTAGAACTAAACATAGAGATCTCACAAACTATAATTATTGGAATTGGATTTAAAAGCTGGCCTTGGTACCTACTGAGTATGGGTGACGAACTATATTAGTTATTTTAATTATATACCTAATACGTTATATTTATTTTGTAAACTATACCACCCTGTGTTCACTATACCAACTTGTAAAACTGTTTATAGATGGGCTATTGAGTCTATTCAAAACATCGCGAGCTAGCCACTTGTTCGGTGTAGACTGTAGACCCCTTCGCTGGGTACCCTGGGGCCGTCTAGGCATATCATCTCGGGCGCCGTAAGGCACCCGTGATGATATGTATGTATGTATGCTATTTTGTAAAATAATCTGCCATGGGGTGTGCTTTTTCTTCATAAGGATGAGAGCAGTGAGTATGCTACTAGAAGCTAAGTCAATAATATCCATGCTCCTCTGCTAGTACCTATGTGTGGACCACCAAATCCTTTTACATGCTGGTACTTTTTCTCCAGGGTATCTCCGGGGGGATTGGTCTTATCTATACCAAAATTATAAAGAGAAATTTGTATTTTTGTTTGTAACGAATAGACTCAAAAACTACTGGACCGATTTAAAAAATCTTTCACTAATAGAATACTATAGCACAGGCTATGTTTTATTTTCAAAAATATTAGATATTTGTACTAAAACTTCGAATATGTAACCCAAGGTGTAAAAAATACCTATAATTTGTTTAAATCTCTTGCGTTGCGAAAATGATAGAACAAACTACAGATTTAGAGAACACATTGGTATCTATAAAAAAGTTTACGGCACCATATGTCCAACTATTGTAGTTATGTGACTATAACAACTTCTTTATAATAATAATATGTAGGACAAATTTAACATATTGCTCTGGTCACAAACTAAGCTCTAGGCTTGTACTATGTATACCAGAAGCAACAATATAATACATATTATATTTTATAAACACCCAGACCATTACAAATAATATAAATAAATAAATACCATCACGGGTGCCAATTTGGCTCCCGAGAACCGTTTAAACGGCCTCAGGGTCCCAGCGGAGGGATTAACCCATCCTCATTTCGCCGATGGTATTCGTAACAAACTGTACAAAAAAAACGTACTTACTATATCTTTTTCCCTGGTTGGAAATCGAACCCACGACCTCCGGGTAGAACGCTAAATGCGCAACCACTAGTCTACGCAGGCGGTTAATACTAAGTAAAAATTTATGGTAGAACTTTGAACTTGATTGTGTAAATTATATGACAAAATCAATTATAATGAATAATATAAATTGTTAAGGACGGGTTTGTTTTTTTTAAATATTTATCTAATAGCACATAGTGGTCTTAATTTTTTATTGATATTTCCTATTAAATACTTCAATATGTAGCAAATTAGGATCTAGTAATTTGCCCAGCAGTTTGTAAAACTCATTATACATACTTTGTAAGTTGTAGAAATTAGTAGCAATAAAACCAACGTGAATAAAACTGACAGCCTCCGTAGACTAGTGGTTGCGTCTTTGGCGTTGTATCCGGAGGTCGTGGGTTCGATTCCCACCCATGGCAATAAAATATTAGTACGTTTTTCTTCTGGGTTCATTCTGCCTTATTTTCACATGAGACAGAGCACTATGTCAATCTGTGTACTGTAGATTTATTTATATATATACATGCAGGTTGAATCTAAATTAAAAGGTTGTACTTTGGACTAATATGAGGTTCTACTGATCAAATAAAAAAAAATAGAACATTTTTTTCCATGGAACCATGTGTCGCAAATAAAAATATTTTTGGCTTCTCCATACAAATTGGTATACTAGTTTGTATAGATAATTTTTTATTTCATTTGCGACACATGGTTCCATGGGAATAGTTGTTCGATTGGATCAGTAGAACCTTATAGTATCTTAAAGTCACTATGTATATACCCAAATTTTAGGTAATTATGCGAGTTTAGTAGAAAACATAGAGTCCATCAAGCAACATGGCAGTTCTAGAGCATAAATGAAGCGAACAGGGTTGCCACCACACCGCACCGCTTAATCAGCGCCGGACCACCCGCCCTATATTTGCCTATGCAAAGAGACTCAGGCCGCATTAGCTATGCCATATAGCCAGCAGAGCGTGCGGCGTTCGTGCAAACACATATCTGCATTATACACACGTCCCGATGTTCGGTCAAACGCACGTTGCGGTAGGCCTTTATCGTGGAGCAGCTAATCAACGAGCTGTAGAGCCGCGCAGCGCAACGCATCCGCTACAGCTTCTAACGATACTTCCGCACATACTGATTAGTTCCACGCTCAGCGATCCATTTAGGCACAATTTTAGTCTAAAGAGAATATTTAAGTTCTATTGTTTACCTACGTAATAGCATTGGTTTTGGTAATGACATTTTTAATTAGACAAATTAATTTTAATGTCCGAAGATTTATTAATTACCATAAATTCATAAAAACATGTTCAACCTTTGTTTTGCACAAACAATGTTTGTCTTCTTTAAAGAAAATGTCAAACTTGTGTACTTACATAAATTATTAAAGTAATTTTGAGTTAAGAACTTTTTAAAGTACGAGTACTTATATCTTTTTTTATATAACTAGAGCACGGCATGTGACTCTACACCCACCTGGTGGTAAGCTATATCACTATTAAAAAGAAGCAACGAAAAAGTACGTAGGTATTACAACGTATTATTTATTACATTTATGCCTTTCGGTAGTTTCTTGGATACCTATAGGTACTTTAAACGAAATTTAAAAAAGTAACATGGTTATTATTATCTTTTTCAGTTTTCAGCCGATTAAAAGTGAGCAGAAATTAATTGGCCAAACCTAGTCCAGGCAGGACAGTACGCCAATACTATCATTTACCACAAATAAACGTCTAAATACTATGGGAGTTAGAGACATTATAAATTAAGTTTGGGCCACAGATTATTAGAGGTTTGGGCGCAGACTGGGCGCCCCTGGTAACTAGCAGCCCTAGGCCCGGGCCTAATCCACCACTGAAGATAAGATAAGCCAATACCACACTCTGGACACTAGACTCAAAATGTATGAAGCGTTAAACTAATTACCTAGACTCGGACATCAGCCGAGTTACGTTTTCAGACAGTAAATAAATTAGGTTTACACTGACATCGTGCGCGGTTCTAAAATGTATCTCGGAGTGTCAGGCGTGTTATGAGGTTTAATATCAGAGAGAGGTGAGGAGGGTCCATTCTATACCGTAGGGTTTATTATGTTGCTCTGTTAGTACAGTACTGATGGACAGTACCTAAGGTGCTTTAGTAAAAAGAAAATGTATCAGTATTGGGCACAATTATTGTACTGGAAGTAGAACAGATTGTAATAAACTTAGGTGGGAGGAAGGCCGTCAAGTGATGTTTCGGTTTTAGTTTGTGGGTTTACCGGTTTTCCGGAGACTACTGCATCCATTTTCTTGTCTAGGGGGTAGTCTCCTTTATGGTACGGTTACGAAAAGGGCGATTGGTTTGACGAGAAAAGCAGCACGGATATTAAAATAGACTCAAAATGCAAATACGTCCATGTCGCGCCCATTTCGTAACCGCATCATTTAGCCAGCATAGTGGGAAGCGATCAATATAGTTAAACAACAATGTATTGATCGACCCCATTCATGGACTTTGTGGATCTGCTTAAGCATCAGGTTATCTACCTGATGCCTAAGCAGATCCACAAAGTCACATGACGTGCTTCATAAAAAAAGGGTTGTTATATAATTTTTATTATTAGGTATTATTTTATAAAGCTAGCAAAAGATGATAACGATCGCTGAAGTAGAATTTTTCCTTTTTATAAAACAAACATACGATATGAGGCAGGAGGGCGTCACTGGTGGAGAGAAGTTAGTTTACGGGCGAATGGTCAAAGTATCCGACATAAACCTATTTTGTTCTCTTCTTATATTGGATGTGCGCCCCCTTCTTCGGCCCCCCACCGTCCGGTGTCCTTCCACGTAGGGTTGGCACTTGAATTTTTTTTTTATAAATATATTTGTTAAGTAAGTAGTTAAGATGTTAATTGGTAGAGCATTTATTAATATTAAATGCAGAGTACCTATGAGTATATATTAAACTATGTTAATTAAAATAAAATACATAATACATTTACATTAATCTTAAATATATTTATGATTTTTTTGCTTTCGCGGTGGAGACACTTGATCCATGGAGTTCTGACGCTAAGGCTTTTTACAAAACCTTGGCTCCGCCCCTAATCGACGCTACTGGTGACCATACGTTTTTACCAACAATTCTCATCGGTTTTTATAGTATCAGGTGTAATTACAGTTGATGCTACAAATTCATAATATTATGTAGCTAAGACACTGTAAAGTTTGTGAATTTTTCGCTGCTATGCCGGCCTCAAGGCTTAGGGAAAAAGGTAACAACGGATGGCGTCGTAATCAGTCAAAAAAGTATGGAATTCAGTCGGAACTTTAGGTGTGAGTATGCTGTTAAGTTTCATATTATCGATGTGATTCGTAGCCAGGGCCGGATCTAGGATTTATGTTAATTAAATTTTTGGGTTTCGGGTCTATTGTTAAGATTTTGTCAGAACTATTGCTTATATTCAAATCGTAAGGTTTTGTTAATAAAATAAATACTTTCATTTACAGCAGGCTCAGCTCTTCTTTTATAGCCTTATAAAACTTGGGGTTTTTGGGAAATTTTGTTACCTAAAAAGTTTTTATAGTTTTCAGTGGATCACAATAAGTTTTTGAACAGCATAAAAGCTTGACATAGAAGTAAAGTAAACTTAGGCAAGGTAAAAAAAGCAATAGGTACCTAAGTATAAAAAACTTCATCACATTAAATTGATGATTACAGAAACAGATACAGTCATCACATAAGGTTGAAGAAGAAGGAAGTTATTCCAAATAGCTATTTTCGTTTAAAAAAATATTTTTAAATTAACTATGTGTTAATAATACGTGGTGGCCGAGTTGGTTAGACCTTGGACTTAAAAATCCTCATTTCACTTAGGTCCCTGGTTCGAATCCCGGTGTGTACCAATGAGTTTTTATTTTAAAAGTTTATGTACATTTGTTTGACAACACCACTATTGTGCCTCGGAGAGCACGTTAAGCTGTCGGTCCCGGTTTCACTATACCAACTTGTGAAACTGTTTATAGATGGGTTATTGAGTCTATTCAAAACATCGCAACGAGCTAGCCACTTGTTCGGTGTAGACTTATAATGTGGGGATCTGCGGCAGATATTGACACAATATTTATTCTACAGAAGAGGGCCATTCGGGCAATATATAACATAAAAGCTCGTGACTCTCTTCGAGAAATCTTTCCTATGATTGATGTATTGACACTACCATCTCAATATATTTATGAGAATTTATTATACGTAAGGAAAAACTTAAATATGTTTAGTAAAAATAGCGATAGACATAATTTAAACTTAAGAAACATAGATAAAATCGATATACCAAAGTTTAGACTGCAAAAAACGAATAAATGTTTCATCATTAACAGTATAAGGTTATTTAATAAATTACCTAAAAGCATTATAGAACTGAGTGAAATAAAGTTTAAGAATTGTATAAAACACATTTTAATCAATAAGGCTTACTATAGCGTAAAAGACTATTTTAACGATAAAGAGGTCTGGAACCGTCCTGATATGCAATTGAGGTCTCGCAACTAGTGAACAAATATTACTTATTTATTAGAATTATATTTGTAGAATAAACATTAGCTTAGTAGTGTCCGATATTGTAATATTTAATATTACATAATTTATTTTTATTACATTATGTAAATTTTGTCTTTGGATAAGGTAATCACTGATGATTACCTGCTTATTTATACTTAATTTATACTACAGTACTGTGTAGTTCTGTACATTGGTACAGTAACAAATAATCTGCCATAGGGTGTTTTGCGCATGCTGATCGGTGGGGTGCATTTTGAGTATGCTACTATATACATGGTGACTTTGAAAGGATGTACTTTGGGCTAATATGAGGTTCTACTGATCAATACGAACAACTTTTCCCATGGAACCATGTGCCGCAAATGAAAAAAAAAATTGCCTTCTCCATACAAACTAGTAATGTTAAAATGACCAAATTGTATGGGGAAGCCAAATTTTTTTTTCATTTGCGACACATGGTTCCATGGGAGAAGTTGTTTGATTTGATCAGCAGAACCTCATATTAGCCCAAAGTACATCCTTTCAAATTCACCCTGTATATATATGCTATATAGCATAAGCAAATCAATGGCTGTACTCCTCTTTTAGTTTGTGTGAAGCACTAGAGTTTTTTACTTGCTGGTTTCTTTTTCTCCGGGGTGTCACTGAGGGGATCGACTTTACAGTTAGTATACCCGCCCTTAAAAATACCGATCCTTATACGTTTACTTATATGTGATTGGTTACTAACCTTTTATTTAGAATAAATATTTAAGGCGTGGATATGGTCGGTGAAGTTGGTCGCCTTGGTGGTTCCCTTGTATGGCAGATAATGATTGACAGGTCAATGGAATCAGCTAACCACCTAGTCTTACACTAGTTGGTTATGTAGTGTGTGTTCGGTTTGGTAGTAATTTTCATATTAAGATTTCTAAATTTAAGTTCTAAATCTGATATCGAGGTATAATAAATATTTGTCGTCTTTTAATAATGAATAGCTGCCTAACCAAACGCACTCTAAGACCTCATTGTTATTTATTTTTTTTTTTTTTTGACTATTCATAAGTATCTGTAAAGATTTACATGAAATAAATGATTTGATTGATTGATTGACTCATACCATCGGCTACGACGAGGTGGGATTAAAACCCCTCCGCTGGGTACCCTGGGGCCATCTAGGCGGTCTTGGGCGCCGTAAGGCACCCGTGATGATACATATAAATATATATTTGTTAATACAAATATAAGGTTACCTTTATTATCTAGTAGAGAGCAATTTTAGTTTTTGATTTAGAAATTAGTTTATACAAAACACAAACTAAATAAAAAATATTGATTGTTGGGAAAGGTAATTCATACATAGCAGGTTTTTAATGTACAAACTGAAACCCATGTTACAAGACCCCGAACATATAAATAAAAACTAATGACTGAATGACTAATGTAAGCAGGTAAAATAAGCAAGTGGCAACCCTGTTCGCGCAGGGAGGTCGGGAGGAAGTTTTGCCGGGAATTATGTCGGTACGTGCCAAAGCCATTATTGCCGCGAGAAAAGTTCATCAATTTCATTTCTAGCTTCGCACACGTCCGCGAACCGTTCCGCTTTACCTACCTATATCATTACTTAGAATTCAATAAACGAGTGTATTAAAGTTACATATAGCTAGGTACCTAGATGTTTCTTTGCTTTTGATATATAAAGACATTATTTACTTGTATGATTTTTTAAATATAAATCTAAGTTTAAGCTAACAAAAAGTCTACTAGGTACTAGATACCCTACCATTGCTTTTTGTAGTTATTTGTTATTCTTCTATTATTTATTTGTTTATTTATTGGGTTTTCGTAGCTAGTTAACAAATATTATAATTAAGAGAAATATGAGTCTATTTAGTAATATACTATAAATGTAAGTTATTGTAATAAGCGAATCTTTCTTTCTTAATAAAATAAATACTTTTAATTTGCTAATAATAATAATATGTCGGACAAATTACACATATTGCTCTGGTCACAAACTAAGCTCTAGGCTTGTACTATGTATACCAGAAGCAACGATATAATACATATTATATTTTATAAACACCCAGACCATGACAAACTGTACAGAAAAATCATACATTTTTTTTTTGCCATGGGTGGGAATCGAACCCACGACCTCCGGATATAACGCCAAAGGCGCAACCACTAGTCTACGGAGGCTGTGAATAGTTTGTTTAGTTGGTAGATGTTATTGTTAGGTAGTACTCGATTAAGCGAGAGTAGGTGCAGATCTATAAAATTCCTGAATGTATCGATTGATAATATTTTAGGTGATTGTCGTCTCGCATTGCTCTCGCACGTATAATAATAATAAATAAATAAATACCATCACGGGTGTCTTTTTGGCTCACGAGAACCGTTTAAACGTCCTCAGGGTACCCAGCGGAGGGATTAACCCGTCCTCATTTCACCGATGGTATTCGGAGGCAACACCTGACAAATGGCAAAATTGTTGCGGTGTTTATGATGGTATAGCCTCGTTGTATAAAGCGGTCACCCATCTCAGTAACCTAACGGCCTTGTTGACATCTGCTTAACCTTGTTATCAGTTGCGCAGTGACTTAACCACTAGCCTGGGGCCGTTTTTAAATATAGGCGTATAAAAAAATGATAACAAAGTATAGCTGGTAACCTAGCTAAAGAACATATCTATAATAAAAAAATAGAAACATGAAAATAGGATAAGTTCTTCTTGGGTTATAAGCAAACAGAAGGACAGACAAATAGAGAGACGTTGCGCAATGAAAGAAATAAAACTTTCTCCAAGATTTTTTAAATTATTTTATTGTCCATTATTCTATCCTTGATGTCCTGATCCACGTTTTTTTTTACATTTTTAGTATGTGACTCTATTATATATTTAAAAAAAAATTGTCAAGCGAAGGTTTACTAGTAGAAAACAAGCTCGCAAATGTACAATGATGTGCATGAAAGAATTTTAAATAAATAATTAAAACAATATTCATACTATCAAAAAGATAAATAATGGATTAAAAGAGTTGTATATTAACAATTTTAGTACCGAATAAATTGCCTTGCACAGTACAACAGTGAAAGTAAAAATACGAGTACGATTGTAAATCGCGATGCATTTATTACGTTGGAAATTTTCAATCGAAATCGAATGCATCTAAATTATTGCTATAATATTATTATAATTCGATGCGTGTGACTGTGCATTGCTTACTTTCATTTTGTTGTACATTATATTACATTTTCCTGTGAAATATAATAGGAAATAGCACTTACGTAAATTGGTTACACGCACAAATAGAATAAACTAATGCTTTTCTATTTTATTAAAGTCATGTAAATCTTCAGACATATATGAAAAATAAGTGCGATTGGTTGGGCTGTTTTATCAATTTTGAAAAGTTTTTTTTTATATTATTTATTTTATTTATGAAACTTAAATAACCTGTTAACTGTACCTATGAATTAGATATGGTGGTATCGGTATACACAAAATTAACAGTATTGCACACCTAATGATATTTAGTATTAGAATATCCTGTACACTCCGGGTTTTTTTTGTCGTCTATATCTCATATCCAAAATTTGAACATCGCATTTTTGGATGAAAGCGATATATGTATATGTCAGTCAAAAACAATGAAAGCCTTACTGCATGGTCACTTGCTGCATGGCTTGCCTGAATGGATATGTCCCGATGGAACGTCACAAATAAAAACATTAGGACATTCCCATCGTTCAAGTCACCCATGCCAATTTGTTGCAAAATTATATAGCCCGCCTTAACCGTATCAACCAGAGAATCTAAACAATGACTTCAAGCAAAACCAAACCCAAATTTAGAAACTTTATTGGAAAATCAAAAATTTCAAATCGCCGTGGCACTGAGATTTGGAGTCGCATTTTGTGACACACAAACCTCACAGTTAGATATCCGTGCGAAGGTGACCTCGATGTATTTGGACATCACAGGTTTTAATGTTCCAGGAGCACAGGGCGTTTTATGCGTTACAGCCTCATCAATTATTTGAGTCTGTCAGAGATGTCAGAGATTTCTTGCCGCTATATAAGTATATTCCTTCAATCATAGAACCACAAGCTCTTTTTCGCGATGAGGGCATGAGACCCGACGGATTAAGTTTAGTGCCCTGGAAGATGGCTCGTTATTTATTCTGGGATACCACTTGCATAGATACTTTAGCAACTTCGCATCTTCTAAGGACCATGAATGGGGCTGGCAAAGCAGCCGAAGAAGCAGAAGATCTCAAACGACGTAAATATAGTAAAATAGCAAACAATTATATATTTGTGAGGTTTGGGGTAGAGACAATGGGCTCATGGGGCTTAAATACATAAAAAATAAAATAATAAAATCATTCCTTATTGATGTCACCGGTGACCAGAGGGCTGGCTCTTATGTCTTTCACTTGATTATACAAGGAGGTAATATAGCCAGCGTTCTGGGCATGGGAGCGTGAGGATTTATGGTTTTTTAGGTAATTTATTAATATTAGAAAAGATTTGATTTTTTGTTTGTCATAGATTATTTTATAAAGGTTTTAAAATAGAAAAAAATAAAAAAAAAATAATAATGTGTATATTTCCATTAATTCCTCTGGAGCCGCGTAGGTGCCGAGAACTGCAGCCGCATTGCCTCTTTGAATTTCTAGCCCTATGCGTTGGAAAAAGTAGGCTCTAGCACGTCGGTCACCTGATTTCTCTATTAATAATTTTCCCAACAGATTAGAAAATGCTAGAGCATCAGGTGACCAAGGGCCTAAAGTTTCCACTGCAAAGGCCAGAAATTCAAAGTGGTCTGCGAGCTGGGAATATTTATCGTGTTTTAAATTTTGTGCTTTAAGAGCTGCGGTCTCAGAGGAAACAGAGGTGAGCTGTAGATTAGATGGAGCTAATGTGTCCGTTCAGGTGGCGTCAGGTAATTTATTTTTATTATACATTTAATTTGTGTAATATTTTAGTGTGTTTTATTTATTAATTGCATATACTTATATTGAAATTAAAATTTTCTTCATAAATGTCTGTAAAGTCATTTTAATATAAGAATATCCTTATATCTAAAGAATTTATATAAAATAATGGGTAACATAAATATATAAATACTAACTAAATAGGAAAAAAATACAATACTCCATTATCTAGTGTTCAAACTAGGACTTCTAATTTCACTTTAATACAAGTAATTTAAGAATGCCTATGTAGAACGTGTATGTAAAAATAAATAGGGTAGATTAAAAATTTTATGAAAGGTGACTTGTAGATATCCGGATGGCTTAGCTGTTGAGTACCTTGCCGCGAAACCAAGAGCCTTGGGTTCGAGGTGGTCACTAGGTATATTCATTACAATAATTTCAATATAATTTTATTATTTCGGCGAAATTTGTAATAAATATTACAGAAATTATTATCAAGATTTCTAATCGATGAATACCTACTTTCTTAATAAGTATATATTTGGATAATAAAGTGTTTCTAGAATAATAAGTGTTTGCAAACTTATTGATAATAAATAAACAACTTACAGAATCTAATATGAACTTTATATTTATACTAGGAAGGTTAAAAATAGTACGTATCTTGCTTATTGATTAATGGGCATGCTCTGTAACCACCGTACGTGACCGTGGTCTTGCGCTGATCTGCCCCAATGATCTAGTTGTCTGTGCTCACGCATGTAGAAAATAACATATATTATACAGTTTGTTCCGGCCCTGCGCAAATTCTTCCGGTATTATAAACACTTCTAGAGCACTGTTTATTAAACAAAATTTAATATAATTTAGTTTTTACATATTAAACAGTATGCAAAATAATAAAATAGAATTGGGCAGGACGTTAAGAGATAACTTAACGATAAGTGGTCTAGGTTAATAACGAAATGGTAAATGAAGATCATTTCATATAAAAAGCAGAGAAAGACAGACAAAACATTACGAAGAAGATATCAAGAAAGTAGCAGAACCAGAATGGATTAGAATAGTCAGAGATAATACAGAAAAAAGTGGAAATCTTAAGATACTATTTAACATCAATTGTATGTAAAAATTTACCTTTGTTCACAAATAAATATCATTTCATTTCATAAAAGAAGCAGAGGAAGACAGACAAAAAGTTGGGAAGTAGATACCAAGAAAGTAGCTGGACCAGAATTGATGCGAATAGCCAGAGATAATACAAGAAGAAGTAGAAATCTTCAGATATTTAATCTAAATATATATGTAAAAAACTAATGGCAATGTGTAGGACATATGTTAAGAGATAACAAAGAAAAGTGGACAAGGTTAATAACGGTATGGTACCCAAAAGACAGTAAAAATGTATTACCTTTGTTCACAAATAAAGATCAATTAATAAAAGAAGCAGAGGAAGATAGACAAAACGTTGGGAAGAAAATATGAAGAAAGTAGTTGGACCAGAATTGATGCGAATAGACAAAGATAATACAGGAAGAAGTAGAAATTTTCAGATATTTAATATAAATATATATGTAAAAAAACTAATGCCAAGGTATAGGGCATTTGTTAAGAGATAACAAAGAAAAGTGGACTAGGTTAATAACGGAATGGTCCCAACAGACAGTAAAAATGTATTACCTTTGTTTACTAATAAAGATCAATTAATAAAAGAAGCAGAGGAAGATAGACAACTCTCCAATTTTCTACAAGTAAATGATTTATTGAACTCTTTCCAATCTGGTTTCCGTCGCGGTCATAGCACTACTACAGCGTCGTTAAAGGTAACTGAAGACATCCGAAAATACATGGAAAGCACAACACTACCAATTCTTGTATTAATAGATTTTACTAATGCCTTTAACACTGTTGATCTTGATCTGCTTATCGTTACATTGACTCATCTTGGTGTATCATCGGAGGCTTTGCCTTGGTTTAATCAGTACCTACATGGTCGTCAACAGCAGATTCGGATAGGTGATTCGTTCTCTGATTGGTGCCAGTTACATACGGGTGTCCCACAAGGTGGAATTCTTTCCCCTTTACTTTTTTAATTATTTATTAATGGAGTCACTTCTTCTCTCTCTATTTCCACTACCATCTTTACGCTGACGACTTGCAGCTTTATGTGCAAAGCGATTCTACTATAATTAATAGTGCTATATCGTGGTTAAATGAGGATTTGGTGAATATTAACTCGTCGAAGAGATACGGCGTCGTTGTTAACCCGAGCAAGTGCAGTCGATAATTATTGGAAGCTCACGTTTATTATTTAAGCACACTTTAAAAAATTACATTAGCTAATTAATCAATATATATTAATTAATTAATTATTAAGTACATCTAAAAAAAGTTAAAAGATGTGGTGTGATCCGGGCGTGTGCGTGTGATGTTGTATGTGTGTCTGGTCTGTGCGTATGTAAGTGTGGTCTAGGCGTGTGGGTGAGTGTGTATGTGTTTTTCTGAGCGCATGTTTTTTGTGTGAGATTGAGAAATGTTTATGTCGTAAATAGTGAGATCTTATATTTAATAGGAATAACAGAATTTGCTACTTTAATGTACTGACTAGGTTAACAACGGAATAGCTTCCAAGAGACAGTAAAAATGTATTACCTTTGTTAACAAATAAAGATCATTAAATAAAAGAAACAGAGGAAGATAGACAAAACGTTGAGAAGAAGATATCAAGAAAGTCTGCGGACCAGAATGGATGCGAACAGCCAGAGATAGGATGAAGTAGAAATCTTTAGAGGATTAGCTGTTTTAAAATAGGATGAACTGGGCCCCGATTTCTTATTTTTTAAAACTATACAATAATTGATTTTAGGTACACTGTTAAACCGCATACAATTATGTAGTAATTTACACAGCAATAGGCTTACTTATTTAATTTAATATTGCTTCAATAAATTTAAAATATAATTTGTAGCAGATAAGTAAAAAATATCTATCTCTACTTAGCCTGAAAACGGAATAACTCAAAATGATTTTTATATATTATAGGCACTTGTTAATTAAAATATCATTAAAATTTATAAAATCATCGAAATAGAAACTTTAAAATAATGTATTATTGTACAATTTATTAACAAAACTATTAGTAAATTTGTACTTTTAAAGCACGGTATTAGGTACCTATTATTAATTTTTAAGGTTTTTTTTTTTAATGAACTTTTATGTTGGGACACAGTCTGCCTGCCCCCATAATATCACAAGAACTACTTGGTGCTTTGTCGCTGCTTTGTCGTCAAAACAACTGCCCGTTGTTTTGATGATAAAGCAGCGACAAAGCTAAATGCAAATATTGCGGTTATGAAATGGACGGCGACAAAGACGTATTTGCATTATGAGTACTCATAAATTAATAACCTCGCTGCTTTATCGTCAAATCAATCGTCCGTTTCATAGCCGCACCATGGAAGGAGACTACCACCTCGACAGAAAATCGATGCAGTAGTATACTTGACGGTTTTTACTAGTAATATATAGTAACCATATTATTACAGTAATTAATCTCTACAAAGATAATAAAGTGGAAAGTGAATAAGAGGTCCATGCTCATGTTACTTGGCTAGGTGGCTTCGTATAATTGACCGTGAAAACTGAGTAATTGTCGCTGTAAGCCATTACTCTGTCCTCGTCTCATTTTCTTACATTTAATTGTCATACATTGTTTTATGTCTAACAAAAGTGAAACACGAATCACGCTACGAAAATTTTCTATTATTGGGAATAGAGAGTATTGTTTACGAACTATATTATGACAGTTTTAATTATCAATATAGTTTTTTATTGAAGCACGGCATGTGACTTTGTATCTCACTTACAGTAAGCAGACCTACAAAATCCATAAATGGGTTCGATCATTATGGTTCGATATAGGTATGTTGTAATAGATCGCTTCCACTATGCTGGCTAACTTATGCGATTACAAATTGACGACAACAAAGACGAATTTGCATTTACTACTAGGTACAGTGATTAATTAATAATACTTGTAGATATAGTATAAATAATGAATACTCTGAATGCCTACTCTTTTAGTGGTTTCTTTTGTAATAGACAGAACTGTATTGAAATAGTAATTAGCCAGCAATCGTAATGGGGCCTGGGGTCAACGACGTTCCCATTGGTCCCCGCCGCCGCCACCTCGGGGGCCTTAGGGGTCGATCTAATTATGCCATAAATATCACTTACTAAGATTAATGAGATGTTATTGGAATAGACCTGAGTGGCTCTCGATTTCTGTTAGTATGGGATAAAAGAAATGTTATTACTATGGCTATATTACAGGTAAAAATAGCTATCTTCTTGTATGACTCCCATATATTATTATATATATTAGATAAATAAATAAAGTATTAAAGTATTTATTTCACCGAAAAAGCCTTAGTAATAAAATAAAAGTACATAAGAAAGCAAAGAACTAAGTACAATAAAGGAAAGTGATAGCAATAAAGGATAGTGAAGATAGTTACATAGATAGATAGATAGAATGAAATGTAATTAATTAGTGGATAGGTTACAATATAAACGGATATGCCACAATTAATTTAACAATAATAATATATATTATAATTAAACTAAACGCAATACACAATAAAGCAAAGCTTCGCAATTACGTGCTCGGATAACGAGACGGAGCTGTAGGTGGCTATAAATTTATACCACGGAGGTTTCCCGGCCGGAGATGTAAAATGTATCTGAAGGAAAACGCTTCATTCCCGCCGGAATATAATCGTCCGGCTGTAATTTATATTGTCTGCTGCAGAGGCGAGTCCCGCTGCACATTCATTTATTTTATGTGCCATTTACAATTGTCGGCCGATGGTCAAGGGAGCCAGGAGGTCGGAGGGGGGACGTCGCCTCCGCATTATAAAACCGTGCGGTCATCTGCGAACGCCGTAATGGTATTTGTAATGGGCCCGAGCATGAATAGTGCGGCCTCGGAGGAGCACATGGGACGGATGATTTATTTATAAGATTAATTCACATTTTGGTAAGCGACGTGTTCGATGGAACGTTAATGGAATTAAAATAAGGTCATTAATTTTGTTAAAGTGGTTTAATATTTATAATTGAGGTGGAAGTGAAAACATAAGAAGTCACTTAACGTTGTATTTTGAGGATATTCAAGGTGTAAAGTTGTTGTCCTCAAAAGAATTCAATTGTCTTGATTCGAATTCTTATGTCTATTCTGCCATGTGAAACAACTAAGTAAGATAAGTTTTTAAAATAAATTTTAAATATACGAGTATAAAAAAAAAACTCTTTGTACACAAAGTTAATAAAGTTCCAAGGCAATTTCAACCCCGAGTAAAAATATCCAATAACTAAACAAACTGCGGCAGGAGAGTGGAGTTATTCTTTTGTTTTTTTAATTATAAGCCAAGCGACTAGGGGGTTCCCCCTCGCCACCCGGCGAAGTTTCTCAGAGGTGCTTTCTTGTTAAGGCTGCCTCCTTCACTACGTGCCTCGGCCATTCATTTCGTAGAAACTTATAACCTGACCCGCGTACTTATGAGCGTCGCCAATAAATATAGGAATGACCGGAGGCGAGTGGCGTCCTTGTCGGTCTGTAGGAAGATGTGCGAGGGCGAGAGGGATGGAGAGCCATTGTTAGCTAAATATCTAGCTGGTCAGCGAGGGCGGCGGGAGACAAGACGGGCCGGGGTAGGGGTTGCCCCCGATGTATTGAGCGCGCACTGCAGACGCGGTCACGCGCTGCAATATTGCGTTCGCCCTGCGATATTGCTTCTCACTAAGTCAAATTGATAAATGTGCCAAGTCACTGAATGTGAAATTTGTAAAGATATTTTAGAAATTTGCAAAATTAAAGTTGAAGGCAATTTAGTGGGATTTTTATAAATAATGATTCAGTAGGTACCTATTCTACTAGAACAGATAGAAGTAATTTAGGAAATAAAGTAGGTAATATTTATTTATTTAAAAACTTTATTGCACAAATTAAGCACAAAGGCAAATTTAATACTGCTAGGAATTCTCTACCAGTCAAACTTTTGGGACTAATTAAGCAGTAAGTAGGTAGGTAGTACAGATGCAATAAATAAATGAAAGAAAAAATAAGAAATAGGCAACTTTAATTGTTAAAAAAAAAAATAACAAAGATAAAATCTAAAATATACTCGTAAAATAATAATAAAAAAATCTGTATTATGGTTAAGGAAACAAAAGTAAAAACGAACGTCGGGCGCGGTCGGTTGGCGGTGGTGTGGGCGGCGAGAAAATGATTTGTATTGTTTGTGTAGCGCTGGTCAGAGGGAGGCTTTCTCAAGCAGTCCGCTGCAGATATGCCCGAGAATTATTATTGATCCGGCGGGCGGCATTCTTCCGGGAGGGCCCCGACTCCCATATTTATAGGGAAGGGCTCGCTCGCCGACGTAAGCTCGCGTTATAACGACTTCAGTGCACTAACCTTTAATGAAAACCGAGGGCGCCGGGATCGCGGGGTGCATGCAGTCTCACCCAATCCACGGCCGTTATGATATAATATCAACTTATACCGACCAATAGAAAGCTGTTATGATATTTAAGGCGGGCGGATTTTCCTCGTTGGGCGGCCGGAGATATGATATTAGGTTATGATTATTATTGTAGCATGCACTTGGGGAGTTTTAAGCCAATCCAGAGGTTATTTGAGAGGTTTATATACCTGTTTAGTACATTGCTTCATTGTTTTTCATGTTTGTAAAAAACTTTTTTTTTTCAGAACTTAAAGGGAAATTGAAAAGTGAGACTTTAATGCTATTTTTAATTGCTTATATAGGTAGACGGTTCTTCAATATTTTTTGTTTATGAGAGTGCGGCGTGTGACCTTACATCCACCTGATGAAAACCAGTATGAATATCCAAGAATGAATACCGGCACTTATGTTGAAAGTGCTGGTTTTATTTATTATGCCGGCTTAAGATGTTTAATAACGCTTCGTTTAATGGACTTAGGGTTTATAGGATAAAGAAATCACGCAAGCAGGTAGAGCATTCCATATTTTATTTATTTTCTACAAAAAAAACTATAATTTATTATTTGGGTTAGATGTGTAATATTTTGTTATGCGAGTATATTACACAATTTACTTCTACGTTTTTGCAAAACAAGTTGGTTCTGAATTTAAATTGAAAAAAAAAACTCATAAAAACCATACATATAAATCCCTATAAATCCCCATAGCTGAGTTGTGGGGGTATATTTCTCCCGTACCCTCGTATTTACGTTATTGATATTGTATTCGTAAGACCGAGGTCTGGATCATTGCGGCAGGAAGCGGGGCCGCCCTTCAGTTGTTCGCCGGTAGGTGGCGCTGCGGCGCGTCTTATGATGACATTTGAACGTTTTCCATTTTGCAATATCGTATTTTCCATTTCGAAGGCGAAGGGTGAAACGTTTGATTTTATTCTCTTCGATTTTGCTGAATCGTGACTCGAAATGTAGATAAGGATTTTCGTTACGAAACTTTCATTTCTTTGTATTTGTTTATTTATGTTTTCAGTTACTGTTTATGTTTATACAAATAAATCTCAGTGTATAAACATTAACGAATAAAAACCTAAATTGAAATGAACGTAGCTTCGCTTGTTCAGCAAATGAGTTGATAATAAAATGATAATAAACAAGCGCTTTCGTAACAAACTATAACAGATCGGTAATTGCTTCTACGATACCTTCCCGTGTTATTACGCCTTTTACGACGCCGTATGGGGGTGAATAAAACATTTTTACGACCAGCCACGGGTACGCACATATCTATATTACATGTACATGCCATAATAAAGCTAACTTTATTACATTTACCCAACTATATAATGTACTGAACAATCAATAGTGAAACAGTTTTAGCTTTAACTGCCGATACCTAACGGACTATTTGAATCGATATATTGAAATGATATAGTATGCCAGACCCCAGGGACGGCGACATAGCCAAACATACTCTATCCTAATGTATTGTGATAAGAATATACTACACAAATCAATGTACAATAAATAAGTAAGTGATGCTATACACGAGCGAAAATATTTTTTCTATCGTCCTGTTTTTCTTTGTCATCTTACGTCGGGTAGCGCCAGTTGCTGGACGAAGATACAATATATATTTTTATTTTTTACTCCAGGGACACTTTTTCGACCCTCGTCCGCGCGGCCTCTTTGAGAAGTGGACATCGGAACGCGAGGGAAGGCGCCCCAGAGGACGGCGGACACAAAATGCGTTGTAAACATTGCGACTACATTCAATTTCCCGTCATTTTTCAAACTGATAAATAATTCTGTCATCGAACGCTCGGACAGGGGTCGCTATGAAGTGATTGTCGGAAGGACGCCGTAAAAAATAGCGAGAGAAACGCGGACGCCGAGGGCCAGCGATAGAGGCTAGCTACCAATGTGTACGATAAATTTCTTTTTTATTATCAGATATCGAGGGACGAGGAATCGAATAAAGCGCTCATATTTAATTCATAAGACACCGGTCATGGTTAAGTACGCCGGGCTATTTTATTTTGTTTTCCTTTCTTTCCATCACATCGGTCCGGTTTATTAATTTAATAAAAGGTCGAATATATCAGGTTTTCATGAATATAAAAGTATGTTTGTTGTTTCAGTAGGTATTGTTATACCTAGTTTAGTTGTATATAAGGAAAAGTTTGCTAAAGATAATCTAAGCGTTTCATATAATTATTTTATATTGAATTTATCTTTGAAACGTTTATGACTTTTTGGTGGAGACACTCTACGAGGGTGTTTTTTATTCTCAGTCATGTTTTCCACTCCACTTTCACTCAAGTATAGTCTGTCTGTTTTTGGGTCTATTTATCATTTTAGGGATTAAGAAAATCTTAAATAGATATATCTAGTTTTGGTTAGTCCATTTGTACGTATGTACATACGAAGTATTCTATTAAGTCTGTGGTACGTACCTTACCTAATTTTTAAAGAGATTTAGGATGACTTAAAAATAAAGAAACGTATTGTTTGTTTATATAGTCATAATTATATATGTGTAGGCCGAGTTGGTTAGTGACATTACAATGTTTAGGCATCGAATACGTAATAATACCCAACTTCAGGTCATGAGTTCTATCCGCGGTGCCAATATAATAAAAAGTTCTTAATACAAAAAAGTTACACATTCGTTTGACAACACCACTATGAGTGAGAGATACTGGACGGAGAGCGTGAAGATGTCAGTCCAGTATCATTATACCAACTTGTGAAACTGTTTAGAAGAGTTATTTCTTATAAACAAACATCGCGACGAGCTTACTACTTGTTATTAAAAAAAAATCAGCAACGACGAGGTGAGATGACAACTCTTCCGCTAGGGTGCTTCTTTGACCCTAGGCGACAGTACACATTTTTATTGCTTTTTTATTTAAAACCATCGGCGGAATGAGGGCGGGATAATCCCTCCGCTAGGTACCCTGAGGCCGTTTAAACGGTTCTCAGGAGCTAAAAAGTACCCGTAATGGTATTTATTATTATATGTATTTAAAACCCAATTTTCATAACGCATTTAACTCGTTCCACCAATAAATTTAGATTAATGTATAGAAATCAACTTTATTCTATATCAAATTAAACATTCAGTAGATGATTACAGTCCTCTACAAATTCCATTGGAAATAATGTGTGTTCAAGAGATGAGAAGAAGGGGGTTTGGGTGGGGAGGGGATCTAGGGGCGAGGTCCAGCGAAGGGTCACTTTACGTATTAAATTACTCTCTGACACCTAAATGAGGCCGGCAGCAATAACCGTCTACGCTGTAACAATAATAATAATAAATTTGTCGGTATCTTGACATGTTAATTGTTTTTTTTTTTATAGATTTATTCAGTCAATAAACTGATTTAAAACAAAAATTTTTTTTTATATATTCTCAATATTAGTGTACTTATAAAAAAGCTATAGAATGGTTATGTAATAAAAATATTTTTTCTTTGTTGAAAACTGGGGTACCCAAAATAAACTAATTATTATTCCTAGATGATTTGTTATGAAACAAATATTTGCCGTTCATAAAAAAGATAATAAATTATTCTTAAAATACTTAAATTTATTTGTAAACATAACTGGGACCAATCAAGTTTTTTCCCTTTTCAATATATTATCTAACTGTATTTTTCTACGCGAATAAAGCGTAAGAAAAGAAAACGTAACGTTTTCACAAAATATAGATGTCACTATAATTCGAAACTTTTTCACGACAACAAAATTTTATTATCATTCAAGTCTTAAATTTATAAAAAAAGTAGCAATACTAGTAATAAAGTGTAACAAACCAATTCAAATGTAAATTTAAGCAGTTACGTAACGTTTATATTTTTTATTTCAGTAGTTAACTTCTGTTTATACCCATTAACTAAAATTAAAAAAAACTAGCGTAAAATCATAAAATAATCTTAAATTTTCAGTACTAGGATTTTATTATCCAAAATCATTAAATTCTGCAAATCTTTACGATTAAAAGCAATTTTTTTTGAGGCATTAAAAGTTTTAAATCAATAAAAGAACTTAACATTTATAATATAAAGACTGAAAAGTTAAAACCTGCCTTTCATTGGACGTAACTTAAAAAAACAATTGCAGTAAGTGATAGAGCATTGAAGTTGTGGTAATTTTCACAAATCGGCGCGTGTTGCGGGCTAGTCGGGTAATACGAGTTCAGTTGATATTTTATTCATACATTGTATTGTCGGAATATCAATTGGCTGGCCCGCCGAGCTAGGTAAAGGGTAGGATCCAATCCACGCGGGATTCACTTACATTTGAAGGAAAATAGATTTCGATTTCCAGAACTCCGACAAAGCAATTCGATATATTTTCAGACAGATATTGCTAGCGATTTCTTTTGAGCTTTGAAATATAAGGGCGCAGATTTGGAAGATTCGCGGAGTTTTCTTTTTGAATTTGTAGTTATTTTTTTATCTATCTATCTATACCTTATTATTATAAATGTAAAAAGCTGTTTGAATGTTTATTACTTCATTACCTATATGAAATTAATTGATTTAGATGAAATTTTGGAGATTTTGCTTATGAAGGACTGTATATAGTATATAATAGTTTTTATTTGGTAAAATGTTTGATACCTTAAGATTATCGGGATATAAATTAATAAGGAAAAACACGGATAATTTTTTTTTATTTTTTTTTTATTTGTTTTTCTAAAACATTTTCCTTCTCTACGGCAATGTTAACCCCTATACATTCTCTGGATTTGTATTTAAGCGTAAATTTACCTTAAAAACTTTGACTTTACATTATTGTTGACCGTACCTACTGGTTGAAAATAATCCTAGAATGATAGTTGATTAAAACTACGATCTTACCATGTATAGATTCTCGTGCTTTTCCAACAATATTTTTTTATTTTTTATAAATGATATAATTTTTTTAAACATAAAAATGCAATGAAAAATTCCTAGTGGACAGGAATTGAACCCACAAACCTCGCTTTCGCGGCAAGGCACTCAACCACTGAGCCAACCAGGTTCCAGTCACCCGAACCAGGTTTAGTGGTTGAGTGCCTTGCCGCGAAAGCGAGGTTCGTGGGTTTGAATCACGGGTTCACGAATTTTGTCAATGCTTGTTATCTACTTATACACAGACGCCCTCTATTAGCTTTCTTCTAATAACTCTATACGAGTAAAGTTAGAAGTCCTAGTTTCTAATACTAGATGGCAGAGGAGCCTGTTTTTTGTTTTTACTTTTTCCAGTATTTTATATTTATGGATTTTCATAAATTCCTTCTTAAAATTTTTCTTTTGTTCTCCGTAGGTTTATTTAGTTAAGTAGGTATTACAACAGTCTAACAGAATCCGGTAGCCAAAGCTGGCGGGCGTGACCTCGCCGTGCGGGCGTCGACATTTGTGTTTTTTTTTACTTTCCGGCACAGACAACAGCCTGAAAGAAAATACAGCAACACTCGACCCTCGGTTCTATGATTAATTTATAAGCTTCGATTTTTAAGTATTGTTGCACAGTAAGCTTTAATTTGTGTAATTACAGTTCTTACTAAACATGTTTGCTTTGTCTGAGCTGCTCTGTGTAAATACTATACTTAGATATATATGTTTAGGCTAATATACATATACATGGTGACTTTGAAAGGATGTACTTTGGGCTGTAACCATGGAACCATGTGCCGCAAATGAAAAAAAAAAATTGCCTTCTCCATACACTTGTAATGTAATGACTAATTTGTATGGGGAAGCCAATTTTTTTTTCATTTGCGACACATGGTTCCATGAGAGAAGTTGTTCGATCAGCAGAACCTCATATTAGCCCAAAGTACATCCTTTTAAATTCACCCTGTATATATTTTCTAAACTTTGTACGTACTTCTTGCTAAATAACATGGTAAATACTTTAGTTTATTTTATTAAGTCTGTGTATCGTCATTAATGGTTATACATATACATATAATGGTTAACATCTATAACATTTTAACAAGTTGGTATAGTGAATCTGTGACTGACAACTTAACGAGGCACTATAGTGGTGTTGTCAAACAAAAGTACATATTTTTATAATATTAAATACATATTGGTACACACCGGAGTTTAGTTTAGTACACTCGTGGCTTAAAACTGTAGTGTTTTAATTCCAAGGTCTAACTAACTACACCACTACATACCACTTTTTTTTAAAACTGGTCTTGTGCACGGCACGTGACTTTGTATCTACCTGGTGGTAACCAGACCTACAAAATACTTTAATGGGGTTGAACAATACATTGTTGTTAAGCAGCATTGATCGTTCCCACTATGCCGGCTAAATGATGAGGTTACGAAATGGGTAGCGACACAAACGAATTTTATTTTAATTATTAATTGGTAAATAAGGCTTATTTATGTTTCAGATACCTTTTATATAATCTATCTATAGGTACATAATATGTATGAACTACAGTAAATTATGGATCTAAACATAAAAGTATCAGAAGTGCAATATAAAAGTTAACGACACAAGAAAACGCGTTTTCCAAAACATTAAAGATAACAACAATACGGGAGCGTGTGGAGCCTCCCGCGAGGCGGCGGGGGCCGAGAAAAATTCAATATTAATATGAAGGAGGTGCGAGCGAGAGGCCACTAGCTTCTCTCTCACACGACCAATGGCGAGCGCCGCCGAGCCTGCGATATGATGAATTTATGGATGTAATAAAAGAAAGCTTCGGGATTGGAGGAGAACTTCTACGAGCTTATTTTCTTTTATTTTCATATCTCTTTGGAATTAATATTTTTATTTACTCGGTTTTATGTGTAGTGATAGAACGCTTTTTTCTTCAAGAAAATCCTACAAAATTTAAGTAGTTAGTTGGGGATAAAAGCACGTTAGATAAAGGTACTTAAGGTTGTGTTGCGGTGAGCCTGAAAAGGTCACTAACTTGTGTTGATTGGAGCGTAAACGACGCCACTCGACCAGTCCGAGGTTTCTTTCTTGATTTGGCTCTGAAGTGGAGGAGCACAGTGCTTGTATTTGCATGAGTTGCTTTTAACTTGAAGTGTACTCAACGTTTCTGAGACCCCTTTAAGTTTATTTCCTTGTCTGAGACATTTCATTTAATAGTTTTATCTCGAGAACTTACTGTGTTTTAGGTTGACATATAGATAGAGATGAAAGAGCTTTTTAGCGGTTAAAAATAAATTTTAAATTAGGATTAAAATTTTCAGAATATAAATCATAAATTTATAGAACGAGCCCTTTAATGTTGAATTTAACATAGAAGTTAATTAAATAGTAGATATATTTATTAAGGTCATCTAATTATTAAAAAAAAAAGAACAAGTACTTATACAAATAAAAAAAACTGCACCACCTCCATCCAGTAGGAAGCAGTAATTTATTAATCGTTATCAAATGAGATACTCTGGTTCGGAAACCCAAAAGTACCTGCTAAAATACGATTACATTTACAACAATATTGAAAGATAAATAGAGGAGCAGGAGAGGAATAAGCCGCACAGTTGAAGGGATCTACGCGTAGCTGCAGAAGACAGGCGGACGGAATTGATACCGTCAATATAATGCGTTCGATAGAAATAGCGCTCAAAAGGCAGTCCCGACAGCCGCTTCAAGACAACATAGACAAAATAAATAGAGGCGAGCGGCTCTAGCATGGTATGACTGAAAAATATTTCAGGAGATTTTTATGATTAAAAAAATATATATATTGAAGCACGGCACGTGACTTTATGTCTATGTAGACCTACAAAGTCCATAATTAGGATCGATCAATACATTGTTGTTTAATAATGTTCGCTGTCACTTTGTCGGCTAAATGATGCGGTTACGAAATGGGCGGCGATAAAGACGAATTTACATTACGAGTCTATTTTAATATCCTAGCTTCTATATCGTCAAATCAATCGCCAGTTTCGTAACCTTACCAAGAAAGGGGACTAGACAAGAAATCGATACAGTAGTCTCTGGAATACCGGTGAACCAACAGTCTAAACCGAAACATGGCTAGGTCACGTGGTAACGAGTCCAGTCTGACGGCCTAGCATAGTAATAGAATCACTATTCTATAATATAAATTAGATATCTACCCTGAATTTGTCTGTACCAGTAACAATGTAAGAGAATTGGATCGGAAGAGTCTAAGATCTGCTCAGCTTAATTTTGAAGTTTAGTAATATTGCAATTATATTAAAAGCGCCCTACAGGCGTACTTCGGTATACCTATAGTTTATCAGAGAATAATGAATTAGTACGGTCTGTATTCGTTTCAGTCAGGAAGATTGTCGAGAGGGCAGTTCATCAGTTTTGTATTCCAATTACATATTATAGTGAAATAAGTATAACTATTTTAGATCTTACAAAGTTGTGAGTTCTATCCAGAGGGCGAGCATGGAGAAAAAGCGGTAATCGATGCGAAAGTATTATACTAAACGTCAATGTTTAAAGTTCTATTGCAGGTGACAGTCAAAATGAAACTTTTGTATAATAATAAACTTGATGATCTTACAATATTTTAATCATTGAAAAATCTGCCTGATTTTTCAATAAGAATAAAGAATTAAAATATTTAGATAAAGTTATTCAACAGATAAATTGTATGGACGATGAATAAATTTGACAGTTCTTCATACAAGTTAACTATCGAATAACTTTATCAGACAATAAAAAAAATGCTCTAAGACTTGTCCATGCTAGTTACAGCGGGTGAGAATGGGGGAAGAAGAAGTCGTCGATGCGGAAGTATTGGGGATCTTCTGAACTAACATCACTTTTAAAGTTCAATTATATTGCAGATGATAACAGCTAAAAGCGAAGTAATAGTTTAATACGTCATTATATCTACTAGATCAGACAAAATTATAAGTTTTTCTATGTCCATGCTAGTTACAGAGGGTGAGGATGGGGGAAGAAGTGGTCGTCGTTGCGGAAGTATTGGGGATCTTCTGAACTAACATCACTTTTAGTTCAATTATATTGCAGATGATAGTAGCTAAAAGCGAAGTTATAGTTTAATAGTACGTCATTAAATCTACTAGATCTCACAAAAGGTGAGGATAGGGGATGAAGAGGTCGTCGATGCGGAAGTATTGGGGATCTGCTGAACTCACTTCAGTTTTGAGGTCCAATTATATTGCAGGTGATAGCAGCTAAAACCGAAGTTATAGTTTAACACGTCACCAAATCTACTAGATCTCACAAAATTATAAGTTTTTCTATGTCCATGCTAGTAACAGAGAGTGAGATGGGGGAGGGAGAGTTCGTCGATGCGGAAGTATTGGGGATCTGCTGAACTCACATCAGTTTTGAGGTCCAATTATATTGCAGGTGACAGTCGCTACAGGCGAAGAGTTATACTGTTTACATTCTGAATACAGAATTGATGTAGCGTATTGTAACTTAATTATCTTTTTATAACTATGTAAAAATGAGTCTTCAGTGATAAAGATCAGTACCTACTTATACAAATTTTTACAAAAGTTAGTATTGAATTCCGTTGGTTAATTCTTGGATTAAAAGAATATACCTAGTCTCAGAATAAAACTATTATATGGTGGAAGCATTATATTTTTGAGTAATAATAAAATAGGGTTTAAGACATATGTATATGGCTAAGGCCATATAAAGTTATTGAGTCGCTAAAGAACACTTTAGTTAAAAGAGTTTTGCCTGTTTTACACATGTTATTTTTTGTTGATAAAAAAAGAGACAAAACCTACTATAACTAAAGTGTTCTTTATGAACCGCTATTATACTTTAGTTAAAAAATATATTTTTGTATTGAAATAATATTTTAATAACATTTGTATACTTTTGCTGAATAATTATTTTTTATCAGTGTAGTTACTTTAAATGCACTACAGTGTAGCTTTAAATAACTCAAACGTCTAGAAACGCCTAAATGTTTTTTACAGTGATATTAAAGTTAAAAAAAAAACATAGAGGTGTATATTTTTTCCTCAAAACAATAAATCACTGAAAACAACAATTGAATGATTTTTGACGTTCGAGTTCGCGAATCCAATTCCTGGCTTCCATAGGCATGAGTTAGCTACTTAGTTAGTCCGGTGTCGAACCGAAAACCACCGACAAAACGTGGTGACATGTAACATACGTCGAGTTCCTAGTACTGCAGTAATAGTAAATTCCTTGTCAAGTACTCGATAATAACATCTATAGGAGAAACTTTTCTAATATAATTAGGTAGGTACCTATTTGTTTAAAAAAATCAAATTAATAATATTTGCAACAACAAAACATAATGATTACAATATATACAAATATAAAACTCAAAATAAAAAATAGGTATACAGTAAAATCTTTTCGTCCGTAAGTAAATTTAAACATACTATGCAGGTACTTTACCGAACCACAGTAGAAAAGTCGAAAATTTTCCGCAGCCAGATTCTCTTTGTTTGATAAAAAACTCATATATTTACTAAAAAAATTAAAACATGATAAGGCAAGTTTAAACAGAGTATACAGTACTAGAGTACTTCACCGAAGCACAGTAGTAAAGTCAAAGTAGTCGTTGCTTAGCCAAAGTCGTTGCTTCCAACTGTCAAATTTAGTTTTTTTATATGCGGTTTGGCAGTTCCAAGCAACAGCTTTGTAAGTCTTAGCACTTAGAAATTAATCTCAGCCAAAGTTTACCCGACCGATTCCTTGATCTTTATTTGTTGTTGTTATTCAACAATAAAAACCCTTAAATATCAACAAAGATAGACTACAAAACTCAAAATGTATGAACTGTGTTTTTTTTCGTACATAAGTAAGTTTAAACAGAGTAGGTACTTCACCAAAGCACAGTACAAAAGCCAAAGTTTTCCCGCAGCCAGATTCCTTTTTCTTTGTTTGGTGTATTTATTGTAAATCTACTCATACCAGCCGCGTAGAGCCGCACCGCCCGCCCGTTAAAAGTATTTCAACATAACTTGCTGTTGGAGCACCTATGTGTACAGACAGCAAAAAAAAAACTAAATACTTATTTTGTACAATGAAGTATCTACTTCATGATAAGCAAACCTAAAAAGCTATTCATTGCCATAACTTGCTGTTGGAGCACCTATGTGTACAGACAACAAAAAAAAAAACAAAATACTTATTTTGTACAATGAAGTATCTACTTGATGATAAGCAAACCTAAAAAGGTATTCATTGCCATAACTTGCTGTTGGAGCACCTATGTGTACAGTCAGCAAAAAAAATACGAAAGATTTATTTTGTACAATGAAGTATCTACTTGATGATAAGCAAACCTAAAAGCTATTCATTGCCATAACTTGCTGTTGGAGCACCTATGTGTACAAACAGCAAAAAAAAAATACGAAATACTTATTTTGTACAATGAAGTATCTACTTGATGATAAGCAAACCTAAGAAGCTATTCATTGCCATAACTTGCTGTTGGAGCACCTATGTGTACAAACAGCAAAAAAAAAAATACGAAATACTTATTTTGTACAATGAAGTATCTACTTGATGATAAGCAAACCTAAGAAGCTATTCATTGCCATAACTTGCTGTTGGAGCACCTATGTGTACAAACAGCAAAAAAAAAATACGAAATACTTATTTTGTACATTGAATTATCTACTTGATGATAAGCAAACCTAAAAAGCTATTCATTGCCATAACTTGCTGTTGCAGCAAAAAAAAATACGAAAGATTTATTTTGTACAATGAAGTATCTACTTGATGATAAGCAAACCTAAAAGCTATTCATTGCCATAACTTGCTGTTGGAGCACCTATGTGTACAAACAGCAAAAAAAAAATACGAAATACTTATTTTGTACAATGAAGTATCTACTTGATGATAAGCAAACCTAAGAAGCTATTCATTGCCATAACTTGCTGTTGGAGCACCTATGTGTACAAACAGCAAAAAAAATACGAAATACTTATTTTGTACATTGAAGTATTTACTTGATAATAAGCAAACCTAAAAAGCTATTCATTGCGACAGCACTGCACTGGTTCGACGGTTGATGAACATTTTCATAACTAGTCTTAATAATTTCCTCCATCCATTCTTTATTGTGCTTAATGTATATAATATTAATAATATGTAGGACAAATTACACATATTGCTCTGAGGCTCTACCATGGGTTAAACCATAAATAAAACGTCCCTATTGGTTGTTTCTCACGTATACGTATACAAATACGTAACGTTGCTACAGTGCGCAAACCCATGGTAGAGCCTCAGATCACAAACTAAGCTCTAGGTTTATACTATGTGTACCAGAAGCAACGATTTAATACATATTATATATATATATATATAGGTACCTCTCACATTGTTGCATTAGTGAGTAACTGATAGTTGTTTATATTAATATTTTTTGGCAATTCATAAAATGTTCTATGTGTGGACAGTCACATACAAAACAGATTACCGAACAGACAAACCCAAAAGTGTAGTCCATGTTTTGGCGAACGTAGATATTTTTAGGAAAATTGTATTTTTTTTATTTTTTTTACTTACCAATTTAGTTGAAATAGAGGAACTGTTTCTTTACTTGAGAAAGTAATAAGTATCAATAGAATAATAAAACTAAGGTTTTTTTGTCCTATGTATTAAAGTTATACTAAAGACATGTTTGTGGGTTCACATAAAAACCTGCTACATGTGATATTTTACGTAGGTAGCTTATATTTGTTGTTTTGTTATTTATATCTGCTCCTTTATATATATGCATTTAAAACGGAGGCATATAGAAAATCAGAAACCTCCGATTATGTAAATATGTTAAAACTAAAAAAAAAATTATGATGAAATATATAAGTTAAAAAAAAGTAATAGGATATATTTACAAATAAACTGTATATATGTAGTTAAAAAAAAATTGCGTAGCATTGGCGTTGTGGTCCTGAGTTCAAATTGTAAATCATATTAGTATTTTTTATTTGTAAAAAAAAGCCTACTAAATATAATACACCTATTATAATGTATAGTTTAGAAAAAAATACCTGAAAAAAAAAACTAAAATGAATAATTGTTTAATTAATCAAATAATAATGTATTAAATACAGCACCGAAATTATCTTGAGACCTAATAAATAGCAATTAATAAGAAAACAACAAAATCAATCATTCCTTTCGATTTAATTTTGTTTATTTTCTTAAATTGTTCTATAGACCAAACACGTTCGAAGTTAATTTATACACATGTCTTATAATTAAGTTACGAAAATAAATAAAAAACAATCCCTCTTTTTCATTTTCTTAGTTTTTATCTATTTATTTGAATGCGATAATTTAGCTATTCTTCTTACTTGTAATACGACATTAAGTCCGCCTTTGTATTATGCAATAAAGTTTGATAAAAAAAAATGAAAAAAAAAACCTAGATAAATAATGTTTTGTTCTTCAAAACTTCAATTACTTCTATAAAAAGGAAAACAATACTGTTTATATTAAACATTTATAAGAAAAGGGTTAAATGAGAAATATAATTTAAGTTACCTACCAAAAAAATGTCTTTTAAATACATTGTAAATAAAAATATACTACGAAAATGCTACGAGATGCTACGAAATTTTATCGACCAATGCTTTAAAAGACACTTCAAAGTTTTCTTTTTTGTCTACCCATTTCTTTATAGTTGTTTTTTGTTCTTGTTCATTATTATCACTTAGTTCTTACTGCAAATAGATTTTAAAGATTGTAAGAAAATTTTCTTAAAACAAGACATTTCTTATAATATTGTACGTTATAATTTGCAAGTTGATGCGGCTACAGAGAGTGCCGAGGAAGACTTAGTAGGTGGAGGAGGTGGAATGAGGAGGCAGCGGTCCAGTCTTGGAGATGTTCTAGGGTGGCACCTCCCGGCGCCGGACGCCTTGCTTATTCTATCAAGCGCACTCACACATCCGCACGCACCTGCACGTACGAAGCACACATACGTACCGCATTATACGCCGGCCACCACTTCACTGTGTCAATACAATACGCTCTCTTCGGCTGGACTTAGATTATTTAGAAAGCACTTGTAACGCTCATATAAGAAGCGTTTCGGAAGACGTATTCCACGTCACAATGGGCGCTACGTGTCGGCCGGCGCTAAGGCGGGATCCTGAAGATGAGATTACAGTCCTAAAAAAACAGTCCAGCCTCGGATATAATATTCTCTGGACACACTTTGGCTTTTGTAAAGATTTTCTTTTAACATTTTTAAAGTCTTAAGGGGGATTACTTTGGATATATTATCTAGGTCAAGACAACATTATTTTAACTTTTATTGGCAAGTAGGTATACATGTATACATGTACATGTATACATGTTGTAGTTATACTCATATATACAATATACCTATATATTTTCTGTTTTTTTTAAGAATTAAAAGATTTATAACACAACAAAACTTTAAAAAATATATTATTTTATATTATAGGTACTAACATATATTTATATTTTGGGAACTATGAAAAAAATCGCTGGGTAAACGCCGTCTAGGCGGTGATGTGAGGCACCTGTACAATATTGTACATATATTAATATGATGGTATATATTACTAATAATAAAAAAGTATATATAATACTGCAAGTATTTATTATTTAAAATTTTTGAAAATTACAAGAAAGAAAAGTTTAAAATATTGCCAACAATAATTTTCGAGATAACTTTTTATGCCACAATGCGTCTAAAAATGCAAATGTTAAACGCTATCTTGTCACCCTTTCCCCATTTAGTACCAAAATGTTTAAACCTAAGCCTTAACCAAAGGCTTTATTCCTTACCCCACGTCCTTGCAGTCGTCATAAATGTAAAATATAAATGTGGGTGCCAGTGCATCGGTGAGCTATGCATTAAACATGACACGGGAAGACCATCAGAGTCATATTTGGGTGAGCGTGAGATAGCGCCGCTGGACTCGGATTATCCTTCGACGGGGTGCACTTTGCAAATCTACCTATGTATGGTTTGATTTTGAGCTTGAACGCAATATGTTGGCGACGCCGCTTGAAGTACTGATTTTGAGGAAAATATTTACCTACATAATACAGTGTTTTTTAAAAGCGAATGTGAAGGAATAATATACATTTTAAATATTGTTTGTATTTCTTTGGAAGTTGGTAAGAGGGATTTTATACGGGATTTTATATTATATTATCTGTTAAATTAAACATTAAAAAAAAAACAATACTTAAAACTGAAATCTCTATTGTTTTATAGCATTATGTTTAAAAAAAAAACTTTAATAAAATATAGATGATTTCTTTGACTAATACGTTACGTCGACTATAGTAAGATTTTATAACCATATACATAAATTAGATACGAACTTGTATATACAAGTCTTTAGGTGTCAGTCTCTAACTGACATTAAATATTATTCTCTAACATTTAAATTAATTATTTAAGAAAGAGCGGTGCCATCTAATATAAGTATACTAGTATGTACTAAATAAGTATACTAATACCTTATCTTAAAATAACATAAACGTTTATATATTTTTTTTCGTTTTTTCATGTTTAAAAATCATTATACCCATTTTCTTATAGAGAATTTATCCTTTTTATAATACGGTGTAATTTTTGTAGTTGTTTTTAAATAAAAACAATAAATATAAATGTCAGATTTTTCAGGCGCAAATATCTACGTAGCATAAAAAAAGCTATAAAAGGATTGAGGGCAAGATAAATAAAATGGATTACAGTGGCCAGCACAGCCCCAGGAGTACCGCCATGTGACACACTCAGTGCTGGAGACAAGAGTATACTTTCATAAATCTATTCCAAGATATATGAGAGCGCAATTTCCGGTATCCTGCCATTAGCGTCGGGCTTTTATAAGCTTAAAGCTTAGGTTAAAGATTTTCTGGGTAGTTTAGTGCGAATCTTGTAATAGGTTCCATAAATTTTGTATAAAGAATGTGATCGTGTATCAGGCGTCGATTCGGAAACTTTTAATGTGTGTAACTTAGCTTAATGAGTCTTCTTGCGACCTTATTGAGCCATGTTTACTAATTATTCCTTAGTTTAGACTTGTGTGGAGTTAATGATAGTTAATTGCTTGGGCTTATTGAACTGGGTTGATAACTTTGTTTATCTAGTTAATAAAACCTTAACTAACAAATTTTAACTAGTTGTTTTTTAACTTATTTTTTTTTATCTAGATAAATAAACTAAAGTAATTACACTATAATTGATAGGTACGAATACATACTAAAAAAGAAAAATAAGAAATTTTATTATGTTAAAAAAATTGTGTTTAAAAAAAAAAGATACTAGATTTTATTAATTAATATTATCATAAAATAAATAAAATAATTATTTACATAAACCAATTAGTATTTTTATTATGTGTGGAATACATTACAATTAACAATTAATAAATCATTCGTTCAATCAAACATAATACAATATAATAACTGTATTTTGCCCCTTACATGGCTTGATAGGTTGATAAATTATCCAGGCTATATGCTTGGTTGGGTACATGCGCATGGGTGGTAGGTGGTCAGGGTAGTTCATAGACATGAAACAGTAGACAGAGGAGAAAACTCGTCTTAAATAGAAATACCGCGTGCCTACTTTTATTAATAACCTCGCTGGTCTTTACTACTTAATGCCAGTTTAATAAGAATTAAACATAATATCAAAAAGTAAGTGCCTATCTTCTAAATATATATAACTCAAAGGTGACTGACTGACTGACTGACTTACATAGTGATCTATCAACGCACAGCCCAAACCACTGGACGGATCGGGCTGAAATTTGGCATGCAGGTAGATGTTAGGACGTAGGCATCCGCTAAGAAAGGATTTTGATAAATTCTACCCCCAAGGGGATAAAATAGGGGATGAAAGTTTGTAGGATAAAAAAATAACTATTCCACGCAGACGAAGTCGCGAGCACAGCTAGTTTAATAATAAAGAAATACCATCACGGGTGCCTTTTTGACTTCCGAGAACCGTTTAAACTGCCTTAGGGTCAACCACCTAGCGGAGTGATTAACCCATCCTTATTTCGCTGATGGTATTTGTAGGCAACACCTAACAAATGGTAAGCTTGTTGCGGTGTTTATGATGGTATAGCCTCATTGTATATCAACCATCCCAGATCCGGCATTGTTATATAAAATCCCGTGTCAGAAAAAGTAGTGTCGAGTCATTGTAAAAAAAACCTTCCAACTCCACGACCGTAATAATTGTATATTTATTTGCATTACAAAGATTTTACAAAACGTGTTACATAAATGTTATGATTCATTTCAATATTAAGGAAATCGCTAGTGTTACTATGTAGAAAATATCAATAATATTGATTTTATGAAATTAATTTTAATTCTAGCGTAGTGTATTCTCTGCTCCTTCTAGCTTATTCTTGTCTATAGGCAAGAAGGAGGCAGCTCGGGAGGCTTCGACTTATTATTTTTATCGACCGTAAAAAGGTACCGGACTCTTATATGCTTCTATATGGAGACCCTTTATGCTCGAGAACGTCCCTTCTCAAGTGATTTCAATTATATACGGCTATTTTGTCGTTAATCCTAAAAATACGGACACCCATTTTTTTGTTGTGTTTCTTTAATAATTAAGTACGGTAATTAAAAATGTACCGTCCTATTTTTTAGCTTACATTTAAATAAAATATAAATCTGCTGTATAATTCAAAAAATGTTAGCTACTATAAAAAGTTTAAGTGCAAATCTTTTGTCAGATTCCATTATCAATTAACTGGATTAAAATTTTATTAAGATTATGAAATCCAACATATATTTTCAATATTAACCATTTTCATAATTAATTAAGTAACATTTGTTTATCGTGTACTTGCTATTAGAAATGTCATGCGCATTTTTTTATAGTGACACTTGATAAGGATATAACACGCGGGGTGCATGCAGCTGCATCGGCCCTAAGTAAGTTTTGTTGTATGTTAAGGTGGACTTTTGTTCCCAGGCCCGTTGGCCCATGACGCCCGTCACAATATCTTCAATAATGCAGGATTTCCAGTATGACGATTTGTGCAATGGGTATTTAAATATGAAACAGCATAATTGCTTGTCAGGCAGACATAAAATTGGACATTTGTACTTGAGGGACCTAGAGTTTAGAATACAAAATTATTGGCACAATAAATAGGGCACGAAATAAAGATAATCAGAGGAGGTAGTTATTTATAATAATAAAAGAGACACCTTTTTATTAATTATTTATCTTCACGTCAGAACGTTTATGGGGACACTGGCTTCTGTAACACAGTTTCAGCACGGTAGACAGGGTTTCAAAAATATCTGTACTAAAGATATTTTTATTATCCTCGTCCACAGTCATAATTATTTTTATATATGCAAGCCGAATTTGGATAAATTACACCAATTTGAAGCCTTGGTCTCCTGTGGCCACATTAAACTTTCACCAAGCTTTTATATATCTTGTTCGTCATTCTTTTATCGCTCATTCTTTCTGCTTGCCCAAACCAGTAGAGCATGCCCTTTCTCATTTTCATGTCTATACTTTATTTCAGTCCCACTCTTTCCCAAATTACGTCATTAGGGATTCGGTCGGCTATTTTAACACATTCGTAGAGTGCATTTCTACTGCATTAACTTTGCTTTTAACTTTATTTTAACTTTCGTACTTACAGCTTTTCTTTCAATGCAGGTCATTTTAGTAATAAAATAACCTGTCTGCGTCATAACGACTACTTATTTTAGTAAATAATTAGTATCCAACTAGTTACTCCCAGTTTCTAGAACGTTGATCATATTAACTTAAAATCAAAATTTAGCTAATTTTGTTTATTGTTCTAGAAATTATTAGGTGCATAGAATTAGAAATACCTATTAGAGTTCAACGAACGAATGATAAAATGAAGATGCAGATAAAAAAAGGAAGGATAAAAACCTTGTTTCAAAGAAAAAAAATAGACAAATACATTTATATGCAAACATTCTGAAATACACGTTTTACAAAGTGATTACTTTTAACAATTATATGTTACAATTAAATTATGATAAAGATTATCATTCATAATTTTAAAAAAATGCTGTGTATTTTTAGTATTAACTTAACGTTTAGTATAACTTTAAAATCTGATGATAAGTAATGCAGGCGCATAAAATAAATACTGAATTTGTAGCCGGAAAGAGGTTATTAATGTTACCCGTCAAGATATAGCAATGATTGTGAAACACAATTTCAGCTATTTGATACTTTATTCAAAAGAATCTTTTTACAATTAAAGCGACAATCTTCATAAATCAATTTCCCCTCGAATTGAATGTCAATAAGTAGGGACGGTTGTTAAACGACGCGCCGTAAAATAAAACTTTCCGTAGGGCGGAAAGTTCCGGCAAAAAGAATATTTACATTAATTCTCTTTCATTATGTTTTGAAGAATAATCATGGGCGCCGTCTCCCATTCCATTCTTCCGATTGAGTTTTTATTTGACTATTTTTTCTCGCTCTCGGAGTTGGACCGTGTAACAAAAGGAAGTTTTTATTAGCATCTTAATGATTTTACGGCGCGTCCCCGGTTACAACAGCCTTTATGTCGTCAGATTTTCTTAAGTATTTTTTGTCGAGTCTCTTTGCATCTAACATTATTAAAGTTTTCATTCCGTCTCTTCTTAATGAAGCTCATTTCTTCTGTCCGTCCAGAACTTGATTACCTTTGCTTTACATAAATGCACTGATGCTATAGATTTCCTTCTTTCTAACTTAAGTTACTTTTAAACTTTGTTCTAGCTGGAGCGACATTAATTGCTTTTTGCAATAATGAAGTAATCCTTTGAGATGGAATTTAAAAGGCAATTTTGAAATTAAATTAAACGAGAAACAAGTTAATTAATAGTTGCATAAAGTATGTGAAAGTGTAATAATGTATATGAAAAAAAGGCTGGTAGATATTAAAAAATGGTCCTTCTTTGCATTAAATTTGTACACAAAAAATTATATTATGATGCTTTCCATCATGCAATGCAAATATATGTTCCTACAAAAAAATCACTGTATAATTTCCAAAGTTTTTTGTCCCGATGTTGTCCAGTACTGTAATTACATTTATTGTAGCTTCAGACTGATTTACGCATCAGCCTCCTTCAGTCTCCGGGCGTCCATTACTTTCTTCTCCGGGACCATCTTACGCACCACAAAATAATAATTGTCCGGAAAATCGACTGCAGCTGTATGTAATGCTGCCTCGGAAGGCCGAGTTCGAGTCCAAGATTTCTTTTTAATTTCCCCACGGCCTCCTAATGAGGTCTCGGCAGAAGCGCGGCCTTTGCCTATGATATTCTTGAGGTTGATGCTTATTGTGCGTGTCACTGATGGCTTTTTCGCTTTATTATCCTCTCGAACACAATTCAGTGGTCTCCTAAATGAGTTCCTCTCATTTGCTTTGCTTCCTTATTTCTCTAGACGGCAGTTAGGCTTAATTTTTGCGACCTTTTATTTTATAATTATTCTTGCTTAGTTTGGGTAGTTTTTTAACGTTTCATTTTATTCATTATTTAACAAATAACATCATTAGTAGCGCCTGACAGTTAATTTCCATTTATAGTCTAATAATGATGAAAAACATCCATTTTAAGAATACAACTTAAATATTATACCCCCTCCGTGATCTTGTAGTTACTTCGCAGGTGTTTATGGAGGTAGAAGGTTCGATTCACTCAAACTGAAAAACGTAAATTCTATATTGGTATTAATATCATTGTTTCTGGTACACATAGTACAGAGCTTAATTTGTCGCCAATGCGCGAAATAAATAATATTGCTATTATTAATAAAAAATAAGTAAATATATATTATTAATAAATTATTTTTAACTTATATCTATTTCACACCATAAATGATGTGCAAATAACCGACATACATTAACAAATATCAACACTACGCCTTCTCTTATCTTTATTAAAATTAGGGATCATTGTCAGCTTAGATGTAACACCTAATAGTCGAGTGTCATTTTCGTAGGATTGTCCAATATTGTTAAAATCCCTATTGAAGGGCAATTAAGATTGGCCGGCACGTGTCGTGGCGCGTGCCGCATATCCGATGTTGTGCTAGCAGAGACGTGGCGTGACACCGCACGCGCATACGCATACGCTGCAACTAAACCTCATTTATGTTATTTTGGGTTTACATCATTTATTTTATTTATAAGTTATACTTTTTAAATAGTATTGTAACATAACGTTATTTTTTTTCTAAATGATTAAATAATTAAATGTTTTATTAGATTCTTGTTTGTTTTCATCAATAAGTAATTTGTTTATTTGAAGGTTGTGTTTTATATGATTTTTTATGATCGGGTATTAATAAAATATTATATTATATGTATTAGTATCGTTGTTACTGGAACACATTGCTATGTGTAACAACGTAACAACGAGCAAGCTCATATATAGTTTAGTTTGTGACCCGTGACCTAGTGAAAGGTCCTACATATTATATGTTACTATTATTAAAGCTCATAAATCACACTAAAATAATACAATTTACTCCACGAAGTTTAAAATGTCAATGAAAAGAAACTAGTAAGATGCTTTTCTCTTTTTTAACTTGTACGAGTATAATTGAATTTTTGAAAAAAATAATCAAAAGAAATCATAGTATCGTTAACATAGCATATATATATAACAACATAGTTGCACAGAAATTATTGATAGGCAAATAATTATATTATGCAATACTAACTCTAATATTTTTTTAAATAAAAATCCATGAACATTCGTTTCCTGGAATAGATTTCTAAAAATTGTAATTGATACACGTGTAACACCATTAGGGTCGTGGTGTTCGAGACAAGACTTCCAACTCGGATCACGAACACCTCTCTGAATTAATAGAGAAAATTGCGTCACAAAGATTTTGGTATCAGGAAATCCCCTTCAAGGAATTCACTTCATTTAAATATCGCATTTTTCTTGAAGATTATTCCTTACGACAGCCATAAAAGAAAACAGGAGGCTCCGCCCCTCGATAATGCGACGAGCCTGAGGAATTTTTATTTCGCTCAAATCTCTTCTGACATATATTTTTTGCGAGATCGCCTAGAGATTTTAATACCCGATTTTATTTAAATTCGTTTAGGTGGTGCGGGTACTCACCCCACGACATTTATCGCGAGGGCGTGAGTGTATTTATAAGTAGGAAGCAATTTATACAGACTCTTGCGAATTCTGTAATTTTAAATATTTGACAATAAATGTGGGAGAAAATGTTTTTGAAAACAAAACATCGTGTTAAGGTACAATGTAAACGGCAAGGGGGAATAAAATGCGTTAACATAAAAAGCTAATTATTGTTATAATTTTTGTGTATTTTTTAATATTCCATTTAAAAAAAAAGGCAAATCTATAACTACCAATATTATAATGAGAGAAGGTTTGTATTTTTATATTTTTGTTTGTAATAAATAGACTCAAAAACTACTGAACCGATTAAATAAAATCTTTTACTAATTAAATGCTACATTATCACTAAGTAACAAAGGCTCTGTTTTATTTTCAAAAATATTAGGGATCAGTACGAAAATTTCGAAAATGTAACCCAAGGTGTAAACAAGAATACTTTACATCGCGTGCGCTGCGTAAACCGTTGATGATAGAACAAAATAATGTACTACAGATTTAGAGAACACATTAATATCTAACTAATTATAGTTATGTCACTATAACAACTTCTTTATGTATGAAAAGTTAATAGAAATGCCAATAGAAACTAGACCACGACCATGGTATAGTTATTAATCTTTATCCAAATAAATCACTTCATATTCGAGATTATTTCAGTAGGTACCTATGGATTACTTTTTGAGTTATTCAAATTGGATATTCCATTCAAAAGATATCACGAATTAAAAAAAACGGCAAGGGCAAAAACTCGCTCGCGAAGAGTTTCGGTTGGTTTGTTTTTCTAAAAAACTATTTACGTTTTGATACCTATTTACATTAATTTAGTTTCAATGTTTGAGTGAATACCTACAAAACTTTTTTTTTTCAATGAAATCGGTTCAATAACTACTGAGAAATAAGAAACTACAATACCTTATTAGATAGGGTCAACAAGATCTACAATCTTAATTTAGACCAGACCAGTTTTCGAGATATTTGATGTGGACAGACATATTTACAGACACAGGAGTTTCACTATAAAGATTCCTTTGAAGGTACAGATGTCAAACTTAATGTTTTAGTTCTGGACTTAAAAAAAATATATTGCGATACGGGCGACGCGACGGAACGGTTAAATTTAACGCGAGTGAAAACGCGGGGCACAGTTAGTAATTATATAAAATGAATATTACTAGAATATTTTACTTAGTGGAAAAGTAACACGTCATGTATAAAATGCGTTAACATAAAAAGGTAATTTTATTTATTTATTTATCTTCACACCAGGTCCCATACGGGGTAGGCAGAGACAACCGAGCACCACTTGTCCCTATCCCTACATACTCCTTTCGCCTCTTCCACAGTCATAACTCTTCTCATACATGCACGCCGATTTCGGAGACTCTTAATAGCACCGTCTTTTAAAACCTTTTCAATTTGGTCATGGTACGTATGTCTTGGTCTCCCTCGGCCACGTTTACTTTTCACCTCGCTTTTATATATCTGGTTCTTCAGTCTTTCATCACTCATTCTTTCTATATGCCGAAACCAGCGGAGCATACCTTTTCTCATTTTCATGCCTATACTCTCTTTCAGTCCCACTCGTTCTCGAATTACGTCATTGCGGATTCGGTCTGTTATTTTAACACCGCACATTCGTCGCAATGAGCGCATTTCTACTGAATTTATTTTGCTTTCATATTTATCCTGATATACCCATGTCTGACTTCCATACAATAGTGTAGGTACAATCACTGCGTTATTAATGGCAAGTCTTGCTTTTTGAGTTATATTTGACCTACCTATCATAGAACGCAGTGCTCTGTTGACACTATTGCCTGCATTCACTCTCCTTTCAATATCTTTTTCATATATACCATCCCTAGTGAAAACACTACCCAGATATATAAATTCAGACACTTGTTCTAGTTTCTCATTATCAATCATAATTGCCGCATTCGTTATATAATTTCTCTCAAATATTAACACCTTAAATTTTCCCGCATTTATTTGGAGACCTCTTTCAATACATCCATCTTTCATATCTGTGACAAGTGATTGCAGCTCTTGCTCAGATGATGCAATAAGGACAGCATCATCTGCATACAACAGTGAATTAATCAACATGTCACCCATTTTTATCCCACATCTGTTTGCTTTCAGTCTCTGCAGGCATTTGTCTAGGTATATGATGAACAGTCCGACTCAAAATGGGGTTGAGGAAAATCCTCCTGGTTGCAGTTTATGCGCCGGTTAGCTCCACACCCCAGCAAGATCTAGAGCAGTTTTGGGATAGTGTCAGAGATGTTCTAGACTTGGCAGAAGGAAACGAGAGTATTATAATGTGTGGTGACTTGAACGGATGGGTCGGGACACGCAGAGTAGGTTATGATGCGGTTCTAGGCAAGTATGGTGATAGAAGGGTGAATGAAGCTGGCAGGTTTATCCTCGATGAGTGCCTAGAAAAGAATCTTCTTGTGACGAATACTCTGTTTGCTCACAAGGACATTCACATGTATACAAGAGTGATGAATAAAGAGAGAAGTATGATAGATTTTATGATTGTAGACGATCGTCTTCGGTCCCATATCACAGACACACGCGCGCACCGTGGGCCAGAACTGCAAACTGCCAACTATCTGGTCGTCACCAGATTTAGTGGTATTTTCAGAGGTTGGCGGTGTAAACGTTCTAATAGGACATTGGAGCAATTCGAAAGAATAAAATGTGAAAAATTACGCGAAGAAAGTGCGAAAGCAGAGTATGAAAGTTGCATTGAAGATAAGCTTGCCAACCTGGAAGATGTGAGTGGTGATGTAGATAAATGTTGGAAACTTCTTAGACACAGTATGGTAGAATCATCAAAAAAGGTGTGTGGTGTAACGAAAAAGCGAGCTACGAAAGGGGACTCATGGTGGGATGCAGAAGTTAAAAAATCTGTGGAGAAAAAGAAGAAAGCATGGTTGAGCTATATAGCTTCGCTAAGTCTGACTGAAAGTATTAGAAGAGAGAAAAGACAGACATACCTACGCTGTAAGAGTGACACCAAAGCTTTGGTAAAAGAGAAGCAAGAAAGATGCAGAGCGATTGGTGAAGAGAGGTTATCAAACAACTTCAAGGAAAACTCGAAACTTTTTTGGAGGGAAGTAAGAAATTCTCGAAGTTGTTCAACAACCTCTAGAATGGATAAAATAAGATCAAAGCATGGTGACACTCTTACAAACACTGATGAAGTGTTAAAGCGTTGGAGTGAGTATTTTGGTGAGATGTATAAAAGTAGCATCCCCGACATCACTTTTGGATACCTAAACTGACGCCTGAAGCATGGGATGAAATTAATGTGTCTGAGATTGTAAGAGCGATAAGAAGTTTGAAATGTGGTAAGGCAGCGGGAATTGATAAGGTACTTCCCGAAATGATCAAATATGGAAGGCATAAACTCTTGAGCGGTTTCCATTTGTTGTGCAACTTATGCTGGCATATGGGAAGAGTTCCTGAGGACTGGAGGGGCGCGGTAATCGTCCCCTTATATAAAGGAAAGGGTTCCAGATTAGACTGCGTCAACTACAGAGCCATCAGTTTGGGAAGCAAAGTGTATAGAAAGATTCTCATGAGAAGAATGGAAATGAAGACTGAAGGAATACTTTGGGAGGCTCAAGGAGGCTTTAGATCTGATAGAGGATGCACAGATCAGATCTTCTCCCTTCGTAATATCACAGAGAAGTTCCTGGCCTTAAACCAGAAGGTTTTCTGTGTTTTTATGGATTTGGAGAAGGCGTTTGACAGGGTTGTATGAAAGGAACTGTGGGAAATATTCGGTGTAGACTCATACCATCGGCTACGACGAGGGGGGATTAAAAGCCCTCCGCTGGGTACCCTGGGGCCGCCTAGGCGGTCTCGGGCGCCGTAAGGCACCCGTGAAGATATGTATATGTATATATTGTACAATAATTTAAACACTCTTTGTTACAATTATAAGTGACCGTAACAAACTGTACGGAAAAACGTACTAATATTTTTTGCCATGGGTGGCAATCAAACCCACGACCTCCGCAACTACTTTGTGTCTTTATTTATTTTGTTATTAGCACTAAATAAGATTCTACGATTATAATGAGACAGAATGAGACCATATCACAATAACGTAAGGTTTATTATGTATGTGTGTGTTTTTCCAAATTACTAATCCGCTATAAATCTGTAGATAATGATATTAAAGTTTCAATTCTGTAGATCTTCCACATGTTTGAGATGGATCCATCAATCTTGGTTGAGTACGCGTGAGATTATCTGACACCTCCTCCATCTTACTACTTTGTCATCGCTAACGTGAGATTGAAAAGCTTATGAGATCTTTGTAATCGTTTAGTATGTAAAATTTATTCGATTTTGCCTAAAGAAATTTAAGTAGTTTTGTTTTATCAAGAATATTATCTGCTATAGAAATTTTATTTCAAAACCACCTTTAAGATATTGGTAAAAATATAGAAACATTAAAGTTGTGTTCCAGCTAAGACCCAGATAAAATTTCTTAGCAACCAGCGCAACTATAATAGTCATTCCAAAATATATTTTTATATGTAACAAAAATCTGTAATAAAATAGCATTCAAAATCCCATATTTAACATAGTTCTAAATTGTACATTATAAAAAAATATTAATCATTTCAGTTTGGTTTAAAAAAGTTAAAATTTTGTATTTTATATATCTAAGAAAAAAAGGTTATACCAACTACCTAAGTAGGTATTTAATAGTTAACGAGATAAAAATATCTTCGAATAAAAAATCGAAATTAAAACTACAAATTATACCTAAAGTACCATAAAAAAATCAAATTATAATTCATTTAAGAAGTAGGAACCGACTCACACTATAATTATTTTTAACCTACATAAATTGTCATAGTTACTTAAGTATATTTTTAAATGTTATATATAAGAAATAGGTAAATTTACAGAATATTTATATATAATACTAGCTGACCGCGCAACTTTGTCTGCGCGTTTAAATTTAACCGTTTACGCAGCGTACGCTCTTAAAAGGAATAATTTTTCCCCGTTTTTGCAACATTTTTCTTTGTTACTCCGCTCCTATTAGTCGTAGCGTGATGTTATATAGCCTATAGCCTTTCTCGATAAATGGATTATCCAACACGAAAATATTTTTTCAATTCGAATCAGTAGTTCCTGAGATTAGCGCGTTCAAACAAACAAACAAACAAACTCTTCAGCTTTATAATATTAGTATAGATATATAAGTTATAAAACAAAGCACAATTTCAAATATAAAATATATAATTGTGCAAGTAACCTGTCAGTTTCGTAAAAAAACCAGGTCGCTAAAATTCAACATTAAAAATATATTAAAAGTACATTCTTAGATAAAAAGCAATAAAAAAATAGACAAGAAAGAGAATGAGTGATGGGTGGGCAGGTCGATCGGTCACTTAGCTTCGACATATCATACCGCTGCATGCAACCCTGATGCAGCTCTGTCGTCATCATTCTTCATTTGCCACCGCTCTCCAATGACGTCACCTAATCTTATACTAGTGGTCGTTTGTTTTATCTGAGTTTCTCCCCTGATACCTACTCTATTTATTGTTTAGGTATAAACCTATGTAATACTTAGGGGCAGTTCTGGCGTTGTCTCAGCCTTAAGAAAACTGGTTTGAAATCAACAACAAAATTAATATAAGTCTGTACGTGGTGATTTTAGACTTAAAAACCATACAGATTCAAGTTTTCACTCACTAGCTGCTTACGCTAAGCTGTCGGTCCAAGTTTTCCTTAGATTTTACAGCAACTAATGACATTGTTTAAGTTCTAAATCTGATATCGAGGTATAATAAATATTTGTCGTTCTTTTGTTAATGAATAGCTGCCTAACCAAACGCACTCTAAGACCGTAAGAAGTGATGGTACTTTTTTTATTTTTAGACAAAATAAAAAACGTAAATAAAAAGTAAAATAATATTTAATACTGTACAACTTTGTGCAACAACAACGTTTCCCAATGTTTTTTTTTTATTTTAACGAGGGATTGACTATTACCACGTTTCTAGCAACTCAGACTCATACGAGTAGTAAAATTTAAATAAAAAATATATTTAGTATTTTTTATATAATTTACTTTCTATGTAACAACGATAAAATAAAATCTTACGTTCTCGCTTTAATTTTCTCTTTGAACAAAACATTATTAAAATTTTCCCTCCCATTTGTTTCCCCAGCATAAGATCTTTCGTCCGAGTCGAGTTCTCTTTTAATATATGTGCCCGGAATACCGTGGCCATATATTACGCCGACCTCTGCCGGACCGGACATAACAATCCTCGATTTGCTATAATATCGGTCGTCCGTCCCGCTCTCGCCCGTCGCGGGAGCGGTAGCGGGCGCGGGCTGTGGAGCGGGCGGCGGACGTGCCACGTATAATAAGCATTTCATGCACGGGGGTGCGGGTGGCTCGGCGGAGGCTGTGTGGGTACCTACGTTCACGTAAGTCGTGTACCTAACCGGACCGTACATTATGAGCCGAGGGTCAGCGCCTCGAGCGCGCCGTCTCTGTCGCGCTCGACGCCGGAACGCGACCCGGGTATAATTTTGTGTGATATATAGAACTCCCGGGTCGCCTCTCTGACGGACCTTTATGAAAATCCGGCTTCCGGCGCTTCGCATGCGAGGGTGGCATTTAGAAGGAAAATTATAGCGACGTCCGCAAACGCTCGGCCTGTCCTCTCACGGTTAAATATTATGTGCGCAGCTTTAGGTACAACCTCTCCACAACGTTATGTAAAGAAGGCCTTTTAGGAAAAATATAGGATATTTTGGCGGCGGTTGCTCTTGCGAGAAATCCATCTTCTATCTTCGGGATTTATATACGGGGAGGCCGTAAAACGGAACAATAAAAACCCAAAACAGCAATAAATTTAGAGCAATAGACGCGAAGGTTCAAGCGCGCCTTATCAATTCCCTCCGCGCGTGGAGCCCATTCACACAATAAACTTATGACGGTATTTGCTTTTTCCGATACGGATTGGTAACGACCACATACCCTCTTCTGTATACTCGGCTATATACTTAGGGTAGGTTACTGGTATGTGTTTACATACATTATTGAAGACATCAAAGAGACGTTTCAAAGTTTGTGTGGCCGTTAATGACAAGGTTTTAGTTGCAGTAGTGAATGTTTAGTGGACAGCGGTGAGGGTGGGTGTATAACAGGTAAAGCAAATAGCGGCTACTCGAGAGGGAGGGTCGTCTTAGACGACCGCAGCGGCCGGCGAGCTCGCCACAAGATGTTCTTTATGCATTAGTAATCATGTCCTTAATTGATAGAGGATTGTACTACAGGTTTCGGACATTCATTAATAAATCATAATTTGTTAGCATTAACTCGTCAGCTCTATGTTTGGTAGGATACACATTTCTGAAACTAGGTATGTACTGTTTAGAACTTGAATTAAATATTTATGGTCGGCTGGATAGCAGTGGAGATTCACTATGTCAAGTCTTTCCGCCAGCTTACCGCAAAATCGGAAGCCTTAGTACATGCATGTACCTAACCATTTGATGTTATACATTACTGACCCTGAAACGTAAACATTTTTAATATTACATACATACATACTTCCCTTTGCATACTTACCTAGCTTCCTCCACATCTATGCATCGATTCATACAGGCGCGTCTGTTTTTTAGACTTCTTATTTGTCCTTTTTTAAGGACATCTTGAATTTGATCTGTAAAGACGCGTTGGTCTGCCACGTAATCCATTATGATTCTATAATTTTAATATTATGTATGATATACGTCACAAAGTTTCTTTCAGAGATCAAATTGTATAAAAAAAAAAAACTTTACGGCTTATAGATTTGACGACTTATCAAATTTTTATTTGCAGTAATAAATAAAGAAAACTGGTATCAAATAAAGCATAATCAGAAGAGCACTTTGATGATAAACTATAGCTCTTATGGAGGTGTGTTTTTAAGGTTCCAATTGATTTTTCAAAAAGGCCAAGGCAATTATCCATCCATTAATTGATAGTAACCTGAGTGCAAAGTACTGAATAATTCCTTAACGTGTTGGGAGCATTCACAGCAGCAATTCATTATAGTTACCGTCTCGACCCAAAGGAGATATACGGGGTAACCCTGATTGACCCCACATTAAAAATTACATACAAAGGAAGCGGTCACTAATAACGCTTTCTTTGTTACCATTCGTTCACGAGAGCGATAAAAAATGCATACGTCGTTATATCGATCGACTCGTTTCTATTAATAACGATTGCTATTTTATTTACAACGATATATATGAACTACAAGGCGTTTTCACGACTTCGCGGTTTCTTGAAAGCGTTTTGCAAGAAGAGGGTGCCGAAAATCGACCATAGGAGTTCATATGTATGACCGGTATCGTTATTACCGCCCATACAGAAGCAAAACCAAATCGAATTTCGGTTTTAGTCTGTGGGTTCACCAGCTTTCAGGAGATTTATTATCTATGAAACGGGCCGTGGATTTGATGATAAAGCAGCTAAAATATTAAAATGGGCTCGTAACGGAATCATTTAGCCGGCATACAGATCAATATTGTTGAACAACAATTTATTGATCGAACCCATTCATTGAATTTGTAGGTTTGCCTACCACCAGGTAGATACAAAGTCACATGCCGTGTTCATGAAATTAATTTCCAAGAAGCGGTTGAATTTGTCACACGTAATTGCTATTTTATTATTATATATGTACGAGTATATTATTAACATAAGTATTATTATGTATGTACCTATATGTAGTGAGTATTAGTATGTATGTAGAATACTATATTTTTAAATATATTTTACTACACCTATTCTACCTACTTACTGCTTAATTTGTCTCAAAGGTTTGACTGGTAGAGAAAGCATTAAGTCCGTCTTTGTACTAAATTTGTGCAGTAAAGTTTTTTATATAAAAATAAATATATATATGGATTGAATTAGTCCTATATGTGTATATATTACTATTTTATTCTACTATACAACAATATGTAAAGTTTAAAGCATTCACGACTCCACAGTTTCTTGGAAGCGTGTCCGTTAATTCGCAAGGAGCGGAGGCCGGATTCGGTCGCCGGAGGGTCAAATAAATATGTCCCAAAGAGTTAAGTGGAAGCGCGACGACCACGACCAACGTTTGCTCTTCCACTCGTGTTGTTGCACCACTTATTACACACAAAGTTCTGTTAAAGTTTCCTCGACACTCTAGCGTGAGTTTAATTTACTCGATGGTGTAAATAAAGCGGGGTCTGAGAAGTTTTGCCGGGTCGCACTGCGGTCGAGCGATAATAACGTCCCGCCGCCTGCGACTTCCTTATTAATCGAGAACGACAAATTTTAACGACAAGAATTAATGAATCTCGTTACACGGGTTAATCCCTGGGTCGTAAAGTGTGCGCTCGGCGGCAGTTAAGGTGGTGCGGGGCGGGCGACCGCAGCCTCCAGGTGGGACGAACTATCTTATTATGTCGTCTCTAACATATTAATTACAAGTGTTACTAATTATTTAAAACATGTTTATACTAAAATACTATATAATGTTAAATTTTTAAGTTTCAAAAGCTAGGTGAAGTCAATTTTTTGATTGTTTAAGTCTAATCGAAGAAACAAATACTAGAGCAGCGTTCTCTGGATTTAATATTGCCTTTACACTTCCATTTTCAGAGTTTAACCTTCTTTGTTGTGGCGATCCTTGGGGGGCCTATGTCCAGCAGTGGACGCCTGAAAAGCTGGTATGATGATGAGGATGAACCTTTTTCAGGTAAGTATCTATATGCAAGTTCTATGGTACAAAACAATGTAATTTTTGATATTTCAAGAAGAAAACTTTGTCTTGAGCACCGACTGTGGATCTAGCCCTGATCCTACATAAGTTATCGTGTAATATATATTTTTAAAGTATATTTTGTAATCTTGTTGCTTATACGATTAATAAAGTTTTTCTTTCTTTCTTTCTAAAGATTATTGTAAAAAAAAATATGAGAAAATTGTATTTTTTTTTTATTCTCGGGAGCCAAAAAGTAATTCAGATATGACATTGAAAAGGTTAGCAAGAACATTTATTATTATCGTATTGTTGTATCACAATATAAAGTCAGGGAGATGAGGCGGCATCCGTCTAAAGTGAGGGAATCGAAGATATATCGCCGAGTTAACGAGCATGCGAGAACGGAACTTTATTGTAATTGCTTTTTGTAAGATGGGAATGGGGTCATTACAGACCGATGTCGCTATCCTGTCTGGTAGTTTTGGCATCAATGTTACAGTGAGACAAGTTTCAATAACTATAACAATAACAATTTATAACTTTTTATAGAAGAATTTTATTGTCATTCTATATGTCTATGATAAAGTGCACTGTCTTATTTAAAAAGAGTTAGAGCAAAGGGCCAAGAATTATATTTGGTAGAGAGTATAATACATGTAAGATATTTTCGCAAATCCACTGAAATCCGTTTGTGTTTTATGAAAATAGATAGATCTCTTAATAAACCAGGACTAAAATGAAAATAAGTTTTAGTTAAAACTACCAGAAGGGTATCTGGTAGCAATTTTGTATATAACTAACCTATAGCCTTCCTCGATAAATGGGTTATCAAACACTAAAAGAATTGAAAAAAAAAATGGTTCGGTAGATCCAGAGATTACCCCCTACCTACAACCTCACAAACTCACAAACCTTACCTCTTTATAATATTAGTATAGAAGTATAGATCAAAACTATATACACATACCTACTTGTTAACTCTGCTTTTAGTACTGTCCCACTGCATACAGTTGCGTTAAAAAGAATCAAAATAAAACAATTCTTCAAGAAATTAATGACCGATAAAAGGAACAGCTAGCCCTCTGGATATTAGTTTTGCATTCACCTTCATTATTTTGGTAATATTCTAGTGTTCCTAGAACTAAGCCATATTCCAGCCACACAAGGTTCTTTGGGAAGGACCCTGATTCCATCTAAGTGGGTGGGTAAAGAATTATTAATTTAAAACTTAATTTTCGGCGATGTTTTACCTACAAAAATATAAATAATATTAGATAGACTGTAGAAACCTCAAAGCCAGTAAGACTGATTGTCTATCCACAATTCCTCTCCCTCCCGATTCTCTCGCGGAAAACTACTGAGTTTTCCACCGCGCTATTAAGCGGTTTCTCTCACATTTGCCCTTATAATGGAAAATGTGTTACTAATTAATTTAAAGCGAAACTCATTTATGCTCAAATGTGTGTCTATTAAGTGATGATGTGAATACCTTTCTTGGATTCGTAATCGGTTTCGCGTAATTCTGTTCTATTAATTTCAATGTAGTGGAAAACTGGATACTGTTAATTTTTCTTTAGAATTTAGATTTTTCCCATACGTATTAGTTTATGTACGTTTCTCAGTAGAACCTAGTTCAATAGATAATACGACTTTTTTTATAATCATTATCATTATTTTTCAGAGATATTTTTTTTAAAAAGTATTTAAAGAAATTATACTCGGTGCAAGCTCTTATTCCATTGAGTTCTATCTTCTTCCACGTTAATACACGGACTCTGACATTTTTATTTATTTATAAATAGTACCTATAATTAAAGTAGTAATTAATTGATTGAAATTATCAAGAGACATTATACACAGTGCTTTTAGAAGCTCTCAGCTTATCTCATTAGTTTTAACTTCCTCGACGTTCATACACGACTTTATTCTTGAAACTGTAAATAAATTTATAATTATCCAAAAACAACAAAAATAAAACGCAGTGCTCTTACAAGCTCTTACTCTAGTAAATTCTAGCAACCTTCATATTTACACACCAACTCTTTCTTTGTGATACAATTTACCTTCAATATATTTTTTTAAAGATTTAAGAGAAATTATACTCGGTGCTCTTACAAGCCCTCAATCTATTATAATCTATAATGCATACTATTCTTGTCCTTTTTTAAAAAGAAAGAGAGGAATTAATATTAATTGTTAATAAATTCACATACAATCTAAAATTTACAAAGAATCAAGAGAAATTATACTCCATGCTCTTACAAGCCCTTAATCTATTAAATTCTATAATGCACAACATTATTGTTCTTTTTAAAAAATAAATAGAGTAAAAAAAAAAAAATTATAATAAATTCACCTACAATCTAAAATGTTCAAAGAATCAAGATAAATTATATTCGGTGCTCTTACAAGCCCTTAATCTATTAATTTATATAATGCACACTATTCTTGTCTTTTTTTAAAGAAAGAAATAAAGTAATTAATATTAATTGTTAATAAATTCACCTACAATCTAAAATTTTCAAAGAATCAAGAGAAATTATACTCGGTGCTCTTACAAGCCCTCACCCCATTAAGTTGAGCGAGCTCATTCTCGGCAAGACTAATCAAATAACAGGCTCCCTCGGCCTCTCACTTCCCCACCCTGGTCGGCCTCCCGCGACCAGCGGTCATCTCTCTTATCGATTGTGGAGAAATTCGTGCACCGAATGCTATATTTCCCAGCAAATGTTACGAGCACCGCAATCTCGGTATCATGTTACCTCTTCCTTCGTATTACTTGGAAAATTCTGTTGGAAAATTAAATAAAAATGTGGTCTTATTTGGTTTTGGTACGGAATTTAGGTTGCGTCCTATATATTTTTAAAATTTCTATACATGAACGAATACAAGTAAATAAAACTCTATATCCATTTATCTCTTTCCTGACTATATAGTAAGATTTAAAAAAAAACTAAGCACACGGAGAAAAAAAAACCAAACAAAACAGCAAGTGCTTCCTATACTAATCGCTAACATATTCTTTCCAATTTATGCAGCATTAATAATTATGTTGGCAGCCATAACATTTGGCCCTTATTTGGCCATCAATTGTATTAATATTGATCAGTGAATCTATATTATCAACTTCATTATATATCAGGCACGACATTCAGGATCAATCCATTGTTTCGTTCTATCAACGTCAGTTAACTTTCTTCCTCTTGTAACACGATATGTATATGTCATTAGAACTTCTATGGAGGCTTTACCCCTTTTGGGCCCCCGATTATCTATACTACTTGCACTTTATATTATTTAATTAATATGTCTAAATATCTTTTCATATGTCATTATATTTAAATAAGAGATAAAGCGCAACTGTATAATAATAACGTGTTTATGTATTAACCATAGGCTAATTATGAATTAGGACTTCCACTTACTTGTCTAGTTCAATAGCAGAAGCAATAAATTAACCGAAAATCTATATTTCAGTTCCTATATGATAGTTTCGAAATACTTTTTTTGTCGGAGTTTAAAAAAGAGATAAAGCGCAAATTTATAAAAAAGAGATAAAACGCAACTGTATAATAATAACGTGTTTATGTATTTACCTTAGGCTAATTATGAATTAGGACTTCCACTTACTTGTTTAGTCCAATAACAGAAGCAATAAATTAACCTAAAACCTATATTTCAGTTCCTATGTGAAAGTTTTGCGATAGAAAAAAGACTTTTTTTTCGGAGTGCAAAATAGAGGTAAAGCGGAAATCTATAAAAAAGAGACAAAATGCAACTGTATAGTATCATAAATAAATAAAATAAATATCATCACGCGTGCCTTACGGCGCCCGAGACCGCCTAGACGGCCTCAGGGTACCCAGCGGAGGGGTTTTTAATCCCTTGCCGTAGCCGATGGTATAAGTCTACACCGAACAAGTGGCTAGCTCGTCGCGATGTTTGGATAGACTCAATAACCCATCTATAAACAGTTTCACAAGTTGGTACCGTGTTTATGTATTTACCTTAGGCTAATTATGAATTAGGACTTCCACTTACTTGTTTAGTCCAATAACAGAAGCAATAAATTAACCTAAAACCTATATTTTAGTTCCTATGTGAAAGTTTCGCGATAGAAAAAAGACTTTTTTTTCGGAGTGCAAAAAAGAGGTAAAGCGGAAATCTATAAAAAAGAGACAAAATGCAACTGTATAGTATCATAAATAAATAAAATAAATATCATCACGCGTGCCTTACGGCGCCCGAGACCGCCTAGACGGCCTCAGGGTACCCAGCGGAGGGGTTTTTAATCCCTTGCCGTAGCCGATGGTATAAGTCTACACCGAACAAGTGGCTAGCTCGTCGCGATGTTTGGATAGACTCAATAACCCATCTATAAACAGTTTCACAAGTTGGTACCGTGTTTATGTATTTACCATAGGCTAATTATGAATTAGGACTTCCACTTACTTGTTTAGTCCAATAACAGAAGCAATAAATTAACCTAAAACCTATATTTCAGTTCCTATTTGACAGTTTTGCGATAGAAAAAAGACTTTTTTTTCGGAGTGCAAAAAAGAGGTAAAGCGCAAATCTATAAAAAAGAGACAAAATGCAACTGTATAGTATCATAAATAAATAAAATAAATATCATCACGCGTGCCTTACGGCGCCCGAGACCGCCTAGACGGCCTCAGGGTACCCAGCGGAGGGGTTTTTAATCCCTTGCCGTAGCCGATGGTATAAGTCTACACCGAACAAGTGGCTAGCTCGTCGCGATGTTTGGATAGACTCAATAACCCATCTATAAACAGTTTCACAAGTTGGAATAGTGAAACTGGAACCGACAACTTAACGTGCTCCCCGAGGCACTATAGTTAGTGGTGTTATTAAACAAATTTTTAGACATACATTTTTAGATTAACAACAAATAATAAATAACATATTTATTTATTTACCATTGGCTAGTTATGAATTAGGACTACCACATAATTTGTCTAGTCCAATAACAGAAGCAATAAATTAACCGAAAACCTATATTTCTAGTTCCAATGGGATAGTTTAACGAACGTAGTAGCAGTCTGCTAATACTCATTAGAATTACACGTCCGTAACGGAGAGACGCACGACGCTTGGGCTCGGACACAGGATTTGCGTCACCACTGAGCATCCATTTATCTTTACTATTCTGTACATAAACCTCCACCTATATTAAGGTAAGAGCCTTTGTCGCTCTACCATACGCCATTAACTTCTAAAGTAGAATCCTTTGTGTGGGTTGAGTACTTGTTTTGTACTTGTGAATGTTATTGAATAGGTATAAATATAAAAAGTTGTTCTTAATTAGTAATTATTTATTTATTTAAAATTCTTTATTTCACAAAATTGTACATAGGCGAGCTTAATGCCTTAGGCATTTTTTACCAGCTAACCTTTGAGAGAGTGAAATATGCTTAGGGTGCAGAACTTTCGATAGAAGGATATAGATATAATTTTAACAATGATGCATAACAATATATAATATAATAAATGTAATACATAAACATACATACCATACCAAACAAAAATTGTCACGAGGATCTGGTTTAAGCGTTCAGATAATGAGCAATGAGCAAGGGTTTAAACATACCGAAGGAATTTTTAGTTAATTATAATGTATTAAAATTGAAAAAAAAAAAACCTCTAATATGACGTTTTTACCGACTTGAAAAGGTGGTTTACATATAAGCCGATTAGTATATTTGTTGTTTATTATTATTTTTATATATGGCACATTTCTTATTTCAAAAAAATACTACAAGTTCTGTATTCTACGAATAAATTACAGAACTTGTAGTATTTTTTTGAAATAATGACAATCTATGAGATTTTGGATATTTGCATTTACCAGAAATAACGATATAACTAATACTTTGTTATTTTAATAAAATAAATAAATGCCATTACGGGTGCTTTTTTGACTCCCGAGAAACGTTTAAACAGGATACTCATTGGAGAGATTAACCCATCCTCATTTCGCCGATGGTATTGGGAGGCGGTGTTTATGTTTATGTTTTATATATTAAAGTTGGGGTTAAAAGTAAAATAAATCGGAGATCACGTTAAGCTGTCGGTCCCAGTTTCACTATTATTACTTGTGAAACTGTTTATACATTGGTTAACACCGCGACGGGTTTACCACTACTACGAATTAGGAATAACAACCCACCGCTTAATACCCTGAGGCGGGAACAGGATGTCTAAGGCAGTCGTGATGTATACGGTACCTTAAGTGCCTGAATAGCATTCGTACTTGACCGTTTTATTTTAGTATAAAACAAGTAACAAAAAGACTACAGGCAAGTGTAACAAAAAGACGCCGCGCGACATTTGGCATATCTACCAGTTCTATGGCTACGGAGCACTGGCGACTACCACGTCAGCGCTCCAGCGGACTGTGAAAATGATTTTGATTTGACCCTTTGAGGGGTCTGCACCGCAAAATTACATTTCCATCTGTTTCTTTTATGTCTATCTGTTTAATATAATGTTCATGAGATATTAATTAAGTGGGCTTTGAAGGATTTAATATTGGTTTTAGTGATTTGTGTATCATATATTTTTAAGTTTAAAGCACTTATAGAATGCTTAAATTCGACCTCATTTATGTTTTCCATCAGGCACGTTTGAGGTCAGATTGCAATCACTATCAATTATATATATATATTAATTTTTTAAAGATAAAAATGCAATGAAAAAATTCCTGGTGGGTGGGACTCGAACCCACGAACCTCGCTATCGCGGCAAGGCGCTCAACCGCTGAGCCAACCAGGTTCCAGTCACCCCTCACGAATTTTGTCATTGCTTGTTATCTACTTATACACAGACCGCCCTCTATTAGCTTTCTTCTATTAACTCTATACGAGTGAAGTTAGAAGTCCTAGTTTCTAATACTAGATGGCAGAGGAGTCTGTTTTTTTTTATTTTTACTTTTATCAGTATTTCGGTTCGAGTCCCACCCACCAGGATTTTTTTCATTGCATTTTTATCTTTAAAAAAATAATATAAGATTATCCTAATAAGGAATTTATAAGAAATGTTTATATATATAAAGTCAATTTTAAAATGATTATTCAATAAATAACAGTTAATTTTATTCAAATTTGAACCGCCCAGATGGCCCCAGGGCACCCAGCGCGAGGGATTTTTAATATAAACCTCGTCGTAGCCGATGGTATGAGTCTACACCGAATAAGTGGCTAGCTCGTTGCGATGTTTGGATAGACCCGATAATCAATCTTTAAACAGTTTCACAAGTTGGTATAGTAAAATTGGGAACGACAGCTTAAAGTGCTCTCGGAGGCACTATAGTGGTGTTGTTAAAAAAACATAAATTTTTCACATTGGGGTTTGAATCAATATTTTAACCTTTTAATATTTTAATAACCTTTTTTATTATTAAAGACAAAATGTATAAGCAATACAAATACAATCAAATACGAATTTTAAATGTAAAACTCAAGTTTTATTTTATTTTAGTCAATAAACAATGGGGATACAAAAGGAACAACATGTGTGCATATAAGGGGTGTCTAATGCGGATTGTCTGGGATTAATTTCCCTTATAGTGAACAATGATTGTAGCGAATAGAGTAAGCTGTTAATTTTAATGTTTCTAAAAATATAATTACTTTTAAAGGCAGCAAAGCCTTTAGAGTTGATTCAAAATTAATATTGCATTTAGGACAAAAAGTACTCAAGAAATCTTTGATTTCATTTTCTTGGTCACTCCTTTATACTTTTAAATATTAAAATGTTATTAAGATTATATTATTAAGTACTACATGCACATCTTAATGCTTATATACTGTTTGTACATTTGCTACGTTCGAAAAAATGAATAATAAATTTATTTTTATATTACACACCTGTAATTGTATTAATCTATATAGGTAGACTTGTGCAATATAATGGCCATCGGCATCGTGCGTTTTAAGTTATGCAATATCTTCTGGTAAATTGTCAAGACTCAAATGGGAAATATCACCAGACGATGTCCTCTCTGGTCTTGAACCTACCGGTCTCTGCCAGGACGATGCAAAGGGAGTCGATTGCCCTTATTCCTTGACAGAACGGAAAGTGTTCCCAATGGGATGATGGACTTTAGCTCAATGTATTATTTCAGGTTCATCGAGTTCCACTGATTTTTATGGTAAGGCTTACCTATTATTGTAGAGACGATGGCTTGGCCCAAGGCAGCAAAAACTTTGGAGTGACGGGGTATTTCGTAATCAGGATTTCATTAAGGACTAAAAGTATTCATAGACATTCAACGTTGCCCTTTCTCAAGAAATCATTAAATTATTTTTCTTGGCTTTAACTTTAATTTATGTTATTAATTGAAAAAATCAATAGAAACAATCTTATGCCATTGATTAAACTGGCATCTCAGGTCATGCCAAATTAAGTAATGACCTCCTCTGTCATGATACCGGCATTAACCATCTGTTTGCTTCATCAACTCTATTTAAACCATGTGGCTCTAGAATAGAAGAAACTTTAGCTGAGGATAACGCCTTGCGAATAGTGTCGTTGAGGCTGTGGTGAATAGATCTCCCTGGACTTATGCACTATAAGATAATCCATTTGTCAAGACTTGAACACTTACATATCGCATCTGCATTTGTGAGGTTAACAGAATCAGATGACAGTCTCCATAGACTAGTGGTTGCGCCTTTGGCGTAGTATCTGGAGGAGGTCGTGGGTTCGATTCCCACCCATAACAAAAAAAAAATTGTACGTTTTTCTGTACAGTTTGGCATGGTCTGGTACTAGCCTAAAGCAATATGTGTAAATAGTGCTACATATTAAAAAAAATAGCACCTAATCGTAATGCAATGGATGGACATTCATCTGATATAAAAATTAAATTATAGGGACATAATATTATCCCTTATGACTAAAGTTGGACCGATTAATAAAAAAAATATATAGGGATCATAGGTGAAGTGAAATTACCGAGAAATATTATTATTACACGTGGTAGAATGTTTCACATTTTCAATTTTATCTGTACGTAATGAAAATTGCTGACACCCTAAAAAGATTAAAAACGATTAAGTTACCTACATAAAATTGAGAAAAAAATAAATTAAATTTATTGTCAAAATGTGCTGGAGGTGGAGTTGCCATTATGTCTGCAAATACGATCGCTGAGACGATAATTTTATTCCGCAAGTATCTCTTACTGCTGATGTATTCCGTAGAATATTCCCATATGTGCGTAATTCTGCGGAATGGCAAAAAAGGTCTGTTCGAGGGGTGAAATATGTAAATTTATTGTCTGTAGCGACTCCCAGGGTGGCTGCCGAACCCCGTCATATGACGATGTGTACAGTGAGCAGGAAGTTAAAATAATCATACCAACCTTGGCATATACTCTATGTCGTTATAATATGGTGCAATTCATATTGACAATAGGTGCTGTAAGTTGCTGTTTACCGTACCGTCAAGAAAACCTTAATGTTAGACAGTTTTGTGAGCTTTTCTATGATTTTTATAGTATTTTGTTGAGAAAAGGGAACCGGATTTAGAGGGAGTTGAAATAGATCGATACAAATAGCATGATGTGTTCTTTTTATGCCATTTCATGAGAACAGTTTATAGTTATTGCGTTTAAAATCCTAAAGATATCTCTTTAACAAATTTATTAGTTAAAAATAGAATGGATTAACGAGTAACGCTATAGAATGTAATGTAGAATGAGTAACGCTATTATTAGTAAATAGAAATAGCGTTACTCATTCTACATTCTAAATGTCACAATTTAAAACTAGATTTTATAAGCGGGAAGAACTTTTGAATAAAAAGTATCCTGGTTAAATGAAAAACCTCAATTTTTTCCATATCACATTAATATGGAACAAAAGTAAGGAAACATTTATTACCTGGTTTAGGGAAAAACCTTTCGCGAAACGTTTATTAAAAGAGGATTTTTTTTTAAAACCTTTAATTAAAGTTTTTCACGGCATACGACTTTGTGACAGACATAAAAAGTACATGAATGGGGTCGCTCAACACATAGTTGTTTAACAGCATTGATCTAAGCAGCTCCAGCTCCCACTATGCAGGTAACCTGATGGGGTCAATCCAATTTTCTGTTTCGTAATCGCGCCCTGAAAGGAAAGTACCACCTCGACGAGAATTCATGGATTAAGTAGATCTGCATATCAGACTGAAAACATTTTTTAAATAAAAAAAAACATCACGGGTGCATTTTTAGCTTCCGAGAACCGTTTAAACGGACTCAGGGTACCCAGCGGAGGGATTAACCCGTCCTCATTTCGCCGATGGTATTCGGAGGCAAAACCTAACAAGTGGCGAGCTTGTTGCGGTGTTTAAGATAGTATAGCCTCGTTGTATAAAGCGGTCACCCATCCCAGGTCCGTTTTTTTTAAATACAACAATTAAAAAACAATAACAAAAAGTAATTGTTACAAATGAGTCATATTGTAGTTGAAGATTGGACATGTTTTATTCTTCCAATTGTAACTGGACAATTACATCCCCTAACTTGTTCCCCACCGAACCTCACTAATTCAAAGGCCAAATGTGACATAATACCAGCATAATTCAATGTTTTGCTCACCATATTGTATTTCATTTATGAGTTATGCCCCGATGAATTCGGTCATCTCTTTCTAACTTATGTGATGGTCGGAGTACGTCTCGTTCTCGCGCAGTGCCCCGCGTAACTTGAACGGATGGTTAAATACTACGAGTTAACTTACACCGCATCGGCTACGCATCATTTTTAGGGGTGATTTGAATGTGTTTATGCAACAATTCGTGTTTTTTTATTAATTTAATTGTTTTATTTTGTTTTATTTTATTTAAGACAACGGCATGTGGCCTTGTATTTACTTAATGGTAACTAGACTTTCCAAGTCCATGAATGGGGACGATCAATATATTGTTGTTGAACAGTATAAGTCGGCTAAATGATGCAGTTACGAAATAGGCGATGACAAAGACGAATAGGCATTACGGGTTTATTTGAATACGATAGCTATTTTATCGAAGAATCAACAGTCTATTTTGTAACGGCACCCTGAAAGGAGACTACCGCCTCGACAAGCAATCGATGCTAAATCCATAATCTAAAACTGAAACATGACTATAACGGTTTTCGCATCTGCCCATACAACTATGGTAACGTAATCGGGAGGTCAACCTAACCAAATTATAGAGACTCCCTACCCACCTGAATAAAATAAATTAACAGTCCCATTTAAATTACCGAGAATACCTAGATACTAAATTTAAAACAATTTAATTAAAGAAAAATATTCTAATAAAGGTCAGACCGCACTAGAGGGAACTGCACTGCAGCGGAGCCCGGGGGCGGATTCAGGATTGATTGGGGGGCGGAGGGGGTGCTACGGCCTTTTGACAAGCTTTTTAGATATTTTTTGGTAATATAGTAGGTTTTCAGTAAATTTCGATGGTTTCTTTTTATTATTATTAATTTACTTTTAACTTGGTTCAGGTTGACATAAAGCTTATCACATATGATTGAGGTTACTTTACTGCGTAAATACCGATTCATCCCTAATTTTAAACGCTAAACTAAGGTAAACCTTTCATGACTTATAAAATAGTTAATAAATTAATTTGCTAGTATATTCAGCTTATAGAACAAACATCCTGGTATACTTTGGTGTTTCAAGAAAGTGATACTTGTACGTACGTACATACATACATATCATCACGGGTGCCTTCGGCGCCTGAGATCGCCTAGACGGCCCCAGGGTACCCAGCGGAGGCGTTTTAATCCCACCTCGTCGTAGCCGATGGTATGAGTCTACACCGAACAAGTGGCTAGCTCATCGCGAAGGTTTTGAATAGACTCAATAACCCATCTATGAACAGTTTCACAAGTTGGAATAGTGAAACCGGAACCGACAGCTTAACGTGCTCTCCGAGGCACTATAGTGGTGTTGTCAAACAAATGTACATACATTTTTTAATTAAAAACTCATTGGTACACATCGGGATTCGAACCAGGGACCTAAGTGTTTTTAAGTCCAAGGTCTAACCAACTCAGCCACCACGTATATAACAAACATTCTAAAGGACCACACCTCTCACCGAAATAAAATTATTAGAAACGGTTAAAACTCAACTTTATGCAGTGGAAATCGGTGAAGCATTGTCTTCTAAAGGTTCTGGGCCTTGCAAGACAGGCAGTCGCATTTTCTATGGGATATAACGTGTTTCCAAGACCGTTATATGACAGAATCTTATAGCAATGGGTTGTGTAGAGAGAACACAGTACAGAGGAGTCTTGACAAGTCTGGGATTACTGCAGTTTTCTCCTGGATACTGGATACCAAATACGTAATGTACCCATCCTCTTGTGCGAATCTATGTTTTAACGAATCTATGTTTAAACTGTCTCTTACATGTATTTATATTGTTCCTCCGCACCTTAGTTTATTTGGTTACGCCATTAGTATTACAGAGGTTTCTGGCTATTACCAACTGGGTAAACAATTTTAGTATCTAAGTTAATAAATTTATATGTATCTAAGTTAATAAGTTATATGTATAGTTTGCCTTTATGTGTTAAGGGATGAGCTCATAGAAATAATCGCCATTATAATCTCTATATACTTTATTATTATTTTTTATAGTAGCACAGCATTTGACCTTGTATCTACCTGATGTTAAGCAGGTCTACAAAGTCCACGAATGGGTCGATCTATAAATTGTTGTTTAACAATATTTATCGCTCCTACTATGCTGGCTAAACGATGCGATTACGAAATTGGCGACAATTGGGATGAATTTGTATTGTGATTCCTTTTTTAATATCCTCGCTGCTTTTTCATTAAATTACCGCCCGTTTCGAACCGCACCCTGAAAGGAGACTACCACAAGAAAATGATACAGTATTCTCCTGAAAACCGGTGAAACCAAAGACTAAAACCGAGACATGACTAGGTCACTTCGCGGTTTTTGTAACATTACCTTCGTCGACCTAGCTTCTTCTAGATAGTCACGGAGTCACTGTGCAACAAACACGATTTCATAAAAAAAAATTACATAAAGGCAAATAGTACCAATTCCAGACTAGTATCCACTACTCTGGAATCGCTACATTATACTCTATCTGTACCTCTAACATTATTTACTTTTTTATAATTGGTATATTTACTATCTTTAAATTTCCAATTTGTTTATAAACATATGTATCTCGGTCTCGATACCTTATGAGGTATAATATAATATGTACTCGTAGTATCAGGGGAGGACTGAAATACATACGAGATGCAGATAAATCTGACTGTAAGATCAGCCCCTTCCATCGGGGTGTTTAAACGATTGCTCACTGCTCATTATCTGAACGCTTAAACCAGATCCTCGTGACAATTTTTGTTTGGTATGGTATGTATGTTTATGTATTACATTTATTATATTATATACAGTATTTAAGTAGTTTAAGTATTGTTATGCATCATTGTTAAAATTATATCTATATCCTTCTATCGAAAGTTCCGCACCCTAAGCATATTTCGCTCTCTCAAAGGTTAGCTGGTAGAAAATGCCTAAGGCATTAAGCTCGCCTATGTACAATTTTGTGCAATAAAGAATTTTAAATAAATAAATAAATAACGATATTGAAAATTAAAAGAAGTAAAATTACCAATTTCTATAAGAACACTACAGGGGGCTTACCAAAGTGCCAATTGATAATCGAATCGAAAGCCAAATGTATGGGATTTGACGTTTCCCATCGATCAGGCTCTACCCATAGAGTAAAGTTCCTATACATTTTTATCTATCGACACGGTCGATTCGATTGTCATTTGGGCTCTTTGGTGAATTTAAAGATGTACTTTGGGCTAATATGAGGCTCTACTGACCAAATCGATCAACTTTTTTATAGAACCATGTGTCGTAATGGAAAAAAAATTTTGCTTCCCCATACAAATTGGTTATTTTAACATCACTATATTGTATGGAGAAGGCATTTTGTTTTCATTTGCGACACATGGTTCCATGGTTTTAAAGTCACCATGTCAAATTAGACTAAGTGCAGAGAAATATAATTAATTAATAACTAAGGACGTTTCCTGAAATAAATCTCTTATTATATGTGCCATCTTTTCTTATGTTAACCCTTAGGATTTAAATTGAATACCCACAAAATTTTATTGAAATCGGCTTAGCAGGTCTGTTGATAATATTACTATGGTAATAAATGTCAGTTTTTAATCAATTCGAACCATATTGATCAACAAGTTTTTTCTCCGCAAAATAAACGACGCAACAGATGACTAAAACATACAAAAAATATGTTGTGTTTACCAAATTAATAAAGTTTTTAATGTCACACTATAACCCTTGGTTGCGCGCGCGCTCCGGGGGTTCGGTCGGCGTTAGGTCGCACAGATTTTTGATATCTGCGATGGAACGGCAGGGGACCGTGTTAATGCAAATTGAGGTATTAACGTTATAGCGGTATTAGTATTATCTGCCGCTGTGATATCATCCCTTCTTGCGTCTGCTGCGTGGAAGTGATTTATGGAGAGAAAACTACAAATTATGATCTGGTCTCTATGTGTGGCAGAATTTATAGAACGGATAGGAGTTTGCAGACATTTCAGCAATGCGATGTCAGAGAGTCAATCTACATTTATATAATAAACATAAACAATGTTTCCGCATAAATAAATAATTAAGGAAGTTGGTAAATAAGCGGAGCAGCTTCATTTATTATTCTTTATAAGGAAACAAAGGCGAGGGTTAGTCGTAATAAGGCGCCGCCACCTCGCCGGCTTATCTTTATTGCCTCCAACCCACGTAGAATAATAAATCGTTTTCATCAAAAACAAATACTCGACAGTTTTTGCCAGAGCCGGGCGTGCAGGCGGGAGGGTGGCAATTTTCCACCCCCATAATACAATATTTTCCGACATTTTCCGCGGAATGCTGCTCGAATCGTTCGCTCGGCACGGGCAGGTTCCTTTAATGTGTATTTTTCGGCCAATCAGAGGGCGGCGAGAGACTCGATATTACCTCAACTGTCACACATAAAGTGGAAAATATGGACCGCAGATGGAGGCCGCGGGCGGGGCGGCGTTTGGCAGTCAGCGCGCGTACGACTACGCCGGAACAAACGCTCCCAACAGGTTTATAGCTTTTCTTTCAGCTCTGTTCAGGTACGGCCGTATCATAACAGGGAATAGCGGAGCGTGATGTGAACCCGTGATAAAATAAATGTCGAGATAGGCTTATGTATTGTACTGTTTATCTTAATAATGGTTGTCGGGAGAAAACTTTCGATTAAATTCAGGATTTTATACCGGTATATATATTTGTGTCTTTTTGTTGAGGGGACAACTTTACTCGTAGATTTCTTGTAATGTCTTTTGCCTTATTTATTGAAACAATATACAGTACGTAAGTAGTAGGTAGCCAATTACAATATATAATAAAATAGTTATGTACCTACATAGAGGAAGGCTAATCTAAAAGGTTATACGATGATAGTTGTGTGAGGTTTCGATTGAGATTGCAACTAGAGATTAGGTTTATGTGTTAGTATACATATGTAGGTGGGAGTGAGAGCCGAAGTGATTTATGTGAGCCGCTCAGCTCGTAGCAGATATTTCATAGCAGCGTCGCGGCCGACGTCGCAGAGCTCCGGCAGAGGGCGTCTGCGCCGCGGATATAAATCGCGATTCATTTCTCATCGTAACTTTTTGCCGGTCCTTATCTGTTAGACTTCACTTTTCATCATCCGAGGGGATTTATGTAATGCCTAGTCATTTCTCGGCGTCGGGCGCGGCTTATCGGAGAAGAGCGAGTTCGCTTGATTGATGAGCGCGCAAAAATAAATGTTCAGTTAAATTATTCGATAAGTTGGAAACGGAAGTTAAATGGGAATTATCTATGTTTTACTTCGACTGATGGTTGGACGGATTTTTCTTGAGGGGATATATTTTATTGCTTAATGTGTTTTTAATAACCAATGGAGATATAACAATGTGTACCTATAATAGATATGAAACCAAATAAAAAGACAATATAATAAATGGGTGTTCTATGCTGCCTTCCAACAGGCGTGGAGTGGCAGATGATAATCGGATGGTCAATGGAATCAGCTAACCACTTAGTCTTACACTAGTTGGTTATGTAGCGTGCGTTCGGTTGGGTAGTTTTTTTTTCAGCCTAACCAAATGCACTCTAGACTTATTGTTAAGACTATTCATAAATATCTGTAAAGATTTACATGTTTTTTTTTTTATTATTTTTGTATTGTTTAACATGTTTTTTTTTATATCTCTGTCTACCATACTTAAAATACCATCAGCTACGACGAGGTGGGAATTAAACCCCATAGCCAGGTAACCTGAGGCTGTATAGGCGGTCTCAAGTACCATAAAGCACCCGTATCATAGAAATTAAAATAATATATTCACATTAATCTCAAATTGTTAAATTTACCTACATTTTGAAGAACTATAGAGGTTCTATATTTGTGCAGACCGAGATGCCGAAAGTATGGTAGATGTATGGAAAGTAATTCTCGCTTTAAAGTAAATATCAGCGGAGTTTATGAAAGAAATAAGGTGCTAAACTGAACCAATATTCAACTTTTATTAAGTGTTAATTTATTTTGGTCAGATTTAATTTAGTTGATATTGTTACAATGCTCAAAACTTTGATTGTTCATGAAAATCATTTAACACCCACGTCAATGTAATGAGTTAGGTACCAGCAACAAGGCTTTATATCGAAATATATTTGAAGTAAATACCATTGCTATCCAACGGGGTAACGCCGCTAGTGTTCTTGGTACCCTACGCCCATTGTCTCATTTCCAAAATTTTTAATATAGGTAATAATTAATTATTTTTATAATTATATATTTTTGTTTATTTTATTTTTCTTTTTTTTTTGTAGCGTAAAAAAATACTGTTTAATACCATTTATGAATAAGTCTTAATATTTAATACATATTTCTAGTCTTTCATTTCGTGTAATAAAATAAAAGTCAAACAATAATCAACAACAAACTAAAAAGATTGCAGTAATTACGCATTTAAGGCTAATGCCATAATTGCGCGCAATCAGAAATACCCCCCGATGATTTACGAGATGTCGGGGCCCTTAGAAACCCCCAACTACCCTCAGAAACCTTCGTTCAATGTGGTTAATGCCACTTGGTATTTACATCTTTTACACATTTATCGAGATTCCTAGGTTAGCTATATTAAATCCATAATCATATTTGATTCTTTGATTTGTTAAATTAAATTAGGGAGAGAGAGCCTTATTTAGCTTAGGTATGGAGACCGCTTATAAAAAAGATACAAATAAAAAAAATATAAAAATATTGAAAACCTGAAATATATTGCTTTTGTGTACTAGGAATAGTCTATACTTACATTATTTCTAGGCAAATACCTTCTACGTTATATAGTACCTACTACTGAAAAACTTTAATTATCCTGAAAACCTTAAAATTTATTGTGTTTGTATGTATCATCACGGGTGCCTTACGGCGCCCGAGACCGCCTAGACGGCCCCAGTGTACCCAGCGGAGGGGTTTTAATCCCACCTCGTCGTAGCCGATGGTATGAGTCTACACCGAACAAGTGGCTAGCTCGTCGCGATGTTTTGAATAGACTCAATAACCCATCTATAAACAGTTTCACAAGTTGGTATAGTGAAACCGGGACCGACAGCTTAACGTGCTCTCCTAGGCACTATAGTAGTGTTGTCAAACAAATGTACATAAATTTTTAAATTAAAAACTCATTGGTACACACCGGGATTCAAACCAGGGACCTAAATGTTTTTAAGTCCAAGGTCTAACCAACTAGGCCACCACGTATATTGTGTTTGTGTAAATATTTTTACTCATTAAATTTTAATAATTGTTTATTTATAAAATTTAAAACGCCATCTAAAAAATCAATATTTAATAAGTAAAAAGTGCCTCCACGAAAAGAAAATGTTTCAGGTTTTCAGTAAACTAAAAGTTATTCAGTAGCAGCCACAATATAATAATGTAGTAGGAATTTGTCTAGAAATAAATGCCAAAGACAATTTGCTTTGAAACAGACAATGATTATGTGCACGAACAAAGCAAAAATAGTATCTATTACGAGTCTAGTAAATGTAGGCAATTACTGTAGGTACTAGGTCTCGCCGGACCGGCCGAGTGCTAGTTAATAGTTGATTCGGTCTCTCAGATTCTTAAATTGCATGTGGGCTTGTAGCTACTCCACTTAAAAAGAGCACTACGGCTAATCTCCAGTGACACATGCATAAACAAAGTTTAATTGTTGGGGGCGAGCGTCCGTCGGGCCGCTTTGGGCCCCGCAAACCCGATTACAGTCTTAGCGGAACTCACCTTCGATCCTAGTGCAACCCCCCGGACACCCATATTCAATTCCAATCAATCCCACCGCATACAGTTATCTACAAGTGTAGTATATACGTATGGTACGTATTGGGTGTTTTATTGCGAACTGCGACGAATGATAGCCGTAAACATCGACCTACCAGTCCCCCCTTCTCTCCGATGGAAATGTTTTTAATTTTGATTTTTCCAGGCCCACCACAGCGCTTCAGTTTTGTTTCGTTTCATTTCATAGAGCGGGGAGAGTGCGACAGATTGGAATTCCAGATATGTACAATTTAAAATTGTGTAAGGACGGTCAGCGGAACGGGCGCTCGCCTCGGTCCGGGGCGGTCGCGGTGCTCTAGACTGACGCCTGTCGACTTGTTTTCTTTGGTTTTTTACGAATTCTGTTTTCATTTGATTGCATTTGAATTTCCGCCGCCAATATCCGCTAACTAAACACGATTAATGCCGGAGGAGACGAACAGGGCGGGCGGGCGGTCCAGTGGCTCTGTCGGGGGTTTTGTCGTTTTATATTAGATGCTGGCTAATTTATTGCAAACTGCGTTGCAGAGATTGTTGCGTAATATATCGATATAATACAAGTGAATTAAAACTCAAAACATGTAGGATTTGGATATCCTTACTTAAATTAGTAAAAGTTATAGGGAGAAAAGATTAAGAATAAAAGGTAAAACTTTTTTTTATAAAATATAGTTTTGGTTAAATTATCAGAATCTTGATTAAATTATTAGTTTTTTTTATTGAAGCGTGAATGTGTATAATACATGATGGTAAACAAACTATTTTTTTTTAAAACATAAAATGGAATGAAAAAAATCCTGGTGGGCGTATATAAGTGAATATCAAGCAGGAATTTTCTCATTGCATTTTATCATTAAAAATAATAATATTACATTACATATATAATACATACATGTACTTAATTATAACGCTTGAAAAACAAAATCGCTAATGCTCTTTGTATAGCGACTAAATTGAAATATTTCCTATTTTTACCATTACGTAGAAATTGCATGTTATTTCACATAATTTAGAATTCCGGCTAAACTTTATATTCTTTGTAGTTTCTATTAATAAATCGGTACTTATTTATGAAAGTAGGTGATATAGGTGGTGGCCGAATTGGTTAGACCTTGGACTTAAAAATACTTAGGTCCCTGGTTTGTTTCCCGGTGTGTACCAATGAGTTTTTAATTTTAAAATGTATGTACATTTGTTTGACAATACCACTATAGTGCCTCGGAGAGCACATTAAGCTGTCGGTCCCGACTATACCAACTTGTGAAACTGTTTATAGATGGGTTATTGAGTCTATTCCAAAATCGCGACGAGCTAGCCACTTGTTCGGTGTAGACTCATACCATCGGCTACGACGAGGTGGGATTAAAACCCCTCCGCTGGGTACCCTGTGGCCGTCTAGGCGGTCTCGGGCGTTGTAAGGCACCCGTGATGATATGTATGTATGTATGTATGAAGGTATATTTAATAATATACGTTAAAAAATATATGCACTAAACCGTTTGTGGTAAATGTAAATAAAATAACAAATTAAAATTATTACTATACTTAAAACAAAGCAATAAAAAACAACAAATTTATCAGGGTGTTGTCCATTATATATTGTAATAGACAGTGGTGAGCATCCGAGATCGATGACGACGTTCCGTTATTGGCAAACTTCTCGGGACACGGCCCTTGATTAAAAGTATGCAAATTTTATTACGTTCCGTTGGAAGGGGACAGGGCGAGAAGAAAAGCATTAACTACAACATATTAGTACCGGGTATAATTTAAAATTATACTTACCTATATGTATGTTTATATCTACAGAATAAAATTTAATATCGTACTAAAGGAATTTATGTTTTTATTTAATGTTTAATTAATTTTGATTTGTCTAATGTGTTTAAAGTGTTTACTGATATATTTAGTTTGATGTTGAGTATAGCTCTTATGAGGACTCCAAGTTTACCTTGTATCCTTTAAAAAATGTGCCATTAATATGTAATTAACTTGTTGTTCGTTTGCTGTACCTTTTTTGAAAAATAAAATAAATAAAACAAGCAGCATAAAATACCTATTTCAAATATTGTATCAAAATTAATACAAATACAAATAAATAATATATCTAAATAAAAAATATTTTTCATAACGGATCAGTTGACTAGGAGTTATATTGGTCCCTTGTTAGTACCAACTTCCTGAATTATTAAAAAAATACATATTCAATTTCTCTTGAAAAAAATAAAAAAAATTAATTGATGAGATTGCGGCTTATATACCCTTTGATATGTCTGAAGGTATTTATAACATTACAAAATTTGCATTTTTTTTATCTTATTAGTATTAGGTATACTCATTAAACTAATAATAAAATATGCTTTAAATGGCATATAAAACGAAATGTCATACGAGTTCGTTGCCGCCATATTCTGTCCTCACTTCAACCAATCAACGCTCACGGATTGCTTAGGTTCTCACTTTTTTTTTAACTGTATGGGGGCGGCCATCTTCTGTTCTCAAAACTGGGACGGCGATTTAAGGCCCATTTGTACCTCCCTATTATATCTCCATGGGTAAACTAGGGTTTAAAGTCTGAAAATAGATATAAATAGTATATAAATTTATATAATTTTCGTAAATTAATAAATCTATTTATTACTTAAAGTACCTACAATATATTTATTTTCATTAGGCGTTACCTGTTTGTAATAAATAATTCAAAGGCCATGTATTAGAAAAGGGGGGGTTTTGTTTTTGTTAAATGGTAATTTATTGGTTACTCGGGACGACTTCGATATTACTACGATCCATAGACCTTTAAATTATATAGAGCGCACACACAACGAGTATTTTTTTATCTTTAACTAACAGGAGGCTAGACGCGTAGATTATTTTTGGTATCTTTTACAATGAGTGACTTCCGTACATTTACACTATGGAACAATTTATACGAATTTACTTGCTTCCGTGTTTCGGTTTAACGATTTACATTGCATTTGCTCTGGATCATTACATTGATTTTCATTAGGAAGATTTGAGCAAAATAATATTTAAAAACTTCAAGTATCCGTCAATGTAAAGATAAAGATTAAAGTTAAAAATGACGTCGATTGTACCAGTTAAGTTAAGATGCAGCAAAGTATCCGTCAAAGTAATTGTAAAGATTAAAATTATAAATGGCATCAAATGCCATTGTCAGCTATCATTCGACTTTCAAAATAAATCTGGTACATTCAACGCACAACTGTAAAAAGCACATCTATATTTATCATGAAGCTAAAAAAACGCGCCCCGGCGCGCGGACGGGCACGGTTTTTACCTTCATGATATTTATAGTGTAATTATAACATTTAAAATAAAACAATTTTTGTTTCTCCATACAAATTGGTTATTTTAACATAAGTAGTTTATATGGAGAAGCCATTTTTTTATTTTTTATAAATTACAATCTTCCGGTGTCATCATGTCTGTCACAAGGGTAATTAATATATATAGGAATAGCTTTAAATACAGATCGATTCACACAATAGAGCACCAAAATCTGTAAACATAGTTTGTAAATGTCCTTTTTTTAATTTGTCATGCTATTTTCTACACAAAGAGACCGACCGTTATTTCTACCATCCTGGCGGCCTCTATCCGTTATCATTAATAAACCCACTGGTACTTGCCCTTCTCTCTTCCCAAGACCTACAGGGTCCCGGTACAATGAAAATTTTATATCAACTTGTCGCGTTGCGTCATCGTGAGCAAGATTTTTTTTCTTTATGGCCGACTAAAGCGATCTTTTGATTAAATTAAGGGGATGAACTGGGTATTTTATACTGATTGATAGCTTGACACAGCGTTTCAGGGCTACATGACGGATTTTTTATTAGATCCTGATGAAGTATATAAATATTTAAAATTAAGTTGATGATTTCTTTTCTTTTCTTTCTTTCTTTATTTAGGAAGACAGATAAGACCCTGAGGCAATGCTTAAAATAAAAATAAATAAATAAATACCATCACGGGTGCCAATTTGGCTCCCGAGAACCGTTTAAACGGCCTCAGGGTCCCAGTGGAGGGATTAACCCATCCTCATTTCGCCGATGGCATTCGGAGGCAACACCTAACAAGTGGCGAGCTTGTTGCGGTGTTTATGATGAAATAGCATCGTTGTATAAAGCGGTCACCCATCCCAGGTCGGTCTTGTTGTCATCTGTTTAACCTTGTTATCAGTTGCGCAGTGACTTAACCACTAGGCTGGCTATGCCACTAGGCAATGCTTATAAGTTAAAAAAAACATAATCTATTAGTATTAACTAAAACCGAAACCACAGAAGAAATAATAATGGAAATAATATAAATTTTTGCATTTAGCGAAGTTTTAGAAGACTTCCCTCCCACCTAATAATTATTAATGCTCAGTTACTTTATATGTGCATCAGTAAAACAAAATCTTAACATAAGCTATAAGCAATATGCTTTGATGCGCTTATTTATTATATTATGTTACCCACCGGAGGGCTTTTATTCCTACCTCCACCTATTTCACCAATTGGTATAGTGAAATTAAGACCGACAGCTTATACTCTTTGGCACAATTTTTAAGATAAGACAATAACTGAAGTCTCTACATTAAAAAAAAGGACAGACAAAATATTCCTTAAAATATGTTTTATTTTTAATATTGGAAGACTTATACATAGGACTGTAGATCAGAATCTGTAAAGAACATTTCCTCTTATAAAAGTTACAAATAGGCTTAGATTATTGCCTTTCTTTAGGAGAAGTACAGCAATTTATCCGATACGTAGGCATTTTGTGTTATATTTATCACTTAGTTCGGCAGATAATTCCGCTCCATGAGAAGACTGTTTCACTGAAATTAGTCGAACTTCGTGTCGGCGTCGAACTACGGGCGGAATTTGGAGGACTTAAACCAATTTTAGTTGAACTCGTCTAACAAACAACTTATAATAGAGTAACTTTTTGAATTCAATTATTTTCTCTACGACCGGTGCAGAAATGAGTTTAGTGATTCATTGTGGCTTAATAAATTTACGTATTAACTTTTTTGTTAATCGTTTATTTTACTTCTTTAATCAAAGCATGAGTAGGCATTACAGCTGGCATAATAGTAAAATTATATATGAAACTGTTTATTTACTATTATCCCTATGATACGCTCTATCATATACGTGGCCGAGTTGGTTAGACTTTGGACTTAAAAACCTAAGTGTTTTTAAGTCCAAGGTCTTACCAACTCCCTGGTTCGAATCCCGGTGTGTACCAATGAGTTTTTAATTTAAAAAAAAAGTATATTTATTTGACAACACCACTATAGTGCCTCGGAGAGCACGTTAAGCTGTCGGTCCCGGTTTCACTATACCAACGTGTGAAACTGTTTATAGATGGGTTATTGAGTCTATTCAGAACATCGCGACGAGCTAGCCACTTGTTCGGTGTAGACTCATACCATACTACGAGGAGGTGGAATTAGAACCCATCCGCTGGGTACTCTGGGGCGGTCTCGGGCGTCGTAAGGCACCCGTGATGATGATATGTAGCTTTATCATAAGATTTTGCTAACTGTAGTTGCTAACTCTACAGAAATTCTTACTTCTCTACTCTTAGAAATTCACCATTTGGAAGCTTATTTTTTCCAAACAGTACAAAGCTTTCCTAATGTTGGATTCTTAACTGAAGTTGCTAGCGACTGTAGTCAACTACAGTTAGTTTAAAACTCCTGGTAGAGAGTATATTCTCCATAACGTCAGTGGATGCAGGATCATATCTCGAACTCTTGTTAAAAAATCATTTTCAAAGGGCAAAAGAAGGTTCGCAATTCTCTTATAGTAAGTTCCTAACAATACTCTTATAGTAAGTTCTGTGTGTGGGTAATTCAATACCTTCGGCCGGTGCATTTGGTGCTTTTTCGCTTCTTGGTCTATGTCACCCCGGGGTGATGCGGTGAAGTTTGTCTCTCTGAACAACTGCCATTTATTTAACTTTTATACATATCATATATAACTAGACGGCCCAAGGGTACCCAGCGGAGGGGGTTTAATCCCATCTCGTCCTAGCCAATGGTATGAGTCTACACTGAACAAGTGGATAGCTCATCGCGATGTTTTGAATAGACTCAATAACCCATCTATAAACAGTCTCAGAAGTTGGAATAGTGAAATCGGAACCGACAGTTTAACGTGCTCTCCGAGGCACTATAGTGGTGTTGTCAAACAAATGTTCATATTTTTTCAAATTAAAAACTCATTGGTACACTCCGGGATTCGAACCAGGGACCTAAGTGTTTTTAAGTCCAAGGTCTAACCAACTCGGCCACCACGTATATATTTATTTATAGATAAAATAATTATAGATAAATATTATAGATAAAATAAATAGCTAACATTCGAGGCTAGAATTCCCGATAACATTAATATAAAGCTGATTTTTAAGAAATAATTCAAAAAGCAATATCATAAAATAAAATTGCTCACATTATATATTCAAATTTAATAATTTGTCATTGTCCCAAATGATAAATTGCAAATTGCTTTTGTTTTAAGTCCTAAATAACATTCCCCTCAGTCCGTCCCATTGCTCGTTATAAAGGTACGCTTTAATCTCGTAATATTCTTTTACAACTCCTAAGAAAAGTTTAATTAGGGTTCGCTTAAAAGTAAAAGTCGCGTTATGTTCTAATTATTGTCCCTATAATAAAATACGCGAACGAGTGTATTATACAATTAGACACCTCTCCTTAATCGTTAAAAAGGAAATTTAAATGGAATTTTTATGTCCAGCAATTAAGGATAACGTCGGCGTACTAGACATTTTTGTAATTACAAAAATAGGATTCTTGAAATGTAGCGTGAAAAAGAATTAGGGTGAAGTTAGCGGAACATTCTTTGGACGCTGCTCCGTGATTGATGGACGTATCATGATTATATCAAACGTCTGGACCAAATCTTATTTACATTTTTTTTCGTACCTACATTATCATTTACTACAAAAATTACACAGATATTTAGGTAAAATATTAGGGTTTAACTAATATAGAGCACACGGAATATATTCAAACTAAACCACAGATTAGATAATAGCCCATCCATGATCGTAGTAGATAGTTAATATGTGGGCCTAATATTATATGTTAAATGCCAACCAATAACCTGCCAACCTAAATAACAACAAAAAAAATTTGGCAACGAAATCTTATAATAAGGTAAGAGGCCTTCTATTCGACCAGCCGACACTTAAACTCCCTCAATACTTTACGGGACTTTGGAGGACATAGAGCCTAGTATACTCTATGTCAAGGCAACCCATTTATATCTTATTATAACCACAGGTATCAGCTAAGATTAATCCTAGAATTTGCAGTGATCTAGAATTCAGTGGCCATTACTAGTGGCATTGCGCTGCTAGATTATTGGATATGCCACCAACTTTTTGTAAACGATGGCTTTGTTTAGCTTCAGGGTTACCTATAACACACAAGTGCTGCATAATGCCTTTCACGATTATTGATATTACTACTACTAATTGATCGTAGTAAGGCAATGTTCTTAGCTATCCATGGATTCACTGTGCGGATGCTGGATGCCCATCGCGTGGTTGGGGAGCAGCGGAGTGAACTGCAGTGTTCGCGGAATTGAGACCGCGGATCACTTTTCTGATTTAAACTATTAAAAATAAGCTCAAGCTATGGAAAATAAAAAGCTCAGTAGAGTTCATGGTTGATTATTACTCAGTAAACTGTCTGCTGGACCATCATGTAGCTGGGAAGCAGGAGAGTGAACTGCAGTGTTCGCGGACTTAATACCGAGAATCATATTTCCGAAATCAACTATTAAAAATAAGCTCAACTTATGAAAAATAAGAAGCTCAGTAGAGTCATGGTTGATTGTTACCCAGCAATACAAAATGAGATATCAATCTTAAAACTCAGAATTCAAGAATAAAAGCCTAATTTAATTTAATTTTATGGGTACCCAGAACAAGTAGGTATATTTATTAGCACACCTAACATATTATAAAAAAGTTATTCATTCCTGAATTATGTATAAGTAAGGTAAAGCGTGGCAGGTGAAAGGAGAGAATCGGAGCATTGTGAAGATGGAGAGCGGTTAAGGAGCCCCTGGGAGATCGCGGATTTATCGCCGCGTGGGGCTGACGAGCTAGCGCTGTGTCTGTTGCCCCGGCCAGCACTGATTTATGCAGCGCAATCTCGCAAAACTTACTTCACATTTAAATTTTCGAACTGTCTAAGCTGCTCTTAACGCCGACCATATTATCTTATTCGATCGCCTATAAATTTTATGAGCTCGGCTTTGTCGCTTTTTCGTCTTGAATTCAATTAGAAGATAACGATTTATTTTATTTTTTATGGGTGTTTTATTGCATTATTTTGTTACTGCCATATGTTGTATAGTATAAGTATTTAAAATTGCGGTCTAGGTAAATTGTTCTGTATTAGATCATGATACGTATAACGCCTGCAAATAAAGTATTAGTGACCGCGCCATCTATTGGTGACTAGCAGTACTGGATGTAAAAAAATATTGTGTAAACATTATTATTTTATAGTATATGTTTTTTTTTAATAAAAATTATGTAACAAATAAATTATACTAAAATACAAGTAGGTATTATATTATTATATAAAATTATATTCTAAAATATAGGAAATTAGCACGTGAACTTCGTAAAATGTTGTCCGCTTGCTATTACGCCTGATTAATAACTTTTAGTTATTCATGTTAGTATATTATTATTATTTGTGAATATTAATGGCCATATCCATAAAAACTTATTGAAGCCTTGAGAAACACTTTAGTTATGGAATGTCTCTTTTACACATATTCATTTTTGTTGCTAAATGAAAGAGACAAAACCTTCTATAACTAAAGTGTTTTTGACGGACTCAATAAGTTTTTTATAAATAAGGCCATAAATGTCTTGTTAAAATTTTATAGAATTTTGCTTGAAATTTTCAATATATTTTTTTTTTTTTTAAAAAGGTCAGTATTTGCTTAATAATTGTAATATGGGCTTTTCTGTAAATAACGTACCTATTTTATACAGATATGTTTTTTTTTGTAAATAATATTAATATGTATATAATTTCTTACGTATTCTCGTATACTTTATTATATCATGTTGCCTCGTCGAAGGCAATGGTATTTTGAGTCTACGCCAAACATTTTTGACGATCGTTAAGTTTTTGTATTGAGACGTAAAATAACCTATGAACAGTTTCACAAGATGTTATAGCGTAACTCCCTAGTTATTCATAAAATTTTATTATTTTCCATACACATTTTAGTTAACTCAAACGAAATTAAGTAATAGTTAGAATCTCATACTACTAGGGTTATAAAGAAAAACGAAACACCAATAATGGTGGATTGGTCGCCTTGGTGGCTCCCTTGTATAGCAGATATTGATTGGCAGGTTAATGGAATCGGGTAACCACCTAGTCTTACACTAGTTGGTTATGTAGTGTGTGTTCGGTTCGGTAGTATTTTTCATATTAAGATTTTCATTCCATCGCGTTCTAAATCTGATACCGAGATATAATAAATATTTGTGGTTCTTTTGATAATGAATAGTTGCCTAACCAAACGCACTCTAAGACCTCATTGTTAAACGTTATTTTTTACTATTGATAAATATGTAGGTAATTTTATATGTATTCTAGTATATTTTATAATATTATGTTACTAAATAGAATATTTATTAACTTAAAAAATAACATACATAACATTCACTTACATTGAGTTAACACAAAACAATATTACAAAAATTACAAACTATCACTTAGGTCCATGGTTCGAATCCCGGTGTGTACCAATGAGTTTTTAATTTAAAAAAAAATGTACATTTGTTTGACAACACCACTATAGTGCCTCGTAGAGCACGTTAAGCTGTCGGTCCCGGTTTCAATATACCAACTTCAGAAATTGTTTATAGAGAGGTTATTGAGTCTATTCAAAACATCGCGACGATCTAGCCACTTGTTCGGTGTAAACCATACCATCGGCTACAACGAGGTGGGATTAAAACCCCTCCGCTGGGTACCCTGGGGCCGTCTAGGCGGTCTCGGGCGCCGTAAGGCACACGTGATGATACATACATACATACAAACTATCATAGTCGTCATATCATCACATATTTAAACATAAGTAATTTAAAATTATTATTTAAAATATACATAAAATTATATTATTTTTACTTATATCTGTAAAGATTTACATGAAATAAATGACTTGACTCGTTCTGTTATATGCAAAATAATATTCAATAGTAGGTAGAAAGTATGTACTGTGTACTGTGGAGTAACGGGGAAAATTTAGCTAATTAGCTTCCGCAATATTTACAAAAGTAAACTTGGGCGACATGAATATTTGAACTGTTGAGGAACGCAGCACTTCGCGGCAGAACCCCTCTCATAATTTTGTTTTAAACTTTTTAATTAGCTTTATATTTGTGTTTGACGATGGAAGTCTTTTATTTAGTCTTTTCAGCGGTTTGGCTAGAAAGTTATATTAATATTAGGTAGTTAATTATTTTAGGGCGATACCAAAATTTTAATCGCTTTTATTTATTCGTTTTATGTATGCCGCAATATATATACTACCGATTGATATACGAATACAATTACGAAAGTTATTTTTTTCAGGTTTAAAATTTAAATGTGATTTTCAAAGCATGCAATTATATTTTCTTATATTGAGTTTGGCATATAGGAATTCATTAGAATAATACAATTTTCAAATAATTATTTTATATTAAAAAAAATGATCTGAAAAATAATATTTTGGCATGGATGAAAAGATTACCCACTAAAAAATGCGTTTAATTAGGTTATTGTTTACGCTCAAAACCCCACCAAATATCGTACAAGAAATATCTAAAATAGGGTACAAAAACAATCAATCTAATTTCAACACAAACTATAATATATTTCAACACAAAGTATAACTCATAAGTTTCCTACACGTTCTAGTAAGTGAATTTAAACTTACTTATTTGCATAAACAGAGTCTTCTAAACCTCTCCCTGCAGTTTGTAGAGCACGACAGGAATTTCTAAACTATTGTAAACGTAGAAAGCCTACAAGTGTACCTACCTGTGTCGCCGAAGACATCACAAAATGTGATTAAGGGGTCCAGAACAAACATAAAATCCGTCTTTGTTGGTCTAGTTAGATCTAATTAGATAGGACAATACGTTTTCTCAGACCTTCGAACAAGAGGTTTGATGAAGCAGTTTACATAGTTGCTTAGTTTTGCTTTAGCCTTTAGTTAAATCTCTACATTTATTTAGGTAGGAATATTAAGCTGAAATTATTTATTAAATTATTAAATTTAGGTGGTTTACTTCCACCTCTATAACTTTGTTAGGCCGACCGACCGGTCTCGTTACCACCGCCCATACAGATGCAAAAACCGACTAGTGACCGGATTTCAGGAGATTACTGCATCGATTTCTTGTCGAGCTGGTAGTCTCCTTTCAGGGTGCGGTTACGAAATGGGTGGTTGAATTGCCGATAAGGCAGAGTGTAAATTAAAATATACTCAAAGCAATTCGTCTTTGTCGCCACCTATTTCGTAATCGCATCATTTAGCCGGCATAGTGGGAGCGTTCAATATTGTTTTAGAACAATTATTGACATTCGCATGCCGTGTTCCAATAAAAGAAATATATATATATAAACAATCATATTCGTCAATTTATAAAATAAAAGAAGTGATAATAACAATAATTGCAGATAGTGCATTTTGGTGATCACCGTCGGCAAAAGCTAATAATGCCCTTTGTGATGTGTCAATAAATGCTATATTTATTTATTAATATTTATCATAAAAACTTATAACTAAACAAGGAAATATTACAATATTAACTGGGGCTGAATTAGGTAAATTAGCCCGTAATTCTGGTATAGGTACCCAGATTCCCAGCTAATTACAATTAAAAAAGTCCACAATAATTGTAAACTATTTATCTATATAAATGTCACTTTACCGTCCTTTTTTATTATTGTTTAAAATATTAATTAATGTTAGTTAATATTTTATTAATATTAATAATTATTTTTGTCTAGCTTTCCGCCCGCAACTTGGTTCCGTAGGAATTTAGAAATATTATGTTATATAAACTCCCAGACTATGACAAATAGCACAGAAAAACGTACTATTTTTTTTCCATGCATGGGAATGGAACCCACAACCTTCGGATACAACGCCAACGCTACCACTTGTCTACAGAGGCTGTCAATATGCATTCTAATTGTCAATTTCTCATTGACACAAATTATTGTATCTATCTTCATCAACCTATACAATAGGTTTATTTCATTTTATTTGTTAGAACTAACAGTGTGTTCGTTTACTATTGTTTTTCACTTAAAGCGCTTGGGCTTTAAGCCAACCAAATCATCTGTTTTTTTACATAAAGCGAAGCGAAGCACTCTAAGCGTCTAAGTTATACAGTAATTTGCATTTGGCTGTCATAATTTAATTTGACTTTTGATAAGAAAACTATTATTTACACAAAAAAATAAATTAAAACAAATGACAAAAGTTAATAGATAAGGGAAAATATTAAAAAAAAAATTGACCACAGGGAATTCGCTTTGATTGCACTACTTGTAAATACAAAGCGTTCGCAGGGAATTCGATGACCTAATTTGCTTTGTTCTGTGACGCCATCAAAAATCTAAAGCAAAGCGAAGTAATGGATAAAGCTTTGTAAACCTTATAAGCAGTTCTCAAACGTACTGTAAGAATTTTAGTATTGAATATTCTAAGCTTATATGAGTAAAACCTATCATAATAATAGGCACCTATCTAATTAAGTTTATATTTTTTAATCTTTTTTGCCCGATTTTTTTTTAACTTTATAGTATAATACCTAACAAACAAACATAGCACAGCGATGGGGTTTTATTTCTTAGATATATATATATATCTCGTCGTAGCTGATGATGTTCTGAGTCTTAAAAAATATATTTATTTTCACTCCTACTGGAGTGGTGCTGAAAATAAGTATATTTAAAGCAAACCTGTGTTTTTTAATTAAAAGCTCATTGACACACCGGGATTTAAACCCATGATCTAAAATTTGTAGTATTTTTAGATAAGTAACATACTTGTAAGTTTAAAGAAAATATATTATAAAATAAAAATAAAACTATATCTTAAAAATTATTAGATGTTGAATATAGGTATGTCAGAGAGAAAATAACAAATTGTAAAGGGTATAATATGTATATTGGTGTAATCTAATACAAAATGTGGCAGAAGGTTTATTTGAGTGTATGATATGGGGGTAATATTACCCCGGGCGTATGTATCGCACGTTTCTGTTTGTTTGTTTGTGGGGAGACGGTCGCGTTTTGATTGCAAATATCATAGACCGAGTTGACACTACGCGCTGCGACGAGACGGAACTTTGGCTAGATGTTATTATTTCTAGATAGAACAGACATTTTGTAATTATAGGTTTATGCTTCTTATTCTAAAAAACTTATTGAGTCCTTGCTTTTTTATGCATATATATTTTTGTTGCAAAATTAAAAAGACTAAACAAATTTTAATTATGAATAAGACCATTATCCGGGATTTTTTGAGGGTAGCCTGATGACTGTTGGTGCGTATTTTTTTTAATATTTAAGTTTATAGGATGTACAAATTTTTTAGAATAAGAAGATGTGAAAAGTGTATTTAACGCCGTTTTATAATGTATTTGTGTTAAATAAAAAGATACCATATTAATCGTTAAATGGCGGCAACCATTTTACCTTTGGTTTTTCATTTTCTGGTCATGTTACCGTAGCGTGTTTCCTTCCTCTTATAACCTAGAGTCCTATAAACGAAGCGTGAATAGGCATCTTAAGCCGGCATAATGATGGCAACCTGCGGTGCTATCATTCCTGGACATTGCATACTGCTTAACATCAGGTGGATGCAAGGTCACATGCTGAGCTCTTATAAAAAAATATAAAAAAACATTCCTTACTCTGTCTCTTTTCAGTTTTAATTCAATTTTTACCACATTTATTTGTTTGCCTAATTCTTGATATATATAAATATATATCATCGCGGGTGCCTAACCTCCTAGACGGCCTTAGGGTATCCAGCGAAGGGGGTTAATCCCACCTCGTGGTAGCCAATGGTATTAGTCTACACCGAACAAGTGGCTAGCTCGTCGCGATATCTGGATATACTCAATAATCCATCTATAAACAGTTGGTATAGTGAAACTGGGACCGACATTGTTAAACAAATGTACCTATATATTTTTTTTAATTAAAAGTACACACCGGGGTTTGAACCAGGGACCTAAGTGTTTTTAAGTCTAAGGTCTAACCAACTCGGTCATCACGTATATATTGGTTTTTGATGTTTGTAAAATATTATATACTATGTATTAATATCGTTGTTTTTGATACATATAGTCTCTACAAGCATTAAGCTTAGTTTACCAGATTTTGACACTTTCGACTTACTTGTTGGTTCTATATATTCGACTGAGAAGTTAGTTTTATTCGAATATATCGAGGCGACATGCACGCCGAAAGCGCTAGAATCGCCTCCAGGGCCATGTGTGAAATGTCCTACTTTTTATTGTTAATAATATTTAATCTAAACATTTTACCGTATTTATTTAAATAAAATGTGGTTGAATGGATTTCATCAATGGATCATTATGCTATCTATTGGTGCTCTAAACTATTTTTTTTTGTATTTTCCACTATAAAAGATTCACACACAATTAATTTATCGGCTGAGAGAACGAATTTTTTATCAAAAACAAATTCATGCATTTATTCTTCTTTCTAATAAAGCTTCAATACTCCTTTCTCTACATCGCTGTATAATGTAAATGAGAAAAATAAAACCGTTACAAAAAAAATATAACTTAACAGTAGTTCTACCATTCTAAAGTCTACATTTAAGCCCGAGCATGTGTATCATTTGCAGCAAAGTTTCATGCACGAGCGGTCATATTTGTTCTCGTGCGCATCAAAAGCTACCGGCGCCCGCCCTCCCTGCGCTATGCTAACTGACACTGTTTTAATACGAAATGTTAATACTGGGCGTTTGATTATGTTTTAGATTCTCTTTGATATTGGTGATGTTTTATTGATTTAATACTTAATTAATTTTGTATGCGTGTTATAATAAATTATTTACTTACACTACGCCAGGTATGTAGAGACTACTCACTGTCTCTATATTTTGCATAACTGATACCCTATGTGTAACTATCTGATTTAGATTCTCTTTACTTAATTTTAAATAGGTAATAGTTTTGGTATACCTACTATTAATATAAAAACAATGAATTTAATATGAATAATATTTAAATTTCTTATTTCACAAAATATTAATTAAAAATATATAAAAACGATATATAAAGATAATAGGTATTAGTCATATATTAACCTATAGAAAAACATACTGGGTTTTTGTAATGAAGAATAAATAGTGTTTTATAATTTTTTTATATTACTTAGTAGACTAACGTCTCTTGAGGAAAATATCTTTATTTTTGCCGAGATAATAATAATTATTTGCACGGGTTAATAATTATTTATACAATCCTGAAAAAAATATGAATCCTGGGTTTGACTGTTAAAACAATTTTTAATTCTCCTTAAAAGAAATACCATCTCCATACAATCCAATAACATTGAAATAAGCAATATGTATTTTAATATTATTGGTTTGTATATGAAGATAGCATTTTTTTTCATTTTCTTTTATTTCTATGGGAAAAGTTTTTTGATTTGATCAGTAGATCTTATGATGATATCAACCCAAACTACAACCTTCCAAACCATGTGTGCGAGAAGCCGGGAAATAAAACTATTCAGTCCAAGATTCTCACACGGGTGCGTTACACACCGCTGAAAAAAACTCAACTATTACTTACTGGTGGCTCTTGTGTGGTAGCTACAGCGACGAGTTCCCTGGGCACCTAAGGAATGCAATATCTTCGTTGTCTTCTGAACCACTAACATACCACGCAATTACTATTCAGACATATAACAATACTACGTTGGCTTTCAACTTCAAAACGCGACATGGCGAACGAAACACTACACACAAAATTAACAATATAAATTAACTATCTAGATTATTAGCGTCCGCACCAATTTTACTCCGAACAAAACCATCTTGACCACAAAACAGAACTGTCATCCTGTTTTTTCTTTTTTCCTTGTGTCAAGAACGAAAAGGCAAGCTTTTGCCCATACAGCCTTATCAATACCGAACACCATGTATATTAAAAAAATGTACAAAAACTAATATATCTAAAAGTTTTTATTATTCCTATGTTCCTACAATATAACATATAATTTCTGACCTCAAATATTTAATGTTTTTCCCTAACAAGTTCGATTTGATTTGCTATCAATATTATACAAAAATATATTACAAAATTTGCTATGGAATTAATATATGAAATAGGTACATTTGTTTTTAAGCCTAGGACCCGTTTTCTTTTATTAGAACATAACAGTAAATAAACTATTAAAATATATGTGTTATTCTATATTTTCAATATAGCACTGAACTGATTAGGGTAGGGCAAAATATCTAGGTCTCTTATTAACTCGCCTAAAAAACTGTTTTAAGAATAAATTTATTTCTATTTTTTATGGTCAGTCACTTTTTCATGTAGCGTCTGAAGTGAATTATCATTAATTAATGAACTTAATTTAAAAAAACAATCAACAAGAGATTATTAAAGTAACTAACGTAACAATAGTGGATCGAGGGTTTAATCTGTGTCCTGGAAGTCAGCGGACGCTATCTGCTTAATGTCTGGTAAGCAACAGGATAAAGAGATAACGCCCATACGACATCTGCCCTCGGGATGTCTGGATTACTTCTTGGGGACGAAGATTGTTTGGAGACATTGATTGTCTGTGTACTTACATACCTAATGTATGTATTTAAATAATAAAAAAATATATACTTATGTATATCCCAATGTATTTTTTATTTATTTATTTTATTGGAGCACGTCATATATATCTTGCACTTACAAAGTCCGTGAATGACATTGGACGTCCACCTCAAGTAAAACCCGAATATGACTAGGTCACTTGACGATTTTTGCATTTATATCGCCTGTAATAACGAAATAAGTCGGTTAGCCTTTATAGAAACCTCCCTCTCACTTAAAAGAAAAGCATATGAGGAAGTACCGCAGCGAGAGGTGGGTACATTAATAAATGATTTATGCCTCGACAATAATATTAAATAATCATTTTATTTTTTATTGGAAAAAAACATACAGCTTTTAAGATTTCATAGATGAACAACCGAAATAAATTAGTAGGTATACTTATAGTGTGATTGTTACAATTTATAAGTAAATTGTATCAATCGGATCAAGTCATAGCAAAATTGATACCTACGTGCATTTATTTAAACAAACTCCTTATATATTTTTAATAGCTAGTAACAGAAAATCCCAAGTGTGGACGTGTATCTAACCGAAGTACTAATTGTTCTTCAGATCAGGATCTATCCCTGAAGCCGCGGTCGAAACTCCAATCACCACCGACTTAAGACTCCATGCAAATTCAATTTGGTGCCCAAGAAATCCTCTTCCCATAGATATGAATATTTAGACAGATAATATATTCCGGATTAAGTAGCCATCGCGCGTGGCACCTTTTGATGTCAACTCTACTTGAGGCCAGTTAAAAATAATGTAGTTAGAAATTATTTTTTATCTCGTTTTAGGGTGTTTAAAATGTATGTCCTAAAAATCTGTCAAATGCCAAAAATAAAGAAATAATATTATCATATCTATAAAATAATTGAGATATAAAATAATTTAATAAATCAACTAACAAATAAAACTAACTTCAAATGCTCTTAATCAACTATAGAAACTTTCCTCGTTTTTAAATTTACAAATTTATGATTTGGCAAACAACAATGTTTTTACACACAAAATTTAATCCATTTAATCCATTTAATTTTAACAACAGCAATAGGGTATTTGACTCCTTTTTGAAACTCGTTTTATATGATTCTTCATTACATAATAAACACACTCATTGATATTGCCGGGGTATCTACTGTATTATTAATAAAAATCAATGTTAAAGTTTGAACTTCCACAATGGCGCTATAAACGCTGTTTTGCAGTCTATGTCAAGTGTGACGTCACACGCAAGTAAACAAACAAGCACAGATTAAATAATCTCCTATATATTATACTCTATTCTATTTCATCCACATGAATTATAATCTGTGCATTGTTTTGTTTACTTGCGTGTGACGTCACCAGTCATCAACTAATCAAAGATGTTTATGTTATAAATAAAATTGTAAAAAATATTCAATTTTATTTCGTGTAATCTACAAAAGATATACATAATTTAGTTTAAAATTAAGTAAAATATGTTTTTTTACGCCATTGTCTGAAAGGATGACCACAATAGATGTATATGTTTAATGTAGTGAAATAGCCTATTAACCGTTATGCACTATGGTGACAAAATGATACAGTTACGAAATGGTCGTCTAAAAAGACAAATTTGTATTATGCCATAGGTAACTAGACAATAAATTGATTCCTCATTATTTTTGCAACATTTTTCATCAAGGCTCACCGGAGCCTCATGGTTGTAGGGTGATGTTATATAGGCTTTCTCGATAAATGGGCTATCTATCACTAAAAAAAAAAATCGAACCACTAGTTCCTGATATTAACGCATTCAACCAAACAAACAAACTCTTCAGCTTTATAATATTAGTACAGATGAGTGAATACCATGATTTACCCAACAAAGTATGATCACGAGCATTTGTGTCCATTCTGATATTTTGCTAGCCAAATTCATTTTCTGTGCTTTTACTTACCTAAGGCCGACCAAACATATTATTGCTGGATTTATCTTTATTGCAGGCGAACTAAGTTCGACAGCCGAACTTAGGCCATTAGCGAAGACACGGAGTACAGGATTGTTGGAGGGCTAGAGTTGTAAGTCTTATTGCTTTTGGTACAGACTAGGGTTGGATTGCTTAATCTGTGTTCCTGTTTATGGGACATTTATATCATTATGGTAGAACCATATTGGAGACTTAGCATTGGGCTATTAAACTTAAATGTTTGGAATCTAACTGAAGTTAGGTAATCTTTTCGGGCAATTTATGTTTAATTAATATACCTAAGTAATATGTCAGAAAAGCCCGATAAAAATAAGACTATTTAATTCTTTAGAAGACACTTAACTCCCAGTTTCCTTAAAAAATTCTTAACTTGCAGTTTTTTTGTTAGAAATGGGATAAACAAAAATTTTTAACAGTGGTCCCAGCCTAGTGGTTACAGCGCAACTGATAACAAGGTTAACCAGATGACAACAAGGCAGGACCTGGGATAGGTGACCGCTCTATACAACGAGGCTATACCATCATAAACACCGCAACAAGCTCGCCACTGTTAGGTGGTGAGCTTGTTACGGTGGTAGGTGTTGCCTCCGGATACCATCGGCGAAATGAGAAATGGGTTAATCCCTTCGCTGGGTACCCTGAGGCCGTTTAAACGGTTCTCGGCAGCCAACAAAAAGGCACCCGTGATGGTATTTATTTTTATTATTTATTCATTAAAATATCAATAAATCATCAATTACTGCCTAAAAATAGGAGGTGATTTTATTGATATAAATCGTTTTAAACTAACTTTAAGGAAAATAGACAAGCTTAAGGTATTGTGTACAGTTGGTCATCGTAAGATATTTAGATACCAAAAACTTATGGTGATAGCATAAAGTACCTATACTCGTATATGTGCCGAAACTAACTAAAGAACTTTATTTAAATAATACAAGATTTTATTTATCCTTTAAAGTAGGTTATAATAATAATGTAGGAGATATCACCCATATTGTCCAGGTCACAAACTAAGCTAGGCTTGTAATATGTCTACTAGAAACAATAAAACGACAACATAGTGCCTTAGCACAACAGCATCGATAGGCTTGATAAATCGACAAAATCGATACATATCGATTTTATGAATGAATGTTCATTCATAAACTTCATTTTATCGACTGTCAAACTATATAGATGTGGTTATGCTAAGCCCCATATTATATTTTATAAACAACCAGCGGGGTGAGGTGGAACTTTATTTAACACTTTCGTTTTCGCCAGTGATCGTTTTCGTCTTGTCTATGGTCAGAACCTGTATGAATAATATACGGAAGTGCTGTAACAGATCATGTAAATTATTAAAACTGTACCATAATTCTTTCGATTCAACTTATAGAAAAGAGATAAATATCAATTATTCGTTTCTTTGAAGAATTCAATCGAAAAATCATGAACCTAATAATTTTGAAGATGCATTACAGCACTTCCGTATATTATTCTGAATGAATAATATACGGAAGTCTGTAATGCATCTTCAAAATTATTAGGTTCTGACCATAGACAAGACGAAAACGATTCTTTAGTTTTATCATCATCAGCTCTCTGCAGTCCATGGTGGAGATAGGCCCTTTTTATGATGCGTTATGCAGGTTTCTGCCTCTTGCATCAAGTCACATTTTGCAGGTCACATTACGATATGTGCACTAAAGGCTCTCTAATTTTTGACCTCCTAAAAAAAGGAGAAGGTTATCAATTAAAGTATTTTTTATTTATTTAAGGGTTTGCTTGCTTTAACGGATATCAGTTACGGCAAATGTGACCGGTCCAATATTCTTTCAGTAAAGTAAAAACAAGATTTGAGGTGTTTTTTTTTAATGGAGTACGTAGTATTAGTATGTTAAGCAGACCTACAAAGTCCATGAATGGGGACGATCAATACATTGTTGTATAACATTAGGTAGCATTAAAGACAATTTGAAAATTGGTTTTATAAAAATAATATTGTATATTTTTAAGTTATTTGTTATTTTATTATTTATTCGTGGTGTTTTGGTGGTTATTATTATGGGCACGGCGTCCGGAGGAGTACCGAAAGGCGCGTTTTTACCGTTTGTAGTTAAACAAAAATTATAATTTGGGTGAAAACTAATGGTAAGGCCATTAGTTTAAGTTTTTATTTTACTGTTCAGACTATCGGTAACTTCAAACTAATGTATTGCGTGCATATCTTGTTCTATAATAAAAAGCACGGCATGTGACTTTGTATCTACCTGAAGGTAAACAGATCTACAAAATCCATGAATGGGATCGATCAAGAAGTTAGCCGACATAGTGGAAGCGGTCAATACTGATACAACATACATGTTGTTAAACAAACATTGATCGCTCCCACTATGCCGGCTAATTAATGCTATTACGAGTTTACTTTATTAGCCTGGCAACTTTATCGTCAAATTAACTGCCCGTTTCGTAGTCGCATACTGGATACTAGATACGCATAAAGGAGACTCCACTTCAATAAGAAATCGATGCAATAGTCTTCTGAAAAATTAATGAATTAATTTCGTTTCGCTCAATAGGCGAGTCTCACCATTCAGAGGGGAAATGCTGCCAGCATAATCAGCACATATCCGCCCACCACTGGTTTGGAATCCGTATTTTTTTTATAGTTATGTATTTTTATTTTTTTTGGTTTATATTATAATTTTGTTAATTTTTAAGTTATTTCTTTAATAAAATATAATTAATTAAGAAATTTCATAAACTAAAAAAAATACGTTATATTATAGACTTACTGAAATATATGGTCATTTAGAATTTTTTCGGCATAATTTTTTATTTTTATATAGGAAATATATTATTTCTTATATAAAAATTATACGGAAAATTAACGACTAAGATAGGTAACCAAAAAAAAAGGACCTGCGTTTTAATCGTTTGTTTGTTTAAATAGATATCTAAGTGAACGTTTCTATAAGAAACTACCTGAAAGAGGTATGATTAAGAGTAACATAAGCAGGATGTCTACAACATCGACTTTATCAATGGTTAATATTAATTGTATACTACACTTGTGATGACAAAAAGGTACCTCTGCAAAGGTACCACGTAACAATTGCCGTTACATCGACGCAAGGACTCGAGCAGGCATCCACTCTGTTATGACATAATGCGCGTAATAACAAACCATAATAAGAAACGTATTAAAGCAGTTCATGCAGAAAATGTCCCAAATCACAAAAAAGTAGCCGACAAAAGTGTTGTTGTATAAATCTAAAATGAAATTTAATAAACATTTAACAATGGTTTCTATTGTAGATCCTTTGAAGGAGATGCAGATAGTGAATGCGAGATAAGCTGGCAAAAGGTCTGTATTCACCGGCCATGTTTGATGTCGCCACTCGTCGCCGAAGCGTGAACGGTTTAAAAGCAAAATTGTTCAGATGCATCTGTTAACTGTAGCTTTGTACAAACACTAACTTTCAATTTCGTAGATGGATCGTCATTGATGTCATTGGAGAGACTGTCATTCATTATATTTATTTTCTATTTAATTTTTTCTATGACATTTCTTTTAGAATCAAAGCACTCCCCTTCACCATCAAACTTATTAGGAAATTTATCAAATTTAAATTTTTATTTATTTCTAATGTGTGAATATTGAAAGTATGAATATTATTGAAATAACCTAAGCCCTAAAATTGCCTGTATAAAAAAATAGAACAAAAGATGTTCGCCAAACAATAAACCCAATACATAAACTGAGAACAACACTATTATAATCAATCAATGATCAAGAACTGAGAATAGAACATGACGATGTTTGACATTTTGTAGGAGAATTACCCGAAAAATAAAAAGTTGCTGTTTTTATCTGTTTCATTAGATTTAATGAGTGCGATCGGGACATTAAAGTTGTAGACTTGTAATGTGCAAATTCGTCTTTGTCGTCGCCCATTTTGAAACCGCATCATTTAGGCGGCATAAGGAGCAATTATATTGATATTGGTTGATTATTAATGGCCTTTGTCGGTCTGCTTAAAATCGGGTAAATGCTCCACACGATGGTAAGCAGCTTGTTTGTTTTTACAAAAGGTTATTAGACTCTATCACCACGTCTTATGCTGTTCAAGTAGCATTCAAAGCTGAGATAGCTATTAAGGACATTAAAAAAGTTTGAATCTAACACACAAATCCCAAACATTTCTGCTTTAGTTCTTTTTCTAAGTCAAATCTAAAGTTTTAGTTTAATAAACAATAAATGTGGCACCAGTCAACGGTTGTTAAATTAATTCAAAAAACTTTCCGAGCAGATTTAATTTTCAGGCGTAATCGCTCAATAATCAGGGAAGTTTATTGGAAGATAAGTATCAAACGTTTCTATTTAACTTGACTCAAGAGCGGAAGCTCCCCGGGCGCCATATTGAAATGTTTATAATTAAATTACATAAAGACGAAGAAAATTAATTTCACACAGCGAAGTGCCGCCTCACAAAGCGGAGCCCGTCTCAAAGCGCCGCCATTGCCAGCGAATTTAATTTTCTAGATGTTTTTGGAAATTACCGACGAGGAGTTGAATAATCACGTTATAACTTAACGGTATTAAATTTTATACGTTAAAGTGTTAATATTTCATTTTCAAGTTAAATTAATTTTGTCCGGAACTTTATTAGGAATGGAAGTATGAGATGAGATATCAATACTAAATTGTTTTTGACGAAGATTATTTCTTTTAATTGACTATTACATTGAACTTTTCACAAATAAAGAAAATTATAAAATTTTGTTTAATAAATCGAGATACTATTAAGATATAAAGTAAGTATGGATACTTATTTTTTTCGTTGGTACATACTTACTTAGGCCTTTTAATATACAGGGTGAATTTGAAAGGATGTACTTTGGGCTAATATGAGGTTCTGCTGATCAAATCGAACAACTTTTCCCATGGAACCATGTGTCGCAAATGAAAAAAAAAATTGGCTTCCCCATACAAATTGGTCATTATAAAGTTACTAGTTTGTGTGGAGAAGGCAATATTTTTTTTCATTTGCGGCACATGGTTCCATGGGAAAAGTTGTTCGTATTGATCAGTAGAACCTCATATTAGCCCAAAGTACATCCATTCAAAGTCACCATGTATACCTAAATAATTCTATTAATAATATTATAAGTAAATAAATATTTATTTATCCAAACGAGTAGTTAATTTACATAGAGGATTTTTTCTATCATAAGCTGGCAAAATATTAAATATATAACACAGTATATTTATAAAAAAAAAAACAAAATTACTCATATTAAAGACAAATAATAAAGTACTTTTTATCCCACTGCTGGGCAAGGGTCTACCTTTCCTCCTTCCATCTCTTCCTGTCTCTAGCTGTCCTGGGCCAATCCTGTGAAAAGGCGTCTAGCTCGTCTCTCCATCTCCTCCTGGGCCTAGTTATAATATACGCATACACAATTAAAATGATATACTATAAAGAGATACCGTCAGGGTCTGACGAAGAGGTCCTTAAAGCCGTCAAGAAGGTATCGAGCGTCATTTAGGTACCCGTGATGACTGAATATGATAAATCAAAATAGGATTTGCGCAAACAGTTTATGGCTAAAGAGTGAAAAGTCCTACATAAAACAAAAAACATAAATCAAGACACAAAAATTATATAAGACGGTAGTTAAACTAGGAAAATAATCTCATTTAGACAGAGCAAGAAGAGGCGGTGTTCGCGAAGCCACGCCACGCCACGAAACAAATTGATGTACCCAAATAATTATTAATGCCTCACGAAATTTAATTGGAAAAGTTGAATTTGTATCTCGCTGGCGCGGCGTAGGTGAGCGATTCGAGTTGCGAGCGGAGCGGGTGACGCTGGGAGTGTTTACGAGATAATTAATCTCAAAGTATTTACGGCTTTAATCGGGCCCTCTAACCTGGGATGAGCAGTGAATAATTTCTATGTATGTAATAACGCTGGATAACGCCTGAATGATTATGTGTCTATAGCAAAGAGTGAGGAACTATAATTATTGCAGGGTTTGAATTATGTGATGTAAACTGGGTTTTCTAATACATAGATTGTATCATAATTATGTAAATAATACATTATAATCCGTAGGTCTCAAAGTAGATGGTTAATAAATAAAATTCCTAGTTTAATTTACGTTTTAGTAAATTAAATTGTAATGAATTTTATGTATATTTTTTTTTAATTTATTTGTTATAATTAAGGTATTTTAATAAATTAGAATACTTTTATGTAAGTGCCTACAGTAAAAATTAAGTAAGCCAGCTTTTCCAAGTAGGTATGTGGATTTTAATAATGTGTTCTCTATAACAGTGGTACCTTTATCTAAATATAAACTAAAAAATGCATTACAATTTTTTTTAGCAATAAAGGTAAGCTATTTTTCAAAATTACTTCAATCTAACTTCCACGTTTTAATTTTGTTTACGACTATTCAACACTAGATGGCGCCACTATAACGCGCAACAAAATTAATAGTTTTTAGTTCCACTAACTTCCACAACATTATTACGCCATGTCTCCATTACCTAACGGAGTGAATAAGAAAATTTAATTAGCCGTTAGTTATTTACTAAAAACTTTTCTGTTTACTTAAACTAAATTTAAAGCCTATAACTTCGTTGGGCCGACCGGTCTCGTTACCACTGCACATACAGATGCGAATACCGTCAAGTGACCTAGTCATGTTTCGGTTTTTAGACTGTGGGTTCACCGGTTTTCAGGAGATTATCGCATCGATTTCTTGTCGATGTAGTAGTCTCCTTTCAGGGTGCAGTTACGAAATGGGTAGTTGATTTGACGATAAGGCAGCGAGTAGGTATATTAAAATATACTCGTAATGAAATACGTCATTGCCGCCCCTCACTGCGTAATCGCATCATTTAGCCGGCATAGTGGGGGCGATCAATATTTTTTAAGAATAATTATTAATTGACCCCATTCATGGACTTTGTAGGTCTGCTCACCACCAGATAGATGCAATACCTGGTGGTGAGCAGACCTACATGTCGTGCTCCAATAAAAAAAAAATAGAAGAAGATTATCAAAACCCTATTGGCCTTATTCATAAAAACTTATTAAGTCCTTTAAGAACACTTTAGTTATAAAAGGGTTTTGTTTCTTTTACGCATATTAATTTTTGTTGCTAAATAAATGAGACAAAACCTTCTATAACCAAAGTGTTCTTCAAGGAATCAATAAGTTTTTATGAACACCGGTGTATGTATTTTTTTAAATATATTGATAGAAACTTATAAAGCTAGGATTTTTTTTTTTTTTTTTTTTAAATAGATAATATATGGTTTTAATATAGGATATTACACAATAGTTGCCCAGAGGTTACCATGAGCTTTTGTTTTCGTTATTTCGTTAGAAAAGTACGACTAATAGGAAACGTTTATTTGATCTTTTCAAAAATAAGGCGATGCTATTGGTGGTTCTTCACGTATTAACACTGCGTTAATTCGATAGCAAAAAATAATGTCACTAGTACTATATTTACCAAAAACAACGTTACCAATACATAGGTAATAATTGATTGACGTCACAGGTGACCGGCTGGCGCTTTCCTCTCTCAAAGATTAAGTTTGATAATCCAAAGAAGAAATGTCGCTCTGGGCACTATACCGCGCGTTCATTGTGAGGATTTTTTAGTTTTTTGAGTAGGTAGGGATTTTTTATTATTATTTTAATTTGAGTCAGTTTTTATTATTTTGTAAAATGTTACTTCGAATATATTTTATACATAGGTACTTAGGGGCTGTTCCAATATGTAAATATTATTACTCGGCGATCTCTCGAGGAAAAGAAAGATATGGAATATACACAAATTATATATCTCCGTCTCTTTCTTTTTCCTGAGTGATCGCACAGGTTAATCATTACCCCGTTTGGATCGCAGCGTTATTATACTAATATAATAAAGAGGTAAATTTTGTGAGTTGTGAGTTTGTGAGGTTGTAGGGGGTAATTTCTAGACCTACTGAACCGATTTTTAAAATTATTTTAGTGTTGGATAGCCCATTTATCTAGGAAGGCTGCGACCAATATGTACTTTTGTTTAACAACACCACTATAGTGCCTCGGAGAGCACGTTAAGCTGTCGGTCCAAGTTTCCCTATACCAACTCGTGAAAATGTTTATAGATGGGTTATTGAGTCTATCCAAACACGGTGACGAGCTAGCCACTTGTTCGGTGTAGACTCATACGACGAGGTGGGATTAAAAAACCCTCCGCTGGGTAGTGCACCCATGATATATATATACAAACATGAAAACTCTGTACAAATAAAGGGAGAAAATCACTTTCCGAAGTTAAGTTAATCTAAAAAGAACTGTCACAGAAAATTGTCTCCCATTTTTCGCAAAAAGCCCCTCTGGCCACAAAATAAAACTCGGCTATTTAACTCCAAAATAGAATCGCATGAAGCCCCTTGACCGTGGAGTCCGATTAAGATCTGCACAGTGAATCCGTTCATTTAAAGCAAAAATGAGGTGGAAATGACGAAAAATCCAATTTCTTCCTACTAAGTTAAATGGCACTTTAAAAAGACCAAGTAGAATATATCGCTGGGAGGTTTAGGTTTTTTTTTGTTTCAAGGTTTTTGATTTTAAACCTTAAATAATAAAAAACGACGATTCCTTTTCCGTCTGTCCTTCAGATCAAACAAAACAAAACCATATGAGGTAGAGAGCTGAAATTTATAAATCTCGTTAGGGTAGGATCCTCAATTTTGTACGAAAAACTTAAAAATTAAAGATATAATTTCTGGAATTATACAGGTTTTTTGTAGTAACTGAAAAAAATAGTAGATAAATGATTACGTTTTTTTATTGGAGCAGGACATGTGACTTTGTATCTACCTGGTGGTGAGCAGACCTACAAAGTCCATAAATGGGGTCAATCAATAATTGTTCTTAAACAATATTGATCGCTCTCACTAAGCCGGCTAAATGATGTGATTACAAAATGGGGGGCGACAATGACGAATTGCATTATGAGTATATTTTATTATACTTGCTGCCTTATCATCAATCCAACTACCCATTTCGTAACCAAACCCTGAAGACAGACTACCACCTCGATAAGAAATCGATGCAGTAGTCTTCTGAAAACCGGTGAAACGTTTACGTTTGTTTTCGTAAAGCTAATGTAGGTGGCGTTGAAATCTCGAAACTATCAAAGAGTTTTTTTTGTACCTTTTGTTATTCTTTTGTTAACTTGCCTCATAAAAAAAACTACCTCGTCCTTATAGAGCATATATTTTGCATAACAAAATGGATATTTTTAACTAGAGAAGTATTAAAAATCATAATTTTCAATCTAATAATACAACAGTGGGAGGTAGGTGTTATGTTTTCATCTATCCATAGATTCTCCGTATGGGTATTAAAGAATTTCCCATCAACTATCCAAAAATGTAGTTTGTAGAAATGAGTCGTCTGTAAAAAATACTGTAGAATATTTGATACTTCAAAAAGCATCAAAAATTCTTCAATACTATATTGCACCCATACGGAGAATCCATAGTTAGCTGAAAACATAATCCCTCCCACTATTTTTAACAAAAAAAAACTTGATTAAAAACGTTACCTTCCTCATAAAGCTCCAGTTGTACTAATATCTAGAGGAATCCCGTGCGTCATGTATCGCTTCCAAGCTGCACGAGTACAATCAACCCCCTACCCCCTTTCTCCATCACCACAAACCCCCTACGACCCTCAATCGGCCCTGCTGACCACTACCCGTTGCTAAGCAACCACCCACAGCCTTATCATCATAATTTCACGCACGGTAACCTTTTGTTATATTACTAAAATAGTATAGACTATATGAAATCTTTGCATTACTGAAAAGTTAACTTAACTAATTTATTTTTAATATATAATTTGATAGAAAACTCCTGCGTGTCCATCTGCTGAATAAAGTCTGAGAAAGAATTCTACCAATAATTACATATAACATATAAATGTTTGGTAGAAGCAATCTTTAAATATACGTAAAACTGTTAAAGCTATAATATGTTGTGAACCATGTCCTCTTTCTTTGACTCAAAGACTATTTTAAAAATCCGTCCGTTTTTCGTCGCTACGGTAACGTCAAACTTCTGTCCGTCAGTGCCATTTTTAAAATAGTTTTAGAGTCAAAGAAAGAGGACATGGTTCACAACACTATAATTCCGCTACCTATCGTCATCTCAAATTTAATTAATGATTAAAATTGGAAATTATTATGCAGTTTCTTCCGCTTTTAATTAATTATTAAAAGCGGAAGAAACTGCATAATAATTTCCAATTTTAATCATTATAAAATGGACTTCCGCAAAATAACGCCTGATTCAATTAAATATATCAAATTTAATTTCCAAGCGAGTTAGGCAGCACCTACCGATTGCTCCTTTAATTTTTAAAATAATGTCTCTATCTCGCTATCTCTGTTGTGTCCACAGAACTTCTCGTATGACAATACTAGAGTTTTTACTTTTAAGATACGCATATATCTACATGCTAAAGTATGGACGCGGTAAAGGAAGAATTAAGTTCATTAACCTCATACAATTTATCACAGTCATTCGCATTCGCGCACAACAATATTGCTACGCCAATACCACGCGACGGAATTGGCGGAGTCAATTGTTTAATAGTACGCGAGTGATAGAGATAAAAAGTGAGCTTTGTCTTCAATAAAGAATGTGTATAAAATATTTTGTGTATTTAAAACAATTTTAATTCATGGCCATATAAAACAATCTTCCTTTACCGACAGTAACTAAAACATTGAAATTTGTAGTTACTAAGTATGAAGCGTTTTTATGATTTTTTTTTTTTAAATGGCGGTTACAAATATAGTTTTATGTATGTGTTCTTAATCTCCGTCTTAATCTCATAATTTGCGATTAATTTAATATCCACATTTATAAGTATATATATAAGTATATAAGTATTATTTCACACATATTTCTCTGATCGCAAACTCTACTATGGGTATACCAGGCACAAAGTTAGATAGAATATTATTTTTATGGGCACCCAGACCAAAGGAAGAAAGAAAGAAGACCAAAGTACAGAAAGCTTACTAATATTATTTTCCCAGAGTGGAAATTGAACCCACATCCTCCGGAGACAACGCCTACCTACGGCGTAACTACTAGACCTTGAAGATGGTAACAGATGGTAAGAGTATGTACCTATAGGTATTTCGTTTGATATTCTGTCATCACTTAATGTTTATACAGAGGATTTGTTATCCCCCTATACACTTTTATTCTTGTTCTTTCACTTGTTCACGAATTAATGCGAATTAGGTCTGTTATTTAATGTCTGTAACTAATTAATTTGTTCAAAACAATCTCAGCTTTCAAAATAACTTGTTATAAGTCAGATAATCTTACTTCTTGAAATCAACACTTCTCCGTGTGGCCCCCTCTCGGAAGAGTTTAAGCTGAGTGAATTATTAATAAATTTCAAAGAGATGTCAATCGGGTGTTTTATTTTGCATAGGGTTTAGGGTGAAGGGGTGCGCGAGTACATTTCGGTGTACGTCATTTGTTTGTTTCGGCCTCGCACTTTGCACTCGCGGCTTTTCGACACAGGAAAAAAAATGTATATGAGTAGAAAAATTGTTTTTACCCTATCGAAAAGAGGGTAATTCTACAGTTTACTTATGCAAGCCTGTAAGTATAGGTAGGCATCGTTGACAACTTCTCTATAGTGCTTTGAAGAGCAAGTAACTGTCGGGCTCAAATTGACTATATCAATTTGTGAAACTGTATATTGATGGAATATTGAGTCTATTAAAACACTGCGACGAGTTTTGCCGCTTGTTCGGTGTACACTCAAAATAAGGTTGGTTACGAACTAATGAACTCCACCGCCCCGCTAGGTACCCTTAGGCTGTCTAGGATCTAGGTTGTTCGTAAGTCTCTCCCATTACACAATTTTAATTAGTTTTAACTTATATAACAAATTAGGTAGAGTACCTAAGGTGAAAAGCAAGAAACAGTAATCATTGTAAGTACATTAATACGAATTAAACCTAGAATATACATTGCACCAACTCTATATTTTTGTATCAATTTATATAAAAAAATACATCTCTGCCCACTGTAATACAATTTCACCCGGATAATGTGGATGACGATTTGATGGCAGATAAAGCATGTGGGGTGCACTAACCCCGTTCAATCGATAATGTCTGGTTACTCGTTAATAATTACTTGTAAACATTAAGACTGGTTGCACCATATGCAGAGTTTAACCGAGATCTTTAGATCGATCTAAACTTCCGCGTTATATAGTTAATTAGTCTCTATTTAAACATATAACTTAAGATATATCGGTCCCAGTTTCACTATACCAAATTAATTGTGAAAGGGTTATATATGGGTTATTGAATTTATATATATATATACGAATAGCGCAACGAGATGACCACTTGTTCAGTGTACCCAGAATACCATCGGTAAAGACTAATAAACCCCACCGCCCCGCTGGGCGTCTAGGCACGTAAGGCACGTGAGCACTTGATGGATGGTAGAAATTCAGCTCATTGAAATCAATGTTATGATTTCAAGTCAAAATCTCATTAGCGTTAAACAATAAAGCTTTAATTAATGATTATTTATAAAGTAATGTATGGTTGTTTTGCGGTACACATAGTACAAGCCTAGAAAGCTTATTTTGTAGCTAGAGGGAGTTTTTGATATCGTAATTTTTGTTAACGTAGCGTAACATAATAAAAAAGTTAATAGAAAAGTTGGGTTTTACCAATAGGAAAGGTATAATTATCCTTTTACAGGATTTTTACACGATCATATTGGAGCTCTTGCTGCAAATGTCCTACATATTACTATTATCATTTAATTTGTTATAAATGTATATATTCATTTATAACATAATAATAAAAGTTATATAATGTCAAAGTCAAAAGTCAAAGTCAAAAATATTTATTTCATGTAAACCTTTACAGGCATTTATGAAAAATAAAAAAAGTATATATAAGGTCCTGTGTGCACTAATATTAAAAGTATATAGAAAATACGTGGTAGCCGAATTGGTTAGACCTTGGACTTAAAAATGCTTAGGCCCCTGGTTCGAATAGCGGTGTGTACCAATGAGTTTATAATTTAAACATTTATGTACATTTGTTTGACAACACCACTATAGTGTCTCGGAGAGCACGTTAAGGTCCCGGTCCCGGTTTCACTATACTAACTTGTGAAACTGTTTATAGATGGGTTATTGAGTCTATTCAAAACATCGCGACGAGCTAGCATCGCACTTGTTCGGTGTAGACTCATACCATCGGCTACGACGAGGTGGGATTAAAACCCTTCCGCTGGGTACCCTGGGGCCGTCTAGGCGGTCTCGGGCGCCGTAGGGCACCCGTGATGATATATAAAAGTATATATATTGGGGACCTAAACGAGATTTACCTTAAAACATTTGATTTCCCGACGTTTCAAAAAAGGACTGGAACTGCAAGGTCTTCATTCTGTCTTAATTGATGTTGTCAACAGATTTTTTAAAAGATTCTAAAACGATGACCAATATGCTATGATTAAAGATAGTGCACGAGGCACTGATTAGTAGAAAGGCATGCCATGTTAATCTTCCACCAATAAAGAGTATTAACAAATTTTAATCATAATAAAAAAAAAGGTAACTTTAACTGTGGTCTTCAGATATTTATATATTGCTATCTCAATAACTTACATAGATTTTTTTTTTGTAAATGCTGCCATTTCATTTATTTGTAGGCAATATATTCAACATTAAGTAGAGGTGTGGGCTTGTCACTGGATTCTACGATTCTATAGTTGTATTAATCGGTTCCGTGAGAGTGTAAACGTTAGATAGTTTGATCAATATAAACTTAGTATGCAAGACATTGTCCCCACTTCGGCCACCGACAACGTTCTCACGGTTTAGGTCTGATCCTTATAGGTAATTGTTAAACGTTAAACGATTGTTAATAAAAACTTACTATATCCAGTTTGTGGCAGGACTAAGTATAAGAAATTATTTATGTATTTGGCACTAGGTAAGTAGGCAGTATAAAAACAATAACAATGCCTAGACGAATAAGGCCTGCATCGACCTATTTGGGAAAATTGCCAACTTATCCTATCATTATCTTCCATGATTCGAAAGAAAAAAGTACAGTACACAGTCCGTCGCACCTGTGATTACGTTAAAATCTTGGCCGCCGCAGTTGTTTAGTGAGGAAAAAATGTCGCAGAGTGATTCAATAAAAGTACTGTCACTGGCCAACTCGCAGGGTGACGATCCGCACGTGCGCATCTCAGCACCTATTCAGGATGTATCGGTTATGGTATTGATCTAATGATCACATCCTCAATTGGTTCGAATCTGGGTACGAGTTTTTCATTTTTCCTACTACAAGTAACTCGACCGTTTCTGCGCTGGAACGCTGTGCTAGCGGATTGAATAAACTATGATGATTTACATTTATTCAAACGCTGCTCATAGTTTTTGTTTATATGAATACGTTAAGTGTAAAGGTTGATTATATTGTATACCGCTATACACATACTTGTAGATAATGAAGGTACTTGTATAACTTTAATGCAAGAATCAAAACTACTACAAAAAAAAAACACCCTTTGTTTAAACGGCCTCAAGGTACCCAGTGGAGGGATTAACCCGTCCTCATTTCGCCGACGGTATTCGGAGGCAACACCTAACAAGTAGCCAGCTTGTTGAGGTGTTTAAGATAGTATAGCCTCGTTGTATAAAGCGGTCACCTATCCCAGGTCCGGCCTTGTTGTCATCTGCTTAACCTTGTTATCAGTTGCGTAGTGACTTAACCACTAGGCTGGGGCCGCTTTTGTAATATTTGCTTTGAGTTAGTTTCCCTAATATAAGATTTTATAATTATCAACCATAAAAATAGCATGCATCTATAAGGCACATGTGACAGCAACTTGTACTTATTAACATAAAACATTAACGCCCGTATTGCAAATATCGCATTAGTCGTATTAGATGCTTAATCATTCGTTGCCTACCACTCTCTAAGGAAAAATATGCGCTCCAACCCGCTTGGGTATTCGCTCCGTATGATTATCAGAAATGGATATGGCTTATAAGTCGTAAGGATACAATATTTTTATGCGCAAAGTTTTTCTTGACAAGTGGTTTTTATAGTCATTACCGTATCTAAAGTAGGAAAATGTAAGATGCTGCATTCTAATGCTGGCTCGCGGGCGTCGTGCGCGTGCGCAGATACCTGCGTGCGCGACACTTATTATTTATAGTCATAGGTGTGGAATTACATATAAAATATAGCAAGATATTTACTTATATAGGATTTTTTATTATTATGCATAACTTTAGCCTAATGGAGCTTTGAGGTCATGATATAAAAAGTCATTGAGATATCATTAACTAAGATTCTTAATCTTAAATTATTACTTAAAATTAAATATTTTCACAAGTGCCTTACGGCGCCCGAGACCACTAAACGACCTTGATCTGCTGTATGTACATTTAAATATAATACATTTGTCAAAACAACACCACTATAGTGCCTCATTAAGTTGTCGGTCCCAGTTTCACTATACCAACTTGTGAAACTGTTTAAACATCGGTTATTAAGTCTATCCATAAAACATCGAGCTCAGACAAAGAAATAAATGAAGATATGTTATGTATCATCACCGCCTATACAGCCTCAGGGTACCCAGCGGTGGGGTTTTATTCCCACCTCGTCGTAACCGATGGTATTCTGGGTCAACACCGAACATGTGGCTGTTCGGTGTTTACCCAGGGGGGTTTTATTCCCATCTCGTCGTCACCGATGGTATTCTGGGTCAACACCGAACATGTGGCTGTTCGGTGTTGACCCAGGATACCATCGGTTACGACGAGGTGGGAATAAAACCCCACCGCTGGGTACCCTGAGGCTGTCTATGCAGTGATGATACATAACATATCTTCATTTATTTCTTTGTCTCGAAAGATCGCACCGCTAAATCTTTGCCCTCTTTTTGGAACGACCTCAGATGAGTTATTTTGTAACGTAAATAGTGACACAGAAAAGATCCCATAGGGTAGTTTTGTTTTGACTCATGTCAACCCCAAAACCAGTATAATAATAATATGTAGGACAATTTACACAAATTGGTCTGGTCACAAACTAAGCTCTAGGCTTGTACTATGTGTACCTGAAACAACAATATAATACATATTATTATTATATTTTATAAACACCCTGACCATGACAAACTGTACAGAAAAACGTACTAATATTTTATTGCCATGAGTGAGAATCGAACCCACAACCTCCGGATACAACGCCAAAGGCGCAACCACTAGTCTACGGAGGACAGCTTAACGTGCACTCGGACGGCGTTGTTAAACAAATGTACCTATAAATTTTTAGACTAAAAACCCATTGGTACACACCGGGGTTTGAACCAGGGACCTAAGTTTTTAAGCTAAGATCTAACCAACTTGGCCACCACGTATAACTTAATAACGTAAATACTGAATGTAAAATGTAAAAGTGACAAGATGCCTATCAATATTGATGAAGCGTAGCGGACGACAGTTAGGACTAGGATTTATACCTCTACTGTATAATATGCGCACGCCACTAATGTTTATACCTGTTATTATTAGCTACCTTAAAACAGCAAAACGACTAGACGACTCGTGCCTCACTGTTGATAATACTCTCCATATCTGTGGAGCTCATTATTGCATTTTTCTTGTTAATGATATCAAAGCCTTCATAAGGTGAACTCCGACTTTGGTTGCTTGAATATTTTTCGTCTTTAAAGGCATTTACTTGCATTTTTTGTTATTTTAAGTTCTTTAAAGGCGAGACTTTAATAAGGATGCGTTCCTCATTTCATCTTCCCTCCCTCGTGGTCAGAGGAAGGTTTCTATAATTTGTGACCGATGCAAATCCGTCAAAAAGCGGCCCCAGCCTAGTGGTTAAGTCACTGCGCAACTGATAACAAGGTTAAGCAGATGACAACAAAGCCGGCCTGCGATGGGTGACCGCTTTATACAACGAGGCTATTTCATCATAAACACCGCAACAAACTCGCCACTTGTTAGGTGTTGCCTCCGAATACCATCGGCGAAATGAGGATGGGTTAATCCCTCCGCTGGGAGCCTCAGGCCGTTTAAACGGTTCTCGGGAGCCAAATAGGCACCCGTGATGGTATTTTTTTTTTTTTTAATCCGTCAAGGGGTCTAGTCATGTTTTCGATTTAGTCTGTGGGTTCGACGGTAATCGAGCTTACTGAATCGATTTCTTATCAAGGTAGTCTCCTGTCTGGGAGCAAATACAAACTAGGGAGCTGATTTGGCGATAAAGCAGCTAGGATATTAAATTAGACCCGTAATGCAAATTCGCCTTTGTATCCGCCCATTTCGTTACAGCATCATTTAGTCGGCATAGTTAGAGCGACGAGCTGTTATACAACACTTTATTGATCGACCCCATTCATGGACTTTTATAGGTCTACTTACCATCAGGTATGCTACCTGATATATGATAATATAAGGATACATGCTATGCTCCAATAAAAAAAACCTCATTAGGTGAATGGAATTTGGATTTGACTAAATTAATTTTATCTGTAAAATATATCAAGAAATATACTTATAAAGTTTTTTCCATACATAACTTTAGACTAAATAGGTCTGAGACTAGGTAAAATGTCTATCTTTGCCTACAAACGACAAAAGACACTTTAAAAAAAGGAAACCACTAAAATAATCTAACTTCTACAACCTTACCACATCCCCAATGAATAGTATTCAAATTGTACACAAAAAGACAAAGCGTTTAGCGTACTAATTTGAAGCTGGTCGCTCTCAGTGATGGCATCTTCACAGCATACAATAGTAAACAAATGTGTCGCACGTTGCAATTACGCTGGCGTACCAGGCGTGACGCCGGGCGTCTCTGATCGCGCGCCCATCACGCCTCGCCCGCTCCGGACTTATGTTAATGGCTGCCCCGCCGCGTAAATTGGAGTGAGCTCCTGCAAAACAAAATGCGTCCGCCTCTTTATCTTATTACTACAGCGTTTGCAGACGACTGCAGCTACTCCTCAGCTAACAACTCCTGATTAAATTTGGACCTATACCTCAGCATCAGAAGGTCCATTATCGCCCAAGAAGCGTAACCGATTCCTCCCGTGGTAGACACTAAACCCGCAGATTGGCAGACTAAGTGAAATTCGAACACAAAAAGTAGCGCGGGAATAAACGTGGGACCGATTAAAAGGCCTCATCACGATTTTGTATGCACTTTGCACTTGCTGCTGGATCTTGTTTTTTTGAAGCGGATTTACCTAGCCTATTTCTCTTTGCCTTTTATTTCCTTATGGGATGTTATTTTGCATGGTAATTTAATTCCTTTTAATGTACGAGTATGTTAACTTATCAATACTGAATCTAATGTATGTTATTTATTAATTATATTATTACTTTGCTTTATTATTTATTTTAATCTTATTCTTTAATACTTATATTGGTGCCCGCGATACAGGATTTTTTCCTAGTTCGGGCCCTGCTGCATAATATTGTAAACTGTGTAAAAATATTATCTGAATAAACGAAACGAATTGAATTGAATGTTAAGTTATTATATTAGTATATCTAATATATACTATATTGAATTTTTTAAATATTATGAAAAAAATCTTGGTGGGTGGGAGTTGAACTCATGATTCTCGCTTTCGCCGCAAGAAACTCAATAACTGAGGCAACCAGAGGATCTACCATGGGTTTGCGAATTGTAGCAACGTAACGTATACGTTACGTTTCCACAATGCGCAAACCTATGGTAGATTCAGGTTCCAGTCACTTCTCACGAAATTCGTCATTGCTTGTAAATACATATATAATAATTTATATTGGTACGTTATTGTTTTCTTCACTTTATTATATAAAAATTAAAAAAAAACGTCACAGGTGTCTTTATGGCTCCCGAGATCCGTTTTTTTAAACGCCTCAGGGTACCCAGCGGAGGTATTAACCCGTCCTCATTTCGCTAATGGTATTCGGAAGCAACACTTAACAAGTAGCGGGCCTTGTTGCGATGTTTATAATGGTATAGCCTCGTTGTATAAAGCGGCCACCCATCCCAGGTCCGGCCTTGTTGACATCTGCTTTACTTTGACTTAACTTTGTTATGAGTTGCGAAATGACTTAACCACTAGACTGGGGCCGCTTTTAGCTATAAATTAAAAGCTTTATGTAAGACTATGCCAAAGTTTTAATTAGGCAGATATCTGTTATTCATACAATAATTATAAATAAAAAATAGTTGAAAAATGCATTCACACAAAAAACAAATTAAACGATAACAATCTACACTTCTTTAAAAAAAATTGTGTAATATTAACTATAATTTTATATGCAACCAAAATCCATCAGGGAACAGTAGCACCAATGATTAAACACCTATCCATGGATGGGTGGATATATAATAGATCCCATCAGGGGTACCGGCATATCGATGTACCACGACATTTCATATAATAAGAATTCAATACGAGCGACACCGTGAAATGTATCGATAAAAAACTCAACTAACGATAACCGCTAACGTGTGAATCGTATTAAAAAGCTGTTTAGTCATTCGAGTTCATAAATAGGTGGCATTCGATTTGTCGTGATTAAATTTCGTCCATTAGGAGACCGTTAGCTTATTCGATGAAGGAAGATGGATAATGAGTCTAATAATCCGGAAAATAGAGTTTAGGTTGTGGCAACAGAAGTCATTATAAATCATGCCATACAAAATATCTATGATTGCTGTCTACGTCTGTTTGTTAATAAAAGGTTCAATATTTTGTGTATTTTTTGGCTTGTAAGCAAATTACTATAGGTATTTCTTTTTAATATCGATATATATTTATTAATTAAAGAAACATAAAAATATTAAAAATATACACACACCGGCAGAATTAGTGGAACACAAAAAAAAGGGAGAGTATAAAATAGTTAGGTTTATTTTTAAACAAATAATAATTAAACATGAAACAACAATTAAATTAATATGTATTGAAATTAATTTGTAACACCATACTTAAAGTTTAATGAAAAAATAAAACTAAACAAAATTCATTTTTCTTAGATTTCGTAGTGACAGAGAAACAGTTGAAAATTTTAGATTATTATGACGGTTTAAAATTAATTAAATGAATGTTTTTAAAGAGTGTTTCCCCCAGTGCCCTAATTAAATGATTTCCATACGTCTGGGCATGCTGCAAATGATGTTGTCAATGATTTCTTGGGGCAACCTCTACCATTCTTCAACTAATGTTTTTTTCAGCTCGCCCAGATTGTTAGGAGGTGGCATTCTTGATTTAACACTCCTCTTTAGCAAGTCCCAAACGTGTTTAATCGGATTCATATCCGGGGACCGTGCTGGCCACTCCATCACCGTAACACCAACATGGTTTAGGTATGCCTGTACTGAGCGAGCACTGTGAGCCCGAGCATTATCCTGCATTAAAATGAAGTCGTTACCAATAAATGGGGCAATTGGCACAACATGTTCCTCTAAAATCTCCCTGATATACCGATTAGCATTCAGATTCCCGCCGTCGACTATCACTAACTCCGTGCGAGCTCCTAAACATATCCCTCCCCAGCCCATAATTGAGACGCTGCCATATGCCACTGTATTTGCAAAATTCGACTATAAATAACGCTCTCCTTTGCGTCTCCATACTCGCTGCCTTCCATCAATCTGATTTAACAGAATTCTACATTCATCAGTAAAGAGAATCTGTCCCCACTCGTCAAAGTCCCAATGACGAGCAAAGTATAGTCGGTTTGTGCGGTAGTGTCTCTCAAGTTTTGGTGCTTTGGCGGGTATAAATGAGCCTATGCCAACTTCCTCGAATCTTTTGCGAACTTTCTGCTCACTCACTCTTACTCCTCGAACCTCCTCGAATGCATTTCGGGCCTGCACCGCCGTAAGTCTCGTGTTCCGACGAACTTGAAGTTCTAGAAAACGGTCATCTCTCCTTGAAGTACACTTTTTCCTGCCTTGTCCCCTTCTCTTCACTAGAGAATTCGTCAATCTGTACCGTTTGATGCTGCGATGAATTGTCGATAACGATCGACGAAGTCTTGTTTCAATCGATCTGTAGGATTGGCCATTTCTTCTCATTTCATCTGCCCTGATAATTTCTGATAGCGTTAAATCAGGCATGCTTAGATGTTCGTAACTTATCAATAAGCAAGAAAACACAAAAGTCTTATAAAACTGCAATTTAATGTTTTTCAAATGGAATTTATGAACTTTACGAAAACGGAAAATCTACTTCGAAGCAGCCGATAGAGATGTATGATAGAAAAATTAAAACAAACGAATGAAAAAAATTACTGTTGACATTTTCAAATTAGACGTTTTTAAAAAATATATGTAAATAATTATAAAAAAGGTAATGTAACTGGCCAGTGCTACGAAAATGATATATTAATTCTTCCTTTTTTTTGTGTTCCGCTAATTCTGCCGGTGTGTGTATGTTATTAAGGCAATCCTAGCTTCTTGTAGATTCAGAACGCTATTGCATCTACGACGAGGTAGAAATATAAGCTCACCGCTGGAAACCCAAGGTAAGGCAGTCTAGGCGGTCTCGGAAGCCGTAAGGCACCTGTGATGGTACACTAATAGGTAGGTTAACGGCAGGTATTCCGATCTGAATTAATGCTAAGCAATAAGGTTCAAAATCGTAAATCAATTAGGCCACTGCGGCTTAACATTTCACTATTATTTTGATAAAAAAAATATTAAAACCATTATAATAAAATATAATCCCACATCTTTTCAGTATAAGATGTGTATTTTATTTGGCATATAATTATATTTACATAGTGGTCAAAGGTTTATATAAATTTAAAACAATTAATTAAAAAGCACGTCTTTAATTTTGTCTTTCGATATAATATTAATTACGTTTTGAGTCTCACACAAATACCAATAAAATGGTCTTCCATAACATATTTTGTTCACTAATTTAAAAGGTATTATTTTTACATTTAAAATATAATTTTAAAATCGGTAAAACTGAAAAACCTCCCGTTAACAGTTTTTTATTAAAACATACGTTAAGTGCAGGGTTAGGCGTTGTTTTCCCTCGTGACTTTAATAACAAAAAATAAAATCTATATTTATACGTATAACGTGATCGACGTTTAACTACATAGGTCACTCTAGGTAGTCTAATTGCTTAACAATGGCAATATCTATCTATCCTCACTTGGGAATTTCGCCAATAAACAATCATGTCAGCAAATTGAATGGACGGAAATGTCCAGTCCAAATTAACGCGTCCGAACAGAAGAAGCGCTTTAAAAGTATCGCTTATTATTTTGAAACACTTTCAGGTTGGATTGCTTCAAGTAAAGAATTACTTTTACTAGGGTCTTTCGGGCTTTGTAATATCGTATGAGTTATATAAATCAATAGTTTGGTTCCAAATTATCTGTCTTAAAAATAGCTAAAGAACGTCACAGGTTTTTCATCATTCTAGGTATGGTACAGTGGATGCTCTCTTGTATTTTGTTTAAGGTTAAATTTTACATTAGCGTCCATCGTAATATCAACTGAATTAATGCCTGTAAACTGTGGTTGGTAGGTTTATTACTGTAGTATATTTTAAATGTGAGGTGATATTTTGAGCCCTTATAAAAATAATGATACATATTTTAACAGTAGACTGTTTTGAAGAATATTTTTGGTGACCCAACTTTACATGCCATATTATTTGTCATCCTAGTTGCAAATTCTAATACACATGTTTATTAATTTTTCGTCATAAAATAAAATATAAAAAAAAACACTTTACTGCCTTGTAGTAGTTTGAAAATAAAAGTTTTTGAGTTTGTAGCACCCGTCGTTCTACAGATAGGTATAGATCGATATGGAAAACCACCTTAATTATAATTTTATACTGCCAGTCCTTCTACTTATTGCAATTAAAACAAGGTGAAACATTTATAAAATTATTCAATCACAAAAAAATTGTATCAATGAATGTTGTGAATCATTAATAAGCTTTTTGTGAGTAATAAATGAATTTTTATTATATTAGGTACCAAATAAGATTTTACCAGTAAGTAGATATGTACCAAATTTTGACCCTAAAGTACCTTTAGTTTACAATATATTAACTTCCCTGAAAATTAATTAATTCACCAATTACAACCCATTGGAAAATTCAAATAAAATCAAAATTTAATATTCGCTAGTAGTTTCCACAGGGTGATGATAAGTAAGTTAATCAGTCAGAACAAGCTATTTAAAAAGTATGTAGTTTTTAATTACTTATTTAGCATTACGAATAACAGAATATTGGTCATAAACCCGGTTATAGTCATTGTTATACTTAGTGCAATCGAGCCTAAGTGTAGAGTGGTCATTTCACACACTAGTACACATATTAATGTCTTTCAAAAGTTAATGGAGTTCAAATGTTTATACGTTTCCGCTATTTGTACCGTAAACAAGTGTTTTTATTTCGCTTTGTTTCTCATTTTTAACTTCACATTGTTTTTCCTAATTGCTTTAAAACTATCTTGCAGCTGTTAATTGATAAGATGTATTACACTTAAGGGCTCTGCAGTCGCCTTGATGCTAATACAAACGTACTTCCAATATTACAACTTCGCTGTTAGTTGAAGTTGAATTATTATTTTTATATTGTTATTTATATGTCATATATAATCTTTTTGTTATATACAATCAATATTTTTTTATTAGAATAAAAAATAATGATAATGAAAAAAATAAAAACCGAATACAGAAAGAATAAATTTTAATTAACGACAAAAATATTATTATTCTAATTCTGAGACAAACAGTTTAAACAATTAAATACTGGAAGTGTGATATCTCATTTTGTATGGAAAACACAGATTTCGTGCTTGCGAGTGCAGTGACTTTAATATTTCGTATTGCCCTAATTGACCGTTAGACATATCCATATCTGTATTTCGACCCGTAAATTCGAGGTCAGATCGAGGGAAAGACAATAAGCTAATCTACATACAATTTAAAATTATAAACTTAAAATTATTTTATGTAATGAATAATGAAAATGGATATATACGTAATTAATTAAATACATATTATTTAATAACATAAATTGATTTGATTAAAAAATAAATAGGAGAGTTAGACTTCAAATAGGGTATAATCTAACGTTTATTAGTAGGTACTACTACTACTACTTACTACTGGACCGATTGTCACGTGTTTTCTTGGTTGCTGTTAGATAATAATGAGGATAAAATAGGGTTTTGAGATCAGGGTTTAGGATTCACTTAGGAAAAGTTTTAAACACAGCAAATAGAAAATAAATCTATGAAGCTAGGCTGTAGTAGGTAAGTATAATATTAAAGTAACATAAAATATATACGTGTTGGCCGCATTGCTTAGACCTTAGCTTTGCCTTAAAAATACTTACGTCCCTGGCTCAAACCCCGGTGTGTACCAATGAGTTGAATGTATGTACATTTGTTTAACAATACTATAGTGCCTCGTAGAGCACTTTAAGCTGTCGGTCCTAGTTTCACTACACCAACTTGTGAAACTGTTTATAGATGGGTTATTGAGTCTATTCAAACTACGCGACGTGTTAGCCACTTGTTAAATGTAGACTCATACCATCGGCTACGACGAGATGGGAATAAAAACTTACCGTACCGCTGGGTACCCTGAGGTCGTATAGTCGGTCTCGGGCACCGTAATTTTTAATTTTATATGAACCTTTTGAGGAATATTTTTATTCATAACTTTTTATTTATATCGACGTTTAAATTAATTATAAAGATTAGTAAACTTTATATTGTTGCAGTGATAGTGATACGTAAGGTTAAGTTAACAAGTTGACCATGGCTACCTTATAATTTATATGGCTTCCAGTGCAATAGAAAGGTACATATTAAAACACTAGAAAATAGCTTAGATTTGTTTTAAAATTCTAGTTTTTTAGATATTGCTAATTTGCTTTATGCTCTTAAATAAAGAGTTCGGGCTCATCACAAAATAGGAAGCTGGCTATAAAGATGTATTTCGATCTCTTATATAAAGAGTTCAGGCTCATCACAAAATAGGAAGCTGGCTATAAAGATGTATTTCGATCTCTTATATAAAGAGTTCAGGCTCATCACAAAATAGGAAGCTGGCTATAAAGATATATTTCGATCTCTTATATAAAGAGTTCAGGCTCATCACAAAATAGGAAGCTGGCTATAAAGATGTATTTCGATCTCTTATATAAAGAGTTCAGGCTCATCAAAAAATAGGAAGCTGGCTATAAAGATGTATTTCGATCTCTTATATAAAGAGTTCAGGCTCATCACAAAATAGGAAGCTGGCTATAAAGATGTATTTCGATCTCTTATATAAAGAGTTCAGGCTCATCACAAAATAGGAAGCTGGCTATAAAGATGTATTTCGATCTCTTATATAAAGAGTTCAGGCTCATCACAAAATAGGAAGCTGGCTATAAAGATATATTTCGATCTCTTATATAAAGAGTTCAGGCTCATCACAAAATAGGAAGCTGGCTATAAAGATGTATTTCGATCTCTTATATAAAGAGTTCAGGCTCATCACAAAATAGGAAGCTGGCTATAAAGATGTATTTCGATCTCTTATATAAAGAGTTCAGGCTCATCACAAAATAGGAAGCTGGCTATAAAGATATATTTCGATCTCTTATATAAAGAGTTCAGGCTCATCACAAAATAGGAAGCTAGCTATAAAGATGTATTTCGATCTCTTTTAAAATCTTGAGCTGGATTTACTTTATGCAGCAGCAGTTATAAAAAGGAACAAGTAATGAAACAATAATATGTTTTGAATTTTGAGTGCCAAGTTTACGATCACGCGCATCTTCGAGGTCGTAAATGCTACCTCTTATTATAGGTAACTTGTATTTTATTACAGTTCTGATGTCTTGCCATATTATTATCATTCTTGTGTTAATCGAATATGTATGCATCAGTCGTAACCTATAAATAAAAGGGACGGTAATATAAAATATTTTATAAAACAAAACGGCAACAAATGAAGGTAAACAAGTGCGATTTATTTATGCACAATTAGGATTTTGTACATGGGTAGGTTTCTTAATGTTGTCATAAACATATTTTTGTGAATAAATTTAAAGTACTGAAATAAACTACGAAAAATAGCTTTTGGACGCGGCTTTGGACGCGGCTTCGGACGCACTAATAATTTTGAAAAAAAATGGTATTTATAGGTTTAAGTTTAGTAAATAGCTTCGAAATAATTTAAGAGCAATATGTGTAAATTGTCCTACATAAAAAAAAAAGTAGCCAAAAAGATTACATAAAATGTCTACTTTTAAACAAAAAAAAATCCTCAAAAAGTAAATATTGAAAAATATTTAAGCGTAACAACATAACAAACAAACAAACCAACAAATAGAGTTCCTTTCACATTTATAATTAGTATGAATATGGATGGATAAGTAATAATATATTATGCCCGAGTTAAAATATTGGTCACGGGTTCAAATCTCAGTGTGAACCCCTGAGTTTTTTTTTAATGTTCATTTGTTTGACAACATCAGTATGGTCTCTCAAGAGCACGTTAAGCTGTTGGTGCCAAATTCACTATGAAAAAAACTTGATAAGTCTCTATAAAGACGAGCTTGCTACTTGTTCAGTGTAGACTCAGAATACCATAGACTAAGACGAGGTGGGAATAAAATCATTTCTAGGTGATCTCGCCGTAAGACATCCGTGCTGGTAAAAGGTAAGGTATGTTATGCAGGCAGCGCTGTAAGTAAATATTATTTTTAAAACATTGTCTCTATCTTTCATGCCCTTACTATATAACCCGTCCCCAGTCATAATAACCCCCATATCATTAGTTACACTACATTTTAAATACATTTTCAATTTAGTCATGTCCTAGCATTTAATAAAGTAAAAAATATATTTAGATTACAAAGTAGGACGCGGAGGTACGGTAATATGTTGCGTGGGGTAACGCCGCACGCGCCTCGCAATCCAATGAGTTCTGAAACGGGCTAAACATTCAAATTGCAAACCGCCCGCTCTCGCCCGCATCAAATGTTGTTTTATAGCTAATTCCCAAATTCGGTTATGGCCTATAAACGATTCGCCGGAATAATTTAAAAGCGCACCCGTCTGTATAATGTTCGTACTTTACTCTGAAATTAGGTATTTGTATGTGAAATGCGTTTAGAAATTCTCTGTGGACGTTTTATTTCTTGTCGGCTAGATGTCGTATGCGTCGAAGTACGACTATCTATAGGCAATTGGGATTAATAGCCAAAGTTCTGTTTCTTTTTTGTACTTGGAAATCTCTACTTTAATATAATGTTTTTACTTTTTATGGAATTCTTTTTTTATCCCTTTGTCCAGACTAGATCGCGATATTTTTAAAATCGTTTAACGTAAAAATCTAATCGTGATTTCTAGAGATGCGTATTGTATCTCTAGGAATTAAGCATATTCGTTGTATTCGGCATATTTGTTTTAATGTTCGTATTCGGTCGAGTATTCTATTAGTTTGCCGAATATTTATATAGTAGGTATTATTTTAGATTTTATAGATTTATAAGGCTTTATTCTATTTCTAAATAAAACCAACACTACCTCATAATAAACGGTTTTTTTTTGTAACAAACGACAATGTCCTCTAAATAAAATGTATTATTCTATGAAATTATCCCTAAGCATATCTTTCAAGGGTTAGCTGGAAGAAAATGCCTAAGTCATTAAGCTGTACAATTTTGTGCAATAAAGAAAAATAAATAATAAAATACTTAATTTTAATTAATTTGATTATATTTAACCTATCGTTAAAAATAATAAAATTACATTTTTCACTTTCAACGCTATTGGAGTTAATTATATAAATAAAGCATCTAATTATTTAAAATATTAGCAACAGCAAATTGTTTTTTTTGTTGTTTTAAAAGCAGACAAAGCTACGACCAACAACAAGTAATCCTAAAATAATATCTACATAGTTAGCTCTATGCACATTTAAATATACCTTCGTCAAGACTTAGAAGTCTGTTAAAGCTAACCCCAGCATTAAGCAGGGCGAGCAATTTCGCGAATAAAACAATAATGATAGTGTAATGCTACACTAATAATGCTTCCTCTAATTTGATCTATCAAGTCGTGACGGTTGGTCGGGACCGCTTGATATTATCCAGTCGGAAAGCCTCCATTTGTGAAACACTAGCATTTGTAAAGCTTTTCACTGTTTCTTAGTAAAATATTGCGTACATTTACGGGTGAATACATACGCTCGGATGCACGATGTAAATTTATGATTGAGGATACTGTAAATTTAATTTAATTGCGTCACATTTTTACAAATTTAGTAATATTTAATTAAATAAACTGACAAAGCAGCGAGGATATTAAAATAGGCTTTTAATGCAAATGCGTCTTTGTTGTTTCCCATTTCGTAATCGCAACATTTAGCGGGCATAGTGGGAGCAAACAATATTTTTAAACAACAATGTATTAAAAAAAATGTTGTGAAAATATTAGACGAATAATAATTTATTTGGTAGGTACATGAATAAGAAAATTATAGATTCTAGCACTCGCCCTCTGCTATTATGTTTTGATTTCATTTAGGCCGGTATAGTGGGAGCAAAAAATGCTTTCAAACAACAATGTTTTGATCGAACCCATTCATGGACTTAGAAAAAAAAAGTATTAATAATGTAGTATCTCATTTCAAAACCACTTCATTTGGCCGGCACAGTGGGAGCAACCAATGCTGTCTAACAACAATGTTTTGATTATTAGATGTGCTCGTGTATACTTACTCTCCTTATATTAGATATGCTCGTGTGATTTTATACTAACTCTACTTATATTAGATGTGCTCGTGTAATTTTATACTTACTCTCCTTATATTAGATGTGCTCATGTGATTTTATACTTACTCTCCTTATATTAGATGTGCTCGTGTGATTTTATACTTACTCTTCTTTTATTAGATGTGCTCGTGAGATTTTATACTTACGCTCCTTATATTAGATGTGCTCGTGAGATTTTATACTTACTCTCCTTATATTAGATGTGCTCGTGTCATTTTATACTTACTCTACTTATATTAGATGTGGTCGTGTGATTTTATACTTACTCTTCTTTTATTAGATGTGCTCGTGAGATTTTATACTTACGCTCCTTATATTAGATGTGCTCGTGAGATTTTATACTTACTCTACTTATATTAGATGTGGTCGTGTGATTTTATACTTACTCTCCTTATATTAGATGTGCTCGTGAGATTTTATACTTACTCTCCTTATATTAGATGTGCTCGTGTCATTTTATACTTACTCTACTTATATTAGATGTGGTCGTGTGATTTTATACTTACTCTTCTTTTATTAGATGTGCTCGTGAGATTTTATACTTACGCTCCTTATATTAGATGTGCTCGTGTCATTTTATACTTACTCTACTTATATTAGATGTGGTCGTGTGATTTTATACTTACTCTCCTTATATTAGATGTGCTCGTGAGATTTTATACTTACTCTCCTTATATTAGATGTGCTCGTGTGATTTATATTTTGAAAAAGGCAGTATTGCCGTTGCTCAAAATACTTTTTTCTCCTTTACACAAATACATTTAGGTTCTGTGAAAATGTCCAAGCGACCGAAACAAAAGTAAATATTATCTGTAAAACGATATAATTTCATTCCAATTAGATAAAATTAAGGTAATTTAGTTACGAAATTGATAATCAATTATCAGATTTAAACTAAATCCTAATAAATTTACTTGTACTCGTTTAAAATTGTGATATGCCTACAATAGTATTAAAAAAAAACTGTACACGGAATAGCGATTCCAATTTGATAGTCTCGTAACTATGACCTGCCAACCAAGTGTGTTAGACTAGATTGACGGGTGATCGCTAGCCATTACGTTCTTACACAATTGTATTGTCTGCCTTTGTACTAGACTGGAGTTTATTTAAACCATTATGCAAAATCATCTAAATTATATCAATGTATTTTATACACGATAGAGTAAGATCCCAGGGCCGCCAGACCTTGTCTGATGTTTTAAAAAGACATTTAATAATCAGGCGTGCGCTGACACTCACAGCGACATTTTTAATGTACAATAGAGGTTGTTTGGCACCTACGATTGGTCTGGCAACATACAAAAAGTATTTAAAATGTTTTCTAAATACATATATAAAAATCAACTCTTAGCAGACTTTAAGTAAATTGAGTAAAATTTTTACGTACCTTTAGCACCTGGTACCTGAGAATCGGCCGTCGGCCCAAGCTAGCAGGTATGTGTACGTTTACTATACGTACTAATACTACTCTATCCTGGGATCTTGGACTAAAGTATTAATTGTACTCCACGGGGTCGCCATTTTGTTTTTCGCGATGCCAGTTAAATACTTATTCATTTTTTTTGTTTTAAATAATTTTTTGACCGACTTTCTTCAGAAACTTCTATCAATTTTTTTCCTAGTTTCTTAATGAAAAGTTTTGATTCAAAACACCACGGACCTAATTTTTCTTTTGCGAAAGGAAGGAATATATAATGATTTTCAAACTTAAATATAGATTTTGTTTTACTGGAATGATGTTATGGATAGTAGCATAATGCTATGCCTATAACATTTTCAATAAGCGAGAATAATAATTTAATGGTATTTTTTTAAGTAATAATATGGTAAAGATATGAATTATATATAAACCAATATAATGAGGGTTTTTTTCCAAAATTTCTTTTAAAATGTCGCATTTTTTATATAAGCTTTTTATAAGCACTCTATAGACTTATAGAGATTAAAAACAACATTACGACAGATATTGTCATATGCTAATATTTATACTTAATGTTTATGTACCTACTTGACCTAAACTATTTTAGGTCTTATTTACAAGTACTTACTTATACTTACATAGTACTTATTTATTAGGGTCTTTATACATCTCGATCTTTAATCTAATCTGACGACAATGAATAATAAATAATTTGTTACAAACATAATAATTAGATTAACAGCTGTTACTATTACTATAGTATTTAACTATCTAATCTCTGAAAATTTCCTTTGTCCTAATTACAAATCTGTTAAGATATCGTTTACAATATTTTAAAGATAATTATTACGCAAACGCTGTTAAAAAAATTAACTTCAAAAAATTATCTGATCCAATTATGATCAATAAATTTCATAATCAAAATAGTATATAAACTTCGAACATTTAATAATCATTCACACTTTAAAATTAATTATTAAAAGTATATTTTTTTACAAAATTGAAAATGTTGAAATTATTTTCGGTACTTTTATTATGTGTAACTGGAGGAAGTTTGGGAGCCAGTTTATATCCTGAGATTGAACAGAATATAATTTTGCCAGAATTGCCAAGAGCTGGGAATTTAGCAGATCATGTTAAAGATTTTATTGACCTCATAGATACAGAGGCAGTATTGTCTGTGGTGTTGGAACATCTCAGCGACCAAGAAGTATTAACATTTTTAGGTTTCCTCTTAGGCGAACAGTTTTCCGAACTTCTTCTGGAGTTCCAGTCTATGGAAGAGTTTAGAGAGGTAAGCAAACTTAAAATTGTAAGGTCTTTTGTCTAAATAAAATAAAACAAAATAAATAAACACTACTCTTTAAATGCTAGAAACTGTTTAAATTGATGTAAAGGAACTGTTTCCTTAGATATTTCGTAAAAGCCCTCATGATGTTCATTAAGTCAAAATATATATAATTAAATAGCGATAAAAAAGACATTACTATTATTTGTTATTTAGTTCTAAACTAAATATGTTTCTACTAAGTTGTTTTTTTTTGTTACAGGCTGTGGACTACCTAACATCTAAGGGATATGATGTCATTCCTATCCTTAACTTGATTAACTCAATTTACGAACTACCACCCTTTGGAACTTCTACCTTAAGAAGTGAAGGAGGAATCACTAACATGATCCAAGAAATTATCGCTGTCCTACCAGTGGATAAAATGAAAGAACTATTCGAGGAAAAACTTAACAACGATAAAGAAGTAGCAGAATTATTCAACAATCTAACCTCTGAAGAATTTGTTGATATTTTAAAGCGTATGAAAAATAATCCTACATTTTTGAAAGGCAAACAAACGTTAGAAAGCTACGGGTTTGATTTTAAATACTTATGCTCGATGGCACACGAAATCTTTGGCGAATATTATTTAGGTATTTTCTGTGATCAATAGGTTAATTTTATTCTCATTTGTTTTGTTTAATTATGCTCCAATAAACTGATTTAGTTGTATTATTGAATTTTATTATTTTTTCTCGTAATCATAAACTAAATACTTCGTAACTTAATCATAATTATAATGCCTGAAATCATGAATTACCATCGTTTTGATAATTTATGGAGAACGTATTAGTACCACCGTATCAGTATTACCGTTACTGTATATAAGATTGAGATTAATTTCAAAATCGTTTACAAAAATCTTCATGGAGATTATTATAAGTAGGTAATATACATTCTTATATCCAGTAATGGTAATCACTGATACTATTATCCCAAATTTTCTCCAGTAACACTCGAGGAAGTTTGGGAGCCAGTTTATATCCTGATATTGAGATCAATATGACATCAAGAATAATTTGGAGTCCTAAAAATAAAGCTTGACAAAATAGTAGCAGACTTTATTGCATTTTCTTTAGTAGCACTCAACAAAGCATCGGATACCAATGTATAAAAAATAAATTACCGATAATATTTTAAAATTCAATTTTGAAGAGAAATTAAATAAATTTCCAAAGTTAACAAAATTGTTTGAGAACTTCCGCCGTCTTAAAGATTGTATCAAAATGTTGTTTACTAACTAGTTCGAAAATTGGTTATGTCGCTCGCAGTTAGCTCAACTCATTACAGAAGTCGTTTATTTAACACAACTAGGCACTCTGGTCTGTCGGACCACCAACTATGAAATAATTTTAGAAACCGCAACGTTCCTGACGATTTAACCACAAATAAAGATATAAAATATTATAGTTGTCTCTACCAATTGATTTTTACAAGAAATGCTGTTATCTATTTATCTTAACGCCTCTCAATGCTGACTCCACGTAAATTTTATCTTCTAAATTCTGATCATCAAAAACATATCTATGTTCATAAATCAGACCTTTTATAAAATCTCTATTCTATATTTCTAAAAAAATGTAATCCATATACGATAGCGTAGATTAAAAACCGAGGTCACATAGACATTAAGTACGGATTGCTACTGGGGTGTAATTTATAATCGTACTAGCAATTGTTTTTTCTTCGATAAAGATAAGGCCAAATATGTTTGTTCTTGTGCCTGTATTTACAGGTAAGTTTAAAAAGAACGAACAATTACTTCGACAGCTTTTTTAAGTTTTTAAATGTCAAAAATATAAATTCATGTAAATCTTTACAGGCATTTATGAAACGTTAAAAAAAAAACAGGTTTTATGTAGGTTTACCACCTAGTAGATATATAATAAAGTGTAATTTCCTAGTACTTGTGGAACAAACTGCCTCTTGTTATAAGAAATGCTCCAAATAGATTTATTTTTAAGAAAATGGTTTATGAGCACTTTGTAAATAAATCTCAACAACTGTCGAATTAGTGTTTATACTGTTCATATATTAATATGTATATTGTATGATATGTAGTATATTATATGTGTATAATACTTGTATATGTAAAGCATATGGGTATATATGTATTTATTTATAAATATAAATAAAATGTATTGCACACTACCTAAACTTAATGTTCTAATGTCCCGAAGGTTTGACCGTCAGATAATGCCCAACGGCATTAAGTCCGCCTTTGTATTATGCAATAAAGTTTAATAAATAAAATAAAATATGAAATGGTTAATACAATGACGGATAGGATGGGCAATAAAATATACTAATGACTTTGTTTGCAGGGTTAGAAAAGTATTCTATCTATGACTGCAAGGTTCGACTCCCATTCAAGGCAAAATAATTAGTATATTTTTACATAATGTGTACATAACCTTGACATAAAATATAATATATATTATACACCAAGCTTAATATGTATAGTGATTACGCGAACAACGCTAAGCTAAGTATTAATCTGTATGATGCAATTCTGACGGAATGAAAATTTGGTGAAAATGAAATTTGATAAATAATTACGTCATTTTAATTAAAGTTTAGCTTAACGTTATACGGCATAATAGGCCTACAGGCCAAAATATGTGAAATCTTCTACATATTATTATTACTGCTCGGGACAGAAACTATATTTACGAAATTTAACAGTTCTTGCGGTTTCTACAATATTTTTGTGGGTTGGTCGGCGGCACCGTGCTGCGGCGGGAATGGTGGTCGAGCGACACGGAACAAAAAAATACTAAGTTGAAAAATTAATTTTGTTAGCACGCGATGAAAGCTTAACATTACCTAACGGGTTCAGTTGGAGTAGGTTCTGGTTTTTGATTAACCCCACTTCCTGCTGTTTTAAAGCTGTGGTTTTACATAATTGATCTTTTTATATTTGAGTGTTTTATGATATTGCTTCTGACATTTTGTTTGGAATGATTATTGTTTTGTGGGGCAGTTTAGTTTTAGGCTTCTAGGGTAAAGTTTTAAATAGGTATTCTACTAAATAGTACAATATATTGTATGTAGATATATTGAAATATAATATACCCTATACTTTGATCAGAACTTACAGCAATTAAATAAAATAAACTGCATGTACAACGGTGTTGTAGTTTTTTAAGTTAAAAATAAACAGACAAAATTAAATCAATCTACAAATATTTTTATTTTTCTGTTTTATTAAAGCGGTTTAGATGGTAAATAATATTATAAAAGATAAGCATCAATGAATAAATCTTTTAGATGATAGTGGACACTCAAGTGGAATCAATTTTGGGCAAAATTTTGTGCGTCCTACTGGGATAAGTGACGGCAGCGAAAATACAGGAACTACCTACTTCCGGTGCCCAGCTTCCCTCTGCCTACTATCTCCATTTCCGTTTCCGGTAGATCACGTCTCCCAATGACATGCTCATCGTCTGCAGTATAAGCAATACTTTGTGCAGAAATAACAATATATTTAGTTGTCAAATTCAGGATGGTTGACGCGTGTCGTGTCTAAAATGAAGTCATATTTAATCGTTAGTTATTGACGTTTGTTTTCAAGCCATTTATTTTATGACGTTCTTAATGTCGATAGAAGTTTCTTATTGAAATTTATGGGTGTAATGTGTAGGTAAATATGCAATAATAATAGTATGTAGGATAATTTACACATTTGTTCTGGTCACCATCTATGCTCTAGTTTTGTACTATGTGCACCAGAAACAACGACATATTATATCTTATAAACACCCAACCATGACAAACTGTATTAAAGCTGTAAGCTGTGTTTATGCTAGGTACTTTAATAAAGTTAATATGCTTGTTCTTATATCTATAAGTTAATATGTTTTTAATCAATTTACATTTAATTTATATGTTTTTATTTACCTTATGTTTTAACTTTTCTTGTGTCAAATGCTAAATCAATTTGTTATAACTCGTAAGGCCCCACAGGACAATCATGGCCTAGTGTGGGGACCATTGTTAATGTAAGACTAATATTATTTTTGGTAAATAAATGATTTGTATTTGTAAAACGTACTAATATTTTTTGTCATGAGTGGGAATCGAACCCATGAGCTCCTGTTACAACTATTATGTACCATCATTACGGGTGTCTTACGGCCCTAGAGATTTTATAATCGGCCTCAGGGTATTCAACGGAGGGGTTTTATTTATTTACCTAGTTGTAGGCAATGATATCTGAGTATATAAGATTAATGATATTGAACAAGTGGAATAGTCAAACATTTCATTCATATATATATTTAAGTATGAAAGCATAGTTTTTGACCGTGTAAAATATCATAGATATATTATGAAGAAACCCGACATGTGCCAAAATTTGCACTCATTTTTTTTTTAAATTTTACTTTTTTTAAACTTCTATATGATTTTTCGTTACATATTATTCATAACTGCACCCAAAAAATATCTGAGTCTATATTGAACAAGTGGAATAGTCAAACATTTCATTCATATAAATATATAAGTATGCAAGCATAGTTTTTGACCGTGTAAAATATCATATATAATTATATATATTATGAAGAAACGCGACTTGTGCGAAAATTTGCCCAAATTTTTTTTTTACTCTCATTTTTTAAAACTCATAATATGATTTTTCGTTACATATTATTCATAACTGCACCCAAAAAATAGATACAGTAGTCCTCTGAAAACGAATTTAGTCTGTGGGTTCTGTTGATTGATCGAAACATGACTAGTTTAATTAACGGTTTTTGCATTTGTATGGCCGATCAGATTGTTAGGAATCCTTTTTTTTATATAAGGAACTCTGATATCCGTCCTTATGTTTGTAATTATACAATATGCGAAAAGTTATAGATTTTTAAGAAAAAATAAATAAACAAAATCGGAACCTTTGGTCGTGTATTTTTAATGTCAATAATAAATGTACATAATATATCATCACGCAATATACACATATCATCACGGGTGCCTAGACGCCGGGCCCCAGAGCACCCAGCGGAGGGGTTTTAATCCCACCTCGTCGTAGCCGATGGTATGAGTCTACACCGAACAAGTGGCTAGCACATCGCGATGTTTAAATAGACTCAATAACCCACCTATATACAGTTTCACAAGTTGGTATACCGGGACCGACAGCTTAACATGCTCTCCGAGGCATTATAGTGGTGTTATCAAACAAATGTATACATTTTTTTAAATTAAAAACTCATAGGTACACAGCGGGATTCGAGCCAGGGACCTAAGTGTTTTTAAGTCCAAGGTCTAACCAACTCGGCCACCACGTATATAAATAATAAATGTATTGTACATAAAACTTATAAATTGATCGCCAATCAACAGCACAAGATAATTATGGCACTATCTAATATCTACTACATTGGAGGCTTAATAGAAATTTCTTAAATGACGGGTACACGATCCAACATGCCCAGAAGCTGAACTATACTCAAGATAGTTGAAGATAAAGGGATAAACGACTCTTAGTGATTCATTACTGTATTCATGAGTATGGACAAGTGTGAAAAGTATTTGATACTTGGAGGAGATAAGCTGATCGGCGGAAGAGTTCTGGAGAGATGGTGCATGCAGCCCAGTCGGTAGAAACACGAACATGTGGACAATCTTTCACGCTCATGTGTCCTCTCACCCTTTTATTAAACTGGGGATGAAATTAAGAATAGTGTGGATATGGCTTTAGTTTTTTTTTATTGTCTTTTGTTTCAATGTTAGGCTGGTGTCTTGGTAATGGAACCTTATACCCCTTCCGACACTGTAAATGACAATTTGGAACCACGCGTGATGTCAACGCGTACAAAGACATATCGGGTCATGTCCCAGTATATGTAATTACTTTGTGGGTCAACCAAAACTGTTTTGGCTTATGCAAGATGATATAATACAGGCTTGATGCAAAATTTTATATTTGGTGGATTTTGGGAGTGTTAAATAGAGAACTTTAAATGCTATAATCTCTTTAAATAAAATCATTGCCATTCAATGTGCTAATATTTTATTAAATTAATAATTGTTCAATATATAATACATGTTCAATGGCAATTTTTTGTAGAAAGTATTTTTAATTAAATCAAATTATAATTAGTAATAATAAATACCATCACGGGTGCGTTTTTGGCTCCTGAGAACCGTTTAAACGGCCTCAGGGTACCCAACGGAGGGATTAACCCGCCTTAATTTTGCTGACGGTATTCGGAGGCAACATATAACAAGTGGCGAGCTTGTTGCGGTGTTTATGATGTTATAGCCTCGTATAGAGTGGTCATCCATCCCAGGTCCGGCCTTATTTTCGTCTATTTAACCTTGTTATCAGTTGCGTAGTGAATTGCACACAAGGCTGGGGCCTCTTTTTTAAAAAGCGGTCCCAGCCTTGTTTTGGTAAATAAAGAAAAAGCCAAGCTGTATAAAAATTAAAATAAATTTACTCTTGGTCTATAAAAAAAAAAAAAATAGGAATGTCCATAATATTCGCAGCTTGATTAGAGGGCAGGGTGACACCACGAGGGACGCTGGGAAGAGAGCGTGAAATTGTCTGCTCACTTCTGTAAATATAATTTTGGCGACAAAAGGACTATAAATAATATGGTTCGCGCTGCACAATGCGTTCTGTGACAGCCCGGACATCGTTACATGCACTTTATAAATTATCCCCCAACAAATAACTAACTAGGGTGCAAATTATGGTATGTCAATAGCCACCTGTATTGTTGTATGACTTTGTTTAATGTAATAAACTTTTTTTGGACTGACATAGTTCTCGGGAGCCAAAAACGTACCCGTAATGGTATTTAACATTAGATACTAGATATATCTGAGCCCCATGTACAGTAGCAGTTTTTATTTTATTTTACCGCTTTCTTAAATATATTAAATAAATGTTTATATAATAATAATATGTAGGACAATTTACACAAATTGGTCTGGTCACAAACTAAGCTCTAGGCTTGTACTATGTGTACCAGAAACAACGATATAATACATATTATTATTTTATTTTATAATAATAATATGACAAACCCAGACAAACTGTACAGAAATACGTCATAATTTTTTTTTGCCACGGTTGGGAATCGAACCCACGACCTCCGGATACAACGCCGTATCACTCATCACTCAGGCGTTGTATCCGCTAGTCTACGGAGGCGGAATATGGAGAATTATATTGCATTTCAACGAAAATAATGTGTTTTTGACCTTGCCGTACAGTCTACAAATTCCTATTAAATATAACAAACTAGCTGACCCTCGCAAATTCGTCCATGTAACTTTAACCGTTTACGCAGCGCACGCGACGGGAGCTCTCATAAGTAATACATTTTGCAACCTTTTTCATTTATGCACCGCTCCTATTCGTCATAGCGTGATGTTATATAGCCTAGCCTTCCTTGATAAATGAGCTATCCAGCACTCAAGTCAAAAAGTCAAATTCATTTATTTCATGTAAATCTTTACAGATATTTATGAATAGTAAAAAAAAAAGTTTAACAATGAGGTCTTAGAATGCCTTTGGTTAGGCAGCTATTCATTAACACAAGAACGACAAATATTTATTATACCTCGATATCAGATTTAGAACTTAAACGCGATGGAATAGAAATCTTAATATAAAAAATACTACGGAACCGAACGTAGTGTTCGGTTCCGTAGTATTTTTTATATATAACCAACTAGTGTAATACTAGGTGGTTAGCTGATTCCATCGACCTGTCAAGCATTATCTGCCATACAAGGGAACCACCAAGGCGACCAACTTCACCGACCATATCCTCGCCTTAAATATTTATTCTAAATAAAAAGTAAGTAACCAATCACATATAAGTAAAGGTATAGACACTAAATTCAGCCTCCGTAGACTAGTGGTTGAGGAGGTCGTGGGTTCGATTCCCACCCATGGCAAAAAAAAAAAAAGTTTTTTCTGTACAGTTTGTCATGGTCTGGATGTTTATAAAATATAATATTTATTATATCGTTGCTTTTGGTACACATAGTACAAGCCTAGAGCTTAGTTTGTGACCAGACCAATTTGTGTAAATTGTCCTACATATTATTATTAAAATATTTTTTCAATTCGAACTATTATTTTCTGAGATTAGCGCGTTCACCCAAACAAACTCTTTAGCTTTATTATGTTAGTATAGATTTACAACAATAAAAACATAAAGATTTTAAGCTTTAATTAATCAAAAAATAAATTCAAACACATTAAAATAATTTAAGAATACAAATAAATCTCATTAATCATAAGGAAAAGCTCCCCCGAGCACTTAACGATTCACTTTATTAAATCTATTGGAGTGTAGCAAATGAAATCGTAGAACAAATAAAATTAAAATGTGAATAGTGGAACGGTGAAATGCTAATAATAAATTTCTCCATTTTAATAACTGTAACTGTGTCGCAGAAGGGGACTCTGGCCTGTTAAGTCAATATAACACTTCCATTACTGCAAATTAAATTCCTTGGGGAGAGAAATGAAGTTTTTTGAAATGATTATTTGGAGTTTAGACAAAATTTAGGATAAATTTATGATAATATCAACATGACTGAGTTGTCGTTTATTTATTTGGAAATGTTTGCTAGGTACCTATAAAAAATATAACCTTTTATTTATTAACAAATCGTGATGGCCGAGAAGTAAATGCTACAGTTTTGAGGTCAGGGTTCAAATCAAATCCTATTGTGCACCAAAAATTTCAATTAAGAAAGTACGTATGTACATTTGTTTAACAACGCCGCTATTTTGCCTCGGAGAGAAAGCTAATCTTTCGGTCCCAGTTTCACTATATCAACTTATGAAACTATTTAATACCCGTAGGTAGATGGGTTATTGAGTTGATCTAAAGCACCGCAATGGTTCTTGTTCGGTGTAGACTCAGTACCCTGAGACCGTTTAGGTTTTTTTCGGACGCACTCGTGGTAGTATTTGTATGTATGTGTAACTAAATACTTAATTATTTATACATTTTCTGATAAAAGAACTACAACATTAAAATAAAAATATTTATAATTTTTTTTCCTAAAATAAGCAACGTCAGATTACCATTTTTTTAATAAAAGATTTAATAACAAAAGATTAACTAAAGCCCGCGCGGGTGTTAAATTATAAGGTGTTAAATTTTCAATATCTGGCTTCATTGGACAAGTGTGCAACGCGGGTGTATTAATATTTTACAGAATTAATCATTATAATCCTTGCAGCAAACAAGTTGCCCTCGGGATCTCCAACGATATAATGAAGTTGTCATTTTTTAGGCGGCATAGGGGAGGCTGGAGGAAATCCAAATTGAATCATGCGGCGAGGGAATTGCGCTATTATGTTATTAAACAGAGTAGGGCGCGACCCCGGATGAGTTTTTTGTTCGGAGGGCGTCGAAGACAGTTAGCAGTTTGCACAATGGAATTATGATATAATTTGACGCAACAATAGTTTCCGTGCGATGGAGTTTCCATTCTTGGGGTGTTGAATCAGATTAGCGATTGCAATTGAACGCCTGGCACCTGTCCTTCATTCCATCACCATTGGAGTTTCTGTAAGGAAAATAATTAATGTATAGAAAAAAAGTTTTATAACACAAATTACATAATGAAAAGTTCCACTCGCTCCCACTATGCCGGCTAAATAATGCGATTACGAAATGGGGAAAAGACGAATTGCATTACGAGTATATTTTAATATAGGTACAATTCAACCATCTATTTCGTAACCGCACCCTGAAAGGAGACTACCACCTCGACAATAAATTGATGCAGTATGATGGTAGTAACGAGACCGGTCAGTCGCCCTAACGAAGTTATAGAGACCTTCCCACCTAAAAAAGTAAAATATAACTAGTCTAGAGTTTGGAAACCCTCAAAATGTTTCTGCACAAAAGGAATGCTTTTGGTAAACTCAGTTGACTCTTCCGTTTGTCTGGTTGTGACCCAGTCTGCATCAAATATTTAGAGAACTACTTGTTCGTTTTATTTAAAAGATATAAGTAAAAAATAATTTATAGTCTCATATGATGGGCACCATAAAACAAATAAATAAAATTATTTGAGTGCCTTAAATAAATATCAATTTCATTTATATGTGCAGATATTTAATAGTTTACTTTAAAAATTTATACAATATAAAATATATGGAAAGTATAAGTGAGTAAGTGAAATGAGGACGGGTTAATCCCTCCACTGGGTACCCTGAGGCCGTTTAAACGGTTCTCGGGAGCCAAATAGGCACCCGTGAACCGTGGTATATTATACCTAATTGGCCCAGAAAACATACAATTGATAATTATTAATTATTAAAATACATTTCACTTGGATTTGTGGTTTAGATTTTTTGCCCAAGATTACCCATAGCTAAAGTTTACTAAATATTACTTTATACCAATTATATAAGCCTATATATAAATTATTATTGACTTATTCGATATCTTTAAATGTAACTCAAAAAAACAGACAAGTAATGATTTTTTATTTTGATAATCAATGCTTATTTCAAAACGCAAAACAAAATAACAAGATTTTTTTTGAAAAATGAGTAACATTCACATATTTACTCAACTTAAAAGATCTAACCTAAGAGTGAAATGAAAGCTTTTATCCATATGTCAGAGAGAGTACTTACAGAGGCTTATTGTCACCCCCGCTAGAGAATTTGATAAAGCGAGTGCGAATATTAACAAAAGGAATATCTCGTTAAATTGATATTGCGACAAATATCAATTAAAATTCAACTCTAACTACACATCGCTTTCCCAAGCATTTATATTTAACCAAAGAAAGTGCATAAGAGTTATTTTCGTCCGTAAACTGATAAGGAGCTAAGCTGTTTTGACGTAACCGGCGTGAAATTGTCTCCGTTGGAAAATGTATATTTCAAAGGGGAAGATTAAAATATTATCCATGCTAAGTAAATATTCAAATGAATATTTGCCATGTTAGACAACAATGGTGGCGGAGGGGAAGGTGTCGTAACTTGATAGATACCTATCTACAAAACGGCCGCTTCGTTAAGGGACGTCCCTGTTATTATAAATTATACGCGCGATTTGGGAATACTACAGAAATTAAACGAATTTTGAATATAATGAGCGACGAAAAATGCTTTGAAGATTTCAGGGGGAAAATTTTTGTGCGCTGAAAATGGAGATAGTATGAAAATGATTACAGGTTATTAGCTGAAGTATTTTATTTATTTCTTAAATCAAATAAATATCTCACAAATTTCTTTGTTTATTTATTATTCGTTTAAAATATAAATAATTAAAAGTTATTAATTGAAAATTCATAAAAATCGGTTCAGAAGACTAACATAGTTTAATTGTGAAGTGTTCACAAAAATTAACTATTAATATTAATATGTAAAACAATTTACACATATTGTTCTGTTCGAAAACTAAGCTCTAGGCTATGTGTACCAGAAACAACGATATAATACATATTATTTTTAATAAACATCCAGACCATGAAAAACTGTACAGAAAAACGTACTAATATTTTTTATCTTGGGCGGGAATCGAACTCACGACTTCCGGATACAACGCCAAAGGCGCAACCACTAGTCTACGGAGGCGGTCTAAAACTAAACCGTTGCACTTTATTTATGAGCATAATAAAGTATAAGCATAAGCTGCAAAACTAAGCATGTAAATTTTTATTAATAATATTTCCATCCAATAAATAAACAGTTTCAGCTGTAAATAATCAGGTGCTCTGATATGATTATTTTGTAAGTAGTGTGACAATGTGTCATGTGAATTATACACTTGCTACCCTGGGGAGGTCGCTGGGGACTGTATGCCTATTGTCATAATATAACGCCATCTCTGAGTGCCTTTACTGCATTAAATACTGTCGGCTGCAAAAACGTTAATCTTATTTTTGTTATTAACAAAATATTTCTTATTAAAAAATATATATAATCGGTTTAATAAATTTTTATTTTTCTTCTATTTTTTTTATTGGAGTAAGGCGTGTGATTTTATATCTACCTATTGGTAGGCAGACCTACAAAATCTATAAATAAACTTGATCAATACATTGTTGTTAAAGGCTTTGATCGCTACCACTGTGCCGGCCAAAAGGTGCGGTTACGAAATAGGCGGCGACGAATTTGTATTAATTTGTCTACCTTATCGTTAAATTAACTGCCCGTTTCGTAACCGCGCCCTGTTGAAAGAGACTACCACCTCAACAAGAAATTGATGCAATAGACTCCTGAAACACGGCTGAATAAATTAAACGGAAACATTTAATTTCCGAACCCTAAAAAAATATATAAACTATTTTTCTTTTAGAGCGCTCATATTACAATATTAAAGGTCTCCAAACCGCTTAAAATTTTAAATCATCACGCCTGTATCCCTGTTAAGAGGAAAAGTAGTATGTACGATATTTCTGATGTTCTCAATATTTTTCCTTAGCTTCAACCACATCCATGCACCGCCGGAATTGCCGGTCAAAAATTGCAAAAACATGTTTGAGGTAATAATACTTTTTATAAATGGACAAATAAACTATTGTTTATTACTTTTTTAAGAATAGCGTGAATTGGCAGACCGACAGACAGACATCGTGCTCGGGCAACTTTGCTTTATATTATGTATTAATATGTACTAATACTATATGTATTATATAGAACAGAAAAATATATAGAGTTTGTGGTTTTAGTATATCTAATAATATTGCAAAATGTTATGTGTACATTAAAACATCTAATAATTATATTTAAGCATTTTTTCAATAAGCACTTTTGCTTCTGAGGATTCACCGTAAGGGAGTAACATGTTTATATGTTTATTTTAATACGCGTGTCGTGCGTATAATACGGAATTTATTACGCCCGAGTCCCCTACCCCTCGCAGATTAATGCGATACGGAAGATTTGAATTCAGAACATTAACTTGGATTGGTGCTAGGGTCGAAAGGACATCTTGGGTGACTAATATGAATACAACATTTTGGGCCAGATTTAGTCCAGTAATTAATTTTACTAAATGCAAAATGGAATTGGGTTTATTTTTTTTTATCCTATAGGTACTATTTAAAGTTAATGATTTGGTACATAAAGGATGGTCAGATAAAAACAGAAGCGATGAGATTAAACCTTACTTTTTTAAGAGAGCAGAAATCAGGAAGTTGTATTAAAATTTGTTTCATGAAAATCATAGTGCAATTGTTTTTACTAAAATGTTAATGATATTTTGCTAGTGGCCCAATATGAGCCAAGACATTAAAAATTTAATTAATTTTTGTTCTAATTTTCAGAAATATCAACCATTTATAAACACAGCTTCTTTAGTTCCCTGGGGAAATACAAGTAGAAATTTTGAGAAAGTACATTTTTTTTTATGTGTAATAGGGTGTTATTTTTATTTTTAGTGGATACTAGGTGAAAATAGAGAGTAAGTGATAAGATAATGTACTACCTTTTAATTCTGAACAATTTTTAAGATTTTTGAATGAAAATAGTATCCATGCTATTAGGGGCCTCCTTATCATCCGCAATTCAATGGTAGGCAAAGAAATGTGCAAACTGTAAAAAAAAAAACATTTGCAAACAGTTACAAAAAAGTCTTAAATGCACATTGAACTGGAAATTCAAAACTTCTTGTTTCATAGTAGTACAGGCTTGTCACCAAACGAAATAATATTTAAATAATATAAAAACTAGGACTATTTATGGTGGTTTGAAACTAAATCTTCTGTTACAAAATTGGAAGTTTAAAAATAAATAAAATAATGCTTTTTAATTAGAGGGTCAATTATATTGTAAAGATTTAAGTTTTAGGAGAGGGATGGCTACAGGAAAAAATATGAATGTGGTAAGCAGAGTATATTATTTAGTTGAAGTTAAAGGAATTACTAGAAAATATCATGCAGATTGTTTAAAACAAAATTGAAGACAATATTGAATTAAAGAAAAATGATAATGACTTAGAAAATATAAATAAAATTAATAATTATCAGGCAAATGAAATAGTTTATTCAGTTGAAGTCAAATGAACATGGAGTTGTAGAGATAGGTGAAACTCTTAGAGATATTATTGTAGATAGAGCATTAGAGGTGACAGTTCCAACTGGGATTGAAACAGATTCTGTGTGTAGTTAGTGTATAGTGGTTTTGCAATCAATGAACAAAATTTACGACGGTCGTCTAGGACAAGAAGAGCTCCCCTGTTAGGCTTAATTTATAAGTTGTTTTTGTTTTTTGTTAGCTTTTAAGGGAAGTGTTAGATATTGATTGATTAGAGGTACTAGTGGGAGGTTATAGTGATTATAGTGACAGGAGTAAAAAACGGTTAGTTTTCAATGGAAATTGATTTAAGTGATATAATTTGTGAATAATAATAGTAACATGTTAAAGTTACTTTATGAAAGTATATAAAACTTACCACCAGATACATAGTTACATATAATAAAAGTTGCAGCAATATCGCTCCGCTGCCGATTTTATTCATCATCATCATCATCAGCCTATCGCAGTCCACTGCTGGACATAGGCCTCTCCTAAGACACGCCACTAATCCCTATCCTCCGCTCTTCGCATCCAGTGTCTGCCAGCCACCCTCCGCAAGTCATCAGTCCATCTAGCTGCGGGGAGTCCTACGTTACGTGCGCCAAGACGTGGTCTCCACTCTAGTATCCGCCTGCTCCAACTGTTATCCGTCCTGCGGCATATGTGACCGGCCCACTGCCACTTCAGTAGTAGAATTTATTCAATTTGACTTAAAATCCAAAAGTTTTAAAATCATTGTTATGAATTCCTTAGATCCAGATTTAAGATAGTAAAAGTTAATTTAACAATTAAAAGTACATAGCCTTTATAGTAAGCATTAAGTTATTTTAGACAATAGTAAGCACGGATGCACCATGATTTATAGCCACTAATAACAAGAAAAACTGCCCATAATCTATTTCCATTTGTATACAAATCGGTTGAACAGAAAACCATAAAACCACACACAAAGAATCTTTATGTAAACATAACACACATAAATAAGCTTATTTCTGTTGTTTTAAGTCATTTCGAAAGTCATTTCTTTGGAGAATTTTTCAGAAGCTAAAATATACTACCTACACATAGTACAGTGGGTAGTTAAGTGAGATAAGTATATAATATTTTGAATGTAGAAATATGAAGGAAAGGGGCAGTTTTGTTAATAATATATAAATAAATACCATCACGAGTGCCTATTTGGCTCCCGAGAACCGTTTACACGGCCTCAGGGTACCCAGCGGAGGGATTAACCCATCCTCATTTCGCCGATGGTATTCGGAGGCAACACCTAACAAGTGGCGAGCTTGTTGCGGTGTTTATGATGAAAAAGACTCGTTGTTTAAAGCGGTCACCCATCCCAGGCCGGCCTTGTTGTCATCTGCTTAACCTTGTTATCAGTTGCGCAGTGACTTAACCACTAGGCTGGGGCCGCTTTTTCAGTTTTGTTATTATAATAATAACACAATTTTTACCATCGGCTACGACGAGGTGGGATCAAAACCCCTCCACTGGGTACCGTGGGGCCGTCTAGGCGGTCTCGGGCGCCGTAAGGCTTTATTTTTAACTGAAAATCATTTGTTTTATTAACTAAAATAATATAAGTTATAACATATAATAACTGAAAGTTAAATTTTAATATATATTAAATTTGTATTTAAAACTGCTTCGCTTTATGTAATGAAATAAGACTTCAAGACTACTAAAAAGTCACAAAAAAATCGGAGTTTGTATTATTTAGCTTTGTATTCTAACTTTTCAGTTACCAAAAAACTAATAACTTTGTTAACTTGTTAAGCAACTATTTGAACGCGTGTTTACTAAAATATTGTACCGTCATTTTACATACAAAATTACTTTATATTAATTTTTAGTTTTTCTTTATGGTTGTGTCAATTATTATTTAAACAACCTCTGTATAAAAGTGAACAAAAGAAAACAATAAATATTCAAATTGGCGAAGTCATTTTTAAGTTTTAGCGAGATTAACGAACGGCGATTATTTTTTTATCTAATATACAGATAGATTATTCTTCACGTATAAGACTCGAGGGTCTACAAATTAATACAAAGTCATAGGACAGGAATACAAATCAATTCAATTGCTTGTTTATGCATATATCCTAGCGAATTTTGCCAGTGTCTAGTCATGGAAATTCGCCAGTGTCTAATCATGGAAATTTGCAGTCATGGAAATTAAGATTAAAGTCATTGTGTCAGAAAAAAAAGGCAGCAAAACAATCCGAAAAAATAGCTAAGTACGCTACTTGCACAATAGACAATTTAAGTTTAGCATAACCGCACATCGATATATTATATAATTGTAAATTAAATTCGACAAAATAAAGTTTATGATAAAGATTTTTTTTTTCATTTATTTTTGAGTTCGAAAACCCGTCAGCCTAAACATGAAATTACAAAATTATAATAATAATAATATGTAGGACAAATTACACATATTGCTCTGGTCACAAACTAAGCTCTAGGCTTGTACTATGTGTACCAGAAGCAACTATATAATACATATTATATTTTATAAACACCCAGACCATGACAAACTGTACAGAAAAAACGTACTAATATTTTTTTGCCATGGGTGGGAATCGAACCCACGACCCCCGGATACAACGCCAAAGGCGCAACCACTAGTCTACGGAGGCTGTCAATTATAAAAGAACATAAATCAAAACAATTAAAATTAAAAGCAAATTTTAAAATAAATTTTATGAATTTTTTACCCTAACAACAAAAGAAAACAGAAGCAACACTTCCTCTGTGAAGCAGCATTACATTAAAATTAGAATAGGACATAAGAATCTTAAAAACGATCTTTCGTAAAATCGATATGTAGGTATACATTTTGTCTATTTATCAAGGCTATCGATGCTACATTGCTGCCCACTATACATACACAAGTAAAACAAAATTAAAAATGTCAATTAGAAGTTTAGTGACAAAGATCATTTATAAACAGACTTAATTAACACTTGGTTATTTTCCATGCTCTACGGATAAATCGTTTAAGTTAAATTTATGTATTGGAATCAAATTCAATTTCGTGTTTGGATTTTTCATTGTGTATCTGTTAGGATTTTCCTAAGATGTTTACGTGTGGGAAAGATTATTATAGATAAGGCTTTTTTCTAGAAAAAAACAAATTTGAATATTCTTACTGCATATAATATAACAAATTTTTTTTTAGAGACAACTATTTTATGTTAATCCAACATTATTTATAAAAACTCCTCAATGAGTCCATAATTATCCTATTCAGAACGTAAATTACATTTTACGTGCATTTTTACTAATCACCTCTAAAGGCGCTAAAATTGAAATAAATAATCGAATCAACAATTTTAGACATACAAATTCACATGCCAAGAAGTTCTCCCGATTTTTTTTTTATTTATTCTCTACACTTTTTTTATACAAAATAAATGAAGAAGTAAAAATACCAGTCGCACTCATTTGGGTTTCGTACAGCAGCTGTTGTACAAAACTTACTATTTCTCTATGTATTTTACTATCTATTTTTTTTTTTAAATTCTTCCTCGGTCTAAAAAAATATACATACGGACATACGTACACACATACTGGATGATCCCATAATTACTGCAATTTTCTTTACAAACTTATGGAACCCTATAAACATGTAGTAAGGTACAGTGTGTTCCCCTTAAATTTCTCAGATGAAACCACTATATTTAATAAACAAAAGTGTAAATCTCCTCAATGGATCCTCAATTATCCTATCCCGAACGTAAATTACATTTTACGTCCATCTTTACTAAACCCGCATTTGATCTTGTGAAATTTGTTTTCTCACTGGATTTTTCTAATCTCCTTTAGCATCGTTTATATTGATTATAGCGCTCCTCCTTGCCTAATTTATATTCAGCTTGTGTTTTTTCATCACGCCCTGTGCTCAATATTGCAATTTGTACCTTCGAAGGAAAAGGCGGATCTTGTCACCTTTTCTTACTGATCACTTTGTCTTTAGCAAATACCCTTCCTGTAATGTTTTGAATAAGTTATAGGCGATTATTTAAATAGATTGTTTTTTTTTTCATTATCAAGTTATTTTTCTTGTATATTGTTATGTACTTGTGCAAGAAATATAACTTGATAATGGAAAAAATAACAAATCTATTCAAATAATCTTCTATACAATTACAGGAAAGTTCACTAAGAAAAAGTTAATTGATTATACAGTAAAACACGGGTTAAAACCCTGTGTAAAGACTTTGTAACTATACAAACATTGCGGCAAGCTTGCCAATAGTTCGGCGTACACTCAGAATACCATTGGGTACGCCCTCCGCTGGGTATCCTAATGCCGTCTAGGCGCCGTTGAAAGGCTTCTGTATTGTGTAAGGTAGGCACAAACTATAGTAAGTGATTTTAGTATCCATGACGTAGGAAAAATATTTGATTGTCACACACAAAATAATAAATTTATTTGGTAACATCGCGCCATCAAAAAATATATTTAGTAAGTAGTACAATAAAGTTGTCCTAAAATAAGAACATTGATGGTCACTCTACGCGTTGATAATGTGTAGGTTTGAGTTGCGCAAACCCACACATTTTCTACGAGTACGTAGGCGCAGGATGCGTCGTAAAATTGTGCGTGTGTCGTTCCTTTTTTAATAAAAAATAGGTTCTACCTATTACATACATATCATTACGGGTGCCTTACGGGCCGCCCCTAGACCCCCGAAACCGCCTAGGCGGCCCCAGGGTATCCAGCGGAGGGGATTTAATCCCATCTCGTCGTAGCCGATGGTTTGAGTCTACACCGAACAAGTGGCTAGCTCGTCGCGCGATGTTTTGAATAGACTCAATAACCCATCTATAAACAGTTTCACAAGTTGATATAGTAAAGCTGGGACCGACAGCTTAACGTGCTCTCCGAGGCACTATAGTGGTGTTGTTAAACAAATGTACATATTTTTTTAGATTAAAAACTTATTGGTACACACCAGGGCTCGAACCAGGGACCTAAGTGTTTTTAAGTCTAAGGTCTAACCAACTCGGCTACTACGTATATGTATGATATACGAGGTAATAACGTATTAACTACATAGATTAACTGTTATAGCATATTAACTATTATTATATATTAACTATTATAACATATTAACTATTATAACATATTAACTATTATAACATATTAACTATTATAACATATTAACTATTATAACATATTAACTATTATAACAAATTAACTATTATAACATATTAACTATTATAACATATTAACTATTATAACATATTAACTATTATAACATATTAACTATTATAACATATTAACTATTATAACAAATTAACTATTATAACATATTAACTATTATAACATATTAACTATTATAATATATTAACTATTATAACATATTAACGTCATAAGTTCATAACAGCTATCCGATATTATAAAGAACGATAGTTACTTATCTCACGTTATCTCTATGATGCATAACCTCTGCCATTATCCATAATTCAGAAATTTTTAATTGCAATACCAATTTATTCATATTTAATCTGTTTATTGATCCTCTTTTAATATTATTCCAAATATTTTAAATGTGTACTTACTTTGTACTTGAACAAAAATATATTTAGTTAGTTAAAATAACATAACTTTTTATGATTTAAAATGTATATGTATGTTTTAGGCGGAACGTTATATAAAGACGACGCACAGCATGCTTCTGATTTATACGCAAAATGACGGCCGCTGACAAAATTATGTCCTCTTCATAAAGGAGTATGGAATGCCATCCATAATCAATTATTTTTTCTTCAAAACGTCGCCTTTGCGATCCCGGAGCCGACGAGACGTCACATTCGTGTACCGTCTTTAGCAACAAAAACGCAACTTCATATTACGTCAATCAATTAGTACCAGAATGTAATAATAATGTCCTCGTTTAAAAACCGTATAATTTAAAAATTATTATATTTATGTTTATTTATTCCCATTCAGGTGTACTTATTATTCTTAGCACAAAAACGTTTATTTATCTGAGATGAAAGCAAAAATATAAACTTTTAATATTAACGAAAAACCAAACCTATCTATTTAATTTTATAAGGTTTATAAGAAGATTAATAAGCAAAGCGAAAAAGGTAAAAATAAAGACAAAATAAAAAAAGTAAATTTAACAATAATTTCTATCTCTCAATCTATATCTTTGTAAACATAGTCATGGTCTAATAAAAACAATGGCGCCATCCGTTAAATAAGTTCCAAGTAACTCCAAATTGAAATGCATACAATGTGAAGAATTCGAACAGCAAATTTCTTATGGTGCATCAATCAAAATCATACTGATAATGAAATCATCATTGGGTGGCCATAGAGCGCGGGATTCCGAGAACCTTCGAGGACTAGCAAAGTCGGCGGACGTCTTTCGTTCAACAGGGCAATCGTTATCACATTCCTGATTTATTAATTAGCCAGACGGTTGGTTTTATATGGATTTAGGAATATAATACGTATTTAGAAGAAGGACAATGCGATCAATTAACGTGATGGTTTCATCTTAAAATTGTTTTAAATTTTTCGCATGCATTCTTTACATTACAAAAAATATCCGATTACCTATTGTAAAATTTTACTGTGTGTTAAATTAAATTTTAGGTAAGCGTGTAATTGTAATTATGATGTGTAAATTCTGTTTGTTAGTTTTGAAATAATTTATTCTAAAATGAATTTAATTTTATTGTTTCTTGTCTTTACATTATATACACATAGTTTGTCTAGTGAAGGTTAGTTTTTTTATAATAATTGATACTTTCTTTTTTTAATTTTGTTATGTGATTTTTATTTTTTTCCAGATGAAAAGGATTTTAGGAAACACTACGGGCTAAGTTTTTATGATAGTTGTAAAAAGTTCGAAATTGTTTTTAAATGTATGACCACCTGTAAAAGCATGGGATATGAAATATTTAGGCTTAATGCTCAATGCAAATGTACATGTCATGAAATGAAGACTTCTACTGTTTTACCATACTTTAAGTTAATAACTAATGGAACTACTAGAACTATTCCCAAAACTGTCAGTCCTGGAATTTATGATATAGTGTATAATTATAGTTTATTAGCGAAAGATATTGAAGTTGAAACTGAATCGGATAGTGAGTCTGAAACAGTAACAATATTAACGACATTAAATAGTACAGAAGTAACAACTACAAAGTCTATAGACTCTGAAACTAATAACACAGAAACAACAATTACAGCTGAAGCAACCACTGTTGATGCTGTAACTGAAACTGGAGCAGTTCCTGGAGAAAATTAAAAACTATGAATTAATCGTGTATTCTAAAATGTTTTAATTAAATATTTATTTCATTATATATTTTGTTACCTTTATCTAACACAAATTAATCTGCTGTTTAGTGATGTAGCATACACTACCCTATTTGTTAAACAAGACTTTATGCACAGGCTTGTAAAAGTGCTATGCTGACATTGGTTTTGGTTTTTCATCATCAGTTCATATAGCTACAGTATTTCACACTGTAACTATATGTAGCACAGTTATAAAAGATTAGAGATAAATTACAGTCGATTCTAATTGACAGTAATTTCTCTAAGAGTCAAAAGGTAGTATAAATTTCGACAGTTGAGTGAAGATCATACTTAAAATGTTGGATAAAAGCTGTAAAAAACTATAACATTTAGCCTGAAAGCGAATCCATTAAAGTTTTATTATTTGGAGCTCATACAGCCGTTATGAATCTGAATAAATGGAAGTGATTTGCCTTTCTAGAACGTTGAACAAATGAATCTATAACCAAAATTAGCTAACATGATTGGTGTAAAATTTACGTGACGGAATATTATACCAATCATGTACATTGTTAGCTAATTTTGATCATAGATTTATTTGATAATGTATAGTAAATAAGTGTAAGATAAGTAAGTAAACGGGCAGTAACGATATATTTGTGAAAAAAATAACAAAGAAGAAGAAGCTATACAGGTAGGTATCAAAATTCTGATAATGTATTTAGGTAAATCAGGAATATTTTATAATAAGCTAGGTGAGCGAAGGGTAAATGCTGTTATAACTATTTTATCTTCCTAAAGACTAGCAGTGTTGATTTTGAAAATAAAGTAGAATAATATATAAAATGATATGATAATTAACTATAATATACCACAATTGATATATAAAAGTAAACTGAAAATAAGTCTTGATACCTCTCTGGTTTGGCAGACTATTTTTAAGATTTATACTAGGAACTAGAATAGCTAGGAACACCTTAAGGCCAGTTCGACCAAAATACAGCAAACTTATATTGGGAATAGTAATGTCAAATCACATTATTAATAATCAGAATAATTATTTGTATGTGATTTGACATTACTAATCTTGGTATAAGTTATGCCTTATTTTGGTCAGATTGGCCCTAATATATTCTTAGCTATCAATGGATTATCTTTTAGATTGCCAGGTTCATCGTGGCTGGGAGGCAGGTAAGTTGAATTGCAGTTTTCTTGGATTTAACCACGACTTGGACCACGAAGTAAAGTTTAAGGCTTTTCCGAAATTAACTATCTCCTTAACTGTGTTCACTATCCTCTTTGCCCAACTAATTACTATACATCCAGTCATAGCCAATAATGCAAAGACTGCTTGAATTCCACTTGCACTGACTTTCTCAAATAAAGTTAAGTTTTAAAACTGTTTCTAGATATTATAGTAGGGTGGGTATACATATATAAAAGATGATATATGAATATTTGAAATAAATTTAAATATTATATTTTAAATACAAATTCTGCACTTCAAACAACTAGAAAAATGTATACTCGATTTTTTTATTCTTAATCCTTTCTATACCTATGGAAGAGCAAAAAGCCAGGCCATCCGCTACCTTGAAACTCTAATCCTACTCTTTAATTTGTTGATTAGGTACTAACTATTAAAATGTCTAACGACTCTTCTTTGTAAAGTCCTAAATAAACATTTAATAAATTGATAAAAACCAATGTGTTTCTATTCATTGTTATGAAATGCACTTCCTGTAGGTAAAACTTTGATAGTTGTGAGTTTTTGATAAAATCTGATAGAGTTCCAAAGTGGCCCGGTTTTTTTGCTGTCCAGTGTTTTTAGGCAAATAAAATGATGTCTAATATCTTGGTACAAAGAAAATCAGTAGTGTTTATTACAATTTTAATTGCTTACAATAAAATTTGCAGTAACTCATGATTATTTTGAGATTGTAGCTCGTTTGTTTTTTTATTACTACTTGACATAATACTCGTTTCTATGAATTACATTTTGATATTTTTCCATGTTTTGTGGGCTCATGTTTTAGCCGAGCGACCAGTAACGGGTAATATTATTAAACCAATCAATAGTTTTTGTTTTTATAATACACGAAGGCAAGATAATATTATGTTAATATTTGCCCCCGCCTAGAGATTATTCATTACTTGCGCTTATGCTTTATCAAAAAAAAAAAGATTTATAATGGGACAAAAAAAAAGTTTTTAAATTATATGCGGGTGAAACCGCGGGGTACAGCTAGTGTTTGTTTATATCTCAAAAAGTACTGAACCGATTTTTTTTCACCTATATATTGCTACATTATCAGCGGGTAACATAGGTTTTTTTTTAAGGCCCACGGCATGTCACTTTGTGTCTACCTGATGGTGAGCAGATCTACAAAGTCCATGAATGGGGTCAATCAATAATTGTTCTTAAACAACATTTATCACTCCCACTATGCCGCTGCCCTATCGTCAATTGAACCACCCATTTCGTAGCTGCATCCTCGTCAAGAAATCAATGCAGTAGCCTCCTGAAAACCGGTGAACCCACAGACTAAAACCGAAACATGACTAGGTCACTTGACGGTTTTTGCATGAATGGCTGTAATTGATATTTTTTTATACTACATTTACTGATTAGTATTTGTTATTGATTATAATAGGTACTTAAAATTTTAATTTTAGGAAAACAAGAAGTGTGGGAACCAAAGATACCTGGTAGGTAATATACTTTTTTTAAATAAATTGTATTTTTTTAATAAAATATTTCAATAAAGATCAGTATGCATAGTAAATAATAATAATAATATATAGGCAATTTACAAATATTGCTCTGGTCACAAACTAAGCTCTGGTCACAAGCTAAGCTCTAGGCTTGTACTATGTGTACCAAAAACAACGATATAATACATATTCTTTTTTATAAACTGGGTGTTTATAAAAAATAATATGTATTATATCGTTGTTTTTGGTACATATAGTACAACCATGACAAGCTGTAAAGAAAAAACGTACCTACTTTTTTTTTTGCCCTGGGTGGGTATCGAACCCACCATCTCCGGATACGCCAAAGGTGCAATCACTAGTCTACGGAGGCGGTCAAATTTAAAAAAAAAGAGTTATGTTATGAATGACTATAATTTTAAATAAAGGTAGTTTATTTTTTATATTCAGGCTTGAAAGGTTGTACTTTGGGCTAATATGAGGTTCTACTGGAGCTCTACCATGGGTTTGCGCATTGTAGAAACGTAACGTATTCATTTACGTATACGTGAGCAACAACCAATAGGATCGCTTTATTCAATCCTGTTACCAAAAATAAAGCGATCCTATTGGTTGCTGCTCACGTATACGTAAATAAATACGTTACGTTTCTACAATGCGAAAACCCATGGTAGAGCTCCAGTAGAACCTCATATTAGCCCAAATATAACTTGGAAGAATAACTTTTCCCTTGGAACCATGCCATATATTTTTATTTGGCATTGAAAATTTTATATTCAGGGTGAATTTGAAAGGATGTACTTTGGGCTAATATGAGGTTCTGCTGATCAAATCCAACAACTTCTCCCATGGAACCATGTGTCGCAAATGAAAAAAGAATTTGGGTATATATCATCACGGCGCTCGAGACCGCCTAGACGGCGAAGGGGTTTTTAATCATGAATAAAATTTTATCATGGAAAAAAATCCCTTTGAATTACTAGGACCTAAATATAGTCAGTCCGTTTACAATTTATTACTACTATAGATAAAATCCAAAATTCCAGACGAATGAAGTCGCGAGCAGAGACTAGTATTTTATATTGTATAGTGTAGTTACCAAAACATAATAATGACATTTAATGATGAAAGAGTAAAGTTTTATTGCATATTTGAAATAATAATTATTTTAAATATTATCATGTCTTTATTTTAGAAAAATCTGAAGTCTGGCAGCCAGTAATACCTAGTGGTTAGTAAATATTCTCATGTTATATTGTTTAACAGAAATCCTCATTTTCCGAGCAGCATTGAAGTTGGATATCTGATCCTCTATATATTTTTTTATTTAATAAAACACTAGTAGTTTTGGTCGCAGATTAAAATTGTTTTTATGAAAAAAATTATAAATTTGTTTGACAACCTCACTAGAAAATAAATAATAGGACAACTACCTGATGGCACGTTAAGTTGTTGGCCACAGTTTTACTAAACCAACTTGTGAAACTGTGTGTAGCGCCGCCCATTGGTAACCGAATCATTTAGCCATTAAAGCGACGAATGCTATTCAATGTGACAACAAGATATTATTCGGACTCACTCCTGGTCTTTGTATGTGTACTGACCAGGTAGATACAAAGTCACATGCTATGCTCCAAGAAAAATACTATAAATTGAGTACTTAGAAGATATCGACTTCAATATTGACCGAATATAGTTTTTACTTTTAATGTTTTGATGCAATAAAGATTGATATAATAATATATATTATATATCACTCCCCTCAAAAAACATAGGCACACTCCTTGACCAAAATTGTTTGAGAATCTGCGTCGGTCTTCGTATTGGCGCAGAATTATGTCAACCACATGTCTGCGTATGTGGCTCCTTTGTAGAATCGAATGGACACCACGGTCTCTCTTGCCAAAGGAGTGCAGGGCGTATTTCGCGTCATGCAGCAATCAATGCTATTATAAAAAGATCATTGATTTCTGCTGACACCCCGAGCCTACACGAACCTTCAGGCATTAGTCGTTCGGATGGTAAGAGACCGGACGGAATGACCCTCGTGCCTTGGGCCCGTGGGCGTGCTATGATTTGGGATGCCACATGCGCTGACAATTTGGCTCTAAGTCGTGTCTCAATTTCTTCCAACTCTGCTGGTTCCGTCGCTTCTAAGGCGGAAATCAACAAAATTTAAAAATGTTTCTCGCTGCGTGACTCCTTTGTATTTTTTCCTTTTGCTGTAAAAACCTTAGGATCGTGGTCTCCGGAGGCCAAAAAGTTTGCCAAGTCAATTGGCAAACTACTTTATCAAAAATCCGGTGACCGTCGAGCTAAGTCATTTTTTCTACAGAAGATTAGCTTAGAGATACAAAGGGGTAACGCAGCGAGCATACTCGGTACTATTGGTAACACTGCAGGGTTGGAAGAAATTTACTATCTAATTTTTTTAATATATGTACCTATTTAATATTTTATGTAATAAAACCTGTAGTTATATATTTTTATTTGTAATGTGATATAATAATATGTGTCTATAGTATTAAATAATTTAAATGTTTCAGTAAAAAAAGTACCCATTCATTTACGTTATGGCTATTATTTGACAAGAGAATGTAAACATTTTGAATTAGCATACATGTGTATAAAAACATGCTATCATTTGCATTACATGGCAGGAGAATCCGATAAAAATTGTAAATGCAAATGTTTTAATAAAATAAAAGATTTTGCTCATTTGTCAGTAAAAGTTCCAAAAAAAATATTGATTCCTTCTACTAAAGTGCCTTATTGGGCACAAAAAAGCAAATTACAAAGTGTGAATAGTGCTGATAGTAATGAAGATGACACTGAAATAGAAAATTTAAAAAATGATGATAAAACAAACAAAGTATCTACTTCTGTATTACCAACTGATTCTGAAAATAAAGTACTACACAATAAAGAAATAAAAAATATAACAAGTAAAGTAACATCGAGGAATGAAGATACTACACCACTTTCTCAAGAATAAATATTTAAAAAATAAAATAAAACAGTTATGTCATTATTTAAAGAAATGTAAATAAAAAAATCAATACAGTGTAGTAGTTGTACTAAGAGTATTGATTGTTTGCACTATATTTTTTTATTGTTTTCCCTATTATAATAATTCTCGCAACAATTTTACCTTTTTGCGCCACTTAATAATAATAATTGTCTTTTAAATAACTCAAATAAACCAACATATATGTATAGAGCTTCAAAAATTACACCTATTATTGTTGCCGACTTTATCCAATAGGCTTAAATAACACTGCATGCTTTTATTATTTTATACTTTGTAGTGATTTTGAAGTGGGTATTTTAGTGGGATTTCTTTTTGTTAAAAAGTTTTAGAATAAGTAATAATACAAGTTTAATCCAAGAGATTCTGAAATATCTTAATTCATGTAAAATATATGAGTTTGAATTCATTAATTTCACTGCAAATTTGTGATTATATAAATTTAGTATTCAAGTTTAAAAACTAAAGTCAAGAGATAGATATTTTACAATATATCACAATACAGAGTGAATTTTTCAAGTGTGCCTTCAAGGCCAAATCCTAAACTACAAGGAATATATAGCAATAATAAGAGTGAGTTTTTTTTCAACATCAACTGGTTCGATTCCCGGTTAGGTATGTGAACAAATACAGGGTGAATTTGTCAATTGTGCCTTCAAGGCCAAATCTTAAACTACAAGGAATATATAGCAATAATAAAGGTGAGTTTTTTTTTCAGCATCAACCGGTTCGATTCCCGACTAGGAGAATAATTTAAAAAAAAACTAACGGTGCAGTTTTATTTTTTATCAAAATCGGCCACGAGAATCCCTTAAAGCATTTTTCGCTATTCCTTGTGGTTTAGGATTTGGCCTTGAAGGTGCACTTGAAAAATTCACCCAGTATATCTAATTTTTTTTTTTTAAACACAACCTATAAAAATAATAAAAAATGAATTATCACCTTAATGTTTGTGACAAAAAAGGCAAATGATGTGTATTTTTTAAAAGGGATCATACTTTGAGTGATTTATGTAATCATAGCCTTTAGTAAGGGTCGCAAGAGGACTGACCCCTGGGACACTCAGAATCTGCCGATATTTGAATTTGGCGTGACATGTTGTGATTGAGTGTTCTTTATAAAAGTGATTGGGTTTTTTCGTCTAATCCTACCTTTAAATGTAACAGCACGTAAATTATTAAAGTAACCCAAATTATCAAATACAATATACATCATGAAATTAATATTTAAAAAAAAACCTGTAAAAATATGTTTTTTAAAATTCATAAAGTATTGTTAAGTTTTTTAAAAAAAAAAAAAGACACTAGCAAGTACATTATTTTCCTTCAGTATACAGTATACATTTCGAAAAAAATCAAAACTAAAATTTTTGAAATGCTAATAATAGTAGAACCCTGAAAATCTGTGTATAATTATTGTCATATCATAGCACTGACATCCATAGCGATTAAGTAAGTACCTACAAGGTAAGGTCAAGACATAGGTTCAATTTAAGTTAAGAGGCCTATAAAGACAAACAAAATGTATAAATTTTAAAGCCCAACAAGTAGCCAACATATTTTTCGCTCGAAATTTAAAAAATAACACATACATTGCTATAATTTGAAAAATGTACCTACATAATAAAGGGCAAAAACACTGGGTGTAGTACTATATATTATTATACAAAACGTTTGATTTTATAATTTGCTCAATACTTGTCGGTCATTGTATTTAAAATCTTTTTGTAGCTGTATTGTTTTAAAAAAAGCTTTTTTATTATTATTCATAATACAAAAATATTATACATATATTGCAAGAGAAATATTTTTCAATTACCAACATAGAAATAATAAATTAACTTTGAGTAACAGTCAAGTTTTAATTTTGTTTAGGTAGGAAGTAAGTTTGCAGAGCCCTTAAGACTATATTTAAATTTCTTATAGTGGTGAAATTAATACATACATATCATCACGGGTGCCTTACGGGCGCCCGAGACCGCCTAGACGGCCCCAGGGTACCCAGCGGAGGGGTTTTAATCCCACCTCGTCGTAGCCGATAGTATGAGTCTACACCGAACAAGTGGCTAGCTCGTCGCGATGTTTTTGAATAGACTCAATAACCCATCTATAAACAGTTTCACAAGTTGGTATAGCGAAACCGGGACCGACAGCTTAACGTGCTCTCCGAGGCACTATAGTGGTGTTAAACAAATGTACATATTTTTTTATTAATTAAAAACTCATTGTACCAGAAGCAACGGCTTCTGGTACACATAGAACAAGCCTAGAGCTTAGTTTGTGACCAGAGCAATAATGTAAACTGTCCTACAATAAAAAAATAAAAATAAAATACCTACCTAAAATATTACAGAAACTTAAACTGTCATTTTACTAAATTGAGAGTAAAATCCGAACTTTATTAAGTAGTTGATAAACAAATATAAAAATATGAAAAAAAAAACACCGCCGACCCATGTGGATACAACAAAATACCGTCAAACTTTTTAGCGGTACTCCCATGTGGCATAAGGCTTGACGGCTATGACGTATCGCTTGTGCTTTTTTATCAATCTTCTATGAACATATTTTTGCTTTTATGTCAATACATCAATTTCCCTTTTACTGTCAATAGTTTTCAACTAGTTTCATGATCCTAAAATTGTACTGTCATTTAGTATTATGAAAATAAAATTGGTTGAAACTTTTATAAAATGGGTTTATTTTTTTATATTATTATCTATTTTTGAGTGTTAAAATGTTTATCCTTTTAATTTATAAAAACCTAATATAATTTGAAAATATTACTTACTTACTTCCAAACTTATATTTTTATTATTTTTAGTCGGAAAATAAACAATGTTATTTTACTTTTTGAAAGATGTTTTAAAATAGAATTTCTGCTTAAATAAAAAAGCTTTATATAATTAAATAAAAATATCATCCCGGATGTCTTACGGTACCGAGGGGTTTTTAATCCCACCTCGTCGAAGCCTATGGTATGAGTCTAAACCGAACAATTGGCTAGCTCGTCGCGATGTTTGTATAGACTCAATAACTTATCTATAAATAGTTTCACAAGTTGGTATAGTGAAACTGGGACCCACAGCTTAACATGCTCTCCGAGGCACTAAAGTGGTGTTGTTAAACAAATGTTATGTATTTTTAGATTAAAAACTTATTGGTAACAACCCCGGTGTGTAACCGGGGTTTGAACCAACTAGGGTTAACCAACCAGGTTAGATAATTTCCTATATTTGTTTTATTATATCTATTACTAACAAAATTCAATACATATTGACCGATCCTGATCCACAGTAGTGCATCTTAAAGAACTTCAAAAAATAAAGACTCACCGTTAAATAAAATATAATACCTACTTCTACAGCAACGATCATTATTGACAGTCATAAATATTAAATATTACAGATATCCTCAAAATCCTTAAATCTGATACTGCTCCCATCTGTCGCATCGGACATTCTTGAATCTATGTCACTAAGGCCCTACTTATAAATCTTTTCAAAGTCCCCTTCTCATCCCAAACGAAAAATATAAATAAATATACACTACAGAAGGTCAGCTGGGACGCAATAAAATCACGATTGTCGAAATTTTGTAAGTATAGATTCTTTCACAGAAAACGGATCAGAATAGATAGAACGATAGAGTCTGGACAATACAACATGCATTTACTACGATTTATTAATCACAGTATGCTACGCAATGTAGAACAAATCAATCAATGAAGTGATCGCTTTGAGGGCGGGCGGAAAAAAGCCTTTACTCAACGCGCAATGTACTAGTACCTCACATTTCCACGCGCGATCGCTTATACGTTCAGCTAATCTAGTCACCCAAATCTATGGATTCTCCCTTTGCGAAATATTTCTTGATAGAGGGTCATCATATCGGACTTCACTCAATTTATCTTTTTACACACATTTTCGCTTTGATCAACATTCGTGACGCGTTCTGATTTGGAATTCTAGCTGTAAGTAGATTATAGGAGTTGCTAAAAACAAAGTATCGGTTCAATCCTCTGCCAAAAAAACAATAATAAAAAAAAATGCACAAAAAGTTTACAATAATAGATCACCTAATACAATAACAGTGTGAAACAATTTCCATGTTAGATTTATACCTATTTACAAAGTCAAGCTGCATTCAGGTTTTTACACTCAATAATAAACAATGTTTGTGGAGGTTCTAATAGTTTTTAAATGACTTTTGCCATTTTAAAAATTATTTTATATTTAGTTTTATTTTAGCTTTATAAATACTTTGATTTTTCTTGAAATATTATTTACCGTTACAGTTAATCAAGCGTCGACCGTGATTACAAAGACAGGTCATATAAATCCATAATATAATAATTTCCAAATATTAGACAAATAGAGTATTTTTTAATTCACCTGTTGAGCTTGATAGGGCATAGCCAGAATAGCTAGAAATAAAACCTTTACGCCATCAAGGCTTCACCCATACTTAAGTCTTAAGTAAATCAATAAAAAAATACCTATATTAATATCATTATATACTTAATAAAAGTAAGTAAAATAAAGAAGAAGAGGAAGTGTCAGATAATCCTCAAGAATCTGTTCAAATATTGATTAATTTGTAATAAGCCTCCTAAAGCTTTCCTTTATCTGCCGGTACACAATCAGGGTGAAACAATAGAGGAAGACAAACAATAAGTCCACGGACATAAAAATTGCAGCAACTTTCTTCATAATGCGGACGAAGGCATCATCAAAAGTTGGTTCGCACCCTCGCGCCCATTCGTGCAGAGATTACCAATAAATCCAATACGGGATAATTGGCCGGCTTAATTCTGCGCTATCTTTCTACTTAGTTCAGTCGTCAGAATGTGCCGGCTCAGGTCCCTAGGGGGGTCCAGCTTGAGTGCAGACCACGGACCTATACAAAGGATTTTCGTACCTTTGTCTATTGCTTTTAGAATTAATTTTATACAGACTCTTAGCGGAGAAACGAATCAACATTATACGAGAAAAGTACTGTAGTTAATGAGCTATTTTTCTTTTTGTGTGTCAGAACACTACTTCACTAACACCGTAAAATAATAAATTTGATGTGTTAGTTATGCCATATATTATACTCGTTTAATAATTATGTATATGAACGGTTTCTTGTTCTATTGGTTACTTGTGAGTTTTAAGATAAAATATAATTGAATAAAACTAATTTTAAGGTAAGTCTCAGGTGTTCAAATCGAACTCGCGAGAACTACTTTTCTCTAACTTCAATTCTAAATAGTTATAGGTGTTATTGAGCGGACGGATAGTATGTATTTTCTATTGAAACAATAATTATTATTATATCCCATATTGTTTTTTTGTAAAAATATATTTCCAAATTAAGTGTGTATCGGAAAGAAGCTATGCTTGTTTAAAACCGAGTAATAGGTATTATTAAAAGAATAATAATATGATTGACGAAAAGTGGAAGTTTGTAAGTAAAATAAATCAGCAAATTGGAAACCAACCGTAACAAAAACCGAACATAAAATATTTTCCAAGAAAAAGTCGGAAAATATCAAATTCTACATATCAACTTGAAAGACAGGCTGTTTATTATTTTATAGTGCCTTTCTATAAGGCTGACAAAACCAAGGGGTACCGTGATTTGATATTCGCATCAACATTGGCCCCGGGGACCCGCACGGTATTCAATAGGCTGCCCTGCCGATCAACAGCTTTTATGAGGCTCCATATCTTTGGGAAATGCACTTGGATAAATCGGTTATGCGATTCTTGTCAATGCCCAAGGGGACTAACGGTCGAATTGGGGATGTGGACGACAATTTTATTTTTATTTTTTTCGCCGCGTAGATGTTTTTTATCAAGAGCCTTTCTATTTTATTTTATTTTATTGGAGCACGGCTTGTGACTTTGTACCTACCTGATGTTAAGCAAACCTAGAAATTCTAGGGATGGGGTCGATTAATACATTGTTGATTAACAATATTGTTCGCTTACATTAAGCCGGCCAAATGATGCTGTTAGGAAATGCGCAGCGACATGGACCTATTGGCATTACGAGTTCATTTTAATAATATCCTCGCTGCTTTATCGTCCAATCAATCGTCCGTTTCGTAACCGTACCATGAAAGGAGATTACCCTCTCGACAAGAAATCGATGTAGTAGTTTTCGGAAAAACGGTCAACCCAAATACTAAAACCGATACATAAATGTTAATCAATCGCCCGTTTCGTAACCGTACCATGAAAGGAGATTACCCTCTCGAAATGAAATACATGGATTTCGTTTCGTAGTCTTCGGAAAACCGGTGAACCCAAAGACTAAAACCGATACATAAATGTTATTAAATATGATGTTTTGTACTGTAGCACGGCAAATGACTTTTGTATCTACCTGATGTCAAGTAGACCTACAAAATCTATGAATGGGGTCGAATGTAATGTTAAAGTACGCAATACCTAAGTGTAAGTTCTTGTTAAAATATATAAATACCATAATAAACAAAAAAATAACTAAAATAGATAATTTTAGTTATTATTATTATTTATATTTTGTATAAATTTAAAAAAAGATAAAAAGGAGGACCGACAGGTCTTGATCTTCCCTCCTATTTACGGAGGTAAAAAACGTTAAGTGACCTAGGCATGATTAGGTTATAGTCTAGTTTTCTGGAGGCTGCTTCACCGAGTATTTATTTTATCAATACAGAAGATAGTAAGCCGCTTAAAAACCTAAAAAAAAACAATAAATACGCTAGTATATTTCTTATAAATAATAGTTTTCTCTTAGAGGGTCTTTTGAGTATCTGCCTAGGTTTACCTGCCTATATTTAATATTACTTTTTGTAAGGCACAAGGCAACAAAGTGAAGTACAATTTGATATAATACCTACAACATTAATATTATTTTCACGAGTCAGTCAAGCAACAAGCTTTTTCTCTGAGAGGGTCTTTTGATTAAGTACCTAAGTATATATTTAATATTCCTTTTCGTAAGGGATAAGGCAATAAAGTGAAGTACAATTTTTTAATAATATTCCACATTACTATTATTTTCATGAGTCAGTCTAAATACCACAACCAAGCTTGCCACATGTCTGGTGTAGATTCTGAATACCAGTCAATGGTGTAAAAAAACCTCACCATTCTCTCTGGTGCCGTAATAACCACGACAATAAATAAATTAATATTCAAAATTAAACCTAACCTAACCCTTTACCCATACAAATAATAAGTGGTAAAAAATTCATCCGGTTTTTATCATGCGTAAATAATAAAGGAAAAAATGTTTCCCCCATTCAGAGTCTGAATTAAAACGTCAGTCAAAGCGGAAAAATCCCATTCCAAAAAATTAGCCAACAAAATTCTAACAAATAATTAATCTGGTATGATTATACTAAACGAGTCGGACTGCTGGGGCATTATTACCATTCATTTCTAATCAGCCGTTGTGGAGGGAAGAGAGGGAAGCCTCGACGTGAATAAGCATACATTTTCCAATCAGGCCACGTATCATTTAACTTGCTATTAAATTCAACGTCTTCCCTCTCCTTATGATTATAATGTCAAATTGGTAAAAGTTTTATTTGTTGTTTTGTGAAGCAAGAAACGCTGGTAGAATAACCAATTATCTTTATCAATCTCAAAGTTTTTATATTTAAAATTTTTCATTTATTATCCTTATTTATGTTGTTGTTAATATTATTTTAATAATAATGAAATTTTATTCATATTTTCCCTAGAAACAAACTAAGCTTTAGGCGTGTATTTTTTAAAGAACCAGAACTTTATATACGTGGTGGCCGAGTTGGTTAGACCTTGGACTTAAAAACACTTAGGTCCCTGGTTCGAATCCCGGTGTGTACCAATAAGTTTTTAATTAAAAAAAGTATGTACATTTGTTTGACAACATCACTATTAGTGCCTCGGAGAGCACGTTAAGCTGTCGGTCCCAGTTTCACTATACCAACTTGTGAAACTGTTTATAGATGTGTTATTGAGTCTATTCAAAACATCGCGACGAGCTATAGCCACTTGTTCGGTGTCATACCATCGGTTACGACGAGGTGGGATTAAAAACCCCTCCGCTGGGTACCCTGGGGCCGTCTAGGCGGTCTCGGGCGCCGTAAGGCACCCGTGATGATATGTAGAACTATATAGACTATGGTCGTGTAGTTTTTCTGTACCGTATAACATGATCTAGGCCTGGTTCTTTATAAAATGGTACAGACTATGGTATAATAATAAATACCATCACGGGTGCCTTTTTGGCTCCCGAGAATCGTTTAAACGGCCTCAGGGTACACAGCGGAGAGTTAATCCATCCTCATTTCGCCGATGGTATTCGGAGGCAACACCTAACAAGTGGCGAGCTTGTTGCGGTGTTTATGATGGTATGACCTTCGTTGTATAAAGCGGTCACCCATCCCAGGTTCGGCCTTGTTGCCATTCCCGCCACTAGGCTGGGGCCACTTTTTGGTATACTATGGTATACGGCACTACAGTAAAACGTATTGTATGTTTTTTGTACCGTATACCATATAGTCTAGGTCAGGTTCTTTATAAAATAGTACCTCGTTTGTCTCTAGGAAAAATATGTTTAAAATTTAATTATTATACATATATATAAAATAATATTAACAACAACACATAAATCAGTCCAAGAATTGTTTTTTTTTTTTATATAAAAACTATTATTATATTATTTAAAATTTTATAATACAAATCGGACTTAATGCCACTAGAGATCGCATGCTTAGTGTCAAATTAAGGAGTAAGCATGTAGTAGTAGTATACTATTATAATACTAATGACTACTAGTAGATAATAGAAACGTTAATATTAATTGTTTTACCATGAGTAGCAATCGAACCTTGGCCATAGGATACAGCTCCAACAACATAACCAACTAGACTATGGAGAGGGTAAATCCACATTTTAAAAGCGTAAAAGAGAATTCAAAGCCTTAAAATTTGTATTTAGAAGCATAATTATTTAGATACTTTCAAAAATGGAAATGTTTATGAAAGTTACTTTGTGTGGTTACTATTGAAAAGCTCAAACGAAGTCTGAATACGTTGAAGAGAAATGGAAAAGATGTTTGTTAATAAACGGCGTCATAACATCCAGGCGAAGACCTTTCACGGTAATTACGCGCCCTGGTGGCGGCGAATTAGAAAATTAAAATTTTATGAAAGAAGTCTTGACTTTTCTTGCATCTTGGTATTTACGTACCCATTTTGCTTTCAGTAACTTTTGTATAAATTAAAAAACTCCCTCTTTATTTTCAGGTTTAAGGTTGTATTGAATTTATTTGGATGAAGGCGCTAAACATTTTTCCAGCAATTTATTTTTTGTTATTATTCTCTTAGTGCGTTCCTTTTAACCTAATATTTTTATATTACTATTTCAGAGTTTTTTTAATCATGAATGATGAAAATGTTTCAAGGGTGCTGTGCCCTACTCACAGCACCCGTCCATAGTAATTAGTTAAAAGTGTATGATATTTAATTTTTTTTCTAAATAATTACAATATTTAAGAAAAATGTAATAGATAGTATTTTTGTCATATATAATTAAACATAGTTTAATATAAAAAAAAAAGTTGTGGCGATCCTTGGGGGAGGCCTATGTCCAGCAGTGGACGCGTGAAAGGCTGGTATGATGATGATGAATATAAAAAAATATGTACATTTGTTTAACAACACCACTATAGTGCCTCGGAGAGCATGTTAAGCTGTCGGTCCCAGTTTCACTATACAAACTTGTGAAACTGTTTATTGACTGGGTTATTGAGTCTATCCAAATAATCGAGACGAGCTAGCCACTTGTTCGGTGTAGACTCATAGGTACAATCGCCTACGACGAAGTGGAATTAAAAACCCCTCCGCTGGGTACCTAGGCGGTCTCTGGCGTCGTAAGGCACCCGTGATAATATAATAGTTTAATATAATAATAATGATATTAATATAGTAATAAATTCACGTACCTTAATTGTTGGTATAGGCGATGATATTAATGTAAAAAAAAAACTACCTTGTACCTACTACCTAACTGCGTGATAAAGATCATTTATTCATAAAACCAGGTTTCTTTATAGGAAAAGACAAACATATTTTCTAAACAATAAACTAAATCCAAAATAAGGCTAAGCCAGTAGTTTGTGTGACAGTACTGACTGTATAGGTACAATTAGTGGCAATTTTTATAATTTATAATTTCAGAAACATTCAGTCACACACGTTATCCTACAACTTAAAAGTATTTTTTTTTTATTTGCTAAACTAAAAAAAAAAAAAATATACGTAGGCATTTCAAATTAGAAACAAAACAAATGACCAGAAAAGACCAGGGTATCCATCCATACAACCGAAGAGCTATTACACAAGAAGACGACACCAACTGTAACAGGCGAACCCCAAGGCACGTGTGGGTCGCAACCTGACACCGACCGGCACGTCAAGCCCCTGCTTATTAAATTAATAACCCTGAACATAGTTATCTGCCTAATTAGAAGGGCGCTTAGCTCGTTTAACACATTAGCTTAACTCACATAACAAGACTTTTATGAAGTGAGTAATAAGTCATATTTAACACACTCATGCATGCATACAATACTTTACAGGTAATGTGTGTAATTTACAATTTATTTAGGTATTTATTCCTCTCTACAGGTTTAATAGTAATATGCGTGCGTACTGAATATATTGATGACCATTATTGACTTTATAGTTTGCTTATCATCTAGTAAATTATACAATAAATTAGACAAACTCCTAACATGGGTATCTTTAAGAGACTAGTGTATAAACACTTTCTGAATATGTGAATGTGTCTTCTCCTTTTTGTTATTCGTTTGGGCTCACTCTCTCTCTCTCATCTCGTCCTGTGTTTCTGCTTTAAATAATTATTGTGCTGTTGCTGTAATATTTGCTATTTTATTATTATGTATGTATATTATTAATATAATTTATGATATGTAGTGAGTATTAGTGTGTATATATAATATTTGTATACTCTATTTCTTAAATGTATTTTACCTACTTACAGCTTAATTTGTCCCCAAGGGTTTGACTGGTAAAGAATGCCTAGGCATTAAGTCCGCCTTTGTACTAAAACTGTGCAATAAAGTTTTTAAATAAATTAATAAATATTTTTTTTTAATAAAAAAAAAACTTAAAGATGCTCAAGCGGTTATAATAATTGGTTCCTGTAAAACATGGTAATCTAACACACCAGGGCTTTGATGTAGACTCATGGTGATTTCGTATTTTTATTAATTTCCCCTTGATATTATTGCATTAAAAACAGTATTGTTTATTTTTATTTAATTTTACTAATGTACTCAATATAAAAAAACTTTGGTACTTTAAATTTCTAGACTTAGAGAGTATTCATTTACTAAGATCTAAAACCGAAAATTTCTCAAAACCGAGTGCAAAAAAAATATGTCAAATCCCGGTATTTTTAACACTAATGGTAACTGCTTACGAGATTTTGTGGCATAAACAGCTCAGCCAGGAGTCTACGAATGACATGCTGCGTATCCGCAAGTGCATGGTATCCACACAAGAAGTGCGGCGTCCTAAATCAGCGGTTTTCCTTGAGAACATAGGATGGTGAGTATTTATTTGTTTTTGAATACGAAAATTTATCAATATTAAACAGTCTCAGTTCACTACTGTTTTTTTTAAATCTTATAAGTCCGCCCACCCATATACATTACGCAGGTCTATACATCAGAAGAACGTCTATACTATATAAGTGGTATTCTCTCATATTGGTAATATGGTTGATATATTTAAAAATAAGTAGTTCATATAAAATGTTAATATACTCGTTATTTATAGTACCTACATATACACTCGGAGAACACGTTAAGCTGTCGGTCCCGGTTTCACTATACCAACTTGTGAAACTGTTTATAGATGGGTTATTGAGTCTATTCAAAACACAGCGACGAGCTAGCCACTTGTTCGGTGTAGACTTATGAGTCATCGGCTACGACGAGGTGGGATTAAAAACCCCTCCACTGGGTACCCTGGGGCCGTCTAGGCGGTCTCGGGCGCCGTAAGGCCATATACAAGCCTACAGTTTATTTTATATCCAAAGCAATATATGTGAAATACATATATAATAATTTTTATTAGTTTGTTTTATTCAAGGTTCACAATCACTGACATTGGCATTGTTAAGTATCTTAACACAAAAGAGACCAGTTCAATAATTGTGCACAAACTCTGAGCTAGGGTTGATCAGCTGATTCTAGAAGAGGGCGGCCTAGCCTATTGATTGATTTTGTTCTTTTATTTCTATTGCGTACATTTATTTAAAAATGTTACCATAACATAATATTATTATTGGAAAAGGAAACGGTGGATCACCTCTACGTCATTTCGGGTATAATTAACGCGTAACGGTAAAATTTTGTTATGTTTACAAACATATCATTTTGTTGTTCCACCAGAGCTTTAGGCAAAATTTTACTTAGAAATTTAAGAGATATAATTAAGAATTTCTCAGAGCGCAATAATTTGGCGCTCTCCTAATGAATGATATCAAGTTTCAAGTAATTAACCCCTAGGGCAATTTCTTATTTTGAAATTTATGTATTTATTATTTCTATAACCTTTTTACTAAGGATATTTTGTACCTATTATTAAAATTATTAATAAGGCGATAATTATATTATATCTTGTTAGAACAAGTTTACGAACTATAATTCCAATACTAACAATGTAATTCAAAAGAGGTCCCAAAACGTATCCCTTGAGGTACACCCGAATTAAATCATAACTGTAATTAAAGTGACTAATGAGCGTATAATTTAATTGTAAAACATAAACATAATTTGTAATAAAAAACTTAATCCCATTACGAACGCGAAGACCCTATTAGCAGACGTTCCGATATCGCGTAACGGGTGGAGGCCTTACGAACGCGCTTCATACAAATAAATACAGATAATTTTAATACAGGGGTGAAGCATTAAAAGTCAAGGATCAAATGGCTTTCATGTACTTGAACAGGGAAAGAACGGAGTAGCTATAGCTGTGTTTTTATTAATTGATTCTGTTTGACATACACTAAAATATTTAAAAATAAGTAATAAATAAACAATATTTTAGATGATAGTATGCCTTTAAAAACATATATATAAATATTTTTGGCAGAAAATATTCGTCAAAAAAAAATTTGACAGGTATTTTGTTAATTTTGTGTCATTTTAATAAATTAACCCAACTTTGCTTCATTGAATAGTTTTTTCTATCTGGTGTATTATAAAAAAAAATCAATGAGTCTCTTAAATCACTAACACCTATATTTAAGTTAAGATTATATAATAAACCTTATTTTACCCTTAGATCTAACAGCGATATAACAAATAAAACTTCATGACAATCGTTCCAGTAGTTTATTAGTTATACGTGTATAAACAAAAAAGCAGGAAAGGCCCGAATTCTAAAAAAAGTTGCATTATCATTCTTTAGACTAATTGAAAACGATCTAGCCTATTACAAAAGAGGTGCATTTATTTTACTTCTTGTTAATATGTAATAAATGTAAGCGTTTAGGTATATTTTATTATTATATTTTTCTTCAAGGTTTTTCTAAAGATTTGAATATTTACCACGTATGACGTCTGAAGGTATAACAAGCGCCCGCACGCGAACGCGGGTCATAATTACGTTGCAGACTTACTTTAATCTTAGCTCATATTTAATAAGAACACTTCTTGATCGACAGGAAAATTTGCCAATTATCTACGTATGCGGAAATTTGTTCGCTTATGAAAGCATAAAAAGCACGCGATATATTAGAAAGTTCGTGTTATAAAAAAAAATCAAATCGTTTATTATCTATTAGGATAAAGGAATAGGTAGAAATGATATATATTTTTTTAATTAAATTAAATACTTTTATTATTATTATTGGTCTATAAATAATAATGGATAAAATTGGGTACCTAAATAATTCATTATCCTCAGATATTGTATGGAGCGTATATTTTCGATTCCTTATGATTATATTTTTTATGCTTGCTGTTAAATTTGATTGTTTTAGACCAAGCTGGTAGCTAAATTAACGAAGCGGTTAAATGTTTTTTCTTATTCTTCTTATAAACTCGCTGATGTTGCGTTGACGAGTGATTTAACCACTATTATACCAAACTTTTAGCAACTGACTTTAAGTTTATTATAAATATCTTTATCTTTTTACATGCCCGATGGAACATACAACTTATGATTATTCTCATTTCGACGTTTTTTACACATTGAACATAATATTTAAATAATAATTAAAAAAATACTCAATTCATTTATTAATAATTACACTACAGGCATTTCTAATCACGCATTGCAATTTTCTCTTCAAACCTATTGTCTGTCTTCATATCCTTCGATATACCTCACATATATATAACAGTCGTCAATAGGGCTTGATCCGTCACCCTTTTAATTTAAAGTCCGTCGAGGGGTCATTAAACAATAAAGTGTTGATTAAAAGCCCCCATGAACAGGCGTTGCGAATAACTGCGCTTCCTGCACTAGATGCGAGATGTGGAGTCATTATTTTATCACCGATGATTGGCACGGGCGAGGCGATGTGTCCTGCTGACGTGCGTCGACTGCGCAATCATCCTTGTCATACCTACCACCCGCATGCTTATGGTTCTCTGTTAACCTCATTCTATATCCAACAATTGTATAATCTAACTTTAGATATAAATAGAAAACATATTGAAGATGCAGAGAATAACATGCTCGAAAGAATTTAATACATTCCTTGCTAACACGATCTCGCGGAGCTTGTTATTTTCAAGTCACACATGGTAGAGCGATATCTCAAAACCATTTATGGAAATTGTAAGCGAATCGTTAAAAAGAAAATCCTTCTGTTAACAGATTTTAAATCATTGCCGTCAGAAGTCGCCATTGTAACGTCAAGTTAGTTCAAAAGTAGGAGCAGCGGCCGAACAAAATGATATCTGGTCGCGTCCGCCACACCTTCGGGATCAATAGATTTTGTTTAAAATAATATGGGAGATATAGATGAGGCGCGAGTGTGGATGTGAATGCGCGGAGACGTGACGCGTTGGCGACAGCGACGCGTTCAATCCTTGGAGCGCTCCTTTGTGTCTACCGGCTTCTGACCGCATTTGAGTATGGAAATGGATATTTATTTTACATCTCGAGCGGCCGCCACTGCTGTCCGCGGTGATCGCCGAAGATGATAACGCTTCGATTTATATATTTCACTCGATGATCGGTAGCTGCTACTTCGTTCGCCATACAAATGCCACGGTGAGCTTGTCTGTTCAGGATGTGAATAATGTTTCTAATATTTTGTATACAAAGCCATTGTAGATGCGCTTATATGGATTCTAATATATTTTTCACTTATTAAATATTAAAATTATTTAAATATACGTTATCACATTTAAAACCTTTCAAATAAAATATGAAATATATATTTTAGTTTTTCTTTAACCTACTGTATATCTAAAATCCTTGATATAGTATGCAAAACTATTGCCATAAACAAGTATTGTAAATTTTGAGCGATTGGAAATCACAAAAATGGATATTACCCCAACCTTCTTTATAAGGATATTGTTTACAGAATTTACGCACTACTTCTTTGTTTTTTGGAAAGATGACATTTAAGTTACCTTATTTTTAATACTTAACCTTTGTATTTAATTTTATATATTGATACTTGTAGCTTGTATACCTATTATGCTACTATTTATTGTAACTATAGAAAATGTACAGTAAAGAAGTATCGTAATTTATATACATTTCACAAAAAAATATTTATAAAGAAGTATACACGTAATGCAAATTCTTCTTTCCCATCTATTTCGTAATCGTGTCATTTATAGTAGGCGGTATAGTAGAAGCAAACAATGCTGTGACTACCTCCATTCATGGATTTTGTAAGTCTACTTACCATCCGGTATCAAAAACTTAATATAATTTTAGTGATATTAAAAAAATAAGTATATGTCTATATTCAGTATAATGAGAAAACTCAAATTAATTTTAAAAGTAAACCCAATAAAAATAGGTATAAACACTATAAAAACATAAAATAATCATTGATTATTGTGAGGCAATGTTAGTGTTCCTTACAAGAGATCGTATTCTAATTTACTTGACCGCGAGGTGCGACGCCCGGTGCGGGACTGTCCATTTTATTTATCTATTTGTTTTCCTCTCCCAACATTCCCTTTATTTTTCTTTATAAACGTGGCCTGGGTAAGAGATTTAAAATTTATAACGTGGCTATGTCACGGCTTGGTTTAATTAGGTGTAGGACTGAATCCAAGGCTTCTTGCGCTGTACCATTTATTATTAGTTTCTATAAATAAATTAATATGAACCTAAAAATTTGCTATTTTATAAATTAAGTCTATATAAAAGGAACATAATTTCTTCATTAATGATACCTTAAAAAATTGGGGCGATAATTATATTAAATACAACCTGTATTTGACTTTGAAAGGTTGTACTTTGGGCTAGTATGAAGTTATGCATACTGATCAAATCGAACCACTATTCCCATGGAACCATATGTCGCAAATGCCTTCTCCATATAAACTAGGAATGTTAAAATGACCAATTTGTATGGGGAAGCCAAACATTTTATCAGTAGGGCCTCTTATTAGCCCAAAGTACAACCTTTTAAATTCACCCTGTATTTCGCACAAACTAAGCCTTAGGCTTATACTATGTGTGCCAGAAATAAAGATACCATTATATATTATATTTCATAAATAACCCAGACCATGGCAAACTGTTCTGCCGCGAGTAGTAATCGAACCTACGACCTCCGGATAATGCCATCAGCGTAACCCTAGTACACGGAGGACGGTCGGACTTTAAAAATACATAATATATAGATTGTAAAACCAGTATTAATTTAAAAGGTAAAAAAAGAAATCAGTTAGAAATGGCATGTTTACAATTTCATTATGGGTCATTAATAACAGAGATAAAAAATAAATGCATCCATTATGAAATGTTAATAAAACATGGCGGACCGTTCTCGCAAGTGCATATTTTCAACATTAATTGGAATATTGCGATAAGTCGGCGTGCAGGCGGTTTCTCATCATTAAGATAATATGCAAATACTTAAAGGAAAAGCCTTAATAAATCCTGGGCATCTTTCATCCACGGTTTCTGAACGCTTGATGTATAGAATTGATAAGTCTGTGTGGTATTTATTGCGTACGTCAAAGGCACATTTTTATATGTAAATCTTTACAGGCATTATAATAAGTGATGATAACTTATAAATCAGCATATACTCGTAATATGTAAATAATATGAAGAACTTTACACTCTGGAACAATCTTCCCCTGTCACTACGAACAAAAGTTACTACAGATTCTTTTAAAACCCATCTTCACTCTTTTTTCCTCAATAATCAAAACTGTTAACATTTCTTCTTTTTTTTTTACTGTAAGTATGCGAAATTATTTATTTATGTATCTACTTATTTATCTACTTATTTATGTATTTCTATATATTATTATTTATGTAAGTTTATGGATACTATAAAATGTTATTATTTATTGCATTAATTAGCGCTTTGCCTGTTTTTGGTCAATCTCCCAAAGGTTAACTGGTAGATAATGCCTAAGGCATTAAGCTCGCCTATGTACAACAGTATTAAGCTTTTGTGCAATAAAGAATTTTTCATTCATTCATTCTAATTTACCCTAGTGACAAACTAAGGTCTAGACTTGTACTATGTGTTCCAGAAACAACGATATAATACATATCATATTTTATAAAGACTCAGACCATGACAAACAGTACAGAAAAACGTACTGTTTTGCCATGGGTGGGAATCGAACTCACGATCTCTGGATACATCGCCTGGGCGCAACCACTATTGATGTGGTCACTTGCACTTACATACATACATATAGCACTTATCAACATATCAGTAATTATAAGAACTGAGGGTTATTGAGGCTGTATTACTCGATAAGACAGTGTTTGTTCATACCTGATTCTTATCATTTATGTTACCTCCGCAGATCGGTAACAGACCTCTATTGGTCAGCAAGATACAGCCTAGATCTATTGAAAAGTCGATATGAAGTTATGTCTGCCTTTGTGGTATTATATTTGTATTATATTTTTCTGAGGTACAATTGTAATTTTTCTTGGTCAGAGTGTTTATTAAATAAAATATATCGTTGTTTCTATTACACGTAGTCCAAATCTAAAGCTAAGTGAGATTGTTTGAAATTTGTATGAAAGTGAAATTGGGCATAAATGCCCAGTGGTACTGTGTTATATAAAACTACGAAATTTTCATCTGCCATATCTAAGTGAAAAAGAAACCAGAAAGCATTTTAAAGCAGATATACAACCTAATATAACATCAAAGTGTCATTATCCCTTACGCATATGATTTTTATGCAGTATGTAGATCTAAATAGGAGAATCAAGTTTTGCGTCCACCTGGTGGATTCTTCCTCCTCCATATGCAGGAGTGGTTCCCGGACGCTGACCATAAGCGAGGTGACCATAGCGCGTGTTGTCGCCTCGGGTGCTCTCGTCTGTCAACTTGTGTGAGTGGTGACCATTGACCGGATATCATTAATATAATTGCTTGGTTATCGTAATATTTTATGTAATTGCGAAGTTTATGTCATTTCGCAGGTAATAAATTACGTACATATGTCACGTTTATGTATTTGATATTCAATTAGTTGAAATGTTAACAAAGTACCTAGATTTATAATATGGGCAAACTTCTAGAGCCGATATACATATTTTTTTTATGTAGGATTTTTTTTGCACATATAGCCCTTGTTACAAACTAGGTTAAACTTGTACTATGTGTACAGAAATATCAACACTAACGCATATTATATTTTGTAAACACCCAGACCATGGCAAACTGTACAGTAAAATGTATCTACTAATATTATTTTGCCTTGAGTGGGAATCGAATGCACGACCTCCGGATAGAAAGCTAAAGGAGTAACCACTGGGTCACGGAGGCATAAAACCCTAGTGGAATTTTATTATGACCATAATAAATTTCCACTAGGGTTTTTTTATATCCCTTTTAAATATGTTTTTAAAGAAAATCCAGTGATACAATTTTATAAAAAGGGCCAAGGGGTTTACTAGCGGTTTTTTGTTGTTTTTTCTGCTGCTGTTTGCTATAACTAAATCTATTATAACATAAACCATTATTTTTTAAACGATAACCAAAAAAAAAAAACTTAAATATAAAAATATCAAGGAACCTACTTACTTTATTCAGGCACTTAAAGAAAAACATCACAAATGTACTTCAAAACTTTAAATTTACACTTCAGGAAACAGAACTACTTAACTGTTCCTAAGGATTTAGTAGGCAGCTAATAAAATAATAGTGCATTATAATTTAAGGTATTGTGGAACGAATGCGACTTGGGATCACGGTACAATGCGGTGAGGGCACGCGGCGACCCCGCATACTTCTATTTACATCTTACTCCTAGCTAACTAGCCGCTGCTAGTGCGAAGCCATTGTACGGAAATGTGGTTCACTTCGAGCAATCCTATAACCTGCGAATTTCCATATAAATGCTCATGATAAGTGTTTAGGCTTATTATAACGGTGTGAATGCAATCGAGAGAAACAAGGAAGTAGCACGTGAACTAGCATTGCATATTATTTGATGCAAAAACCGTCAAGTGACCTAGTCATGTTTCGGTTTTAGTTTGTCGGTACATTGGTTTTTCGGAGACTGCATCGATTTCTTGTCGAGGTGATAGTCTCCTATTATGGTGCGGTTACGAAATTTTAATATAAAGCAGCGAGGATATCGTAACTTCACCATTTAGCCGGCATAGTGGGGGCGATCGATATTGTTAAACAGCAATGTATTGATCGATCCCATTTATGAACTTTGTACGTCTGCTTACCATTAATATATTTATAAATTCAGTGTTTTGTGTATGCGTGTGTGTTATGGTATGTGTGTTAAGTGAGTATGTGTGTGTAATGTCTGCATGTTGTGTATGTGTTGTGTGTGTGATTCGTGCGTGTTGTTTGTGTAAGTTATGTACAAGATTATTTATATTAAACAATGTTTAAAGTAATGTGATCACAAATTAAGTTACCTACAAGTTTATAACATGAACTATACAGCTATATATAAGTATCTTTCATAGGAATCACTCTTTTGATAGATGAAAACCGATTAAAATCCGTTCAGTAGTTTTTGAGATCATGGCGAATATCCAAACAGACGGCGGGGGATTTTTTATAATATGTAGATATTAATTTTTTTATTGCAGCACGGTGTGTGACTTTGTATCTGATGGTAAGCAGACCTATAAAGTCCATAAATGGGGTGGATTAATATATTGTTGTTTAACATTAATTAGTATAGATTAAAAGTAGTCACATGATAATGTACCAAATAACAAAATATCGGATGAGTTTTCAGAAAACCAATGCTATGTCTACATATATTATACAGTAAAATGTCTAATTTAATATCCAATATTTGAAGTCGGAACGTACCAATCCGTTTTAAATAACCCCGTCTCTTCCTGACAAACGCAGACGGCAGAATTTTGTCATTTGAAAGCACGTCGCGATGTAAATTCTATTATTACGGCCTTTTATTTTTCAATTACTGGCATGTTGGGGCGGTACATGCCCTGGGGCATAAGCAATGCGAGCGAAGTTCGCCTAACCTTGTTTTCATTTCATTTGTTTTAATATTATGTATAGGTAAATATTAAATAAAATTTTCGAAACAAAACATATTTTTTATAAAATATACTTGTGTTTTTGAATAATGTTTTGCAAATTCTAACGATAAAGTAATTATATTTAAAGCACAAAAAGATGCACTAGTCAATAGTAAATAGTGGTGCATCATCATATTTGGAGTGACCCATCGGTGGTCACTCCAATGGGTCACTCCAATGTTTATTTTCATATGTTTTTAAAGTCTAAAGAACCACATACAGTTATTTATCGGTTTATGACTATGTACCCACCTAGGTATAGTGGACAAAATCAGGTAGCACATTCATACTATGAAGTCGGTCCTTAAATAAATATTACTGTAATTTATCCATCAAATAAATGCTATTATTTTTTAATTCTGGAAGAATGCTTTAGCAGCGACCGTCAGTAGGATGATGTTGATTGTTGATATGATGTTGATGAAACACTTGTAATACGTACCTAATAGTCATGTTGTATATATATATATATATATTTATTCTCGTAGTTTAATAAAAATATAAGCGCCAGCTATAATATCTGGATATCAGACTTTCTCTAATTATGGAATGGAAGATCGCCATCGTAATTTGATTTGTTATAACTGGTTATGTCTGATCCAATTACAAACGAAAACCTTTATTATCGTCAGTCATAATATGTCAAAGTTTATTTATTTTATTTATTTAAAACTTTATTGCATACAAAATACAAAGGCGGACTTATGCCGCTAGGCATTTATTTAAAACTTTATTGCATACAAAATACAAAGGCGGACTTAATGCCGCTAGGCATTCTCTACCAGTTAAACCTTCGGGACAATCAAAGCAGTCAATAAGTTCATAATTAGGCTATTGGATAGGTGGACAATATGACCGGTAGTGATGAATAATTAAGGAATCCTATCACTGCCAGGAAGTTTGCCATTTGTAGGTGGGAGGAAGGTCTCTATAACTTCGTTAGGCCGACCGAGAGATTTCATTACCACTCTACAGTGGCCCTAGTGTGAGTTTTTTTAACGTTTACTTTCGCGTTAACTATACTACCGCGTTAACATTTTGACCAATCACACGACAGCATTTCTAGTTCCCAAAATTTCCGCTTGGAGCGCTGAACTATTTCCCATACAAATTTTTGTTAACTCAAACGCAAAGTAATAGTTAGAAAACTCACACTAGGGGTACTGATGTAAAAGCCGTGATGTAATCTAGTTATATTTCGTTTTTAGACTATAGGTTCACCAGTTTTCAGGAGACGATTGCATCGATTTAATTTCGAGGTAGTAGTATCCTTTCAGGGTACAGTTACAAAACGGGTCGATTTCATAACCGCATCAATTATCTGGCACAGTGCGAGTGATCAATGTTGTTATACAACAATCAATTTATCGACCCTATTCACGGTTTTTGTAATCGTTTTTACCATCAGGTAAAAACAGAGTCACATGCTGTGCTCCCTAAATTTGTTTTTATTTTCATTAATCAAGACCTTCATTAATTTGTTATTTCCCCAAAAGAATAAAAACTTTAACAAGAGTATAACAATAAAAATATCCATAAGTGTGTAAATATAACGCCAATTAAAATATTCATAACTGAGTAAAATATAACGCCAATAAAAAACCGGAAATGAGTGATCACTGATCATCATCATGTTAAACAAGTGTTATGATTTACTATTAATTATAACATAAATTGGGGTGAGTTTTGTACGCGTTATTAAGTCAACAACATGACGCGTGAAGCACGCGATCTTCACCCTCCGTTATATCTGTTGTTTGTGGTAACCAAGCTTTTATGACTTGTAGACATTACCTACAAGTTATGATCTTAAGGGCTCTGCAGTCGACTTGACAACCATACAAACGTACTTCCATTATTACTACTTGGTTGTTAGTCGATTTTTTTATGTTGGTAATTGACGCAAAAATCATTTTGTTGTGGGGTAATATTTAAAAAAAATTATAATACGAGTTTCATAAATACGAGATTCATAAATACAATAACCGACAAAAATACTATTTTAATTCTGCGACAAACAGTAATCGAGTATTACTGGAAGTACGAAAGCTCATTTTGTATGGAGTACGCGTAGTTCGAGATCGTGAATGCAGTGTCCTTAAGATTTGTAAAGTGAAACTTTTGTTTAATATAATCTAATGTTTTTAGAATGATCTCATGTTACTTTAGGGTAGAGTATCTTTCGAAGGTAAAAAGTGAAATTCCTAAAAAGCTAAGAGCACAGGTGTAGTTATTTATTAATTATACGTGGTGGCCAAGTTGGTTAGACCTTGGACTTAAAAACACTTAGGTCCCTGGTTCGAATCCCGGTGTGTACCATTTATTTGACAACACCGCTATAGTGCCTCGGAGAGCGTTAAGCTGTCGGTCCCGGTTTCACTATACCAACTAGTGACACTGTTTATAGATGGGTTATTGTAATTTAAGGTAATTATTTGTGGTTAAAGTAGGATTTACTTTTTTAACATGTTTTTTATATAAGTATTGGGATTTTTATTTAATATAACATATTACACCTCTATTTGTTCTAATTTTTGGAATTACCATCTTAAATTACACAGACAATTCATTCCCTCAACTATACATGACTTTGAAAGGATGAACTTTGGGCTAATTTAAGGTTCTACTGATCAAATCGAATAACTTTTTCTGTGAAACCATGTGACGCAAATGAAAAAAAAACTTCTCTCAATTGTTCCATAGGAAACGTTGTTCGATTTGATTAGTAAAGCCTCATACGAGCCTAAAGTTTGGTAGTACCCTTCAAATTCATATATTTTTGTGTAAGACTTGTATAAGGTATTTTGAAATTATTTTTATTATTGAGGGATCTAAACGACAATAACAAAATTTAATCCTAACTTACCTGATGTAATTTCTCATTTAATTAGTGCATACAGTTTTTAGATTTTAAAGTACAGTAAGCAAAATAATCAATCCAACACCTAGTTATTACTACACTACGGGTACATACCTACCCAAGTTTCAATCAAACACAATTCGTTTCATGTCACGAAGCTATAAAAGCTACAATTCCCTCAAGTAAGGTTATTATTTATGGCCCATTTAGTGAGTGGTTAATGTTATTTCCAACACGTAGGTAGTTCAAAACAGATCATAATACTTGGGGTGATGACAATGTAGAGAAGGCTTTGTTTGAAGCCAGTTATAAAATTTACTCTTTATTAATAATCAAATTAATAATAGTGGATTTTATTTTATTTATTTATAACTCGGGACCCACCACAGCCACGCACAAATTCCTTTACTTATATATAACACAGTACTATGTAATATACATAAAAACCTTGCGGATGAGATTAGCTAAATAATAGTGAAAACCGCGTCTAGATCCGTGCTTATGCCGCGTAGATAACCAGAGTTTGATACTGGTGTATTAAAACGGGAAAACAATTCTTGTTTGTAAACCCGGTTATCTAAGAAGTATTTTTGATTTCTTTTTAATAACTGAGTTATCTACGAAGAATTTGAATTCCTGCTTGTGAACCGCAATTTGATAACCATCTATCATCTAGGAAGAATAATCATGTTTTTTTCAGAACCACAGTTTTTAACAAAAAAAGACTCTTGATACTTATATAATCATTCAATGACATTGTTGATGTAAGAAAAAGATTTTTCTTCGATGACTGGTTACATAACCATTTAATAATATTATTATAACAATGTCAATCTTACCGTAAAGTATGGGAAGATTGGAGGGACTGATGAGGGACAGGCTCGAGGACTCGCACGTCGACTGGCACGCAGACTGGAACGTAGACAGGCTATGACAAAAAGAACGACTGTAGCAGCAGCCGCACACGATGAGGCGAGGCCTCGTCTCCCAGGCAAGTGCCTGAGATGAGGACTCAGATGGCCTCGACTCTCAAGGCTCTAGGCCTGACCGTAAAGTATGGGAAGATTGGAGGGACTGCGGCTCTACCATGGGTTTGCGCATTGTAGAAACGTAACGTATTCATTTACGTATACATGAGCAACAACCAATAGGGCCGCTATATTTTTGGTAACAGGATTGAATAAAGCGATCCTATTGGTTGTTGCTCACGTATACGTAAATGAATACGTTACGTTTCTACAATGCGCAGACCCATGGTAGAGCCTCTGATGAGGGACAGGCTCGAGGACTCGCACTTCGACTGGCACGCAGACTGGCACGTAGACAGGCTACGACAGGAAGGCGGCGACACGATGGCAGCAGCAGCAAGAACGACTGTAGCAGCTGTAGAGGCAGCCGTACACGTAGAGATACGCGGTCACTGTAGCTAGACTTCTTTTCCTTTCTATAATAGAGAGATATTTATAGAGGATTTTAGAGTTCTACGATTAAAATTTATATTTAGTGTTAATTTATGAAGAGCCAGTGTTTTTTCAGATTGGTATGGGAGCGTTTGAAGCTACCTAGCAGTCAGAGGAGACGCTTAGTGTTTTAAGTGTCTAAAAATTTGAAAATACCTAAAGAATATATTTTAATTTACAATATTACTTAGTACAGAGTTTATATAATTTAAAATGTTTGGAATCTGATTTGAAAACCAAAGCCTAACATGACGTGAAAATGAAATTAACAATTAGGAACATTCACAGAAGGGAAATTTTTAGCTGTCAAAATTCTGGAGTATTATAGCTGTTTAACCATGTTTTTATTACCTGGAATTTTGCCAGTTATTGGTTCATGGTGATAAAGTTGGTCATTTTAAAAATAATGTATGAGATGATATAAGACAAATAAAATACATAAATATAACATGGAGCAGGGCCCTATTTCATAAAGGTGACTATTGTAAATTACTATGACAATTCATAATACATTGCTTGGTTTAGTTGGGATTATTTACTTAAAACTAACTAAACCAAGCAATGTATTATAAATTGTCATGGTAAATTACAATTGTCACGTTTATGAAATAGGCCCCTGGTGTAACGTGACAGTCTTCACATTGGAAAACACAAATAGTACCTACGAGCGCGACTACAAGATCCTCTACGTCATTTAATACTATGACTAACCATATGGTACTTGTTTGTTTCTAAATGATATAGGGGCACAACCCTAAGCTTCACAATAAAGCAGTTTCTGTCAATTCTAATGTTTTAAATTCTCTATTCTTTTAAAACTTAGCACTACTTTTTTAAACAGATGGAATTTGTTTTAGTATCAAATTAATTAATATAACTTGCAGCGCATCGTGAATAGTATAAAGACTACATTGATTCAGTAAATCTATGTATCGCTAAAAACATTGTTTCTCATATAAAGACAAAGGCACAAAATATAAAGATGTAAACATTTAATACAACTTCTGAGTATAATGCTACCTAACGTTAACATTCAGTTTTACATATATACATCTTTATGGCCAATTAGGCCAGGCTTAGCAGCTTTTGTTTAATTTTTGTTCACTGAACTCTATAGAAATTTCATCTTAGCTTTTTTTTCATCCATAATATATTATCATCAAAATCAACGTAACGCTATCAGCTTAAGCGGGCTATACACACCAGAATGTGTTTGTACAGTTAAGTAGCACCGATAAGTCCGAACTGTGTATAATACAAACACGTAGCGGTAAACCTGTACAATCTCTTCTTGATTTTGATATTGTTTCAGTAAGTTAAAGAAAAATTAAACAATTCACTTACGTCAATTTGTTATAAAAAACATGAAAAATATCAATAGAATCGCAGTTATCTAAAGATAGGCGAAAAAATTTACTGCAAACCACTCTCGCAGTCACAACTGTGTTTAAACTGTACAGAAATATCCACGTGCAAAGAAAATATTGTTTGACACCATAATAATCGCTTCTGCTTACCTGTGCAGTTTATTCGTAACTATATATACAAAATAATGATGTGTATGGATCGATTTATATTTGCGTAATAAATCTCTGTCTTAAACATCATGCACCATCACCACGATTATAAAACCCTATTTTACTATCTAAATAACTGAATATATCCAATAAAAGTATAAATCTACTGTTATTGTAAAACTCGAATACAATTAAACGAAACTGTGTCAATAATTGAATAAAAGCTACAGAAAACCACAAAATGATGAAAATTTTACCTTTTTCAGTTTCATAAAAAATAATAGCAAAGGATATTTGATGTAGACTCAAATAAAAAATAATTCACATTTTGCGCTACCTACATCAAACGCCACGTTCAAAGCATAAACTATTTAATTTACCAATCCTACATTCAATACGTGATTGCAAAATACGCCAAAATTATTACATTACCATTGGGAATCCCGATATTGCGGTTCAGCGTTCGACAAAGCGATATGCGGCATAAATAATTTAATAATTCGCATTGCGAAATTTACCATACGAGCTACCGTTCTTCTTATCCGTATTCCATATGAGTATTCAATTCTCATACTCCTGTCGCATTAAAATACGCAATAAACATTGTTTTGATTTGCACTTTAATATGTATAGATAGAGTAGTTTTTTCTTCGTCTTTAGATTCTTTATTAGTATCTTTTTGAATTTACCTTGTTTATATGTAGGTGAATAAAGCATGTCTGTACATTTCAATATCGGGAACATCCGTGTTATACGCGTGACCTTGCAAATCACAGCCTGCTTTCCAAACGGTTTCAAGGAATCAACAGGCGCTGGCATCGGCTGCACGATCAGACCCGTTTTAGAATATTTATTATTAAGTACTTAGAATAATGTTTATTTTATTATGTTTGAACTTTTGAACATTCTTGCATAATTTATGTAATAATTGTACATATTAAAACGTTTAAATTTATTTTCCCTAAAGTTCTAGTCTGCCGCTAGAATACGGGGCAGCATCTTTCCCAAATGGCCTCTGATTTTTTCTTCTTAAAGAAGGAGAAGGCTGCTATGCCAGTAGTTCGTTGAGTAATAAATACGACCAGCTCACTGCTACTTCCGTTAATTATCAAGGTTATATCACATATTACTTTAGCAATATTTCCATAATTTAAATCTTATTTTAAGCATGTAGCCAGATTTAAGTAAGTGGAGTAAGTGAATACAATACAGCAGCAGAAAGTCTTCTCCTGGTGTATTGGCGAAGTTATTATGGAATAACGTTCCTTATAGTTTTTAGCGTATAATTAGAGAGCAATTTATTTTGGGTTATATGAAATTCTGTCATTTGTTCATTTCTTCAATCGAACGTATACCATCGGCGAAATGAGGACGGTTTAAAACCGTCCTCATTTCCTCACTGGGTACCCTAAGGCCGTTTAAACGGTGTTCGGGAGCCAAATAGGCACCCGTGATGGTATTTATTTATTGATTCAACCGAACGGACTTAAAACAAACTTATGGATTTAAAGATATTATTTTTTTCTAAATTCAGTATTTATTTATTAGAATTACAAAATAATAATTGTAGAACAAGACGATGAAAGGGCGCTTCAAAAAAACTAAAATATATTTAAAATTATTAAATTATTTAGTATCTGTTATGATCGTTTGATATAAAAAAAAATGGTGTTTGGAACTCATATATGCCTGATACATGCTATTGTCGAAAACAAGCTTATTAAGAGTACAAACAAGTTTTTCTCAATTTAAATTCATTAGGCAAAACCTATATTATACAATTAAATCCATAAATTTGCTACTTTCTAACAAATTATCCATCGAACGTAGCTTACCAGCATAACATTACGTGAAATAAATATGAATAGGTGAATCTCATTGCTATTCAGAAATGATTGGACCGTTTGGACAACATAGGTCGACGATATAACAAACTCCTTTTGTCCATTGCATTCCGCAATCAAATGTTCCCATGGCCGTAAAACAAATTGTGATAATATGGTAAACGTGTGCCAGATTTGTAAGCGGTTAACTCTCGATAATTTCATCCTTTGCATTCTGATTCGTCAGCTCAATGTAATTTAGTGTGACCGAATTCTCTATTGACATGTTTGTGACGATGAGAACGGACCAAAGGCCTTTTTAACTTATATTAATGAAATCTGTCTGTACTAACTTTACATATGCTGTAGGCAGTTTATGTGTTATTCATTACATACAATATCTTTTTTACATATCCAACATCCTACGATTATATTTCTTGGACTAAAAGATGAAAAAGGCAGCAAACTTTAAATCAAGTCGGTACATCTTAGATTGAATTTGGTTTTATTGGCGATTTAACTTGGCAATGGTGTTTTAACACCGTTTAAACTCTGCATTTTTTTTATAAGAGCGCGGCATATAACCTATAAACATGTACCTGATGGAACGCAGTTTAAAGATCCATATATGCATACAACTAATTACAAGATATAACTGTTGGTTGCATATATGCTGGCTTAAGATGCCTTCATTTTAAAGACTCACCACGAACTCATTAATACTTCTACTCTGCTGATATTTGTAAACAAAGTAAATTTGTTAAGAAGAAGGTGTTCAACATTTATCATAATCATAATATATAAATCAAAATAAACAGGCTCACCATTGCGGTGGGATATAAAAGACCCCACAAGAAAAAAAGAATTGAAGGCATGATAAAATTTGTTTTCTTAAAAGCCTAAATATAACTTCATATCTTAATTACTCCAATAAAAATATACCCAAAGAACCTCATGATTTTGTCTGCGGTGAAAAATGGATTGACAAAAAAATGGTAATAAAGGATAGTGGACGAGACAATCACTCTAATAGATAAACAAATAGAAAATAACTTTATGTTAAATTATTATGAAGCCCATATGTTTAAATTCTTTAGATATAATAAATTAGGAATAAAACTTACTGGCTTGTAAAAGTGTATAACTTAAAATAGGCTTTCCAAAATTTTCCATAACCTAAAATATAAGAAAACTATCAAAATAATTTAATTTAAAGTAAAATCCCTAAAGCATTTTAATCTCGGTCGTGCTTGCCCTTTCATCTGGAATAAAAGAATGAATAAAACAATTATTGGCAAAGTAGTCTCTAGCAATTATGTGGAGATTTCCTGACAAATACATGTTATTGGTGAGGAGGGCGACACGGTAGCGCTCGCCGAGCAGCCTCCGTGTGTGCGCCTAATGAGGGACCTTGCTTCTTTTATTTATGTGACTTGTAAATTGTCGGCCTATGTTTATTTAGGTAACTTACCAATACTCTTTGCCGTGCGCTACTTGCGTTTGCTATGGAACTAATTTTTTACATAAGGTGACTTCTATCCACCGAGGTTTGGGTTGAACTTTAATTCAGGATTAGATTTATTTTAAATAGCAAATATTGCTCAGAGACAAAACAAACGTTCACAATACGTGAGTACCACCAACAGGATCGCTTTATGATTTATTTAGAAAACAGTACCTCTACCATTGCTAACTGTGTTTACCTTAGAAAATATTGATTAAAGTCGCTGGTAACTATTGATAGGGATACACCAATAAGATCGCTTTATTTTTCAAATAAATATGTCTTATTGGTTTAACTATATCTATGATTACTAGTTACCTTTTCTATTGGTAGAATCTAACGTTTTTAACGCATTAACGGTATGTTATTATGTCAGGGTCTCTGTCTGTGTCTCTGGTCACAAACTAAGGTCTAAGCTTGTATTATGTATACCAAATAATAATTAACGATACAAATACATATCATAATTAACTTAGAGTATGGAAAACTGTATAGAAAAACGTTCTGATATAATTTTGGCATGAGTAGGAATCGATCCCACAACCCTTGGATACAAGCGTAACCAGAAGACCACGGCGGTGGTCTAGTTAATCTAAATAGAGATTAAGCCTATATTTCTTGAAAAGAGGATAAGCACTATATTTATTATACGAGTAATATTGATCGCCTCGGTAGACTAGTGGTTGCAGCTTTGGCGTTGTATCCGGAGGTTGTGGTTTGATATCCATCCATGGAAAATAATACTATAGGACATTTTACTGTACAGTTTGTCATGGCCCAGATCATGACAAACTGTACAGTAAAATGTCCTAAGTGTAGTAAAATGTCCAGTGTTTATAAAATATAATATGTATTATATCGTTGTGTCTGGTACACATAGTACAAGCCTAGAGCTTTGTTTGTGACCAGAGCAATATGTAAATAATATTAAATAAATACCATCACGGGTACCTTTTTGGCTTCCAAGAACCGTTTAAACGGCCCCAGGGTACCCAGCGGATGGATTAACCCATCTATATTTCACCGATGGTATTCGCATAGCAACACCTAACAAGTCGCGAGCTTGTTGCGGTGTTTATGATGGTATAGCCCCGTTGTTTAATGCGGTCACCAGTTGGTAAATAGTCCTACATATAGGTATACACATTTATACTATATTAAAAGGGATTAATGACGGGTTAAAATTAATCAGCGAATTAAGGCGTCAAATTGTTTTAAAATACTTTTATTTGGTATGTCATAAATTGTTACGTCTGGTTACGCCGCCAAACTATATAGTAATATAGTATCTTCTGTAGACTAACAAACTATAAGTCACAGGTTTGAATCCTGCTATTTAACAATTAGTTTTTCTAAGATTTTAGTACATTTTCTTCACAAAGAGAACATGTGCTGTGAACATGAAGCTATGGATTAGTGATAGCAATTTAGTGTCATCATCCTATGTTCTGGTATTAAATTTACTTCCCTTGTAATTTCATCGAAACGGTTCTGTGGTTTCGCCATATAAATACCACCGACAGTCAGACACCCAGACTTACTTTCATATTTATATAATAATATGGATAATATCAATTCTGATAAAATAAATACACGTAATCGTAATGTATGCATGTCTCGCAATTATACACATGTTTAATATTATCATAGATCGTAAAGTTTAAAATTTATGTAGCAAAGATTTGTTCGCCACAAATAATGCTGTCAGCGTGGCTTATCTATAGGATCGTTAATTAATTAGAGAAATTGACCGGCGTGCGGTGGCCGGGGACCAATAACTCGCAACCCGCCTCGTATCATAGCTTCGGTCGCTTTTATTTATTTTTACCACTCACGTAAACAAAATTGAATTTAAATGTTACAACTTCATTCGGTGGAGTAGTGCCTATCATCAGTACTAATCAGCGTATGTTGGTTGTAACATAATTATTTGCAGAACACTTAAATCTTTAAGATAGGTTACGGTTGTGCTACGATAAATTCAAAATGGCGGATTTATTTGACGCCATTGCTGTTCATACCCTATTTTATCTACTTTTTTGTACGGACAATGTAAAGTAAATCTCTACTTATAAAATTGAATTAAAATGTTACAACTTCATTTGGTGGAGTAGTGCCTATCATCAGTGCTAATCAGCTTATGTTGGTTGTAACATAATTATTTGTAGAACACTTAAATCTTTAAGATAGGTTACGGTTGTGCCACGATAAATTCAAAATGGCGGATTTTATCGACGCCATTGCTGTACATAACCTATTTTATCTTTTTTTGTACAAACAATGTAAATATCTATTTATATGGGAGTTCCACTAATTTAGAAGCTATTGTTATAATAAATACGTAAAGTTTATAAATTACCTTTATTAGCTTAATAGGAAGTTTTTTTAAATGTAGGAGATGGTAAGTACATCCATACAGATAATACCTTAATACCCTTAAAATAGAGTGCATATTTGAATTTATCGTGTAGCTATACTTTTAGCGTCTGTACACCTAAGTTTATTTATTAACCGTGTGAGTGGCGTGTGGAGCTTATCATCACCATCAGTGTCGATGATAATGTTAATTGAGTTGTTTGTCTACAACACCTCTTGTTAACGTTTTGTATTAACCATTATGTATGGAAACAACATATAGGTCCCTTGAGTAATCAAAATTCAAACTTTACCTTCATTAATTATCTAGGATATGTAAAAATAATTTGCTCTAACATACAAAACCTCTTTTTTACAGGTTCTATATTTTATGTAGCGGCAGACTAGAGTTCTTTCAAATTTGCCTTTTGGATGCGCCGTGTTACTGATATTATTTTTTACACAAGCTACTAATTGGATCTATTTGAGCTCTATCCCTATTGTGTTGTGTCTCAGTATATCACGACCTAGTTTCAGGGTCTTCAATCGAAAGATATTGACAGAACCATAAAAGTCTTTAAACAATTATTGTTATTACATTACCTCGGTTCTTAAACTTTTGGCGTTAGTCGCCAAAAGTTTAAGCCCTTTTGGAACAACTTTAATTTAAACCTATGTTCGTGAACAAATAAATGATTTATGATTTATGGAAAACAAAATATCTACCCCTATACGTAGCCCTAAAATAATCAAAAACTGGTTTAAAAATGATGATTTTATTTTTTATTTTTCATCAGTTTATGTTGGAAAGTTTGGATATATTATATTTTTCTCTGCAACTCCTTGAGAAATTATTTTTCCTGATGACCAGTATAATGTCGGAGCCTTCACAGAGACTTTTAGGAGCCCTGCCATTCAGCGGATCAAAGTTTGAGTATGGCTGTTCTATTCTTTTCAAATTGCATGCAAAAGAAAAAAACGCCGATGGATTCGGTGTACGTTGTTAAGTTTAAGCGCCTAGTTAAGACAGTAATCTGCCAACTTATGTTAAGTACATTAAACTAGTTAATTCAAAATTATTTATTATAGATATTCCACACTGGTAGTCAGTTCCAAAATTCAAATAATATTACCTGTGCCATATTCTCTGGGAACATGAATAGATGGAATATTAAAATTATTACATATTATATTCATGTCTTGTAATTTGAACGCACTCTAGATACACGAACATGTTGAGGGATATACATCATCAATCATCAATACAATCTCATCAAATTTATATACCTACCTAAATCAAGAAAAAGATAAAAGAAAGCACTCAGATTTATTTTTCAAAGCATCTATTTGGCAAAAGTATAAACAGCGATGTCTCTACGAATGAGCGAGCCATCACAGAGACACTGAATGAGCCAATAAAATAGTCGAGCATAGACAAAACGCTACAATAACATCAGAACGGGAACGAATCGCCAGTTTACGACACAGAGTGAGCACAACGACCGAATGCTCTACAAATGAATAAGCCATCTGTTCTAATGGATACAATTAAACATGCTCGTCCGAGTACAACCCTGGCCCTATTTACTTAGCATTTTGATCTAAGACGTGATGTGTGACATAAAGTTATGTAGTCATGGAGGTCAGTTAAGTATATCTTAGAGGCGAACGTATGAATCGATTATACTTTTATATTATATATCATACTAGCTTTTGTTGATCTGGCTTCACCCGTTATTATTATTTTATTTAAAAAATCAATTCGCACTTTCAAATTGTGAAACATCTGACTATTAATTCATTATAGGATAATTAAAACACCTATCAAACTCTGCGTATTAAATTTGTAGCACCTTACGCGTATGTTGACGACCGCCTCCGTAGACTAGAGGTTTTGCCTTTGGCGTTGTATCCGGAAATCGTGAGTCCGATTACCGCCGATGGCAAAAAAAAAAAATTGGTACGTTTTTCTGTACAGTTTGCATGGTCTGGGTGTTTATAAAATATAATATATATTATATCGTTGTTTCTGGTACACATAGTACAAGCCTAGAACCAGGACAATTTGTGTAAATTGTCCTACATCTTATTATTGTTATTATACTAAAATTTCCTTAAAATTCATTCTTTTGTTTTTCATCCCCTTGGAATTTGTTTTTTGAAATATCCCTTTTTCAAATAGTAATTATTTAATTTTTATAGTAGTGTATACGTGGTTGCATTTGGTTATACCTAGACATAAAAACAGTACTACATTTAGGACCCCAGTTAAGCCAGGACCCCTGATGGTATCCTTCTTTGTAAGCATCAACAACAAAAAAGAAAACTAATCTCCAAATTTATATTCCTACTAGGTCACCCTCGGAACTTCGTCTGCGTAACTTTAACCGTTAACGCAGCGCACGCAACGTAAGCTCTTAAAAGGACCTAATTTTCTCCGTTTTCCCAACATTTTTCAATGATGCTCCGCTCCTATTGGTCGTAGCGTGATGTTATATAGCGCCTTCTTCGATAAAAGGGCTATCCAAGACAAATTTAAAAAAATCGGTTCAGTAGACACAGAGATTATCCTCTATAACCTCACAAACTTTACCTATTTATAATATTAGTAACCTACCTCACTTATTAACTGCTTTGATTGTTCCGAAGGTTTGACTGGTAGAGAATGCCTAGCGGCATTAAGTCCGCCTTTGTATTTTATATGCAATAAAGATTTAAATAAATAAATATAGTAAAGAAGTATAGATATAGATGACCAGTACGTTAAGCTGTCAGTTCCAGTTTCACTCTAAAAACTTGTAAACTGTCTTTAGGTTATTGTGTCTATTCAAAATACCGCGAAGAGCTGCCTACATATTCGCTGTAGACTAGGAATAGCATCAGCTATATGGTATTACTAGCTGTGCTCGCGACTTCGTCCGCGTGGAATAGTTATTTTTTTATCATATAAACTTTCATCCCCTATTTTATCCTCTTGGGGGTAGAATTTATCAAAATCCTTTCTTAGCGGATGCCTACGTCATAACATCTACCTGCATGCCAAATTTCAGCCCGATCCGTCTAGTGGTTTGGGCTGTGCGTTGATAGATCACTATGTCAGTCAGTCACCTTTGAGTTATATATATTTAGATTATTCTTTAATACATATTTTTTGTGTATCTTGAACCGTTTTCACGGCGCACGCAACGGAAGGCTTCAAAGATGAAATAATTTCTCCCGTTTTTTACACATTTACCACTATATCTTTGCTCCTATTGGTCGTAGCGTGATGTTATATAGCCTATAGCCTTCCTCGATAACTGGACTATCCAACACAAAAAGAATTATTCAATTCGAACCAGTAGTTTCGGAGATTAGCGCGTTCAAACAAACAAACAAACAAACTCTTCAGCTTTATAATATTAGTATAGATAATCAGGTGTTATGTAAAAGATAATTATTTATTTACACAAAAAACTTATAAAACATAAATAAGTAATACTAATAAAAAATATAAAACTATATCTAAAAAATAATATATATTTACAAACCCTATTAAATTATATACAAATCTTCTAAAATTTTTCCGTGTGGCATGGTGGCCAGAATGCTGGCAACATTTCCTCGCTGAATAATGATACTAATTTTTTGAGCGAGGAAATGGCCAGCTCTCCGGTCACCCGTGACGGCGACCAATCGTGAAGACAGTTCTTTAAAGAAAAGTCTTGCACAAGGCCCCCACGGACCTAGTGTTTCCACAGCAAAAGGCACAAATATGTAATTATCATTTAAAATATTTTCATATTTGCGCCTTTTGTGTGTTTCAGCAGTTAAAGTCGCTGCTCCCGCACTCCGAAGTGTCCCTTGTAGATGAGACGATGCCAGGGTGTCTACACAGGTTGCGTCCCATACCAGGCACCGGCCCATCTTCCATGGAATCAGCGACATTCCGTCCGGTCTCTTGCCGTCGTTCCTAGATAATCCAGGCGGTTCCAAAATTGAAGGAACGTCGATGTCCATATTGGTCGACGTCACTACCGCACGGACAAATATGTTTACTACATATTTCCGCTCCCACCCGCAACCCTATAGCTAATCTGAAACTAATGTTGTCCATAAATGTGCCTAAATTTTTAGATGGAATGGCGTGTAGCCAATATCCTGACTCCTTTTGTGTTAGCGCTAGGATTCTAGCTTTGTCTTTATCATTATTTTGTTGTTCATGTATATATTTATGTGTTGCTTGAACTAAAGGTGTATCCCAATGTTTTTGTATGTGTTTTTCCACTGGGATATCACATTCAGGACAAGATATTTTCCATGTTTGTTCTGCTTCTATTAAGTTTACTTTGTTTATTTCTACGAAAGGTTTTCTGAGAATTTTTGACATAAGAGATGAGATGCTATAAATGGATGATATAAAGGCTGGTATACTTAAACTACTAACTTTTCGTATACCAATGCCTCCTAGTTTAATTGGGAGTGTTAATTGAGCCCATGAAATATCATTAAAATTCAAATTTAGTATTTTCTGAAGTGTAATTTTCAATGTGTCATCTATTGAGGACATGATTTCTGAAAATTTCCAAACTGGACTTGTACGCAATAAATATAAAATTTTTGGGAGGAATGTACAGTATTTTATAATGGAATAGGCTGTATGGCAATTTATTTTTTCTAATCTATCAGAAATTTCTAAAAAAATATTAAGTTGGGAATTTAATGTTGGAATGACTCCTTCTTCAAATACTGGAGCTCCTAATAAAGATAGTTCTTCTTTTGAGGTTATTTTGATACCAGGTGCAAGAGAGTTAGCTAAGTTGATTAAATTAGATTTATTAATATCAAGTACGTTATTGGTTAAATAAAGTTCACATTTATTGTAATTTAATTTTAGACCAATTTTGTCAAAATTGTCAGTTATTTTCTTTAGATCTTCTAGTACTATATTTGCTTTACCACCCAAGGTCCCATCATCTAGATACCACACGTTAAATGAACTTTTTAAGTTCTCAATTAGTGGTTGGATTGCGAGACTGAATATTGCCGGGCCTAATGGATCACCTTGTTGGCATCCGTCTGCAGAATTTATTTGATTTAAATTAAAAAATAAATGGGTATAATTGCCATAGCATTGATTCAAGAAAGAGTAAATTTCGGGAATGTGTTTGTAGGATTCCTTTAACAAGCACTCTCTACTTATAGAATTAAAAGCATTTTGTACGTCTAATTTTGATAAAATTTCAGCTTCATCGGTGGATAAAAATGAACGAACTGAATGTATGGCTGCTTCGCAGCCGCCTTTACTACCAAACCCGATTTGAAATGGCTGTAATATATTTTTTAATTTGGAAAATATTTGACGACAAGCTATTTTAGCAACGAGACGGCGGAAAGTACAACCAATAGCGATTGGTCTTATTCCTCCATCCTTTTTATTAAATGCACATAATTTCGCTCCATATAAATACGGTAAAAACTCTTTACATACCTTGCCATCTAACATGAAGTTACATAATTTTGTAATACTTTTAATAAAGTTTTTTCCCGCTTCTCCTGCTGAAAATGATGTTAGATCTTTTATATGTTGGGGTGTTAAACCATCTATTCCACCAGCTGACCCGTTGGGAAAAGACATGATTATTTCAATTATTTTTTCTTCGTCTATTTGCAAATTGGAAAGTTGAGTAGAATCTGTCGTGGGGGAGATCGGTACTGGTGATGTGGGATGGTTTTTCAATAAATTTGATAATGTAATCGTATTATCTAAAGCCAGGGTATCGTTGGAAAACAAAATTCGTGCCGCTCCTCTAATGTCCCCATCGTAAACTTTTTCTTCAACAGCTTTATACATAGAAATTTTCTTTTTATTTGTATTTACATTAGGAACAGGGAGATTTTGTGTATTTTGTTTAATTTTATATGTGAGAGTGCCATTATTTGTAGGATTAGCATGTAAAACTTTATAAGGCAGCAAAAATAAGTTTTGCCAATCGTTTACCTCATTACTAAAAACCTTTTCAATATGATCTGAGAAGCATTTAGCTACACATGATCTTGCACCCCGAGGAATTCGTTTTACTAATGGTACCGTTTTTTTTAATTCCAAAATATTAGTTTGGAAATTTTGAATAGGATTGTTATTATTGTTAGGACTATTAACCAATGAAACATTTTGTATTGGATTATTTGTAGAGTTATGTTTTTTACCTTCATGAATTTTGAGTCTTCTCGAACCTTTAAAGAATTTCGGCTCGGCACATTTATGACAACGAACATAGTCAATTTCAAGGTTTTGTGACTGCAGAATGGATTGATTTGACGTGGATGGTACGGGTGGGGGCGAAGATAATTGTAAGTCCATAAAAAAACCTATATAAACCTATATATAACCTTAATAGGAACTAGCAATAATTAATGTATATAATATAAATTAATAGAGTAAATAAACAAAATAACTAACAATAATAGAATAAATTTATAATAAAGTAGAACAGTTTTCATCTTCAAGACACTGGCGATCAAGGGCAAGAAGTTCTTTCATAACACACGAGGCACACAGATATTTTTTAAAATTATCAGATTCGTTTTATTCTTTTTGAATTGCGTCCGGGTTTTGAGGTTCAAATTATCCAATAGATTTCATCAATTTTGATTGCCACAACAATATATGTGGTAGGTATTCACCATAAATAAACACCATCTAATATACAATTACTGAAATGAAAGGCTGAAAAGCTGAAAATGAAATTTCGTGGACTTGTCTTCTGCTAAACTTTGTTTGACACAATATTATATTAAAAACATTTGTATTTGCTAAATTTAATTGAAAACTGGTGAATTTAAAAGTTTCTATTCAAATTAATAATAAAAAAGGTAATATTTAATAAAATTCTCAAAAAATATGTATGTTCTTGTCAGATGTCAAGATGACTGTTATGTTGTTTATATGAAACCGCCTAGACGGTCTCAGGGTACCCAACGAAGGGTTTTTTAATCCTACCTCGTCGTAGCCGATGTTATCAGTCTACACCAAATAAGTGGCTAGCTTGTCACGATGTTTGGATAGACTCAATAACCCATCTATAAACAGTTTCACAAGTTGTTATAGTTAAACTGAAATCGACGGCAAACGTGCTTTCCGAGGCACTATAGTGGTGTTGTTAAACAAAATGTACATACATTTTTAGATTAAGAACTCATTGGTACACACATGGGTATTATTATTATACATATTTGTATGCTCGATAAATTCACAAATTTAAGATAAGAAACTAATTCAGTAAATTAAACATGGTACATACTCAAGTAAGTTCGCTATCACAAACCAGAAGCTGTCCTGCTTAGACCAGGAGGTCCGTTTTTATAAACCATCCGTAAGCGCCCGCCCGAGTTACTTAAGAAAGCTCACCTTAAAAGGTATGCTGTCATAATTAACGTTATTAATGATCTACCGTTGATATGACGGTACTGAATGTCGTCATAACTCAGCGTCAGATTGATGCGGACGACAAGTTACCAGTCAACTTATCTCTTTTTACTATATAATTAACGTTCGTTTAAAGTATAATTAAATAATTATCTATAGAAGATGCTGAGCTTGGAATTGGAAATATTGTGTTTGTTATCTTAAAACTTTACATGCAATCTACAAGCATGGTATATTTTTTTTGCTATAAGTATAATAAATAAAAACTATCACGGGTGCTATTTGGCTCCCGAGAACCGTTTAAACGGACTCAGGGTACCCAGCGGAGGGATTAACACCCGTCCTTATTTCGTCGATGGTATTCGAAGGCAACTTCTTACAAGTGGCGAGCTTGCGGTGTTTATGAGGAAATATCCTTGCTGTATAAAGCGGTCACCCATCCCAGGCCGGGCTTGTTGTCATCTGCTTAACCTTGTTATCAGTTGCGCAGTGACCTAACCTTTAGGGTGGGGTCGCTATAAGTATACAAAGCGTTTAATTAACTCAAAATAAAGAATGTAAATTACAAATGAAAAAAATGTACTTTGAACACATTTAAATTTCTCCAGTTCTAAAAAAAAGTATTGCAGTCGTATAAGAGTTGTATAAAAGAAAAACGTCATAGAAGGCAGAACGTGTAAAGTCGATTGTACCGTTGCATCTTAAGCGACACTAACCAAGTTTGGTATCAATTAATTTTTCAAAGAAAATATCGTCCTTAATGACAAACCTCTTCCTATAATCAGGTATAAGCTAGATTCTTAGGACTGTGAGCGATCGACATTTCAGACATTTTACTTTACACTCATGGTAATTGTGCTCATAAACGTCATAACTTCACGTTGTATCGAGACTTACTTCTTATATAGTTCCATAATATTGTAGGAAGGCACTGACTTTTTAATGAGAGTATAACTATCGATAATAGAAGAATCTTTACGCTTAAACATAATGAATTAAAATGTGTGTGCTATAAAATAAACGGCGACAAGTGAATTGTAATGAAATATTTATATAGGTATATATTTTTTATAGGTTTTCCTTAGAGAGTTTTGTATACTTTTGTATTATAAATATAATGTTATTTAAAGGTTGTATAATATACAGTTAATTATTTGTGTTGTAATAATTATGAAAAATAATATATCATGTTCAAAGATGCAACCCTTTCCAAAATATTCTATACATATTCGTAACAAAATCTTAGACTTTACGTTATTAAAGATTTTTGCAAATGAAAAGTCCTGGAAGGTCCCGCACCTTAATAAATAAGTAATAAAACGTAAAACTGTTGTAGCATTCGCTGTTTCTCAGTTGTAATATAATTTTAAACCATTCTTGCACCTTTTTGTCTGCTTACACCAGTACAAAGTCAAATGCCCTACTCCAATAAGAAAACAAAATTGCTATTCCTGAAATTTTTTTTTTTTATAATTTTTTTATTGCATTAAATTATACATAGGCGAGCTTAATGCCTAAGGCAATTTCTACCAGCTAACTTTTGAGAGAGTATGCTTAGGGTGCAGAACTGTTTATAAAAAATAAATATATATATAATAATATCAATGATGCTTAACAATACTTAAATACGGTATACGGTAAGTGTTTTCTTCTTTGGAACTTCGATAAAAGGAGCTGATCTTAGAGGAAGCAGATTCCACTGACGAGCAGCAGATACCGTAAACGAATCTGAACATTTGGTAGAAACATGTGATGGGATTTTCAGAAGGTTATTGACAGAAGAACGGAGAGGACGATCATGCGAATCACCAAGAAAGGAAAACGAGTCTTAAAGCATATACTTCATTTTTTATGTTCCTCTATTTTCAATAAGACTTATTATCAAGCCAGTAAAAGGAATTGTTGGCATCCGTCAGATAAAGAAATATGTCTAGAACTTCTTATTTATGTCGTCTAATAAGGTTATAAATATTAATATTAATTATACATTATGAATGCATATGCGGCCAGGAAGGTGACACGTGTCAATCTGTCTAGATAGAAGCTAAATTACAGGTCGTGCTTGACTGGTATTTATTAAACACCACTTTACATTTTTTAATAAGTCATACGGTTTCCATAATTGATTTGTAATTTATATAAAATATTAATAACTAAAATTAAAAAACTAAGATTATATTAATAACTAAAATTAAAATAAGTGTGCCTGAAAAAACTTCACGGAAAATTATTCAACACAAACTTAATTAATACCCGGACAGAAATGATTGTACCAACTTCAAAAGTAGAATCCATTAGGACTAAATAACACTTGTATAATATTTATTATTCTATACTTATTAGTGTTTTTGAAGTCGGTTTAGTTTGTTTTGTTAAAAAGTTTTTATTTCGGTTAAGATTTGACAGAGATATTAGGTAACATCCCTAATAAAAAACATACGCGTCGAATTGAGAACCTCCTCCTTTTTTGAAGTCGGTTAAAAACAAGTAAATTTGTTTCATAACGGCACTATAGTGCGTCAGAAAGCACGTTAAGCTGTCGGTCACAGTTTTTCTATACCAACTTGTGAAACTGTTATTAACACCGTAACGAGCTGCCCACTTCAATGGTGTAAACTTAGCATACCATCGGCTACAAAGATGATAAAAAAAAGATGAGAATAAAGACCTCAACCCTGAGGCTCAATCAGTTGGTCCCCGGACGTTGGTGGGGCCGAGAGCCGGCTAGGATTGACCCTGTTGCCGGGGCAGGGATAAATCCAGGCGGTCTTGGGCTCCATAAGGCCCCCGTGATGGTACAGAAATGATTGTAGATATGTGTCGTCATCCAATGATATGAATGTTACAATATCGAGTACGGGGTGTGTAAGTCATAAGTGCAAAATCGGAGGTGTCATTTGGTTTGTCAAGACTAGGTTTTCGTTTGTGTTAATTATTTGTATTTTGTACATAAGTGCCAAATCGGAAGTATCATTTGGTTTCGCAAGTCGTCTAGGTTTTCGTTTGTATTAATTATTAGATTTTTGTACATAAGTGCAAAATCGGAAACTTCATTTAGTTTGGCAAGTTTAGGTTTTCGTTTGTGTTAATTATTTAATTTTTGTACAGTCAAAACGGAAGTGTCATTTAGTTTGGCAATTCGTCTAGGTTTTAGTTTGTGCTAATTATTTGAAGTGCCAAATCGAATGCATCATTTGGTTTGGTAAGTCCATAGAGTTATAGATCTCTGTGGGTAAGTCGTCTCGGTTTTCGTTTGTGTTAATTATTTAATTTTTGAACATAAGTGCCAAATCGGAAGTTTCATTTGGTTTAACAAGTTGTCTAGGTTTTATTGTGTTATTTGATTGTAGTACATCAGTGTCAAAATTGAAAGTGTCATCACAAAACTATTATTGAGGGTTTGTTAACATAATCTCTAAAGTCTCTAGTATTATATTATTATATATAATAATAAAACGGAAAACGGAAAACAAACCTTGGCAATCTACCATGAACTTTGAAAAATAATGCACGTATTGGTAATTATATTTTACTTATAAAGTGAAAATTAGTCTTATTGTTAGTATATCTGTTTGTGGTCGTTTCAGTGCTAAACTACTATACCAATTTGAATGAATTTTGGTAGGGAGGTAAATTGAATTCCGGAGGTCAACATAGGATATATCGAATCTTCATAATATAACATCACAGAACTAATAACTATATACATATAAAAATATTCACTGACGCATGCAAAGACAAAGCCAATACTAAATATAAAAAAAAGAGATTTACCATATCCAGTATGAATGGTAAAAGTTGGATATAAATATTTGATAAAATGTGACAATGTTGCCGCTACCGAGGTAGCCAGTGAGAGAGACTTATAAAGGAGTGGGATCAAACGAGACAAGCGGTAGTCCAGAGTCCTGAGTTCACCCAATTAAAGATGAATCTCCGCTCGGATCATGTGACAAGAAGGCTTGATGAAATATTACCTGCCTTATGGTAGCGGCTTTATTAATCTTGATATTTTGTTTATTTGTTTTTATGTAAGTTTATGAAGGACACAACAGTAGCCCTAGTGTGAGTTTTTTTACATTTACTTTCGCGTTTACTATACTATTTCGTTAAAATTTTTACCAATCACACACTCGCATTTTTAGTTCTCAAAATTTCCGCTTGGAGCGCTGAACTTTTTCTCATACAAATTATAGTTAACTCAAACGCAAAGTAATAGTTAGAAAACTTACACTAGGGCTACAGAGCGTCACTTTTTACTATCCCTACTTTCTACTTCTGAAGGTATTTCATTAATTATGAGTCTTTACTTTGTGTTTCTTTCAATTTCCTAACGAAATTTCAAACATGTTCGTTTGCGACATATTGTGTTCCCACTTCTTAAGTATATTTTTATATATTTTTTTATAAACTATTTGGTTATAATAATTAATGTTCTCACTTTTTAGGTTTAGGTTTGTATGGCGAGCGGGCATCTTCACTGGCTCAGCTTTCATATTAGGTATACACTATGATAATAATATAAACATAACTTAATTAAAAATCTAAACAGTATAATTAAACAGTATAAGGTTTGAACTAAATTAAGTTTGAATTTAAGTAAGTATTGTTAACCGTAACAATACCTAACGGGGAAATACCGTGAATTTACATAACGGTGAAAATGTTTGGTATTCTGTGTAAACTGTAAAATGGAAAAATAAGTTGAACCAAAATTCTTATTCAAATAACGAATTTTACGTGTTACGAATGTTATACTAATTTGGGGTCTCAAGTTATTTATGTGCTATAAATTGATGTCAAATACATAATTTAAATATTGTAACTTTATTACAAATTCTTTGTTTCCAGTTGCACTCCAACACTTATTTGATATTTAAGGGCAATTCTTGCTGCAAATATTCCACTATTGTGAAATATACTCGTAAATGAAATGTAACTACCAAACCTGTGAAGTGCGATTGTTATTACTATATACGCATTAAGAAAATCACAACAGGAAAAAAACAGCTGTTTACTCAATAATTCCTAAACTAGCTATAGAACTAAAATTTACTTACTAACTGCAAAATGACTAACTGATTTGATGTAATTTGCACATAGTAGGTGCATAGTGGTTAATGTCTGGTACGACATATTGTTCGGGCCGATTCGACCAAAAGTGGGTATAACTTATACCGAGATTAGTAATGTCAAATCACAAATACTTATCTTGAGTATTAATAATTTAATATACAAATAAATATTTCTATGGAATTTGACATTACTATCCACAGTATAAGTTATGCCCTCTTTTGGTTGATTCGACCCTAAATCACGGTAAAAAGCTTCTTGGAATTACATGGACTTGAAAATACCAGGGATTTAGAGAAAATTTAGGTTAGATCAATATCGTGGAGTTGTTACTTGTCGCGACGTGTCGCCTCAGTCAAAAACCTATAGATTTTGAGAGTTGTCTGAACTATTAGTCATGAGATTCGCTGCCACTTGTCAAAGGCCATCCTGATTTGACTGACAACTGTCAATCAAGTAGACGAAGTTGCTGGCACGTTAATGTATGTTTATATAAAATAATATAGGTATATTATTTTTAGTTTTAGTATTTATTATTAGTTTTAAATATTACATTAATAAATAAAGCCTAATTTAAATTAATATATATATATATATATATAGGTATAATGTAAAAGTATTTAATTATAATGTAAATGTATTTAATTATAATGTAAATTAGATTATAGAGAGGTTAGTATTAGAATTTAATTTAACCTAACCTAACCATGAAATTTACACACCTGGAAAAAAGTAAAATCCAATAATCATAATTGTACTACTACCACCTTGTAAACACAGAGTTTAAGCAATAAATATATTTGTATCTATATTTGAAGTTCTCCACAGAACTAGATAACTCATAAATTATTAACATCCTTTAGTCTTACTAGTAAAATCCAATGACCATAATTGTACCACTACCACCTTGTAAACACAGAGTTAAAGCAATAAATATATTTGTACTTGAAGTCCTCCACAGAAGCTAGATAACTGATAAACTATCAACATCTTTGAGTCTTACTAACCACCTCTGACTACAGTCATCGAAATCGACGTCCATACATAAGTAGTGTACCTATATGCTTATTCAGCGCAGTATGAAATATCGTATTTTTATTATAATGAGCATTAAAAGTGCCTTTGAGATCCAAAATTGGCTGGATATTTGATAGGCAGGATCATAATTTTACCTGCGACTTGAGATATGTCACATAAATCAAAGACATCAAGACTGGCACGGAGTCGCTTCGCTTTTCTTTTATAATTGTAGCAAAAACGGGTACAGTGAGAGGTCTTTAAACGGTTTGGCAAATTTTGGTATAGCATCATCGCCTTGGTTTTCAATTCTTTTATATAATTACAATAATTGTATAAAATTATTGTAAGATTATTTATAATTGAGTCATTTTAATTTGTTCTTGGACAGAAATTTTATTAAACATGTTTTCATATCTGTAAATAAAGGTTTCACTTTTAAAAGGAAGGAAGTTAGTCGAGTATCTACTTCATAAATTTTCTTGATTGGATTAATCTGATTTGAATGTTGGCTTTGGCAACAGAACAAATGTTTATAAAAGAATACAATGATTATTTTTCCGAGAACTGAAGGTTTTGTATAATGAGTTGTCGATGCATAATAACGACGTTGCGGATCACATTTGTTTTTTTTTTTTTTTCAAAAAGAACTTTGCATCCATTAGAGTTTTTGGAAATTGTATGCATGATATTTTATTTTATTCGGATACCTTTTAGGTACTTTAGTTTATGTTTTAAATAACTTAACAAAAAAGTTTGTATTTTAAAAAAATATTTATTTGTGACATTTCCAGTATAACATATTATGATTCATGAAGCTAAAAAAACGCGCCCCGCGGCGGGCGGACGGGCAAGGGATTTTTACCTTCATGTTATGATTTGATAAAGATGAAATAATAATTAACTTTAGTGATTAGCTTATCGTCGTAATAAATCATAATTTTTCATTAATACTTCCATTAAGAAAATTTACTAGTCTCATTAATTGTTATAATCCCGGTGTGTACCAATGAGTTTTCCATTTAAAAATGTATGTACATTTGTTTGACAACACCACTATAGTGCCTCGGAGAGCACGTTAAGCTGTCGGCCCCGGTTTCACTATACCAACTGGTGAAACTATTTATACATGGGTGATTGAGGCTATTCAAAACATCGTGACGAGCCACTTGTTCGGTTTATACTCATACCGTCGGCTGTGACGACATGGGATTAAAAAACCCTCCGCTGGGTACCCTGGGGCCGCCAAGGCGGTCTCGGGCGCCGTAAGGCACCCGTGATGATATGTATTAATTGGTATAAAGAAGGTCGCTGACGTCTAGCATAATTAGTATAACCAACAATATAAACCTAGTTAAAAACAGGAAGTTATTGAACATATATTGACAGTACATCACGTCATTAATAATACTTACTATCTAATACTGATACATATCTAAGATTATTGAATTATGCAACAGCGCTGGCTTACATTATCTGCTAGGTTTGCTCCATAACTCATTGTAAAATTTATAGGCTCAGCCTGCTTGGCCCCGATCACAAATGAGCATATTTCCCACGTCAATTTTGATTTCGATATCAGCTTAGTGAACGATGACATTTCAGTACTAATTTAGCCCCGCAAAGGATAGCCAACGCCGTTGTCTAGATATCTTTTACCAATAAGTGTAAAAATAATAATGCATAGAAAGCGCAGGATCGGTGAAGATCTATCAATTGGTGCGATATCTTAGTGAACGATGGCGTTTCAGTATTAATTTTGCCCAGCGAAAGATAGCCAACGCCTTTGTATAGATATCTTTTACCAATGAGTGTAAAAATAATAATATATAGAAAGCGCAGGATTAGTGAAGATTTATAATTGAACGATGACGTTTCAGTATTAATAAGAGATATTCAACGCAGTTGTAAATTTATGATATATGTTACTAGTAGGATTTTAAATGATAATGTGCAGAAAGCGCATTCGATACTGCAGTCAAAATACTATTTGATTGTGACTTTTTTGTTAATGATCATATTTCAGTAGATACTTAGCAATTTAGTCCTGTAAGAGATAGCCAACAACGATGTGCAGATCTTACCAATGAGCGTAAAAATAATCATCTATAGAAAGCGCAGACTCACTCAAGATCTGCAATTGATTGCGATATCTTAGTGAACGATGGCGTTTCAGTAATAATTTACCCCTGCAAAGGATATTCAACTCAACATGTAAATATCTTTTATTAGTGGGCATTTAAATTAAAATGTATAGAAAGCGCAGGTCTAATCGACACTGCAGTCAAAATCCTATTTGATTGCGATATCTTAGTGAACGATGGCGTTTCAGTAGATACTAATTTAGTCCTGTAAAGGATAGCGAACACCGTTGTGTAGATATCTTTTACCAATGAGCATAAATATAATATTGGTTAGAAAGCGCAGGTTCACAATTGATTGCGATATCTTAGTGAACGTTGGCGTTTCAGTATTAAATTACCCCTGTAATGGATATTCAATTCAGTTATGTAGATATATTTTATTACTGAGTTCATACATTATATTGTATAAAAAACGCTGGACCAATCAATATTGCAGACAAAATCTAATTTAATTGCGATATCTTAGTGAACGATGATATTTCAGTAGATATATAAGCCCTGGAAAGGATAGCGAATACTGTTTAGATATCTTTCACCAATGATCGTAAAAAATATATATATATAATTATAACACACGCAGGATTAGTGAAAATGCATAGTTTTAGTGATCTTTTACTTATTTCAAAATTATAAACGAATGATAATTTATAGCATACGTTTGGGTGATCAAGAAACTATTGTTTTAAGCTATGAACTTTCTACTTAGTATTATACCCATTATCCTAAGCTCAGATTCTGTAACATATAGCAGGACAGGTGCACAGAACATTTCTCCTTACATTCCTTGTTAGAAAGTTCACTTTTGCACTGAACGAGTAGGGAGGAGTAATCACGCAACGCTAGTCCGTTAACGCTAAGTAAACAAATCTTCGACATTGTATCTAGTTGCCGTAACTTGTGTTATTCCGAAGAACATTGTTGTGTCAAGATATACGATTATTGTGTAGTCTTCGTAGATTGTGTTGTGAAAATTATAACTTTGATTTTTTTTTTTATAGGATATGGCATGTGATTTTATATTTACCTGATGGTAAACTAACATAACAATATTGATCGCTCCCACTATGGTGGCTAAATGATGCGATTAGGAAATGGGCGGCCACAAAGTATTTGCATTCTGAGTCTATTTAAATATCCTTGCTGCTTTATCGTCTAATCAATCGCTTGTTTCGTAACCACACTACCACCTCAAATTCATTAAATTTATTTGGTTTGGGGACAGATATGTTTATGGTAATTAAAAAGGAAAAAGTCAAGTTTAAATATAATTAATACAGTACTATATTTGCTTTAACATTAAGAAAGTCAAAAGAACCCAGTAACTTTTTTCTTTTGTTTTTGGTAAACAATTTTAGTCCACGAGGTGGCCGAGTTGGTTAGACCTTAGACTTAAAAAAAACACACACACACACACACACAGGTCCTTGGTTCAAACCCCGGTATTATGTACATCTGTTTAACAACACCACTATAGTGCCTCGGAGAGCACGTTAAGCTGTCCCAGTTTCACTATACCAACTTGTAAACCTGTTTATAGATGGGTTATTCAGTCTATCCAAACATCGCGACGAGCTAGCCACTTGTTCGGTATAGCCTCATACCATCGGCTACGACGAGGTGGGATTAAAAAGCCCTCCTGGTTACCCTGAGGCCGTCTAGGCGGTCTCGGGCGCCGTAAGGCACCTATGATGATATATATAAGTTTAATCCAAAATTTGTTAAATTAAGGTATAATTTATATCTACAGGTATAAAATACTACTAATAAAATTTGAAACCCTTTTTTAATTTGCGATATATGGTTTCATGGAAAAAGTTGTTCGATTAGTAGAGCCTCATATTAGCCCAAAGTCGTATATAAAAAATAATCCTTATTTCCCTTGGCCACGCTATAACTTGAGAACGACTTAACCGACTTCAATCATCTCATTTTAAAATGTTTTCTAATACTTTGTCGAAAGTTCTTGCGGAACAAAAAATTAAGAAAGTTGCGCAGAAATTTGTAAAAATTTTGAAAACTTAAGTATATTACTTTTTTAACTTTGCGCATCTGATAAATGTGAATTTAACAGACAACTGTTTTTTTTTGGATAATAATAATAATATATATAAATATAATAGTTAGGTTATTAATAGAAAAAAAAAAAACTATCATTATTATTGCTATAATAAAAAATGTCCATCATTATTTTATTGTTATATTATTTTATTTTATTACATGGTCGTACTATAAAAGGGTGATTTAGTCTCATTTCATTCATAAGTACACCCGTGCGCTAGCTTTCTTGATACAAGCTAGTTTTTATTATAATTTAAAACATTGACATTATTTTTGGCAAATAAAAATATAAATTCTTTACTTCATACAAGCCACATACTTTGGTGACTGTATATAGACTCTTTAAGTCTCTCTTTCTATAAGTCACTTTTCAGTGTGCGGTTAAGAAACGAGCAGATTTGACTGTATGTAGCAATGATAATAATAATAAAGCAGAAACTAAGTCGACTGGTATTAACAATTGGTCGCTAATATATCGCCGCTAATTTCGACACCGTATCATTTAGCTGGCATAGTGAGAGCGACCAATGCTGATAAATAACGTGTTGAATGGGGTCTAAGATTTTGTCTATCAGTACATGTTACTTTGTATCTAAAGACACATGTTCAATAATAATAATAAACTCTTAGTTAAAATAAGTTTTTTCTAAATCAGCAAAAACAATAATGGCATATTAGTTCCCACGGTTAAGTTGATATTTTATACGTGAGTTAGTTTGTCGGTATGAGTCTCTGGAGGAAGCTATAAATATGAAATAAGGCATTTAGTCATCTCTTTGTTATCAAATCATAGAAGCGACATTCCTCGTCCTTAATTTAACAAAAACTCAACGACCAGTCGCGGCGGCAATCGTTTGAAAAGTTTTAAATTATCAATTTATACCTTTATTATATTTATAATTTAATCATGTTCCGTTTTAACCCACAGACTAAAAGGTTTCACCGCTTTTCAGGAGAGTATTTCATTGATTTCTTGTCAAGGTGGTAGTCTCCTTTCAGGGTACTGTTATGAAACGGGTGTTTGAACCTTTGACCATAAAGCAGCAAGAATATTAAAATAGACTCGTAATGCAAATTCGCTTTTGTCTTTGTTCTTTGTCAATTTCCTAACCGCATCATTCAGCCGGCAAAGTGGGTGCGATCAATATTGTTAAACAAAAATATATTAATCCAACCCATTCATGTACCTTGTAGGTCTGCATTTTCATGGTATGTGACTTTGTATCTATAAAATAAACGTGAAACACGAGTATTTTTATAAAGGGGACAAATTTTCAAGTTTGTTGCACCCGTCGTTTCAGTAATTTCAAACGGTATCGAACACCATTAAAACTATAAAATATTTTTTTAATTTTAATGGTAAAACACCTATCAATTTATTTATTTTACCAAATATTCAAATCTTTTGTACCTTCCATTACCGAGATATTAACTTTCCTGAAAATTTACTGATGGAGAAACATCTATACCTAGAACACTTGATTTCAATATTGAAATTTACCAAAAAATAAGTTTTGTTAATTAAAAGTTTTAAAAAGTATCTCTAAATTGTACAAGAAAATAAACAATAAAAATAATTTAAATTATGAATTTCTATCGATCTTACAATCGAATGTCTGCATAACAATATTGGGCGGTGTGAATTCATTGAACACTGATTAAATTAGTGAACATTGCGGGCGACCACTTAGCAGACAAAAAGCGGACACGAGTAGCCGCTGACACCGATCGCCAAGCATCACACAAAACAGGTGTTATCATAAACATACATTCTCCAACAAAAACAAAATAATTTTCATGAGTGAAAATAAAGGCGCGAAACAGTCGTGTCGCCGAAACAATGGTGGTTTCTTTGCTTTTTTGGTCCGTAGTCATTCTAAAGGATATTAAATTTAGTAAGCGGATGAGGTGTCCGAAATCTCGCGTGGATGTGCGACCCGCCACACATATTTCGGTCTGAACAAAAAACGGAACTAAAGCAATAAATATGTCCAAAATAAGCCGCCGACAGACCTGAACAAGCAAGGATCCGTTCATATATGTGACAAGTTTCAGACTGTAAAGTTAACTGTAAAAATAATTAAAATTATACTAATAGCTTAAACCCCGGAGTGTACCGAATGAGTTTTAAATTCTAAAAAATCTATACATTCGACAACACCACTATATAGTGTCTCGGAGAACACGTTAAGCTGTCGGTCCCAAATTCATTATAGCAACTTATGAAACGGTTTATTTAGTCTATCCAAATACAGCGACGAGCTGGCTACTATGAATACCATCGGCTACGACGAGGCGGGAATAAAACCCTATAGCCAGGTACCCTAAGGCCGTCTAGATGATGGCACATTTTAATAGTCTTAAAGAAAATAATCGGATTCCAAATAAATAATTGAATAAATTAAGTAAAATTAATAGCTTCACTTACTAGTTGATGGAAAATTGTCATTCGGACATGAAACACTGTGTAAAAAGTATAAGAAACATAGGTTCTTGCAATGGTAAGCTGGTAAATAGGTATGCATTGTGTGCACACGGAGTGCTAACAACGCCGGCGGCGAGCGCTTTAAGATGACAGTTCGCGCTCGCCAGGCGATAATATGTGTACATATGTAACATTAAACTGCACAAATAAACGAGCGTTTCACACTACATGGGTTCAAGAACAAGTTTTTCCATAACACAAAAGACGACACTGAATAGTTATAGCCGCTCCGCATCCTCAGCGCATAATCCAATAAAACAATTCTCGGAATGTACACTCAATACACATTCTATTTTCATAGCAGTTATTGTCTAAAATATGGAAAAGATTTTTTTTTACAGGAACATTTACTCTATATTCAAATTTAGTTCGGGTCCGAAAAAATACCTCGTTTGAAGAACCTATTTTACGTTATTCTTATTTTGTTGTTAAATTTTCATGGGAGAGTTGTTTGATTTGATCAGTAGAAGTCACTGTGTATATTCATGATATTCGAACCAAACCTTTTTCAATGAAAAATATATTATATACTTAACTTGACTGAAGTTTTCAATCAATAAAATTAATGTTAAATATTTTATGGAGTTTTTATATTTTGAAATTTTTTAAGATGTTTGAATGGGACTGACACTAAGAGAGATAATTTTGAACCTATGCTAAGGGGAGTTTTGGTCACTCATGCTGAGAATTTTCTGTGTAATTATACTAATGCGCTTCTGCAGTTCACATAATTTATTGTAAAACTATTGAGACTGAGGCAGTACAATACACTAACTGTAATATCATTTAAAATCTTGGAATCATAAATAATTGCGAATGATGAAGAAGTTATATTTTATAAAGTAAAATGTGAACACTAAAAGTCAGTGTCATTTAATAAATAAGTAAAAAATACTTACAATTGGGTTATTGACTTTTTTTCCATATAACGCAATTTCAATGTTCTTAAATATAGTATTAAAAAGAATTTAATTTACTCCAAAAATACACAAATTATTTCTTCTTTCCTTTTTTGTAATCAGTACATTTATGTAATATTTCTAAATGAAATTCTAAGTAGAAAATAAATGAAACAGTCCTCTGCCAAAACTAGGACTTCTAAATTTATTTTAATACAACTATAAATAAAAACAATCATAAAAACAACACAAAAATTGTAAAAAAAAAACAAAGACTAATTCCACGAGGGGTAACTTTTACCTGGATAGCTTAGTGGTTGAATATCATAAGACTCGAGGATTTGAGTCCCGCTCTCTAGGAAATTATTCATTGCAATTTTATTACAATAATTTCAACATCCGTAGGAATATTCTAGTAAAAAAATACAAAAATGTAATCACAAAATGTAAACACAAAAACATTTTAGTTAACTCAAATAAAAAAAAAAATAATTTTAATATAATTACGAGTTACTGTTTTCGTTTAGTTAAATATTATAGACAACTGTACAAATGAAATTGGCGACTGAATCTCAAAATATATGAATTTGATTCAATGGAAAGGCAAGCGGCTTCTGTCTGTTATTCCAAAGGGCTGCCACCGGAGTATTCTTCGATGACCTTTTTTATTATTTTTAATATTATATATGGCCACATTATGCGAGTCATGCCGAAATATTCCATCATATTTTTCTTTTGTTGAAATTAAATTTAATATTTTCGTTTCGTTTTAGTTGAAGAATATTCTTTTTGAGTTTAATTCTATTTTTAAATAATTTTATTTTACTACTTGATCCAACTGATCAAGTAGTGTGGGTTGGTCACATTTGCCGTAGAAAGCCTAGAAGTAAAGTACCTACTAGTATAAGGAGGTGCCTAATTTTCTAGGTGGGAGGAAGGTCTCTATAACTTCGTTAGGCCGACCGATTTCGTTACCACCGCCTGGACTTTGAAGGTATGCTCCAATAAAAATAAAAATAAAGTGCCTTGGTACATAGTGTAGAACTATAGAATTACTGCTCATACCTTAAATTGCCTTTCCAAATATAAGAACGGAGTATAGCCACCTGTCATCTTCTTCTTCCTGCGCCATTCCCGCAGATTTATTAAAGATCAGCAATCAATTGTAATAATTTTCGACGCCACACCGAGAATAATAAATCAAAGACTTAAATTTCTAAAATGTTAGTCCTTAGTCTTCTGCATCTTTGGTTCTTTCCCTGCATGATGAGCTGCAGTAAATTGTATGCTGCAATTTATTATTAATTTTAGTATTGTTTATTATTTGCAATACCGTGTCGATTCTAGCTCTATCTGTCCATTGACCGCCTTCTAGCCTAGTTGTTATGCCTTTGGCGTTGTATCCGGAGACTTATGGTTCGATCCCTGACAAAATAAATATTAGCACATTTTTTTGTATAATTTTATGATATTATGTAATGTGGTTGTTTATGGTACACATAGTACAAGCCTAAGAGGTAAGTTTGTGACCAGTGTATTTTAAGCGATCAAAAGTTATTAACTTTTACTTTAATACACGGGCGTTTAATATATATTTGCGTAATAATCGTTAGGAGGACACACACTTAACGTTTCTACTTTGCATAGTTTCTTTCCCTTTAAAAATTAGTATTGGTTATAAGCGAAACTGCTTTTTATGAAAACTTTATATCTACCTTTCTATGGATTAGCAAACCCATAAAATCTATGATTACAAACGACCACTAAATTATTATTACAAGTGTATTTATTTATTTTTATTATCATTTATTAATAAAAAAATGTACAAAATAATTATAATAGATAAAAAAAATAAAAAATCTAAACCACCGATTTTTTTAAAATAGAAGTACAGAGAACACTGACTGCATTTCCACGTTGAACTGCTATAGATTTTTTTGTTTTAAATATTTTTTAGACCAACTATCTTTAGAAACTTCTATTATTTAAAACAACGTATTAGTCATGCTAAAAAAATACCTTCAACTGGACAAGAAATGCTGAAATGGTCTTGTTTATGATCAGTCTAAGGTTTACAGTTTTTTCGGGATGAAATCTCTTTTTATTAGAGCACGGTAATTTGGACAGGACTTTATATCTACCTCATGATAAGCAGACCTTCAAATCCCATGAATGGGATCGACCATTAAAAATTAACAACATTGTTCGCTCCCACTATGACGGCTAAATGTCGCGATTACGAAATGGGCGAAATATTAAACCTTAAGAAAACTGTAAACCTGAACCTGATCATAAACAAAATAGTATTTGTTAGTACTGTAAATAAAAACGTATACAATTCAGAATTATGTGAATACCGCATACCTACGCGGATATCGCTACCCCCAGCGATACCGAAAGCTTATGTTTTAAAAAGACATTTCGAAATTGTAAGTCATATCCTCTACTCCACTGTTCACTTAAGGAAAGTCTATCTCATTATATCTTTCTTGATTTGACATTTCCTTGAGTGAAAAGTGGAGTTGAGGATGCGACTTGGAATATAGGGATTAAAACCTCATAAGTAAAGAGTTTCGTTGTCTCCAGACGGCGGATATAGCATATGTCTGAAAAGGTATACTTTCTTTTTAATTTCTCAATTGCCTATGTATCTTCAACTGAAGCACTTATTTTATAACCTTTATCTTGTATGTGTGCTGCTTTATTTACCAGGTGTTTGCGCCCGAACCTACAATAACGCCGCGCACCCTCTATCTACAACTCAACGGAGCCGTCATGCAATGAAGAAAATCACATTTTAGTAGTCAATCGAATCTTTATAATATTACAATAAAGGCAGTTCAAAATCTATAAAATTAGTGATTTTATTTATTAAAATCACGTATGTTATCCTAATAAACATCAGGTAACAGCTATACATTGATAAGATAAGTATAATACTTTTTGAACTTATATTATTATCAATTGACTTTTTCCAATCCTGTTAGTATAGTATATAATTATTTGCTTCTCTCTATCATCGATACGCTATCTCATGCGATTACGCTGATCTCTACTACCCTGATGTTACTGAATATCTACTTAACAAACTTGATCACCTCTTTAACGTGTGCTTACGTTTTGTCTTCGGCCTGCCTAAGTATAACCATTTTTCCGAATACCGCAAACAGTCTAATTTATAGTAAATATCTAGTAAAACACCTATCCTTTTTATACAATAACTATATAACCATAATACTCCCCCCCTCTTACCTTAAGACTCGTTTTATTTTTCTTGGTGATTCGCATGATCTCCGTTCTTCTGTCAATAATCTTCTGAAAATACCCATCAAATGTCTCAATATTCAGATTCGTTTACAGTGTCTGCTCGCTAGTGGAATTTGCTTCCTTACTATAAGATCAGCCCTTTCCATCGAAGTATTTAGACGCTGCTCAAAATCCATTATCTGAATACTTAAACCAGATCCTCGTGGTAATTTTATTTGGTATAGTATGTGTGTTTATGTATTACGTGTATTATACTATATACCGTATTTAAGTAGTTTAAGTATTGTTATGCATCATTTATTTATTTTAAATTCTTTATTGCACAAAATTGTACATAGGCGAGCTTAATGCCTTAGGCATTTTCTACCAGCTAACCTTGAAGAGAGTGAAATATGCTTAGGGTGCGGAACTTTCGATAGAAGTTTATACATATAATTTTAACAATGATGCATTAGATGCATAACAATACTTAAATACTGTATATAATATAATAAATGTAATACATAAACATACATACCATACCAAACAAAAATTGTCACGAGGATCTGGTTTAAGAGTTCAGATAATGAGCAGTGAGCAAGCGTTTAAACACCCCGATGGAAGGGTCTGATCTTTAGTCAGAAGAAGCAAATTCCACTGGCGAGCAGCTGACACTATTCATTCTGATCATTGATATCATTATATCTATTTATTTTTTCAAAACAGTTCTGAACCTTAATTCACACTCCCAAAGGTTAGCCGGTAGAAAATGCCTAATGCAGGCCATACACGCTAGAGTGAACCTGACAAGTTTGCCTGAGAGGTTCAACTGTACTCTATATAATTGGGCTCTATAGAGGCCATTACACGTAGCCGAAAACCTGTACAAACTCTCAGTTGAAACCATGGCCCCAGCAGCGACGCTCGATCTCGATTTAGTATAGCGTTAATAGGTTTATTGGTTGATTTATTGAAGAATAGGAAATTAGAATGCCATATAAGTAAAAGTAGAAGAAGAAGAAGGAAATTTAAACGAAGATACCGGAAACAATGGTGCAAAGCATGGTTACTGCAAAGAAAACAGTCCTCCTATGTCAACTTATTGGAACAATTGAAATTTGAGCCGATAGATTGCCGCAATTATCTACGAATGGATGAAAAGACGTATCTCAGACTATTATCAGAGGTGACTCCCTTAATTAAAATACAAGATATAATTATGAGTAAAGCTATATTGCCTCATGAAAGACTAACAGTGACGTTAAGATACTTTGCAACAGGGAGAACATACGAAAGTCTCAAATATTCTGCCATAATATCACCTCAAACTCTGAGCAGAATCTTAACAGAAACCTGTGATGCCATTTATCGGATTTTACAAAAGGATTCTCTGAAGGTATGTTAAATAAAGCCAAGATTAACTAATTTATAAAGTAATATTTAATACAAAACGTAGATAATCATCACTTTTATATGTATGTATTACCCAATAAGAGTTGAGGTGATATTATGACAGAATATTTTATTAGGTATGTTATTCCTGTTGCAAGGTATCTAACTGTTTGTCTTTCATGAGCCGATATAGCTTTTCTCATTATTGTATCTTGCTTTTCAACTATTATCAGTTGCTGCTGATAATAGTTTGAGATACGTCTTTTCATTCATTCGTAGATAATTGCTGTAATCTATCGGCTCAAATTTCAATTGTTCCAATAAGTTGACATAGGAGGACTGTTTTCTTTGCAGTAACCATGCGTTGTACAATTGTTCACGGTATCTTCGTTTAAATTTCCTTTTCTTAAGCTACCAATAAACCTATTAACGCTATACTGCGTCGAGATATGGTTTCAACTGAGAGTTTGTACAGGTTTTCGGCTACGTGTATGGCCTCTATAGAGCTCAATTGTACCTGTACAGTTCAACTATACAGGTACACCCTATAGCGTGTATGGCCTGCTTTAGGTATTGAGCTATGTACAATTTTTTGCAAAAAAGATTTTTTAATAAATAAATATATTGTGTATGTATTAGTATCACTCATTCTACACGTAATACAAGCCTATTTCCATATTGTACGTACTACTAGCATATTTTGTGGCTGACCAATTTATGTGAAATAATATACTCGTTTATTATTATTATCAATAAAATTAATGTTTTACGTTTGAGATGCTTATAACACAAACAAAACAGTCATTATAGTTAATCAACCAGGTCCGGTTTATAGGACTAAGGGCTGATTCGACCAAAAGTGGATATAACTTATACAGAGATTAGTAACGTCAAAATTATTCTGAGTATTAGTAATTTAATCTACGAATAAATATTTGTATGGAATTTGATATTACTATCCCCAGTATAAGTTATGCCCTCTTTTGGTCGAATCGGCCCTAAGTTGGTCTAATTGTTTTTTGTAATTTGTTATTTTGTGCAATAATGTATTTTAATCAAAATATGTTTAGTTACAAAATATTTCAACAAGATCGTCACCTCCTTCGTGTTCGTTTAGTTTTGTTACATTTTTTAGTCCTGTTTGATATTTATTCACACGTTCGTTGGCGGCGAACTTCTTCTTGTTGCAGATAACTTTCTATTGTACGGTCGTCATTGTTATGCCACTTCAGACGCGCGTCACTGAATATATAATCTATGGAATATTAATGAAACCAAAAAATCTTTCAAATGGAATCTTAACTAAATACGTGACATTTTATGAATAATATGTCGCAAGGCTATGCTCTTTTTTAATGAAAAAAATTTTACCCTTATGAGATCTTATAAGAGTCTGTCCATCCATACTAATATCTCAAAAATTTTCAATAACTATAATATTTCAATAACTTCGTTAGGACGACCGGCCGGTCTCGTTACCACCGCCCACAGATGCAAAAACCGTCAAGTGACCTAGTCATGTTTCGGTTTTAGTCTGTGGGTTCACCGGGATTCAGTAGACTACTGCATCGATTTCTTGTCGAGGTGGTAGTCTCCTTTCAGGATGCGGTTACGAAATAGGTTAAATTGACGATAGGGCAGCGAGTATATTTAAATATCCTCGTAATGCAGTTTGTCGCCACCCATTTCGTAATCACATCATTTAGCCGGCATAGTGGGCGCGATCAATTTTGTTTAAGAACAATTATTGATACAAAGTAGATACGTAGATACAAAGTCACAAGCCGTGCTCCAATAAAAAAAATAAAAAAAAACAGTTGAGGTAGAAATTTTTTTGGACCCAATTTATTTGAAATAGTACACTCTTATGGCCTTATTTATAAAACTTATTTAATTTTAGTCATTAAAGAACATCATACTTAAAATCAAGGTACTGAAAGGTTTCGTCTCTTTTAAAAGAGACACTGAGAGAGGTGTTAGTGGAAGCCCGAAGTACGAGTAATACGTATACTTAATTTGGGAAAAAAAGGTTGAAGTTTAAATTTTAGAAGAAGAAATGTAGGTGCTAATATTGCTTTACCAAGAGAGGGAACCAACGCCACGACCTCCTGATATGGCCAATGGCGTAACCACAGGTCCACGGAGAGGCGGCATTGAAGTATAATTTCTTTAGTATCTTGTTTCTGCTAACCCCCCACACAGCGCCAAGCTTACTGTTATAAAATACATTTGACAATGAAAATATTAGTTTCAATCCAAAATTTTGAAATCTTGACGTAGCAACAGCTTTATCACACCATTCTGAGCGCCATGCTACGGGCGGGTTGACTTTTAGTTATAATTAGTGAGAAAATATAATATGTTCATTCAATTTGTCTGTTCACTCAACTGAGTATTTATATTATACTGAGTGAATTTGAAATGATGTATTTTGGGCTAATATGAGGTTCTGCTGAATAAAGTGAAAATTTTTCCCATGAAACTATGTGCCGCTAATGAAAAAAAAATGCTTTCTTCATACAAACTAGTAATGTTAAAATAACCAATTTGGAGAAACCACTTTTTTTTTCATTTCATTTTTGCGACACATGGTCCCATGGGAAAAGTCGTTCGATTTGATCAGCAGAACCTCCTATTAGCCTAAAGTACATCCTTTCAAATTCAGGGTGAATTTGAATTGATGTATGTATTATTATCAAATATGACAGCTTAGTAAAGTAATTCGACCTATACCTACTACTTTCTATATTTTATTTTATTTTCTTATACATACTAGAGATACTTTAATATTACATTGCACTAATGAAAATAACTGTAATTACTCAGGTGACAAGGATGGGACTTGGTAACGGAATTTGAAAAACGCAATTAAACCCTTCAATTAACAACTTCATGCATTGAAGTATTTTCACGGTTGTTAGTTGAATAAAGACGAGCTTACACAGAAACTGCGTTCAAACGTGTCTGAGAAGAAGGTGCGAGGCGACGAAGCACTGAACTGGTTAATTGCGCGTACGCAACGCACGTAGCGCCGCTGACATGTCACAAGACGGCTGCCACCAGCAGCGGCGATCCCTCCAAGAATTCCGATCTGAAAGAGCGAAAAAGACACGAGCCGAGCATTCGTGAGCAAAAACTGCGAAAAGCAAACGACTCCGCAGGAGGTGAACGCTCACCCTTCGTTCTCTAATGCATGTTTCAATGAAAGTCAATCTAATTTACTTCATCAAAGTTTCGGCTTATATATCTTTTTAAAGGGGATCGGAATACAAATCATATTTAGTATATTGTCACAGGCTAGTTCTGAGTATCGGCCGCGACTTATCGGCACAAAAAAGCCCAGCAGTGCCGCCGTCCGCAAGGATGCCTCGCCCCGTGCGCCGGCGACACTCACATGGAATTATCGGACTATAATTACAGTGGACGCATTGTCTTCAGAGACGTTTTATTACAGACCAAATTGTAAATAGATATTTAATGAGCTTATTGTCGGTGTTGTCATTTGCGGACGTTCGCATCATACAAATGGCATGATATAACGGATCGACGATTATTTCTGTTCATTTCACGACTGTTTAATAGCAATGTTAAACTCGACGAAAGCAAACACCCGCCATGTTTACCGAATATTTTACGATCTCGACGGATTCATTTTAAAATGTTACGCTTTGTGGTAACGACTGAAAGATATCGAGCGCCTTGTTTTTATTACTAATACAACTATTTCAGTTTGCGATTCTGATTTACCTGCAGATGTTTATACAGACTCTTGTGTTTATAATACTCGAATACTTTATTAGAATTAGATTTATGCAGAAAATAATTTGCTGTCGAAAGTTAGTAGTTCCAGCTTCGGAAAATAAATGAATACTTTCCATTGAACTACGATATATATTTAGGATATATTAGTTAAATTATTTTAAGATAAACACACAAATGTGGGGGCTTTGTTAATACTTTCATGGTTGCTGAAACGTCTTACCTACTTTTATTTTAATTATCTTACGATATACTTTATCGAAATAACAAATAGATTTATTAAATAATAAAATTACAAGGTAACTTTTTTATAAATTGCACTGAAACCGAAACAAGGTTTCCTTATAAATTTAAATATATTTTTCTTTGTTAGGTTTCATATTTATTATTATTTTATTGTAGTCTTTTTTTTTTAAGATTATTTAGGCAAAATACAGAATTTTATTTTATTTAGTTTATTAAATTATTATGCCTATATTATGTTTTAAATTTAAATTATAAGATATATTATAACAATTATACAGTTAGACACAGATATTAAAATAGATTATTTTAACGCAATCCATTATTTAGAAGTCCAATGTTTACTCAACAACTGTCATCAGATAATTATTCCATTAACAAAAAAAGGTAGCAGTTTTCGAAAATTAGTTTGTTGTATAATAATTTGATAATTTATATTTGAATGAACGGCGGTTTAATGCGGTTTTTGTGTTGAAGCGCTTCCGCCCAGGTGACGACCACTCAATGGCGATGTTATCAACTGTTGCGCACTTTGCCGCCGTCGTCAGCGGATCAACTATTCCATAATAATCTATTGTTTAAAACTGAAATTCAAATTAGGAATTTGTATTTTTGGAATACAGAAATTTTTGAATTGTAACGGATTTAATGATTTTTTTAAAAATGGTTATAGTTTAGGTATTTCAAGATTTTACTAAGTGATGCACTAGCTTTTATTGGCTTGGCATACCATTTATATAGAAAAACTCATCCCACTTAATAAAATGTAAAACACCTGTATATTAATCTATTAATTCCATTGCATTCTTATAAAAATAGTCTATATACAAATTTTCAAGTTTGTAAAACCTAGGTACCGTCATTAAGGAGATATAGAACGGTACGCAAAACCTCTCCTAAATCGTTTTTGACCCCTAACCCCGCTTATTACTGAAATTTCAAACAAAATACTGAACCTAACATTTTATTTTCATAGGAGAGTTTGTGTACCAAATTTCAGTTCTGTATTACCTTCCGTTACTGAGTTATTGAATATATAATAAAATTCATTTATTCCCCCTTTTCACCCACCCTCTTGGAATTAAAATTTTCATAAATCCCTTCTTAGTGGGCAAAAAAGGTAGCTACTGACCACATTTCATATTCCTAACATCAGTAGTTTGTAGGAGATGAGAAAGATGTTTAGGTGGGAGGAAGGTCTTCTTAACTTCGTTAGGCCGACCAACCGGTCTCGTTACCACTACCCATACACATTCAAAAACCGTCAAGTGACCTAGTTATGTTTCGGTTTAAGTCTGTGGGTTCACCGGTTGTCAGGAGACTATCGTAATCGCATCATTTAGCCGGCATAGTGGGAGAACAATTATTGATTGACCCCATTCATGGACTTTGTAGGTCTGCTCACCACCAGGTAGATACAAAGTTACATGTCGTACACCAATAAAAAAAAAAGATGCGAGAAAGAGAGATGGTTAACATTTTCGTATTATTAATGTTATTCTATAATAACGAACCTTAACGATTATAGTTATTGGCCATAAGCAATTAGTCAGGATAAGCTCTTTTATTATCTATTTCCATATTAAATTGAGACTAAACAGTAAATTTACATCATAACGGCATCGATTCCAATGACATAATTCGAAAATAAGGAAAATTGAATGGATTTGGAGTTATATATGAACGAAGAAAGGCTTGCTCCGTACTAAGCGACTATCCTTGTATAATAGTAAGATGGAGGATAAGTTTTAATGTGACCATTGCGCCACATTTTTATTTATTTATTGGAGCACGACATGTATCTACCTGATGGTAAGCAGACCTACAAAGTCCGTGAATGGGGTCGATCAATACATTGTTGTTTAATAGCATTGATCGTTTCCACTATGCCTGTCCTCACTAATTGGTTTGTGGGAAATTCCTATAATCAGCGGCAATGTAACAATTTGTTATTCCCATACAAAAATATTAACGTCCGTTTAATTATTATATATTTTTTCTCAACACTTTTCTTTCACTTTTCGGAAATTAAATTATTTATAATTTCTAATTTAAACTATTACTATTTATTTCCCTTAACTTCGAATAAGGGAAAGAAATAATATTTTCGTACCTATTTTTTTTTATAAAAAAAACCCTACTTAAATAACTTTGAAATAATAAACTTATTATGCTGTCTTTCCATACACATAATCTATTTTTCAACTATTTTTTGTAATTCTGGCTTTGACCAATTTTCATCCAAAGCTATTTGGAAATTTTGACTTATACCATTTTGTTACCAAGTCACTACACAAAAATAATTATAAATTTTAAATAAATCGAACATACAGAGTCTCATCTAAAGGTTCCATTTTGAAAAACACATAATTTTTTGAACAGGCCAAGTTATTATATAATTTCTTGTATTCATTACACAGGACACTCCCTAGACTTTGCATTTCAATACATTCTAAATCCCAAAGTCGACATCTCTTTACGCATTGGTATTCTTAAGATGTTGAGTTGCGCAGGCGCATCTGCACTCAGGTGTAGATACGAACGTGAGTGTGACATAGCATTTTTTCCGATTTTTCCGAAGCGCGTCGTATCGTGGGCGGGCGGATATTTGTTTTTTTAGCGAAGTTTTTTCTTTAGATTTCTATTGCCCATGATCTGCTTTTAGATTGCAATTTAATTAATTTATCAGAGAAACAAGTAATACTGGTTTTAATATATATACAGTAATCTTATGAAGCACATATTCAGTGGCATTTTCTAACATAGACACAGTATTGTAATACATTATTAGTAATAGTTCTAACAAATTAAAAAAAAATACTATATCCATCCCTGCATATATTATTATGGCCTTATTCATAAAAAAACTTATTGAGTCCTTGAAGAACACTTTGGAAGGTTTGGTCTCTTTTACGTATATTCAATTTTGTTACAAAATAAAGAGGCATAACCATCTATAACTAAAGTGTTCTTTAAGGACTCAATAAGTTTTTATGAATCCCGGTGTTAGGTAGTCTTTATAAACTATTATACATTTTCTGTACACTTTACCATAGTCTGGGTACAACCTCAGTAGCTCTACCATAGGTTTTTACCAAGTGGATTTACTATAGTCGCTACTACCTATAGATAGGAATCAACCAATAAAAGAGGTTTATTTGAAAAATAAAGCGATCCTACTGGTTGATCCCTATCTATAGTTACTAACGATTACAGTAAAAACTGTTGCAAAAACTTATGGTTATATTTGTATATTTCATACAATACAAAAGCTATTTAAAAAAAAAAAACAATTATAATATTCAAGGAAATTTATTCAAAACATATTTCCAGTTTGACAAACAATAATTATGATAATGTGATAACCCGTTAATTAGACGTTATGAACAAAAACGTATGTCACCCGGAAATCCGGACAATACCCGCAGATCTGTTTATCGGTGTTCAGCTTTGTTATTTTGTATAAAATTATAAAAAATATATGCAAATCGATGCTTCTGCGACAGGATGCGAGTTTATTTTTTTGTATCACTGTTGTCGAAGTATTTACATGTAAATGACGTTTGTGGATATTATAATTTGTAATGCCATTACAATTTGTAATATGCATCATTATAGTAACTAAATTACTTAGTTATCGGTAGGATCTGTTTGTGTCTAAAAAATATATTTCCGTTTACAATGTAGGTACTACCTACTGTTTAAGTGCGTGATGGATTTAAGAATATGTATAATAAAATTTAAGAAAATATCAATCATTTTTATTTCTTAAATTTTTCAAGTCATATCACATTTTTTTATAACAATAAATAAATTATAAATTTGCTTCTGTTCGACAAAATCTCCCAAAAAATACCTCAGCTTGTTACGGCGAAGTTGGGTGTGATATTAAAACATAAAATTTAGTTTCCAGTTTATTCGAAATCGGTGGAAGGAAGAAGAAATCAAATTAAATAAAACAAATTATCGTGAAACCGACAATTTTACATTAGTTCTGCTACTGCACTACAGATGGCGCTGCTGCATCTCTGACCTGAAACTAGTACAGCGAATTATTTAGTACGAAATAATTTGAAATACTAAAAACAATATTTTTATTATTAAAATTATAAATTTATTGTTAGGTACTTAATTATTAAACAAAATCTAGTTATTTGAAAAAAAAAAGCCAAAAGCAAAACGTTCGCTACCTACGTGTACAAAGTTTCTATTTACTTTTATTTCCAAGATCTTCCCAACAGTTCTTTTGAGTCTGAAGCTAAAATTCAAAACTCAATTATGTCCATAGTGGTGTACGGCAGTCACGTGCACAGCTGGGCCGGTGCAGCCTGCATCCTACGCCCTCTGGCACCGCCCATGCGCCCCTCTCCCAGCCACCTCGCCGTGTCGGCTCACTTGTTTTGATGTAAGCACTCGACTAGTGCCTCCTATGCAAAGTTTACGCAAGCCTCTCGAGCTACACCAAGTTTTCTTGTACTTCTTGGCTGGTTGATGTCTTGTCTTGGGGTCTTGACTTTGGTTGACAGAATTTGATACTTGAGTTGTAGCTTTTTGGCTTAAAAAGTTGGTGTTATGTTACAGGGTTATGGTGTTCTATTATATGTGCTTCTTAAGTTTATATAACTTTATTTAAAAGAACTAGTAATAAAAGAATAGTAGTTAATGGCTACTGGAAATAAAATAGTGATTATAAATTTTATGCGTTTTGAGAAACTAGTTTTTACCTATTTGATGTACTACTTGTTAACATTTTTTGATTTAGGATGATTTATATAATCTAACAATGGTAACAGTTCGATATTCTCATATAAATTCCATATAAAAATGACAGATCATGTTACTGACGTTAATGTTTTTGTATAGTAACAACGAACGTTACCTTTGATTAAAGGAATTCGGGTTCAAAATAAAAACAAGTTTGAAATATTTGTCCGCCTCCGTAGACTAGTGGTTGCGCCTTTGGTGTTGTATCCGGAGGTCGTGGGTTCGATTCTCACACATGGCAAAAAAAAAGTACGTTTTTCTGTACAGTTTGTCATGGTCTGGGTGTTTATAAAATATAATATGTATTATATTGTTGTTTCTGGTACACATAGTACAAACCTTGAGCTTAGTGTGTGACCGGAGCAATTTGTGTAAATTGTCCTACATATTATTATTATTATTACTATTTGTCGAGTGCTTTTTTAAATAAAGTTGATTTTTAATATTGCTAGTTTAGAAAGATATATTTTTCGTTCGTCTATAGTAGGTATTGTGCATGAAGCTAAAAAAACGCGTAGCGGCGCGCGGACGGGCACGGTTTTTACCTTGATGGTATTATGTATTAATAAAATATGTCTTTGTTTTTTATTACCAATATTGTTAAATTATTGGCACATATTAGGAACCTTGAGGAAATTACTGCGACGGAAATACATAATTTGTATATCATGTTCCAAATAGGGTTGTCAAAATATAACACCCATTTAAATGATTTTCGCACTAGACTCAAAAGATCCTTACCGCTGAAATTAATCATGACATTAATGGTATCATATCTACCTGATGGTAAGCAGACCTACAAAATCCATGATTGGGGTCAATCGATATATTATTGTTTAACAGCATTGATCGGTTCCACTATGAGTCTAACTGCCCGTTCCGTAACAGCACCCTGAAAGCCTCCACAAGAAATTGATACAGTAGTCTCCTAAAAACCGGTTGGTGTATCAACAAACTAAAAACGAAACATGACTAGGTCACTTGACGGTTTTTGCATCAGTACGGGTGATGGTAACGAAACCGGTCAACCTAACGAAGTAAAGAGACCTAAGATATAGTCACCAATTTAAAAGATGCAGGTAAATGCGTTTTCTTGTGCCACTCTATGAATATATACATAGTTTAAGTAGTCGGTATGTCTGAAACTAGCCTCACTCGCTATACCTAAGGTCTATCTATAAATATTTTTAGTAATAAAATCTACTATTACTATAATGAATTTTAAACAACACGTCCAACAAAAAAAAAATGTTCCGTATTTATAAAAAAAATCAAGCAAGGTTAAAGATTTTAAGATGGACGTTGTATTTTTTTAACTTTATTTTTATAACAAAAGCAGTAAAATATCAAGTGAGAGAAAATATTTAGCTTAATTTTTTATAGCGTTTTTTCGCGCTTAATACGTTTACTGACTGTCAACAAAAAAATCATAATTTTTTTGTCTGATAAATCTTTTTAGCCAGGTTAGTTTCATTTAACCAATAATATAAACCGCAATAAGAGGGTTATTTTTTACTTATAAAAACTTAATAATGTATTTATTAACAATAAGATTTAATAAATAAACGTAAGTTAACAACCCTAGTTCGAAACAATATTTAATTGCAGAAGAATCAGGGTTTACTGCCGCAATCTATCTGGCAAAGTTCCACTTTTCTGATATGTTTTATGAGGATTCTTCCAACCGATGCGACTTGTTTCTCTATTACTGATGATGAACATAAAATGCATTAGCTTTGAGTTTTTTTTGTATTGTACTAAAATAAATATTGTAAATATTCTTTTATGTAGGACATTTTAGGATTTTGTATGTATGTATTATCACGGGTGCCTTACGGCGCCCGAGACCGCCTAGACGGCCCCAGGGTACCCAGCGGAGGGGTTTTAAATCCCACCTCGTCATAGCCGATGGTATGAGTCTACACCGAACAAGTGGCTAGCTCGTCGCGATGTTTTGAATAGACTCAATAACCCCATCTTTAAACAGTTTCACAAGTTGGTATAGTGAAACCGGGACCGACAGCTCAACGTGCTCTCCGAGGCACTATAGTAGTGTTGTCAAACAAATGTACATATTTTTTTTAATTAAAAACTCATTGGAACACACCGGGATTCGAACCAGGGACCTAAGTGTTTTTAAGTCCAAGGTCTAACTAACTAGGCCATCACGTATATGGGTTCAAAATGTAAATTTAACCGTTGATACACAATCGTTTTAGTAGAATAAATCTGCTGGTTATAAACTAAGCTTTAGGCATAACTATGTATACCATAAACAACTATAAGTAGATACTTATACATATTATATTTTATAAATACTTATGGCAAACTATTAAAAAACATACTAATATTGGTTTTGGCAAGTGTGAAAATCAAACCCACGACCTCCGGATACAATGCCAACGGCACAACCACTAAACCACGAAAACTGTGAATATGGAAATATGTGACATTAGTTAGGTACCTATATTTTATTAATTAATTAGGAAAATAAATCAAATAGCACGTAAAGCTATTCGGCCTCATTTCTACTATACATACTAACTTGTAACTGTATATTTATAAATCTATAAAAAACTAACTATAGTAAACACCGCGATGAGCTTGCCACTAATTACTATGTGCACCAGAAATAACTATACCTACACATATTATATTTTATAAACACCCAGAGGATGACAAACTGTATATACAGAAGAATGTACAAATATATTTATTTATTTATTTTATTTAAAAAAATAAAGCGATTTTATTGGTTGACATTAAGTACATTACGAAGCAAAAACTTATGGTAAAGCTTGAGATAAGTATAATAATAATAATAATATGTAGGACAATTTACACATATTGCTCTAGTCACAAACTAAGCTCTACGCTTGTACTATGTGTACCAGAAACAACAATATAATACATTATATGTTATATACACCCAGACCATGACAAACTGTACAGAAAAACGTACTTATATTTTTTTGCTATGGGTGGGAATCGAACCCACGACTTCCGGATACAACGCTAAAGAAGCAACCATTAGTCTATAGAGTATAGCTGTACCATAAATTTATGATAAACAATCTTTCACTTACTGTGTAGTTTAAACTGTAGGGATTCACCAATAGGAAGGGTTTATTTGTACTGACAAAAAATAAAGCTATCCTATTGGTAAATTTCTGCAGTTTAAACTGTACAGTAAATAAATGATTATTCAACAAAAACTCATAAATTACGAACTAACTAGGTATAGTAAGTACGCTGGTAGTAAAAGTAAGAAAAAAAAAAGTTAGTCCCTGTAATTATTGGTTGTAAAGTATAATAGAGACAAAAAAAAAACAGTTAATACATAACCTTTACTCAAGTTCATTGAGTAAGTAGACACTACAAAAATATGCATCTTTTTCAGAATACTACTGCATCAATTTCTTGTTGAGGTGGTAGTCTCCTTTCAGAATGCGGTTATGAAAGGGAAAAATATTTGACGATATACAGCGAGGATATTAAAGTAAGCTCGGACTTGTAATGAAAATTCGTCGGTGCCAGTTTCGTAACCGCATCGTTTAGCCGGCAATCATCAAATATATACGTATGATCGAATATATAGCATGGAATATTTGATATATATCCTATGTCCAGCAGTGGACGCGCGAAACGCTGGCATGATGATGATGATGATGATGATTTGATATCTTACAAGAAAATATAGCAGTATGAAAAAATATATGGTTGTAAGTTTGATAATTTCAGGAATTAAAACTAATATTCAAAAGAAAATTACAAAAACTTTATATTTATTATAAGTATTCTGAAATCTTTTACCTAAAATTGGGTCCATCCGTAATAGCAGCATGTGGTGTCAACACAGTACCCTGAAAAGCAAGATTGATGCTTATTTTACACTAACTTTAAGGCTCAAATTGGCTTAACAGTGTTTGACTATGACCGTATAAATATTTCGTGACAATTGTTGGAGTCGACCTGGCACGAGTCACAGAACCACTTGTCCGATTTTGTGAAAACTCGTTGTGAAAAACTAAAGTAGAAACTGTATCGAAATGACGACGTTTAAATATTTACCTAGCGCTATAAAGCGTAGTTTGTTTTTGCTTCCTACAGTGAACAGTTCTAGTTTAGTCACGATTCAATTTGTCTAGTAATTATTTATTATTTGACTATTGAGTATTATACTGATTAAATATTTTGATCCTAATAAATGTAACAATTGATTATAAACAGATGCGAAAATTTATGAAGGAGTTTTTATTTTGTTTGTTGGAGAATTTTGTATCTACCCGATAGTAAGAAGATCTACAAAGTCCATGAATGGCGTCGATCAATACATTACAATACTGCCACGAGTTGTACACTTATTCTGTTTAGACCCAGTTAAGTTTAGAGCAATCCCTTGATCACTTTATTATATCATTTAAATACTTTTGTATATGTATACATATAATATAAATACGTCCCCGTCTACTGTACGCTATGGTAAATAAAAAAAACTAGTCTAGATTTGACTAAGATATATAAGTTACGTGTACGGTTGTAGATTTATGCCTTTGAAGTCGGACAAAATTTAAATTAGGTTGGGGTAAAAATTAAGGCGCTATTATCAAAGACCTGAGTTATTACATTATTTAGAATTACTTTCAGATACATACATATCATCACGGGTGCCTTATGGCGCCCGAGACCGCCTAGACGGCCCCAGCGGAGGGGTTTTAATACCACCTCGTCGTAGCCGATGGTAGGAGTCTACACAGAACAAGTGGCTAGCTCGTCGCGATGTTTATGAATAGACTCTATAAACAGTTTCACAAGTTGGTATATTTAAACCGGAACCGACAGCTTAACGTGCTCTCCGAGGCACTATAGTTGTGTTGTCAAACAAATGTAGACACATTTTTTTTAAAATTAAAATCTCATTGGTACACACCAGGATTCGAACCAGGGACCTAAGTATTTTTAAGTCCAAGGTCTAACCAACTCGGCCACCACGTATAACTTTCAGATAGTTATTCTTTAATGTCATGAAGGTAAAAACCGCGCGCCATGATGAAGGTAGTTTCACAATTTGGTAGAGTGAAACTGGGACCGACCACCTAATGCGCTCTCCGAGGCACTATTTTAGGGCTAAATATAATCTTTTAAACAAAAGTATATTTTTTTTTATAAAAAAAAAGTCATTGGTTTGAAACGACTTCAAAACAGATTAAAATCAGATGTTTTAGTCTTAAGTATAACCATTTTTGTAAGAAAATTTAACGATAACCATAAAGAGATTTTCCACAAACAAATATATACATGGTGACTTTGAAAGGATGTACTTTGGGCTAATATGAGGTTCTACTGATCAATACTAACAACTTTTCCCATGGAACTATGTGCCGCAAATGAAAAAAAATATTGCCTTCTCCATACAAACTAGTAATGTTAAAATTACCAATTTGTATGGGGAAGACAATTTTTTTTTTCATTTGCGGCACATAGAGTCATGGGAAAAGTTGTTTGATTTGATCAGCAGAACCTCATATTAGCCCAAAGTACATTCTTTCAAATTCACCCTGTATATATATTTCCTATATTTTATCAAATAAATCTATATATATATATATATATATATATATATATATATATATATATATATATATATATATATGTGGTCATATCATCAACTTATGTTTTTTTCCTAAAACATATAGTACAAGTTTAGAGCTTTTATGACCAGAATGTGTAAAATATCCTACATATTATTATTATAGTTAACCGCCATTACTTCCACATTAAAATAATAATAAAATGCGTGCTACTATATCTATGAACCTACATTTTACATGTTAAATAAATTACCTTAATGCAAATGCGGAGTTCAATGAGCAACTACGAATAATGATACGAAGTGAGGCCGAGACATACTTACATGTTATTGTTTGGCCTAATGTAAACTTTATAACTACTTTTTGTATTCTTATTTCAAATTGTTTTTATTGTAATGTCTATCACCTCATAGTAGTTCGAATTGTTTTAAATAAATTAAAGATATTTTTTCAGTAATATATTTAATGTCGACGTTGTATTGTTTTAAACATAAAATGTAGTTAGTTACTTTTATATAATAATAGGTATAATATAAAAGGTTTCACTATACCAACTTGTGAAACTGTTTATACATTATTGAGTCTATTCAAAACATCGAGACGAGCTAGCTACTTGTTCGGTGTAGGCTCATACCATCGGCTACGACGAAGTGGGATTAAAACCCCTCCGCTGGATATCCTGGGGCCGTCTAGGCGGTCTCAGGCGCCGTTAGGCCGTGAAGATATGTATGTATGTATAAAAGGCATGGTCTCCAGACTCAATGAAATTTGGTTTTCAGTTGTTTTTTTTTTAATAGAAAAGTCCGTAGACTCGTCGGTTTACGGATTTTTCTATTAAAAATTTTAGCTAGAGCTTTCTTCGTGCAAAAAAATCTTCATAGAAATTCAGTGTGGAAATGCAGCCTCGGTACATGTACGGATACGGCATCGGAGGATCTCAACGATTTTTTTTATTTATTCTAATTTGTTGTTTTTTAATATTTAATAGGTTTTTACTGTTGTTTAATTGGTCATTAATTATTGTGTAAATTAATTAAAATTTTAACGAACTATGTAAACAAAGTAAATAATATGTAAGACAATTTATACATATTGTTCTGGCCACAAACTAAGCTCGGCTTGCACTATGTATACCAGAAATAACAATATATTTTATAAACACACAGACCATGACAAACTGTACAGAAAAACGTATTAATACTTTTGCCACGGATGGGAATCGAACCCAAGACCTCAGTCTACCGAGGCGGTTGAATTTTATGAATTCTTATTATAGAATTTTAATTAAGTATTTATATGAGAGAGCAATTTGTTAGCTAACCATGGTCAAATCCTGGAAGAGCTAAAACCAGTTTCCAATAAACATTTCGAAATTTGTGTTCGTTATTTGTTTTTTTACTAATTTAATGATAAATATTTAACAGAACAAGCAAAGCGAGCCAAGCCAAAAGAATGTCGTAGGCAGTTATTAACGAATAAATTATATGAAATTACTTACACACCATACTATAAAAGAAGTACAAATATTTAATTGTAAATGGAAAAACTATGTAAACGGGAAAAAATGGAATTTGTACGAAGTCTCAGAAATTGAGGCGCGTGTATGAAACACTTGGCGTTCCTTAGCTTCGACGGTTCTGATAATGAGTGTTTATAGTGCCTATACCTAATTCGAATTTTAAAATTAAGGTTGCCTAAAACAAATGCCTTAGTGCTTTTTTTTACAGTGGCCATACTGTTTTTTATTAGTTTCTATGATTGAAAAAATATTAATCAAGTATCTTTTACTTGAAATTTTACCCATACATAAAAAAGTAAATTAAAAAAAATCAGGTGTATTAGAGCCCCAGACCGCATGGGCGGCCTTCGGTAGCCCAGCAGTGGGGTTATATGCCATTTTTGCCGCAGTGACACTGACAGTATACAGTATACATATATAACAATATAAATAAAACCATTTTTAACATATTACAAAATTTTAAATAAACTTTATAAGAAGACAAAATGACAAGAAAACTTTAGGATAGGACAAACAAATTTTTAGTCCCTTAAAAAGTACTCAAATACTTGTAAAAAAATCTAACCTATTTTAATTCTTGTTGATTCTAAATATTCTACTGAAAAATCAGCAGTTTTCCTAATTTTCACTAGAATATTTAGAGTCAACAACTGAAATATAAATACCAAATGATGGTTCATTTTAAAAATTGTTTTTTATAAGAGGTACTTAGGTATTTTTCCTTGACTTCTACTATTAGATACTGCCCACAAACAACTCGGCCTATATACATAATTTAACCTTTACTCAACCACTATAAACCTACTACTAGATTATAATTATAGGTAACTACCTAATATAGAAATCAACCTATTGATTTGACTGATAATGATGACAAAGAAAAAAAAATTCAAGAACGACTGTTAGTTTTTTTTAATATTAAATATTGGACTTAAAAACACTTAGGTCCCTGGTTCGAATCCCGGTGTGTCCAATGAGTTTTTAATTAAAAAAAATATGTACATTTGTTTGACAACACCACTATAGTGCCTCGGAGAGCACGTTAAGCTGTCGGTCTCGGTTTTACTATACCAACTTGTGAAACTGTTTAGAGATGGATTATTGAGTCTATTTAAAACATCGCGACGAGCTAGCCACTTGTTCGGTGTAGACTCATACCATCGGCTCGGGCGAGGTGGGATTAAAACCCCTCCGCTGGGTACCCTGGGGCCGTCTAGGCGGTCTCGGGCGCCGTAAGTCACCCGTGATGATATAAGACCTTAAATAGTTTTCGGATAGGTGATAGGTTTTTTTAACTTCGCTACGGTTCATCGCTCACACAGAGGCACAAATCCTTAAGAAGTCAGAAATCTAGATTTCCGATTATGAGAACCTTAAACCCAACAAATATATTAAAAAAACATAGTAATAATACAAGATATTTAGAAGTAACTGGCGCTTTTAAAAATGTAATAGCATAAAGCTGCATTGATAGAAAAAAATCGCAAAGTTCTATCAAACCTTCATTTTTTATCGAAATTTCCTATTACTTCAATATAGAGCAGATTATAAAGCTTATATATTATGTTTTTTTAAAGTTATGTATATGTATAAGATCTAGTGCATGGCCTAGTGTTTTTTTTAATTCAAAATATTATGAAAGTTATAGCAAAAAACTGTATTTTTTTACAGAATTCCACGCGTTTTTTTTTTGTTTCTCACTCGTAAGTTTTATAAGTGGCATCTTATATTTTACCTGTTTATTTGCCCTCTTAAGTGACCTAGTCATGTTTCGGTTTTAGTCTATGGATTTACCGGTTTCTAGGAGTTTAGTTCATCGATTTCTTCTCGAATTGTGATAGTCTCCTCCCAAGGTGTGGGTACAAAACGAGCAGTTGATTTAGCATAGTGCGAGCGACCTAAGCTAATAAACACATTCATGGTCTTTGTAGATTTGCTTACCATCAAGTTAATATTATAAAGTACCACACCGTGCTCCAATATTAAAAAAAAAACATTAAAGGTATTTTAATACAAGGCTTACTAATCTACCATACAAAGCTCGAAATTGTTTTTTTTTGCACTAACCAATATTATAAAGCGGAAATAAAACATTAAACGTGTATAATAAACCTATTAATTTGTAAATCAAATCAGTTTAAGCCTGGCTATAGAATAATCATATAGGACACCCGTCGTGACAGATAGAAAATGACAGCAATAACGCAACGCAAACGCTTCTATATAAATGGTAGCGCAGGTACATTTTTTTATTTATAAACATATAATAAATAGTCTTTCTGTGTTTGTACATTAAATACTTTTTCCAAAAATAAAGTACCTACTGGAAGAAGTGATAAATAAGTAATATGTGGTATTTTTTTATTTCTATCTGTTTGTTTATGCGCTCATCATTTGACATCACGCAAAAGCCACTTATTGGTTCAAAATTACTAAATTTAACACCTTTATTGGAGGCAACATTGAACGTTAATTTCATTAAAATTGACGAACAGTTTTTTTTTTATTTTGATTTAGTTCTTATAATATGGAGGCTCTTAAATTAAGCGTGAATCCGCATCCCAAGCCGGCTTAGTGGAGTCAACCAATTTAGTTTCGACTGTTTGTTGTTTTCATTCTTGGACTTTACATACCGTTTACCGCTAAGCTGGATGTAGAGAGCCACATGCTGTGCTCTAGTAAAAAAAAGTTAAAAACCTCATAGTGCTGCGTCGAGCCATGCGTTTCTGGTGGTTTATCGAGCGGTTTATTGTTTACCAACTGACCCTCGCAACTTGTAAATTTAACCTAATTTCGTTTGCGTAAATTTAACCTAATTTTTCCCCTTTTATGCAAAGTTTTTCATTGATGCTCCGCTTCTATCGATTGATGTTATAACTAACTCTTCAACTTTATAATCTATTGTAATATTAAAACGATATAATACATATTATATTTTATAAACACCCAGACCATGACAAACTGTACAGAAAAAACGTACTATTTTTTTGCCATGGGTGGGAATCGAACCCACGACCTCCGGATACAACGCCAAAGGCGCAACCACTAGTCTACGGAGGCTGTCAATCGACGAAGGCTAAATAACATCACGCTACGACCAATAGGAGCAGAGTAACAATGAAAAATGTTGCAAAAACGAGGAAATATTTTATTATCCCTTTTGAGATCATACGTTGCGAAAACCGTTAAAGTTACGCAGACGAAATTGCGTGGATCAGCTATATAGTTAGTATATTAGCAATTTTAGTGATTGGAATGTAAGTAGGTACTATTCATTGATATATAATCAATACATTATTGTTTAACAATTTTAATCACTCCCAATATGCCGGCTGAATGATGCTACGAAAAGGGAGACGGACAAAGGCGAGTCTATTTTAATATCATCGCTGCTTGATATACAATCATCAAATGAATCGCCCGATTCATAACCACATCCTAAAAAAAAACTACCACTTTTACAATAAATCGATGCAGTAGTCTCCTAAAAATCGTGAACCACAGACTAAAACCAAAACACGACTCGACCAAGTCACTTGACAGTTTTGCATCTGTATCTTATTTCTACATACCTAAACGTATCAAAGCCTCAATCATGTTCGCGCTCATTGCTTAAATGTGGCATATGGGGATCCGGCTTTAGAATTAATTTCTATATGTAAAGTTTATATTAATTAGTGAAGAAGCATGAAGAGTTTGTTAATCAGTACGCGGACATGACAGTACGCATGATTTATGATTGATTTATTATGTGGGAAGTGTAACTAAGTAGGTATGTGCATTATAGGGCAAGCATTATAAACACTTAGCCATTGTATAAAGTTAATATAGGTAGTTAATAATAACTGTAATCAAGATGTCCTTACTGCATTCGCAATCGCAAAGTTTGCGTCCATATAAAATGAGCTTTCGAAGTTCCAGTATTACTTGACTGTTTGTAGTAGAATTAAAATAACATTTTTGTCGGCCATTGTATTAATTAATCTTCCTGTGTTGGGTATTTTTTTTTACATTAGGAAAACATGCTTTTTAATATTTTAATACAAAAATATTGATTACTCACGACAGAAAGATTTTTGCGTACAATTACCAACATTAAAATAATAAATGAATTTTGACTAACAGCCTAGTTGTAATATTGTAAGTACGTTTGTATGGGCATCAACACGACTGCAGAGCCCTTAAGTTGTGGGTCCCAGTTTCACTATACCATATTCAGTATACTAACACAGCAACGATTTAGCCTCTTGCGTGATTTAGACTGAACAATGTGGGAATAAAATATCATCTAGATTCTAGGCAGTCTCGGGCGCTCTAAGGCATTTTTTTTTATTGGAGCACGACATGTGACTTTGTATATACCTGGTGGTGAGCAGACTTACAAATTCAATGAATGGGGTCAATTAATAATTGTTCTTAAACAATTATGATAGCTCCCACTATGTCGGCTAAATGATGCGATTACGATATGACGAATTGCATTACGAGTATAATTCAATATACTCGCTGCCTTATCGTCAATTCAACTACCCATTTCGTAATCGCACCCTGAAAGGAGACTACCGCCTCAACAAGAAATCGATGCAGTAGTCCCCTGAAAAATGGTGAACCCACAGAAAAACCGAAACATGACTAGGTCACTTGACGGTTTTTGCATCTGTATGGTTTGGTTTGCATTTGTTGTGGTGGTATGTTTTTACGCAAAACTTTTTATTAATGTATTAATTAATAATAAAAGTAAAAATCAACAATTTGGACTATATCGACATTAAACTTCTGTTTTCCTCCGGTTACATTGATTTGATTAAAGTGTAAAACATATTTATGACTACTCTGACTCTACTGAATCAGGTTAATGCTAAACCTGGTATAGTGAAAAAATTTTTAATAGAGCAGTGTGTGAATACGGTAACCGAGCTAGAGAAAAATGTGGAAATTAAATAGACTAAAATTGATTCATCTTGAATCAATTTTCTTCTTTAAATTGTGTAATGTCGCGTAAATGTAAGAAATTTCAAAAGTATATTTTTGGCTAAATATAAGGTATCAAATTAAATAGAATGAAAGACTTTCTAAAAATGTATTTAATACATTTTACAAAAAGAAATATTTTATATATTTTACAAAATGAAATATTTTATATATTTCATTTACAATTTTATATAAGCTTTTCTAATCAAAGATTCGCCTAACGAAAGGCCGAGGAACCTCAATAGTTCTTTAAGATATCATCACATTCTTTATTGTATTTTTTTAAAGTATACCTAATACCTTTTTTAGTAAGCTTAAGGACGTATTTGTTTACAAATTAAATGTGCCTTAAAATGGAGTTACGGGCTTTAAGATATAAAGTAATCAAAATAATAGGTACTAACAAATACATTATAATAAAATTATAACATTAAGTAGGTAACAATAACACTTCCTATTAATATTCATATAAACAAATTAGCCGAATAAACTTTTCGCAATACCTGTTGTATGTATTACATTACATACAATACAACACCTCCATTATAAAAATCTATAAAAGATAATTAATTATATTTACCTTTGTTTCGAGTCGAATTTTAAGTAGGGTCAGCTATTCATATCGCTTAATAAGTTCACAGTATTGCCTAACTACCGCCCATAAATACCTGCATTAATATAAAAGGGTATTTCATTATAAGGCTGCCGCTAACTTTATAACTTAATTCCCTCATCATAATAAGTTACGAATGAAAACCTCGACAAGGGCGAAATCCCTTTGGTGTTAAGGGAATATATTTATAATTATGAGGCTTTGTTATATTTTTATTAAAACAAACACCTACCTTATGTAACCAAAATATAAAAACTTTTTTATTTATAATCAACTTTTTTTTCTAACAAACGGCAAAGTTCTCTTAATACTATTTATCATTCTTTGAACTCTACAATTCTACAGTATATATAATGTATATAATGTAATAAGTAAATGTACATCACTTGGATTAATCTGTAAATTCTACCTTAGCTTTATTTGGTTCAAAAGCTAGAATATTTTTTTAAGGAATCTTGAAGATATATTCCATGTGGACAAACAGAAAATCTGATACCCGAATCTCACGATAATAAAATTAAGGAAAACCTTTATTTATTCGCAACCCTAAAAGTGGGAAATTTATAATATACCCGATTTAGTCTACTTTAAAATATTTTGTGGAATTTGCTTATGATAATTATAGGTAAGATAGAATTTGATAGAATAGGATGATGTACTGATAGACCTGATGTGTTAACCTACCATAGGTTAACACATCAGGTCGTTATAATTTATATTTTTTATTATTATCCTAATTTTACTATTAATATAAGTACCACTTGATATTGGCAAAATTAGGCGCAATCCCTAGAAGCTATTACAGAAAGAAAAAATGGCCGCCATGTGCCTTAAATGGCCTATAAAACTAAATGTCAAACGAGTTCGGTGTCCGCCATATTCTGTTCTCACTTCAACCAATCAACGCTCACAGATTGCTTGTGTTCTCACTTTTTTTTAAATTAGTATGGCGGCGGCCATCTTTTGTTATCAAAACTGGGGAGGCGATTTAAGAGCTATATGGGCATCTCCCTTTTATATCTCCATGATATATAGTCAGATTGTGGCCTTCTGTAGCAACCCTATGTCAAACTACAAGACAATTTTTTAGTTTAAGTTTTAGCCGCAGGAGTGGTGGTCCTGATCCTGAGTCTAGAGGTAAAGTTACATTTAACAGACTGACTTTAGAAACAACTATATTTAGACTAACGACGACAGCATTAAAGAAATATGTTTCAATTGAAATTAATTTTCTAAAACACCACAGCATTAATAATTATATCTCATATATAATATGCATTTCAGAATTTAGGTGTTGTGGAATTCGATGTGAGAAAATTTCTAGCAAAGTATGCGCAGGCACCAACTCTTAAAGGATCTTGGCCTTTCAAGGTCGCTTGATCGTTCTTTATGAAACACGTTTTCACGTCAGAGGGGATATTATCGTATAGGACTGAAATACAGTAGAGTTGAGTTTATGCTGACATGACTTCTCTACTATACGTTCTTACTTCTCTACATGATAGGCCTGTTGTCCCGGCAAGGGAACTTTTTACTGGGATATTTTTGGATATAAAGATATAATGTCGATCCAAACATACATATACCTAATAAATAATAAATGCTAGTAATTAATTGTAGAGAGCCCGGTGGCCGAGTTGGTTAAACCTCAGACTTAAAAAACACTTCAGTTTTTTGGTCCCCGATTCAAACCCCGGTGTGGACCAATGAACTATTAATTAAAAAATGTATGTACATTTGTTTGACAACACTATAGTGCCTCGGAGACAACGTTAAGCTAACGGTCCTAGTTTCACTATACAAATTCCGAAACTGTTTATAGATGGGTTATTGAGTCTATCCAAATAACTGGCTAGCCAATTGTTCAGTGTAGGTAGACTCATACCATCGGCTCCGACGATGGATGTGGTATTAAAACCCCTCCGCTGGGTACCTTGTGGCCGTCTAGTCTCGGGCGCTGCAGCGCTGTAAGGAACCTGTGATGATTTATTTTAAAATATAATTGTCTACACTTGTCTATACAGATTGTTCTCATTGCATACCTACTGTATAGGCAAACTTTTATAAATATTATATAAATAGAATATCTTAAAACATAAAGTAGGTACCTTAATCGAAAGAATGGGTACTTGAGACTCGAATAAATTCTTAATCATAACATTACAATCTTAAGAACGTCCGTCGAACAGTTATTGCAAAACTCAGAATATGCCGCTCGAGTCCACACAATAGTTTGATAAGGCAGTGCTTTGAGGTACGGACGCCAATCTGCAATATTCCCATGATATTGTCGTAGGGATTTTGTTGTCTGATTGAGCCCAGCTCCCGCTTTCTCTTGTCAGATTCCGCTAGTTCAAATGGCATATTTCATAATACAAAATACATTATAGGATTTAATAAAGGCGAATAGTTGTTTTCCATAAAATGTTTAGCTCATTCAATAGATTTAGGTATAAAATAACTAGAAAATACCTATTTAATAATAGTAACTGAACGTGGATTCATGTAATAAATAACCCAGTATTTCTATACAAAATTAAGTTTGGGATATTTTCCTTTAATAAATTATTTCAGAAAGGAGCATTTTAATAATACTGGTGATATTTGGTTAGATAGAATGTCGTTAGACCGTAGAAAAACAGTAAACAGTTTTTTAACGACCTCAAACCCTGGAACTGTCCCAATAAGTTTTTAATGAAAAAACTTATGACCACTTGTTTGACAACACCACTATAGTGCCTTAAGAAGCTAGGCAAAGGATTCGCGATCTCGAACGTTTAAAAACGTGTAAATGTTGTTTTCAGTGATTTCAAAGTTTTTTTTAATAAACAAATAACGTAGGGGTGTAAATATTACTGACTCGATCCTAATTAGATACATAGTCTTTTTATAAAAAAATCTATTAACTTTTGAAAAGACAACCAAAGTTTAATTTATGGTTCTAAAAATATATACTTTAGTTGTCATTTAAAAATTTAACAGGTTGTTTATAAAGAAATTATGTAATTAGGATCAAGCAAATAAAATCTTCACCTCCATGTCCTGTTTGTTTAAAAAAAAAAACTTTATTAACAGTGAACAACATTTACACGTTTTTAGACCTCCGAGATCGCGAATCCTTTTCCTGTGCCCTTAAAGAGCACATTAAGCCCTAAGTCCCAGTTTCACTATACAAACTTGTAATACTGTTTATACAAACAACGCGACAAGCTTCAGTCAGTGTAAACTCAGAATACCATCGGCTATGACAAGGTGGGAATAAAACCCTACCGCTGGGTACCCTAAAACCATATAGGTGGTCTTGGTCTTTATAATGCACTCATACAAAATATTTGATCTCTACACTCCCGCAATATGCCTTCGGCGTCGCTATATTTTACCTAAATGCGATATAAAAAGTAAAATAAATTAAACCCAGTTAATTAATATCGCTGAGTAATCGATCTATTTATTTATTTAGAATGGTAGTATCATTGCGCTTTAAATAAGAAAGAGAATTGCAGGAGAAAATAAAAGAATCGTCCGAAGCCCGGTAAAGTTAGCTATCTCTTTAGCAATTAAAAAGTTGATAATGAATCTCTGTTCAAAGCATGTTAACTTTTATTTAACAAGAAATAAGGTTGATAATGTAATGAGAGAGTATTTCAGTTACAACCTTGGCTAAAATAAGAATTTTGAAGTTAAGAAAGAAGGCTTCCACCTATTCATTGCAAAGAAAATGAATAAAACAAACGAATGTTTTAAAGAAAATTAAAAACAAGGAAGTTTTGCCGATAGCGTCGGAGAATCTTCGTGTAAAAGAGAAATTAAAGCAACTTTGGATATTTACAACTTTAGCTTATTGGCTTTTATCTGCAATAGATTTTGTATTGAAATTAAATCTACCAAGTCTTAACTTTCTCGACAGTCTTTGTACTTTGTAGTATTAAATTAAAGTCTTTGTTGTACTTATCAGAGTTTTTTTCGTATTTCAAATATAAGTAAATCTGAAATTCATCAACAATGGAATTGCAAAATTGTATATGACTAGCTGATCCGCGCAATTTTAACCGTTTACGCAGAGTACGCTCTGAAAAGGAATATGTTTTTCCCGTTTCTGCAACATTTTCCAATGTTACTCTGCTCCTATTCGTCTTAGTTGTGATTATTATTGTCTTCCTCGATAAATGGGCTATCCAACTCTAAAGTATTTTTTCAATTTGAAGCTATTGAAGTATGTAGAAATCATGTGAAGTGGTGCACTTTAATACTCAGTCTATCGCTACACAGGTATATAGCCGTAATATTATAGTATATATGTCAAATAATAAATTTATTTAAATTAGTTAATTATTCAAAAGCGCGTATTTTACTAAACATTTAGCTACCAATAGATTTAATCATTAATGAGAAGCTAAGCTAATAAAATAAAAATTTGATGACCACCTACCGAGTCCTCTGACATCGCTATGTCACCGGTGCGTGTGATAACACCTCGACGGTTATCAAGTGACACATCAATACTGGAAATTATTCATAACAACTAATTACCATTTTAATAGACGCCAATCGTAAACAGGTGTTAATATTAAAGCCTATAGCTAGCTTCCTGTTAATTTCACCCTAATTGTTAAATTTTATCAACTCACAAACCTAATAAAAATAAAAATCCCACGCTGTAAATAAACACTGAAAGTAAAATTGAAAAAAAAACCAAACAGACATTAGTCATTTGTTTATCGAAGATAAAAAATCATAAACTTAAAAATACTTTCAATATCTTAGCCATAAAACAAGTTCTTTGTTTCAATATTAAAATTTGTGATGACGGTCCTTTGAACTGCTATAATGAGTATTGATTTAAATAACTCGAATTAAATCTGGGAAAAATTATAACGAGGAGATGCCGCCTTAGGATCTTGGTGACCGATATTATGGATACGCCTTCTCTATATAAAAACATATTGGTGTTGCCTCCGAATACCATCGGCGAAATGAGGACGGGTTAATCCCTCCGCTGGGTACCCTGAGACCGTTTAAACGGTTCTCGAAATAAATACTTCGGCTTAAGGACATAGTATCCATGCCAGGATTTTTTTATTATAAAAAAAACGGTTCTCGGTAGCCAAATAGGCACCCGTGATGGTATTTATTATTTATATGTGTAATTTGTCCTAATTATTATTATTAATTTATATTTAAAAAATGCAATAATTACTCGTGTTAAATATTACGGCAATCAGCAATCTAGTTTTCAGATTATGAAAATGAATATATTAACAAAATGTAAAAATAGTATAAGATAATTAAAAAGGACTGTTTTTTTTTAAAACTATGGTCTAGTATTCCAGTACATGTTCCATTGTTTTTGTATACTTCATTATGTTTTGTAAGTAATACAATTGTTTGTTTTTCTAAGAATTTCAAACATTTTTTTTTTCTTTGACTGCGAGTATTTTATTCTGTTATTTTTCTATTTGTCTAAATACCTTCTCAATATAAACAATGTAATTATAATAAATCTAATTAATAAAATTTAAATAGTCTCGCAAGTTTTCGATTAGTCGTGAATACGCCACGGTAAAACTCCCTCCAGAATAACCTGTAGTCTTCTATAAAAAAAATATATAAAGAAGAATCTCTAAAAATATTTAAATAATAATATAAACATATCCATACTAAGCTATGCATTAATTTTTTAAAAATAATGAAGCGACATTTTTATAACAAAGGTCCTTGGCCGTGCATCTTGATCTTTATGTTATCTCTAATAGGCCAATAAATAAGGAGTAAGACTTCGACGACGCATTCACGTGAAGGGTTTAATAAAAACTAATAAAAACAAAACAATTGTTAACAAATAAAATTATTGCCTCTAGGTATAGTTTATTTGACTTCGTTTTATGGTGTGATGTGTCTAACTGTTTTAGGTGGATGTTTAAAATTTTACTTTGCTTTAAAATTTTATGAAATTATACATAGTTTTGTAGTAACTTGTGATAGTATATAGTAGGTAATATTTTAGTTGAGGCTCTTTTTAAATATTTTTATATTAATACTTGCACATAGAAAGTCGTCGTACACTTATGTAGGATTTGATTAATAAACGGAAATTAAATTTATATAAAAAACAATAATGATATTTAGGACATTTCACACATATTGCCCTGGTCTCATACTAAGCTATGGGCTTATACTATGTGTATCTAAAATACAATTTTTTTTTATATTTTTTTTTATGTAGGACAATTTACACATATTGCTCTGGTCACAAACTAAGCTCTAGGCTTGTGCTATGTGTACCAGAAGCAACGATATAGTACATATTATATTTTATAAACACCCAGACCATGACAAACTGTATAGAAAAAGCGTACTAATAATTTATAAACATCCATATAATAATATTATGTTTTATAAACATCCAGGCCATGGCAAACTCTACAGAAAAATATATTAATATTCTTTATAATTTTTATACGAAAGGTAGGTTACTGATTAAATCATCAGGGGAAGATCCAGTATTCTTTATTTTTGCTCTGGGCTTATACAGGGTGTCTCAAAAGAAATTTTATATTTGTTTAGCTTACTGCGTGAACGCTGCGTACTTGAGGGGTGCGGGGGTTATGTCAATTAGTAGCTTGGCTCTTGGGAATTCAGTCGCTATGGAGCGTTTCTCGGGAGCAGACCGCGCGTTGTGCGTGCGAGAGTTTTACAAGAACGGTGATTCGGCAACTGTCGCGCGTAGAAAATTCTGCAGTATTCGAGGTTTTCGCCACTTAAATGATGCGCCAAGCCTTCCTCTCATTCGACATTGGGTTAAAAAGTTTGAAGAGACTGGATCAACGCTGGATAAATCAAAATCCGGGCGACCTAGGTCATCAAGAACGGTAGAAAACGTGGAGAGTGTTAATCAGTCTGTACGTGACGACCCGAACCTTTCAATTCGGAAGCGCGCGAGTGCTTTAAATGTGCATAGATCATCATTACATCGCATTATGCACAAAGATCTAAAGCTGCACCCCTACAAAATTCAATTGGTGCAAGAATTAAAGCCCCAAGATGCCGGTCAGAGGCTTAATTTCGTAAATCAGATGATTGAGCGATTTTCAACGTTTACCAACATTTTGTTTTCGGATGAAGCTCATTTTCATCTTAATGGCCACGTAAATAAGCAAAACTGCCGCTACTGGAGTTCAGCCAATCCGAAACGCAAACATCAGCAACCCCTACACTCGCCTAAAGTGACCGTATGGGCTGCCATGTCGGCGCGAGGAATTATCGGCCCTTACTTTTTTGAAGACGAAATGGGGCGTACAGTTACAGTCAATTCAGAGCGTTATGTGGAGATGTTAGACAACTTCTTGGTACCTGAACTGCAAAACTTTCCTGGCTATAACCAAAGAACATGGTTTCAACAGGACGGAGCAACTTCACACACGTCCAATTTATCTCTGCCACGTGTTCGTGAAATTTTCTCAGGAAAATTGATCTCCCGGAGAGGTGACATAAATTGGCCTCCACGTAGCCCAGATTTAACCCCTATGGACTTTTTCCTATGGGGTTATCTTAAATCTAAAGTTTACGCCAATAAACCAACTTCACTGGCGCATTTGAAAGAAAATATCCGTCACGAAATGGCAGCCATCCCTCACTCCACCTGTCGAGCAGTCATAAGTAATTTTATTGTTCGATTAAATGAGTGCCAACAACGTGAGGGTTTACATTTAGACGATATTATTTTTAAGAAATGAATTCCCAAAAAGTGTATTTTAACAATAAATAAACATTTTTTCTATATACCGCTTCCTTTTTTTTTAATCAATCCACTAAATATAAAATTTCTTTTGAGACACCCTGTACTATGTGTACCAGTCCCAACGATATAATACAAATTATATTTTATAAATACCCAGCCCATGACAAACTGTACAGAAAAACGTACCAACATTTTTTTGCCATTGGTGGGAATCGAACCCACGACCTCCGGATATAACGCCAATGCACAACCACTTGTCTACGGAGGCGGTCAAACAGAATTATTATTACAATTACTAATAATGTCCTAAATTGATACGTTTCGAATCAGTATGACGCAAAAACATGCTGATTTACGTAAAATTCTAATGGATTTTTGACTGCGTGCATGCTGTATAGTATACAAAGTTACATGCTGAGTTACAATAAAAATAATGACACCTACAGGTGGCTGCAATAATTTCTGGATATCGCATACTATACTTAAGATCAGGTGGATGCAAGGCCACATATCGAGCTGTTATAAATAATATAATTAATAGTATTAAAAACTAGGCAATTAAACAACATGTGACGGAAACATGACTAGAATTAAGATGTTCTATTCTTATCATAATAAGTGTAATTCTTTTAATATACCTAATTACTTACTAAAAGTATATGTGTGTACAGTAAAATATCATACATAAACATATATACCTCCACCATTTTTTTTCTTTTCTTAAAACCTACCTGGCCCTCCAAAAACAAATACAAGATTCGGTTTTTATGACAGGGCAATCGGGCTTATGAATGAAATGTAAACTGCCGCAATGAAATCATATAAAATGATATAAATTATGGTGGGGCAGCAACCGGCCACAATCAGCTCGAGGATCTAGAAACGGCCGCTTTATGATGTCGCACTCTTTTATTTAAATATTTGTTTAAAACCCCTCATTTTTATTCTCTAAAACACATTATAGAAATAAGTAGTATTTTATATCCATCGTTATTTTAATTCGTAAGGTCCCATAGCGGACATCGTCACCTCTCTCCTGATGGTATCAATGTAACTTGTCCCCAAAGATAACCAGATAAACATCTTGAAAAACTTTATAATCGTTTTTATAACACACTTAATTTTATTAAAAGAAAACTAGAATAAAATGTATATACGTGGTGGCCGAGTTGGTTAGACCTTAGACTTAAAAACACTTACTGGTTCGAATCCCGGTGTGTACCAATGAGTTTTTAATAAAAAAATGTATGTACATTTGTTTGACAACACCACTATAGTGCCTCGGAGAGCACGTTAAGCTGTCGGTCCCGGTTTCACTATACCAACTTGTGAAACTGTTTATAGATGGGTTATTGAGTCTGTTCAAAACATCGCGACAAGCTAGCCATTTATTCGGTGTAGACTCATACCATCGGCTACGACGAGGTGGGATTAAAACCCCTCCACTGGGTACCCTGGGACCGTCTAGGCGGTCTCAGTCGCCGTAAGGCACCCATGATGATATGTATGTATGTGTAGAATAAAATGTTTATTTATTATTCTACAGTAGTTTCGAGTATAGATTACGAGTTGAATATAAAATTAATGCCAAAGCCTATTTATCTGTAAAATAATGCGTTAATTAATCTTGAGGAAAAAACGACAATGCCATTTATACAATTCTTAATGAAAACGCTGACTTTGTCGCTAACGAAGTACATATTTGTAATATTAAGTATAAGGTGTAAGCCTTCGGATGTGTTTGCGGGGGTCCAGTCATAACAATTAGGGTGCCTGGCGGCCGGTAGCGAGGCCCCGCAGGCCCCCGCTGTGTCCCCTGTGGAGTCACGCGCCGAGAACTGACAAAGCCTTGTACCAAATCCAAATAGAATTCAGGGACTGCTGGATATTTTAATATCTTAATATCCATTTAAGGTGTTATGTTAGAAATATTTTTGTTTGTTTTTTACTAAGTAAATTTAGTAGCCTTTAGTATAATTACGTGGTGGCCGAGTTGATTAGACCTTAGACTTTTAAAAACACTTAGTACCCTGGGTTCAAACCCCAATGTGTACCAATGAGTTTTAATCAATAATAAAAAAATGTTTAACAACACCACTATAATAGTGCCTCAGAGAGCACGTTAAACTGTCGGTCCCAGTTTCACCATACCAACTTGGGGAACTGTTTATAGTTGGGTTATTGAGTCTATCCAAACATCGCGACGAGCTAGCCACTTTTTCGGTGTAGATTCATACCATCGGCTACGACGAGGTGGGTTCGCTGGGTACCCTGAGCCGTCTAGGCGGTCTCGAGCGCCGTAAGGGGCACCCGTGATGAAATATATATATAATAGGCTTTAACATTAATAAACTTGTTGGACATAGTCACATAAGTGATTTAGCATTTTGAATATATTTACAGCTTATAATTTATGCAATACGGTTTTGTATTTTCGTCCATAAAGATGCGAACACACCAAATGACCTACTCGTAGTCTTGTTTCGGTTTTAGCCGCCGTTATTTTAGAAGCCTTCTGCATGGGTTTCTTGTCGAGGGTGTTGTCTTCTTCCATTGTGCGCTTGATAAATATTGTTGACTATCAAAGGGCATATTCACTCCTAATTCAAATTCGCTTTTGACATCGCTCATTTCATGACCGCATAATTTGACCGACATAAACCAATGCCGTAAAACAACAATATGTAGATCGACTCCATTCTTGGACTTTATACCATCAAGTAGATACAAAGTCAGATCCTCACATGTATAGATACCATGCTGCAATAAAAAAAAACTCTTTTTTTAATCTTTTAAAATCAAATATAGAACTAATACTAGGAATTATTACTAAATACAGATCTATATAATAATAATAATAATATGTAGGACAATTTACACATATTGCTCTGGCCACAAACTATATGTACTGTGTATATTGTTTAATAGGATAGTAGTATATTCAATTAAACACGTCGATTGAATTTTAGAATGATATAAATATAAAAACGGTACCTAAGACGGTCACAGACGGTCAACAACTATGTTCACCTCATCGTACGTCTACACCGGATTAATTGTAGTATTTTAAACACCTTTAACATAAATTGGTATAGTGAAACTGGGACCGACAGCTCCGAGGCACGCGAGACGTGTGGTAAAAAAGTGTATATAAAAAAAAAACTTTAAACGTTTATAGCGATCAATATGTATTAACCCATATTCGTAAAAAATAGTTAAAAACCATTATTTACTCCATAAAAGAAATATAAATAAATCTTAGCCAAAATAAAAACAAAAAATTAAATTAAATTAAAAATAGGCACCTAATATTATTTATAGGAATGTAAGGAATAAAATGGAGCATAATCTTTTGTTTTAAATATGCAAAGGTAATTATATCGTTGCGCCGACCAGTTCTTTTCAGGAACCAGTTCTCGATTCCATATCCGATTAAGGAGCTAATAGAGCTAATCTTGCTATTTTGTAAAGGTTTATTTTAAACCTTAATAATGGTTTTACAATTCAGGGCATTTTGATTTATTTTTTGTTTTTGTAGGAAATCGCTTTTTTAATTTTATCTTTTATTAAGTATCTGCCTATAATTGTAGTAACTGAACTTATTATTACAAAAAAATAAATTAACCTGCATTATATGGCATTGATAGACCCTATTCATGGACTTTGTAGGACTACATAATAACTTTAACCTTCATCAGTTCATGCTGCAAAAAAAAAACCGTGTTACTTTTACCGTGTTAATTTTAAAGTAGATATTTAGTTGAATTCGCTAAATAATATTTGGAATTGTTTATTATATTAGTTAATTGTAAAAAACAAATGTATCAGCAATATTTTACAATATAAATTTTAATGGACGCGCCATTATTGTACAATGACGCAGCCACTCCTACGACGTATCTTTTTTAGTTAAAGAAACAAAAATGAAAATATAAAAATAATAAACGTATATTAAAATTATTTGAAGTATTCACATATGTAAGAGATTTAACATTATAACTGATTTTTAAATTCTTTTGAAGTAACAATTTCATACACACCTCATGGTGTGCCTGTCTTCTCAGGGGTTAGGCAGAGAGTAAAATACGACACTATACACCGATTTCTACATACTTCCCTAACTTCCTTTTCATTCATGCACCACATTCATATAAGCAAACTTATTGCTGTATTGATGAGCCGAAATACAGCCGAAATCCGAAAAAAAAAATAGCTTCTCCATACAATTTGGTTATTTTAACATTACTAGTTTAAATGGCGAGGCCATTTTTTTTCATTAGCGACACATTTATTTCACGGGGATAAGTTTTTGATTTGATTGTAGAGCCGTTCATTCATCTAAAATAATTTTAATTAATTGCTGCAATTATACGAAAACAGTGTCGGCTTTCGCCGTCCAATTGGACAAAGACGTGACCTGGACTAACGACAAATATTTCTCCTAAGGGGTTCGTAATGGATGCGTGTAGTGTTCGCTTGTACCATAGGCACAGCGATATTGAGAGCGATTTGGGCAGGCCTGCGTCTCAATACGACCACTGATTTACGAGTCTAGCGTGTGCCCTTTGTGCCACGGTAGACTAATGGACGAACGCTCACGGACATTTATGTAGATTGATTGTATGAATTTTATTCACAATGTTAATACAGTAACAGATTTAGATGTCATTTAGAAATGGCTTTAAAGTTGTGCAATTTAGGCCGTGAATAAAGGATGACGAATGGATAGTTTCTATCGAGCTCGTGCTATTGAGGTGGGGTTGGGATGAATAAGTTTGGTATCAATGTGTATTGAAATGTCTGATAAAGTTTTAATTTCTATTGTTCGTTATTAAAATGGTTTCAACTTTCTAATGTCTTTGTGTTTTGAGTAGTTAATTTATTTAAAATTCTAAATACAATATTGTTAGGGATTAATAAATACATTACCTACATGTAATCTACGCAAAATTCACCTAAAATTGCGTGCCAATTAACACAATTTAAATCAGACTCTAGTAGTAAATTATATTCAAGTTGTTGTATTGTAATAGTTAAATCACATTTAATAGCTTTTCCAATACAATTCTACCTACTTATGTCATTTAAAATAAATACAATAAGAAAATACTTATTTAAATTGGATCATGTTATATGACTTTGTATCTGCCTGGTGGGAAGAAGATCTACAAAGTCCATGAATGGAATAGATCAGCATTGAACAGCGTGGATCGATCCCACTATGCCGTTTGCTATATAATCTTTACTTTAATATACTCGCTGGTTTATCGTTAAATCAACTGTACGTTTTGTAATCGGACTATAGTTTACTTATTAAATAATTGTAGATGTAATACAATAATCAAGGTTAGATTATATTTCAAGAAATATTATCGAATGTCATCGAAGTCAAGATCAAAGTAATGATTCATAAGTTAGGTTAGTTGATATCATATTTTTTTACGATTTTTTACATTCTATTCATGAACCAAATTATATCTGAATCCGTTTGGGTTTAATTTAGAACAAAAAACTGTAATATTTTCAAGGTTATCCTAAGGAAATAAATTGTAGGTACTATTGTATCTAAACTATTGTTAAAATAATATTTACTTCTAGATTTAACATTATACAAATCCCTTAATATGAATGATATACGGAAGTGCTGTAGCACACATTGTAAAGTGGAAATTACAAATATTAATCTCTTGCCAACACTCGTTTTTCTACATATAGAATATATATTTTATATAATTAATAACTGCTTTTTGGTTCTTTTGATTTTCAATCGAAATGTAAACATGTTCAATAAAATGTTCATTGCCACCATTCTGTTCTTACTCCTTGATCATTGATTGTTTATATTAGTTATTGTTTGTTCTCACTATTTGTTTTGGATTTATATGGGAAGCGAACTTTGCGGATTTATTTCTTCTGTCCTCTGGTTTTAATTTTTTAGGCTTTAAGGCGCTTCCCTATTTATACTTCCATGATTTTTATTTTAAATTATGAACCAAATTTAAGATTTTTCAATATTTTAATAATCGAAGAAATATGCAGATAAAAAATATGTTCCCAAAACTTCTAGTCACGGTAACAAGAAAAAGGACAATGTAATGCCACGTCATTGTATCGACACGGACACAAACGTTGTTAATCAAAAATTTTAATGACCATAGATGAGAAATAATAACTTTTCTTTATCGATCACTAGAGCAAGTTAGTTCTAACAGACTTGATACTTCCGTGCTTGCAAATCGTGAACAGCATAGAATAGTTTTAAAAAAGTTGATCAAATTTATTGAGGACTAAAATGTATGAAAAATTATGTAACGAAACATTGCACTAATAATGTGTTTTTTGGCCTAATTATGAGCACAATTTAAAACCCTAGTTTCTAGATGTTCATTTCTAGAATTTTTATTCCATCCAGCCTTTTAATTAGATTCCAAAAATTCTGAACTTCGAAAGAAACCCTTGTCTTTACATAATTTTAATTACCTATATTAGTCTTCCTTCATAAAAATTTTATACAATAAAGTTTTTTTTAGAAGCTTAATGATTTACAAATAATTATGTTTTCTTTAAAATGACTAATATCATGACTGAAGACATTTGAACTAAAGTCGAAGTTTTGTGAAAATGTTTATGCTTATGAATAGGTGGTGGATATTATTGTACTTGAATAATGAAACTTACAAATAAATATTGTATTAAAAAAATACAGTTATTTGGTGTGAACTAAAAACACCATCGGTTAAAACGGGGTGGGTTTTTATATTTTATTTTTATATAAATTGTTGTGTACAAAATCAGAGATCGTAGTCTATTATTTTTAGATACTTAATATTTTTTTCACAGAGTCTAGGTAAAATTAATTGATTATTTATCTATATCTTAAAGTATCAAAATTTGCAATCCGACTTATTTCCAAAAGTCAGTTACGGTGGCTGGCTACACTAGACAGTTTGGTATTTATCCTCATTGTATCGATGTTATTGACACCTTTGAACCGAGTCTGGCCATGACGATGATCTTCTGCCACCGGGTAGCATTTAGACATGGTCTAATTCTATACTCACTATTCTACACATATCTATTATAGTTATTTGTTACTTTTTATAATTTATAGACGTCGTCACGGATTTATTTTATAATGATGACCGTTTGTGTTATTAAAAAGTCGGACTTGTAATATTGCACATTATTGTCGAGTAATCATACATGTTTATTAATGACTAATGCCGAGTAATAATGCCTTGAGGCCCGTGGAAGACCCGGACTTCTTGTCGCCTTCTGGAAGGAGCTGGGGCTCTAGAGAAAAATCAGGCGAGGCGACGTGTCGTGTCGCCTTCATTCAAAACTGTATAGACTTTGGCAGGTGACAGCGTACCTCACGCCTACTGTCACTGTCAAAATACATACGGTTTTGACTGAGGCGACGCGACATGTCGCCTCGCCTGCTTTTTCTCTAGAGCCCCTGGGCTGGCTAGAATAGTCAGCCGACTTCACGCAAAAAGGCCTAATCTCTTGGCTAATTGCGGAAAACGAGCCCATCATGTTTAGTTACCTAGATTTTTTTTTATAAATTCATTATGAGGCGTCATTACAAGTATAATATATGTAAGCAATTATATATCGTCTGCAAAAATTTCGTGTTTCATAGTTATAGAAATATCGCAATAATGCTCTAGGTTATGATTGAATTACCCGTTTGTAAATTTATCGACTTATTTTGGGTAATATAAGTTTAAAAAAGACTGACAGACAGTTCTTTTTCATAACTGTTAAATAACGAAATCTTTTATTTTCACTGATTTATCACAGATTAACAATGCCTCCTTCCTCGTATACTAGCGTTGCGCCTTTTGCACTGTATCCGGAGTCCGTAGGTTCGATTTCCACATGTGGCCAAAAACATAACAGAATTGCATCATATCGATTACATTTTAGCTTAGCGTTGTGCGCATAATTACCCCGCAGGGCAATATATGTGTGACAGCCTCCGTAGACTAGTGGTTGCGCCTTTGGCGTTGTATCCGTAGGTCGTGTGTTCGATTCCCACCCATTGCAAAAAAAAATTATGTAGTTACGTTTTTTTCTGTACAGTTTGTCATGGTCTGGGTGTTTATAAAATATAATATGTATTATATCGTTGTTTCTGGTATACATGGCTTTCTAGGTTAGTACTAGAGCTTAGTTTGTGACCAGAGCAATAAGTGTAATTTGTCCTATATAAAAAATTATTTACCTTTCCTGATAATCATCAACAGTCAACTTACGTTTTTTTTTAAATAAAAAAATACACAAAATTTATAGGCATTAAGTCATAATATTAATGTTTTACCATGTTTATTTTAAATGATATTATCTTATTTGCTGAGTCTATAAAAACACGTACCTACATAATATAGGCAATATATTATTATAGGTACTATTTTAAAGTAAAGATTTTTTCCAATAATTTATAAATATCGTATCCTTATTTTTAGTTCATCGGCTTCTGAAATAAAACGCACGTCTACTCTTCCATTGTTAATTCGTTTTCGATACTGTACCTGTTTACTCGGAATATCATCACGGAGCGGTGACTCAGCGACGGTGGCTTGGGACAATAGACACGTCCACCACGAATTATATGGACGAACCAATGCACCTATTTTAAAAATTCAAAAACCCGAAATTTCAGCAAAAAGAATAAATCGAAAAAAAGTTGGACAACTTTTTCATTAAAAAAAGTTATTGTTCAATCCGTGAATGTTGAAATTAAACACGCTCTGCGGCTACAGTAGTTAGTACAATTTGGTCGGAATGATCGGGCAATTTTATATTCTCAACTAATAATCTACTTAATTATATAAGTTATTACTTTATTTATTATACAAAATGATTAATGGCGATCGAATAAAACTGTTACATTTACGAAATTAACGTATAGAATTGATTTATAAACAGTATTCATTGCGCGAATAACAACGGGTGCGGCGAACACGCTCCATCGGCCGCGCATTGTGCTCTTCTATAATAAATGGCAACAACAGGTGAATATCTAATTTCACTCATAAATAGCCCGCCATGGGTGGAGTGCAATATTTATTTGTTACTAACATCCGCCTATTTATACACAATATTTCCGTGACAGATCAAGTTACAATTGTGTTTTGAACCTTTGTATAATTGAACAATTCAATTACGAGGTCGTTACAATCAAACATCATAACGGTTAAGATATTAAAGATAATACCAGCTTAACCATTTTTAGCTGTCATGCTATTAATTTAAAATACAATACATATTAAATAAATTAGTCTTAATGTCCTATATCAAATGTCGGACAGTATATCGAATTAAGCAAAAAGTCATCGATAGGTATTTTGACAAACATTATTCCAAATAATTTAATACCGTCGAAGGTACTAATGAAATAATGCCTCGGTGTATTGTTACTGTCAATATCAAATATGCAAAACGCAAAACGAAATATTTGATGTGGTCGGTGCCGATATATAAATGGAATTATTCATGGAGGTAGACGGCGGAAAAAGCCAGTGAAATTCAACTATTCATTTGTTTGCGCGAGTGTTGCGGCTTCATTGACGTTTGATTGTATCTCTGCTATAAAATTTTCAATATGTTTTCCATTTTAATAATTAGGTTAACGATATTAATTGACGTTCGTCTATATGAAAGCTTATGCATTTCATACAATTTCAATGCGTTTTATTTAGCGTTCGTGTCAGAGTCGAGTCGAACAGTGTAGGCCTTTAGGATGGACGTAATTGAGTACCTACATAGTGAGGGTTTTATCTGGGTATTTTGTTAGTTGCTAAAAAAGCTTTATTTATTTCTGAATAAAACCTTTACCAATCATTTATTATTTACAACTTTTTTAATGACTGTTGGTCTTTATAAGACATCTGTTTTATCTATCTATTTTAAACATAACTTACAAGTTTAGAAAAAAAAACATTAATTTTCATGGAAGTAGGAAGTGAAACTGCCCAAACTACCTTAATTTTCTCGAGAACTGATTGGTTATAATAACTTTATTTACCACTTTTTGTTTTGGGTTTGTGACACCATCTTCTGTTCTTAATTTTTAAGCAGGCCTTATGGCACTTTCCTATTATTCATACTTTCATGCTTATTTAGACATTACATTACATACATAGCATTAGGATCTTTCCAAAAAAAATCTTCAATGTTATTTAATATTATGAAAGACCAAACTACGAATAAAACAACATGCAGTGATGTCGCTTCATAATATATTTTAATACACACAATATGATTTACGTATTTCGTTGAAGTACGTTTTAGGTACTATTCCTAATATTTCAGTAATATTTTTTAGTTAGAAACTAAAAAACTTAAATTTACCTATATATTAGGTATTTGCATTACTTAGTTGGGAGGAAGCCCTCTATAACTTCGCTAGGCCGACCAACTGAACTCGTTACCACCGACACATATATAGATGCAAAAATCGTCAGTGACCTAGCCATGTTTTGGTTTGAGTCCGTTTACCAGTTTTCCGGAGACTTCTCATTTATTTCTTTTCGAGGTGGTACTCTCCTTTCATGGCAACTGATTTGACGATGAGTATATTAAAATAGACTCGTAATGCAAATACGTTTTTGTGACCACCCATTTTGTAACCCCATCATTTAGTCGGCAAAGTGGGAACTATCAATAATTTAACAATATTGATGTGTTAATCGACCCCATTCTTGGATTTTGTAGGCCAGCAGATAGATAAAAGGCTGTGCTCCAAAACATATAAATACTTACTAAATCAATTCCTGAACATAACTACAAACATCCAAAATTCAATCATACCAAGTTGATTCAACTATTTACAAAGAACGTAATACTATACTAAATAATTGCATTAAAATGAATAGCATGCATGTGTCTATACCATGGAGGCCTCTCGCCTTCCACGCAAGTGTTCAAAGCGGGAAGCGACCATCCAACCCTTTGCCGCTCACTCGCTCGTGAAATCACTCAAATACTGAATATTTTAATCTGGGCAGATAACGAGCTCGCAATTCTATTAGACGAAACATAGCTATATGAGGTTAAATGCGAGTGTAGTGTGGGTCCCTGCGCATCGTTCGTGTTATACCTACTGGCGTTGATTGGCGTAATTTAGTTATGTTCATTTATTGCAGTTATTTTTTTAACAATTTGCTTTGCTTATTTTATTTTATATATAATATCACAAAGAGGGCTGCATATATCACAAACTAGATTATTTTAAAGACTTTGATTTATATGGCGTTCTGTGGTCTCTGTGATTGCTGAAGTGCTTTTCTATTACTATTTGTACCCAAAACTAGACAAATAACCAGCCTAATAATATATATACAGTCCACATCTTTGCAAAAGCTCCTTGTGATCATATTGTTAGATTTAAGTTGTAGTATAATTATCTTAAACTAAAATAACTAGATAAGTACAAAATATGAAAAAAATATTAGACTTTACATGTTGTCATAAATGAAATATAAATAAAAATGCTAAATATTACTATTTTGCATTTTTATAGATAAACAATTATAGGTAAAAAAAAACATTTTTTTTGGGTAAAATTACATTATAAAATTATAATTATTACCATTATATAAATACTTTTGCAACAAGATAATATAAATAGTTAACCCATGTTGGATCTAAAGCAAAATAAAAGTATAATAATAAGCATAATAGGGAAACCACTTGGGGTTAGAACGACGAGGCAGGCTACCTCAACAAATAAATCTCTCAAGTTCACTTCATTTTAAAAGCATGTATAAATATATCACGCCGAGCAATAAAGCTATCAAATATTTACTAATCTAGAGCCAAAAACGTCGCGCGAACCCTTCTGGCTGGGAGTCATAAAATAAATTGAAATAGTCGCGCGCCGCCCCCCAAATTAAAATATTCAAATGGGACGCACGCGCAAGAAAATTGAAAATTGTCGTCTATCGCCCGCAAATGAAACCTATAACTCCATGTAGGGTTAGCAAGAATATTTTTTTACAAATGTGAGTTGATATTATTTATTACATACTCGAATATACCTTAACGCCAGTATCCCTGTTAAGGGGAAGGCAGATAATGTACGCCACTTCACACGATCTCTATACTTTCCAGCTTCCCACATTTATCATTTTATCGATGCCAAATGTGGGAAGCTGGAAATGATGCCGTTTCATATTTGTCGTTTTTAAAGATATCACGAATTAGATATGCCAAGACGGCACTAAGGCACTTAGTTGGCCACTTAATGTTAGAAAGAATATTAAGTACAAATAATACGATACATATCTAATAAATTAGCTTTTCGTTTGTTATCATACTACATTGAACATGACTGAACCCACTTTAACACACCACTATTTTCTCTGTACAAGCTATTTCTAATTCGGTTTGATTTTAAAATGATATATATATATATTTTTACTTAATTTTGGCTTTAGGTTGAGAGATTGCACTGTATGGCACTCTGGACCATCTCTGTAAAATAAATTCTAAATTTAAAAATAAAATCTATATATTGTCTGTTTATTATTCCTGTAATCTTAAATAAGTATATTTTCATTAGAGTTTTACGCAAAATTAGGTATTATTTGCTATAGGCCGAAGCCTATAGCAAAATATATCGTTTATATTTTTTTACAAAGTATGTTATTTCAATTAATACCTTATTCCTGTAATCGAGTGACAATCGGCAAACAATATTTTATTATGGTGTATATTGCTTTTAACATATTAGAATTTTGTAGGGATAAGTAATTCTACTGTATTTTATTAAATTATACACACATACATATCATCACGGGTGCCTTACGGCGCCGAGACCGCCTAGACGGCCCCAGGGTACCCAGCGGAGGGGTTTTAATCCCCCCTTGTCGTAGCCGATGGTATGAGTCTACACCGAACAAGTGGCTAGCTCGTCTCGATGTTTTGAATAGATTTAATAACACATCTATAAATAGTTTCACAAGTTGGTATAGTGAAAGCGGGACCGACAGCTTAACGTGCTCTCCGAGGCACTATAGTGGTGTTGTCAATCAAATGTACATACATTTTTTAATTAAAAACTCATTGGTACACACCGGGATTCGAACCAAGGACCTAAGTGTTTTTAAGTCCAGGGTCTAACCAACTCGGCCACCACGTATATATTAAATTATTATTTTACAAATTACATCTCAATAATAAATACAATTTTACCAACACTTTTCCGTGTAAAAGTAACGTTTTTTTTACATTATTATTTTGGTATTATTTTAATTTATTCATTCAAGTTTTTTTTTGCAGTTCGTACTGCTCCCTCGACGCAATACTTTCGATATGCTTCCGAATAAACGTCATAAATACTCTTCACTTTTATTGCAGTAATTTCTGTTTTACATTCGGCAAGAATTAGTGTTTGTTTTATGCACGAATGCGCAAACTCCCTAGTATTGGAACGTATCCAAAGGAATATGAAAAAGAAACAATAAAAAAATTAATGTAATGGGTCGTATGATTAAAAGATAACTTATTTTTTTTAGTTGGATTTTGATTAAATTTCTAAATTTAAACATTCTTTACACAAAGTAATTTTTATGAGACCAAGGCATGAAACTAACCAACTGGTATTAGGGCCTATTTCATAAATAATTATGCAGGGCATATACAATGGTCAAAAATTTAAAATTTATACTATGCTTGTACTATGTGTACCTACCAGAAACAGCTATACTATTATATGTTTTATTCTCACACCAAGGCAAACTGTGAGGTCAACAAAAAAATATGAGGTTCTACTGATCAAATCGAACAACTTTTCCCATGGAACCATGTGTCGCAAATGAAAAATAATTTTGTCTTCCCCATACAAATTGGTCATTTTGACATTTTTTTTTTTTTTTTTTTTTTGTAGGACAAATTACACATATTGCTCTGGTCACAAACTAAGCTCTAGGCTTGTACTATGTGTACCAGAAGCAACGATATAATACATATAATATTTTATAAACACCCAGACCATGACAAACTGTACAGAAAAAAACGTACTAATATTTTTTGCCATGGGTGGGAATCGAACCCACGACCTCCGGATACAACGCCAAAGGCGCAACCACTAGTCTACGGAGGCTGTCAATTTGTATTACATTGGTCAGTTTGTATCGAGAAGGCATTTTTTGTTTATTTGCGACACATGGTTCCATGGGAAAAATTGTTCGATTTGATCAGTAGAACCTCATATTAGCCAAAATATAACCTTTTAAAGGCACCATGTATATATAAATTGACTGTATAGATTTTTTTTTATTTTTTAGGTGGGAGGAATGTCTCTATAACTTCGTTAGGCCGACCGACCGGTCTTGTTACCACCGCCCATACAGATGCAAAAACCGTAAAGTGACCTAGTTATGTTTTGGTTTTAGTCTGTGGGTTCACCGGTTTTCAGTAGACTTCTGCATCGATTTCTTGTCGAGGTGGTGGTCTCCTTTCAGGGTGCGGTTACGAAATGGGTAGTTGAATTGACGATAAGTATATTAAAATATACTCGTAATGCAATTCGTCATTGTCGCCCCCCATTTCGTAATCGCATCATTTAGCCGGCATAGAGGGAGCGATCAATATTGTTTAAGAACAATTATTGATTGACCCCATAGGTCTGCTCACCACCAGGTAGATAGGTACTCACATGTCGTGCTGCAATAAAAAAAAATATTTAAAAAAATCTATTAATAACGAAATGTTTAAGATGATATTCAAACAAACTAAAAATACATTTTCTAAGAAATTATGATGAAGAAGATACCTAACTGGATATCATAAAATGATTCTCAGAAAGCATCTGTTTCGAATATAATAACTTCATATTGCAGAAGGTGTTCGTTGACCGTGCGTAATGCCAAACATTTATCAGAGCTCCTCTGTTCGATTCCCAGTACTATGTTAGTAACCTCATTGTAGTACTTTTCTTATAATAATTATATTAAGTACCTACTAATAACAAAGATATTAATTTAGATTTAGAGCAGCAATCATATAGGTAGACAAAAATCTTGAAGTAAACGACAATTTACAGTAGTAGTACATTTGTTTGACAACACCACTATAGTGTCTCAGAGAGCACGTTAAGCTTTCGGTCCCGGTTTCACTATACCAACTTGTGAAACTGTTTATAGATGCATTATTGAGTCAATTCAAAACATCGCGACGAGCTAGCCACTTGTTCGGTGTAGACTCATACCATCGGTACGACGCGGTGGGATTAAAACCCCTCCGCTGGGTACCCTGGGGCCGTCTAATCGGTCTCGGGCGCTGTAAGGCATCCGTGATGATATGTATGTATGTATTAGTAGGTATTAATCAAATTTGGATATTACCTACGCAAAGCAAATTTTAACCGATTTTTAAACAAATGAATTTTTAGTTGTTTATTTTTACATAATTAGATGATCACTACATGTAAATATAAATTTGTTTCTCTATGTAAACGTAAATTTATAAATCTGAAGTTTCTTTCACAGTGTTAAAAAATACAATAACTGTATTCTTTAGTGGTAAGATACATAGTCGACAATACTACATGTATATCGGACTGTTCAAATAAAGAGACGAAAATTTTTCCTGTCATATTTATATAGAGCTATATAATATAGAAACTACAATTACTTGTCTATATACTTAGTATATTGAATATGCCTATAATTACACCTACACTATATATTCTACTACTCCGTTCATTGGCTTATTTGAGACTTTCGTAAAATTGGATAGCCTATTGTAATGCTCAATTATTATAGATACATAAACAGTCGTAAATAGAACGTTTATTATCATACAATAGAAATACATTAATATTGTATACTTACATAAATATATTACCTAACACAACTACTGTATGAATTGCAATCGCCAGTATGAGGATAATGGAATTCGATTGTCGTCACTTCTAAGGTCAAATATTCAAACTTTATTATGTTGAAATTTTATTCTAACTACACGCGTTTTGATTAACAATATTTTTCCATGATTTTAATATTTAAATTCATCGGACGAATATATCCCGTCAAATTTGAAGAACTCTGACCCTCTATATTTACATAATTTAGTTTACATTACATTCACGGTGAATAAAAACCGAAAGGAAAAATGTAATAACTGTTCCAATAAAATATGATTGTTGGACATTTGATATTCAAATATCGAACTCGTCTTCCGTTGGAGTCACGGGTGTTGCAGCCACGTCCGCGATGGAACCCAAAACACTGGTATTTTACTGCTACAGCCGATCTGAATAATAACACGCTACATTAGCTTCCCATTATGCCTGCGAGACAATAAAATTTGCCCAATTTTATGATCACATTAATATTTTTATGAATCAGGACAAACCTTTTAATCTTTAACTGCACAGAAAAATAATAAATTTTATTTCTTTTCGAGTTTATAGGGTTGTTCCATATGAACTAAAATTTAATATAAATGAATAAAAAATGTGAATAACAAGATACAGGACGGAAGAAGCGTCGCGTTCCCAGGGTGTCACTTTCTACGTACCGGACGTGTCATGTTGTTACTTTGTCGATATCGATACGCGTTATAATATAATGAAATTATGAGGTAATTATTTTATATTCGCAATTAATTTATCTTTGTAAACAAATTTTGATGAAAATACTTGGTATATTATGCTAGTTACTAGTTAAGAGATTACAGAGGTAAAATATTTTTAATTTTGGAACGCACTCTTTTATTGAGAGATAATAAAAGACGCTCCGTGGTGTGTTTAGGTATCTCTCGGCGTTATACGTTCGGTCATGAGATCAATTCCCAAAGGCAAAAGAATATTAGTACCTAATTTTGTTTGTAAAATTTGCCATGTGTGCGTGTTTATAAAAAACAAAGTGAATTTGAATGGTTGTATTTTTAAGGTTCTGTTAATAAAATCGAACTACTTTTACCATGGAACCGTGTGTCGCAAATAAAATAAAAAAATCTGCCCCAAACAAAATTGGCATTTTAACTTTACTAGTATGTATCGAGTATATCGTGGTGGCCGAGTTGGTTAGACCTTATACTTAAAAACACCTTGGTTTAAACCCCGGTGTGTACCAATAAGTTTTTAATCTAAAAATGTTTGTACATTTGTTTAACAACCCCACTATAGTGCCCCGGAGAGCAAGTTAAGCTGTCGGTCCCAGTTTCTCTACACTAACTTGTGAAACTGTTTATAGATGGGTTATTGAGTCTATCCAAACAGCCCGACGAGCTAGTGAATGGTATGAGTCTACACTGAATAAGTGTATTCAGTGTAGACTCATACCATTGACTACGAGGAGGTGGGATTAAAAACCCCTCCGCTGGGTACCCTGAGGCCGTCTAGGCGGTCTCGGGTGCTGTAACCCTTGATGATATTTATTTAATAGTTTGTATGGAGAAGGCATTTATTTTTCATTTGCGACACATTTCATGGGAAAAAATGTTGGATTTGATCAGTAGAACCGAATATTAGCCCAAAGTACAACCTCACAAAGTCACCTTATATATTATTCATTAGTAAGTATTGTTGTCTTTGTCTTATGAACAAGCATTTATATAAGCATAGTTTAGTTTTGACCGGCGCGATATGTGTGAAAGGTTATATATTTATAAGAAATTAATATATATATATATATATATATTTGTATTTTAAAATATAGATAAGTAAGCATAAACTATCGATAAATTTAATTCAAGTCTCGAAGTTCAGTCTATCAAGTTACGCGAAATGTAACCACAAAATCAAACTCACCGCAAAAGGACGGAAACGCTATGCAAGGGATCCAAGGGCAAGAACCGCAATGAGATTAAAGGTTGATATAAATAGAGGAGTTACTGTTATCCTACAAAATTACCTTAGGTTTTAAACCTCAAGTCCTTATAACAAAAACAATAATAATAATGTGTGCGAGTCCCTAACTCTAAAGGATCCCCTAAATAAGAATTTTGACATATTTGCTATGAAACAACTTGTCTCATTAATTGTCCTTTAACTTTATTAAGGGCTCCCTTAGAGTTGGTGAAATCGGACATTAGACCCGAGACAGCCTTAGGGTACCCAGCGGAGGGTTTTAGCCGATGATCTACACTGAACAGATCGTCGTGATGTTTGGTTAGAATCAAAAATATATCTATGAACAGTTTCATAAGTTGGTATAGTGAAACTGAGACCGACAGCTTAACGTGCTCTCCGAGACACTATAGTGGTGGTGACCTAAAATTGTAGTGTTTTTAGGTCTGAGATCTAACCAACTCATATATTGATATGATCAATTTATATACCTACGCCTTACGCCCAGAACACAGTGGAGGGGTTGTATTTACAAGTTTTAAATAAATCAATAATGGTACCTAGGTAATAAAATCATCATGTGAACAATAAAATATTATCTTGCAAATACCTATGTATTTAACTGCAAAAGTACAAGTTTTCAACACAAGAACCTTCGATTTATAACTATGTAAAGTATGCGACCAGAAACATAAAGCAGTTTACGTCGGTGATTCCTCAGTGTACACTCATGCTAAGTAATTGGTAAATATTGCGAGGTTTAAGTATTTTGGACACACCAGATAAATATTAATAAAACTGCGATTGTCTTAAGAAAATACTCGGCGAAAGAAAATACAATATGCCTTTGTTTTTCTTTATTGTTATTGCAGTAAAACATTTAGCGGACCGAGTCGGTCGATAAAACACGTTATTTTGTGTGACAAAACGTCGGGATTCATGAGAAATTATTGACCCGCAGATAGTGGAATAAGCGAATTATGTTGGACTACCTATGCAAGATATAGCCAACATTAATTTAATAAAATTTAATCCTTTTTATGGATATATTGCATCAAAAAAAGTAACATCACGGGTGCCTTGCTCAGCAGCGGTGGGGTTTTATTTATACCCACCTCGTCATATTCTGAGTGTAATAAATATTGCATTAGCAGTTATTTTAAATAGATTTACCCAATTTTAAAACAATGTACAAACAATTTAAAAAGATGTACCAATTAAATGTTCTCGAAACCACTATGTAAGCATTAGAATAGTTATGACTGTGGATGAAGCTAAAATATTATGTGGAGATAGAGAAAAGTAGAACTCGGTGGCCGCCACCTAGTTCTACTTACTACCAAGGGACCTGAAAATAAAAATAAATATATAAAGCAAGTAAAACGCAAAATATTAGAATAAATATACTAAGCAAGAACCTGTGATCAATTTGCACTAAAACATTAATATTTTTAATGCTCAAACTTGAAACACAAAAATTAGGAGTGACTAAATTTTACTCAATATATGGGCCATATACCCTGTGACCAAATAAAACTAACCTGTATACACTAACGATAAACTATATAAACTGTCGTGCAGCAAGCACTAGGGATTTTTTTATTCTTTACAGTATTTAGCTATATGAAAACAATGAGCATAAAATTTAATGAATTTTATAACTATTATTTGATATAACACGATTGGAATGGTCGCATTTTTATTTGTTGTAATCCCAAAAAAAATCATAGTTAATATATCAAAAAAAAAGTAGTATTTTCTTTGTTTTTTAATGCTGGTGTCGCGTGGTATTATCACATCCATATGATAATGTGACGAACGATAAATTGGTCACTAATAAGATAATTGGGCGAGCTCTATAGCCACGTAAATCAACATCTTAACAGCTGCTTACACAGTGGGCTATCCAATCGACATAGGAAGTTATATAGACGACTTTATTTAATAAACAATTTTTAATTGCAGATTATGGTAAATATTGCGAAATTTAATAAATGTTTGTCGTTCTTTTGTTAATGAATAGCTGCATAACCAAACGCACTCTAAGGCCTCATTGTTTTGTTTTTTTTTTACTATAAATAAATATCTGTAAAGATTTACATGAATTAAATGATTTGACTTTGAATTTGGTTTGATTTTTAGTTTTAGAAAGAAAAAAAAATGTCAGTATGATTTTTCCACCACCATCTAAAACTAAAGTTTAGAGTGGACATACCTACATTTTTTGGGCAAATAAATGGAACAACTGTCCTTGGTTGGATGGAACTATCATTGAAAATTACAAAAGCTTTTATATCTAAGAATATTATGCAATTTTTAGCTAGATAATGCTTTTTTATTGAGGGCAGATTCGATTTCTTAGACAAGCCATACACATAGACTAAATGGTCTAAGGTAAATCTGACGTTCATGTTTAGGAATAAATATACCTTAAGTTTTATCAAATCGTACCTAAAGCAACTAAAAACAAGCTACATATTCACATAAATAAAAACACCCTGTAGATACATAAATTAATGGTTCTATTTAATATTGTTTAAAGTCAACTCGGAAATAAACAATCAATTAGTTTCAAATTACTGTAAACCAAATGATAGCTCAAATTCATTGTCGTAATATACCTTTTATAACTACAATCGAATGAATCAGACATAGATAAGATGTCCAGATAAAGCAGCTTACTTGGGGAGTGGGTGGGAACTAACTAACGTAATGAAAACACAGGTATTATATTATAATTTTAAACATTATTTGTATCATTAACGAGTATCATCGTCCCACATATTGTCAATTGTATTGATACAATCTACATTATTTGTCAACGCATGAGTGCGTTACACAAATGCTTTTTAGGTCAATAGACGACTGTCGATTGGGAAACGATCTGTGCGTATACGTTTTAAATATAAATAATTTGTCAGTAACGAAATGAGGGCCATTTGGAAACATGGGGGTAATAAACGTAGTGCGTGTCGTGAAATGCGGTCGTCCTGCGATGAGGATTGGGTGGCTAGTAGCTAGCTGTTTTCGTGGACCTAGCGTCGCTAGCTCATTAGCATGCAGATCACAGACGTGACGAACGTGAGCTACGGGTTACACTCCTCAAAACATGACCGGGCACCGCTGTCACTCATTCGCATTTATATTGTACCTGCTTTTGCATTGCGGCTTTGTCTTCGATTTATTTTTAAATTAATGTTTTTAACCTCTTGGTAATCTACTTTTTCTTAGTAGCCAAAATAAGAAAGCCAAGAATCGTGACAAAAAAAGTCATGACCAAATTATGTAAGGCAAATAATTATCTATATTGAGACAAAATCAGCAATTTCTGCCTAGCAAGAGTCCGCAAGGATAGGTTCAGGAGACACTGAAATAAATAATTTGTACCAAAATTTAATAAAAGCAATATATTTTGGTAGAAATCGTCAAATTTAAACTCGATATATCCAAGAATCCGGTTAGAAATGTTGGTAGATATGACCCTGGAAATTCCTTCTGCCAAATTTGAATGAGGTCAAGATCCAGAGTTATGCCCAAAAAACTGTGATTTTCGTCCATGAATGAGTATCACATGGGTGAGGTGACTGATCAGGAAAACACTCAATACCTTTTGGCCTATTTTAAGGCTTACTTGAGGTATAAGAAAATACTTCTAGCAGACACGTAGCAGCAGTTCTAGGGGATGGGCCATCCCCTCCCGGACCTAGATCTTGACATAGGGAAATTCGAAAACTATATCCAGGCTACTTGGGGCAACACTAAAAATGATATTTCATGTCAAGCAGACGGTTTTTTTTATTATTATTGGAGCACGACATGTGACTTTGTGTCTACCTGGTGGTGAGCAGACCTACCAAGTCCATAAATGGGGTCAATAAATAATTGTTTTTAAACAATATTGATCGCTCTCACTATGCCGGCTAAATGATGCGATTACGAAATGGGGGGCGACAATGACGAATTGCATTACGAGTATATTTAAAATTTATGCATTTTATAAATTCCTTTATAGGATAATCTTATATTAATTTTTTTTTTTTTTTTTTTTGGTGGCGGGACTCGAACCCACGAACCTCGCTATCGCGGCAAGGCGCTCAACCGCTGAGCCAACCAGGTTCCAGTCAGCCCTCACGAATTTTGTCATTGCTTGTTATCTACATTATACACAGACGCCCTCTAAGGTTTGTGGGTTCGAGTCCCGCCACCAGGATTTTTTTCATTGCATTTTTATCTTTAAAAATTTAATATGAGTATATTTTAATATACTCACTGCCTTATCGTCAATTCAACTACCCATTTCGTAACCGCACCCGAAAGGAAACTTCCACCTCGACAATAAATCGATGCAGTAGTCTCCTGAAAACCGGTGAGCCCACAGACTAAAACCGAAAGATGACTAGGTCATTTGACGGTTTTTGCATCTGTATGGGCGGTGGTAACGAGACCGGTCGGTCATTCTTTACCAGTCTAATATTATAAAGAGGTAAAGTTTGTGAGTTTGTGAAGTTGTAGGGGATAATCTCTGGATTCTGAACCTATTTAAAAAAATTATAGTGTTGGATAGCCCGTTTATCGAGGAAGGCTATATAACATCACGCTACATCAATAGGAGCGGAGCATCAATGAAAAATGTTGGGAAAACGGGGAAAATTCGTTCCTTTTGGGAGCTTCCGTTGCGTGCGCTGCGTAAACGGTTAAAGTTACGCAGACGAACTTGCGCGTGTCAGCTAGTAAATGATATAAGTACCTACTTGAGATACTAAAGGTGAAATATCTCCCGAGGAGAATTATTTAGCATAATACATTTTATGGGCTGTATAATTTGATCTCTCAGTGACCAATCATATGATAGTTTTACATTTTCAAAGATCATTTTATTATGAATCTTTTTTCAAAATCGATTTTAATAATAAACAGGGACTGGACCGAAAAAAATCGTTTGAAATATTTATGTTTTTGACAATGTAATTTAAATTTCAATTTTAAAGTAAGAAAAACAAGTCTTAAGTTAAACAAGTGCGATTACTATTCGCGCTGTTGGGGTTCCGTATAATACAGAATTATTATACCTATGTTTTGGATATATATTCGTGAATCGGTAGATGTTAATATACTCGGTGGCCGAGTTGGTTATACTTTACACTTAATTAGTTTGTAATTATCATACCACCTTTGTTTCTAAATCGTTTGCAGTTGTCGCTGCAAGACTTTGGAATAATTTACCAGTCAAAATAAGACAATCACCAAATAGAGACACATTTAAAAAAAGAGTATATGATTACTATCTAAATTCATAAGTAGTTTTTATTTATCTTTTATTATTCTATTCCTTTCCACTTTGTTACTTCTCCTTTCTCATTTTGTAGTTGGTAGTATTGTGAATATGTAGTTTATGTATGTATATATATATAAGATATATTTAAGTAGTGTATATTAGATTGTAAGTATTTTATATAATATACACTGGATTATATACTCAGTTACTGTATTGCACCTACCTCACTTATTAACTGCTTTTATTGTCCCGAAGGTTTGACTGGTAGAGAATGCCTGGCGGCATTAAGTCCGCCTTTGTATTTTGTATGCAATAAAGATTTAAATAAATAAATAATTTAAAAAATATGTACTTATGTTTAAAATACTATTTACCTCGCGGGGTAAGACCTCCCAGTGCAAATCTTCTTAACTCTATGTACCTACTACTATCAACGAGGACAGACACAATTTATTGATCGACCCCATTAATGGACTTTATAGGTCTGCTATTGTTTTCTGACAATGTCTTGTGGGTTTTGAACCCGAGTGACAAAAATTGCAGCGAGTTTTTTATATAGATAACAATATCTGTACGTATACATTAATACAAAGTGGATTAGCGCTAGATTTTAAAACTATAGTAACTAAAATGATTAAATCTACTATTATAGCAAGAATCTACTTGCAATATTAATATTATACAAGGTGCTCCTCTATAGTTAATTCAATGGAATGTGATATAAATCAGAGACAATAATTAATGTTCTGACTTCGTGGACAAGGTTTATAAATTTTGGTGCGACTGTACATCATCCTCAATGCATTCTAGCCCTAATTAATTTCATGTTTTTATGGTCGAGAATAGAGAAGTGAATGAAATTCCAAAAAGTGTAAATGAAGGTGTAGTACAGTATAAGTTATTACTGTACTCATTAAACACATTCCGCTCGCGCAACTTCATAAGCGGTTGTCATATTATCATAGATTATAAATATGTACAGAAGGCAAGGTATTAAGAAGGAGTTTAGGTATAGCAAAAGCTGATTTTGCCTTTTTCCGTTTTTAGGTTTCCGAAAATAAACTGAAGGCTTTGTGTTGGTATGTCTGGATAATTACGTTGATTACTAGTGGTCCGATTTAGTTGAAATTTAAAATTGTTATAAGTGTATCTTGTTAACGGGTAGCAAAAGGGTATAAATCAAAATTGTCTGATACGTTCAGGTGAAAAATGGTCTAAAATTTCATATAAAAGTTTTGACCAAACTCGTATAAGTTTTATTTTAAGATAAACCATACAAATATTTAATATATTGGAGAACTGTATTTTTTTAAAATATATTATAGTAAAAGTTTTTCATATTTATGAGTAGAACAAAATTATATTCATCTCGTCTATTTGTATATTAAGTGATCTAAAATAAGGATCTCGGTAACATAGATGTTAGTATTAGAAAATACGATTTTGTTAATTGTTTAAATAAAACAAAATAATAATTGTTAAACTCGAGCGCAATCAAATAAAATGTTCTGTTTTTTCTTACTCTGTGCTACATACAGCCAGCGGGCGGAGAATAGCGCAACTACAGGGGGATCTAATTATTTCATTTATACAGCACTATTACACGGTTATTAAACATTACAAACTAGCAATAAATGTACTTACAACTTAGAATTATTTACATTATTATTTTATTTTCTACACTAAAAATTAACATTTGAACACATTTTACATTAATAAACCTATTGAATTCTGTTAATTATCCATAATATTAAAGTTTTTATTACAACCCACCTTGCCTTTAAATGCTAGTACCTAGTATTATAATAATGTACGAGTATTATTTTTATTTATTTCATTTTTCATTGGATTAAAACTACTTAGCCTTCATTTCTAGTATTAAGTATTGTTTTCCATTAGAAACGAATATTTTTTTTAAATACGGCTCGAAGGACCAATGTTTCCTTGGTAGTTCGAGTGAAAATGCGATAAAATTGTTAAAAATTATTTATTAAAATAAAAGGCGTACAAGCGACCGCGATACAGGGAAGCATTGTGACCAGATCTAAAATAGTGTTGGCAATTCTGAATTTTACAAAATAAAAAATCATTCTAAACAAATATCTCATATTTTTTATTATTAATTATAGAATAAGCGTCATCATATACGAGCGCTAATATTGTCAAATATGTATTATAGTCACAATGTCTCAGATTGGTATATCAGTATTTTGTAAATAAAATAAAATAGTTTTACATCAGTTTATTCGCTTATTTCGTCGTGAAAATTATGAGTATATATTATATAGTTGCGTTGTGATCTTTGTGACTTACGCCCCAACACAAAAAGAAAATAGGTGCAAAATAGTCCTAATCAGCTTGGTTGCCGACAAGTGGAACCGCTACCATTATACAGCTAGTCAATAATGGGACAGCCTGTATACGCTCCTATGACGGGTGTCAAAGCGTGCGCTTTCTGTGTGGCGCGGCATCTAACATGTCATCCGCATGACACATTGTATGGTAATAGAATTCTATGAGACATAATTACATGCTACTTCCATGCAGTATTAATGAAAGTATCCAGGTTATTTATTGTGCACGGTTATTATAAATCAATTAAGTAACTATGTAGTTACTTAATTGATTTATAATACAACCATTGGTAGCTAAACAAATTCTAATGCTTTTTATTATATTTTATTATAAACAGAGACAGCGTTTGACCTTAATCTTTCCAGATGGAAAGCAACGATGAGGTCAAAGAAATAGCACGTTTACTCTGTTAAAAGCCCAGGTAGCATTTTGACGTCCCTATGACGTCAATTACGTCGAGAATGACACTAAGATGACGTCATAGGACGTCAAAATGCAACCTGGGAGGAGACCACCACCTCGACCAGAATCGATGTAGAAAACCAGTAAACCCACATACTAAAGCCGAAACATGACTAGGTCATTTGACGGTTTATGCCTAATGAAATTATAGAGGCCGTCCTCCTACCTATAAAACCTTCCTTATACATAATATCATATTTAAGCAGCTCTGTTTAGGACGGACAGTATTTTTAAATAGATAAGTAATGTAGTATTCATATTTGTATAAATAAGGGGACTATATTTAGTATAGTCAGTAAAAATACATATACATTCATACATGCATATACATAGTGACTTTCAAAGGTTGTATTTTAGGCTAATATGAGGCTCTACTGATCAAATCGAACAACTTTTCCCATGGACCCTTGTGTCGCAAATAAAAATGACAATTTTCCAAAGACCCTGTATCCCTGTTAAAGGGTAGGCAGAGAGTAATGTACCCCACTCCACACGATCACTACATATTTTCCTAGCTTTGAATCGGTGCATAGATATGAACAATATTATCATGTACTCGTACCATCACTATGTACCTTAGGGTACATAGCGATAGAGTTTTATTTCCACGTCGTCGTAGTGGATGTAATTCTGAGTCTACACCGAACAAGAGGCCAGCTCGTCGCGGTGTTTGGATAAACTTAATAATCCAGAAATGATTTCACAAGTTGTTTTAGCGAAACTGGGACTGACAGCTTAACGTGCTCCCCGAGGAGGCTCTATAGTGAATAAATACAGATACATACAAATAAGTATTTAGGTATTCATTTTATTTATATTATTTACATTTAGTAAGTGGGTAATACCTACTAAATAATATAAACTAGTAACTATTAAAGTAAGTATTGAAATAGACGCAATCAGAACGAACAAAGCCATAAATATTCAAATCTGACAGTCACTTTATTTATGCATTTTAAATGCAATTACATTGTACAATTATTATTCATACAATATTGTAAACAATATGGAACGTGTAGCTACAAATACATTAAAATTACTAATTGGCAATATCGAGTGTGTTGCTATATGTAAAAAAACGTTTTAGAACAGTTCAAGAATCCTTCTCTATTATTTAGGTATAGCAGCTTGAGTAACTTTTTCAATATAGAGTTTCAGTTAAACTCGTTATTATAATAGTCTAAATTATATTAATAAATTATTTATTATATAATTATTAAATTATTTTTTCAGGTTTATTTTATTTTATTCCAGTCGCTACTTATGTTTTAGGTGGTCTCTATAACTCCGCCAGACTGTACCAGTATAGTTACCACCGCACATACAGATGCAAAATCCGTCATGTGACCTAGTCATGTTTTGGTTTTAGTTTGTGGTTTCAATGGTTTTCACGAGACTATTGTATCGATATACGATTTACATTGTTAACCAACAATTTATTTATTAACCCCATTCATGGACCGTATAGGTATCTGCTTATTATAAACAATAAATACCATCAAGAGTGTCTTTTTGTCTCCCAAGAACCGTTTAAACAGCCTTAGGGTACCCAGCGGATGGATTAACCCTTCTTCATTTCGCCGATGGTATTCGGAGGCAACACCTAACAAATGCGAGATTGTTGCGATATTTATGATGTTATGGCCTTGTTGTATAAAGCGGTCACCCATCCCAGGTCCGGCCTTGTTGTCATCAGCTTAATTTTGTTATCAGTTCCGCAGTGGCTTAACCACTAGGCTGGGGTCGCTTTTTTATAAAGGTTGGTTGTGTTTATCATAGGTAGATATAAATCAGATGCCATGCTTCAATAAATAAAAAATAAAAAAAAAACAATCCAAAGAATCGAAACAACAGGACAAACACGATAAAGACAAATCATAAATTTCTTACTAAAATTAGACAGTGTCGAAAAACAACAGTCGTCTCAAATATGAAATGAGTTAAATCGCAGTTAACAACATAATGTTGCTTTTAACTTTTTTTGTTGACTCGAGTCACCCAGGCATTTCCTGCTACTTCATAACTGATACTCCCTACCATTCAAGTTTAAACTTTAACGCGAAGACATTAGATTGTTTTTGTGTTAAACAATAATTAATTTTCTTAATAACAACTATGTAGTGATTAATCGCGTTATAAAGACTTTTAAATCAGGATTTTGTGAATACAGATTAGATAGATTTTCTATTATAAAAATATATTTGTGTTTTATTGGTTTTGTTATATTTATAACATTTTCTAAGTTACTAGCTGTTTGACTCGCCGTCACGTCGCCCGTGCTCTTTAAACGCAAAAATTTTGAAGAAACTTATGTAGTAAATATTTTTTAGGTCGCGTTTCGTTATCACAGACAAAACCGTAGCCATGTTTCAGTTTTAGTCAGTGGGTTCACCAGATTTTAATCATACTGGACCGATTTATTATCGAGGTAGTAGTCTCATTTTAGAGTGCGGTTACGAACCAGGCATTTCATTTGACAATAAACAACGATCTGTAAGTAGATATCATTGACTATATACAAAGATAATACAGTACCTAGAATCGTAATGCAAATTCGTTTTTTTGCCGCTCATTTCTAAGCCGGCAGTGTGGGAGCGACCGGTGCTTTTAATTCATGAACTTTGTAGGTCTGCTTACCACCAGAAAGACAAAGTTACACGCCGTTCTCCAATAAAATATAATAATAACGTAAATGTCGTTCGGCGTCAGTAATAACATATAATAGGACACTAAAACAATGACATTTCAAATAATTTATTACATATTTAGTTTAAACTTAAGCAACACTTATGCTAATTTTTATAACCATTTACCAAAACGCCCGCTTTATGACTCCAATGGTCATTGCGTCTCTACTACATATTTTACAACTATAAAAAACTTATATGGAGCAATATGTGCATAAATGTCAATATTTATCCGGTATGTTGCCGTATGTTGCGTTCTTTTCGATTTATAAGCGTCGTTTAAGTCCTAAGCAACATCGGAGACCGGTGCCGCACAGCGGTATACCCAACGTTATTACGCTCAGCATCGTAATTGTCGATTAATTATGTCCATTTCAATAAAATATACGCCTTACAGATGAAATTGTATAATTTTAGGAGATAAACCTCGACTAATAAGGTATAACTGCCTGTGTTACCGCAGAAACTTCTTCTATGGTATCTATAAAAAATGTTCAAATGATTTTAAATGGATTATGGACTATTTTTTTGGAATAAAAATCTTATGAAAACTGATCGTGCTTTTGTTTTTTAGTATTGTGACGTGATTCTGATATAAAATCTTAATCTTTAGTCTGCTGGACAGAATCGATGATGGTAGTAGCAGATCCTATATCTATCGTAAGATCTGTCATTGACATTCCGTAGATAGCCACTGCTTCTAGCTGCAACTAGAAACAGTGACTATCTACACCATCACTGAGCTTGTAATAATTATCTTGGTATATTTTATATTTTTTTATTGGGGCACGGCAAGTGTCTTTATTTACTGATGACTAGCAGTCCTACAAAGTGTATATGTTTGATCTATCCATTGTCGGTTTACAACACTGTATTGATCGATTCAACCGGCGAAATAATTCGGTTAAGAAATGGGCGGTGACGAAGACGCCGAATTACAATTGTACTGAAATATCGTCGCTGCTTTATAATCAAATCAATAGCTCGTTTTGTGATCGCCTGAAAGGAGACTACTCCCTCCTTAAAAAAAACAATGCAGTAGGCTCCCAAAAACCGGTAAACCGATTTATAACAACAATTTCTCCAATGCTATAGTTTTTGTTAAAATATTTAGAAAAAAAATGTGGTTTTCACGAAAGTACGAAAATAAAGTTTGCTAACAACCTCTATATTATAATACATAGGTACAGCACCCCTAGCACGGTCAAGCTAAGACAAAATATATTGTCGCGAACCAATGTCAAAAGTAACTATTTTTTAATATCAACTAATCAGAGCGCTGCAAAGTTGCACCGATTGGCTGATATAAAAAAAATGTTTTGTTTGACATCCGCTCACGACTTTATGTCTTGGCTTGGCCGTGCTACGGGTGCAGCCCTTACAATGGAAAATATAACTTTTATATAAAATATACTAACTTCAACAGGTTCTCCTAGCCGTTGATGGGTATTAGTCACTTGCTCAAGACATCTTATTTTATTATAAAAGATGTCAAGAGAACAATTTAAAATAAATAACAAAACTCATCAGAACAATGTGGCATTAAATAACATAAATAGGTGAAGGAGACATTTATCTTGAGTGGCCAAGAACAACTAAGGACCAATGACAAAAGGACATTAAAGCGGAATGAGCGCTAATAACAAATTATTATAATAGAACGCACCTGTCACTCTTTTGATCCAATATTACTCTCATTTATGATGCTAATCGACCGAATGGCCCCGTGTAACATAGTTTCTTATGCAGACAAAGCATCACAGACAATACAACGTACTATATTATTTTTTTTATTCACCAGAATTTCCCTTTCATCTTGCCTAATTTTAGTTAGAGCCATAGTTCTTGGGTATATATCACGTCATATTGTCTCTTCTGACGAAGCTGATCGATGTATTAAACTGAATACAATAGACGTTGCTTTAAATGAATTTGTAATCTATGCAAGTACTATTAGAGTACAAAATATAGTAGTTGATAGGATCCAGATATAAAATGACGATGTTCAGTTAGACAGATAAATAATAAGCGACAGAGGTTTTTGAGAGCGTGTACGAGTATGTCGCGTGCGTTTACGCAGCTAGATGCGCTACGAATTAGTACGATGTCTGCGCGGGCGGCGTGTTTTGTTTAGCCAGGCCCGGCGGCATTAATCTTGGGTCTAGAGATGAAGCGATATGCATTTGTCAGCGTGTCTCGATTATATGTTTCTCTTTGTATTAAATCAATTCAATTATTATATAAACACTTGAATGGATCTACAGAAACTATTAAAGTTTTTGCTATTATTAAAATCTTTATTAGGTGTACGTGGTGGTTGATTTGGTTAAGTCCATTGACTAAAAACATTTAGGGCCGGATTAATAGTCATTGCAAAGTAATTTCTGAGGCATAGTCAATGCTTCGGACTGTCAAGCTGACAATAAAAATATTGACAGTTCCAAGCAATGGCTTTGGCTAAGCAAAGACTATTAATCCGACCCTTAGATCACGGTTTTAGGCCCTGGTGTGAATTTTCCTATATACTAAGATTATAAAGATTTGATTATTTGTTTGTTCTGGATAAACTCAAAAATTACTAAACCGATTTTTTTTTAATCTATGGAAAGCTTCATTATCAGCGAGTAGCACATAGGCTGTATTTTAATTTCGACATGATTTTTTTAAACTAAACGATGCTGTATCCGCTGGACACTGCTAGGTAATAAAATATAAGTTTATTTATTTGACATTAATATTATTATTTCCTAGTAGAGCACATTAAGCGATCGGTTGCAGTTTCACTTGCGAGCTGTTTATAAGTCTATAAAAATACCGTGATAAGCTTGCTACTTGTTCTGTTTAACACTAAATTACATCGTCTAGGACTAGGTGAGAATAAAAACCCTGTGATGTGCTAGTATGGATAGTATACAATAATAATAATATGTAGGACAATTTACACATATTGCTCTGGAAACTAAGCTCTAAGCTTGTACTATGTGTACAACAAAACAACGACCATGACAAACTGTATAGAAAAACGTACTATTTTTTTTTCATGGTTGGGAATCGAACCCACGAGTCTACAGAGGTATATGAGTATGTATGTAGATATAAAAAGCTCTAAAAATAAATTAGTCAAAGCTGAAAGGCAAAATCAGATTTATAATACACGGTTAGTTCGCAATGACGGACAGCAAAAAGGGCTGGCCTTTGAGGTAACTCGTATTATTTTGTCATTATTAAATTCCTATGTCATTGTATCTCATTCTCCGAGAAAATATTGTATGCAAAATTATATGACAGCAGAATGAGATTAAATATGTCGTATTTAATGTGGAGTTGACAACGCTCATAAAGGGCTTGGTATTATTGTATTTTATCATAGCAAATTTAATAAATTGCTATTACAGTGGTTGAGAGGGAAACTGGGTGGTCATTTATTAATTTAAAAAAAATCTACATACATATACGGCACCCGAGACCGCCTAGACGGCCCCTGGGTACCCAACGGAGGGGTTTCAATCCCACCTCGTCGTAGCCGATGGTGTGAGTCTACACCGAACAAGTGTATACACCGAACAAGTGTATACACCGAACAAGTGTATACACCGAACAAGTCTATTCAAAACACCACTATACTCAATAACCCATCTATAAACAGTTTCACAAGTTGGTATAGTGAAACCGGGACCGACAGCTTAACGTGCTCTCCGAGGCACTATAGTGGTGTTGTCAAACAAATGTACATATTTTTTTAATTAAAAACTTATTAGTACACACCGGGATTCGAACCAGGGACCTAAGTATTTTTAAGTACAAGGTCTAACCAACTCGGCCACCACGTAAATTAATCTAATTGTAATTTATTTAATTGAATGGCCGAAACAAGACTCATAGTTGTCTACAATTAAAAATATATCAAAACAAATACATATTTACTAAATCTTTTACTTTTTGTGACCTTACATCCACCTGATGGAAAGCAGTATGAAGGTCCAAGAACAAATGCAACCAACAATTACGAGCTACGTAACCGTTGATTGCACCTATTATGCCGGCTTAAGATGCCTATACACGCTTCGTTTGAAGTGGTAATCACACTACAAATTAATATAAATCTTAGCGGTAATGACATGAAACTGTCAAGGACTTTTAGCAGTAAAAATCTTGGATATAACTTTATTAGCAACAGAGTGGTGAATATGTGGAAAAGCAAAACGATGTTACAATATAATATAAACAGTATTAAAATATTTGTCGTAGCCGAGTTGGTCAGACCGTAGGAATACAATTGCTTAGATCACGGGTTCAAACCCCTGTTTATACCAAAAAAATAACTGGAGGATTTCACTATAACAAACTGTTTATAAGTCTATACAATTACCTCGACGATCTTGCCACTTGTTTGTTGTAGACTCAGAATACTATTGGCTACGTTGAGCTGGGAAAACCAGCTACAAATTAGGTAAATCCGAAACATGACTAGGTCACTTGACGGTTTTTTTCATTTATCAAATAATGAAAACCGTAAACCTAATAATATTCTCCTTATTTATCCTCATTTTATTTCTGTCTGGTCACCCTGACACAATAAACTTGAATGTTCACCTAATAATGTTAAATTGATAGGAAATATATTGTCGTGTCAAGATCTATTCTTGCACGACTCAAGTTCCATCATGGGTCTGGTAGAGCGTTATTGACATCTCTTCAACAAGCCACAAAATGAAATCTCTTCAAGCCGTCAATCATTTTCCCCTTGGGGTAGCTGGTCCCCCGACGAGAGATGGCTGCGTTCCTCGAGAGGCAATCGAGACATTATTCCGGTGAGTTAGCTCCATCGACCCAAACATGAACGCAGCTAGGGGGAATATTTTACTTACCTAGATCACACGCTAGTCGATTAGGTTACTTGATATTAGTTTTTTTTTCAGTTATTTAGCGATCGATTTATATTCTTAGCTATCATTGATTTGATGTTGTGTGGATTAAATTTTTTCGTAATTATCGTCTAGGAAACTAGCGATTCATATTTGTGTCGGAAAAGTAGGTTGGAGGACTCTCGTTAGGGTACAGGTAGTAGTAGTTCTCAATTATCCTTCTAGAAAAAAAAAACAGTTTTACAATTTGGTGTAGTGAAACTGGTATCGAGAGCTTAATGCAGTTTCACTATAGTGGTATTTGAAGTACACATCAGGGTTTGAATTGAAATACTATTTTAGTGTATGACGGCCTCAATAAAAACGGCTTTTTACTTGAGGCCGATTAAAATAATGAAAATTATTATGTAATATGCTATAAATACTCATACATTTTTTTTAAAATTTCCTATACTTACAATTAACTATGAACGCCTCCGTAGACTAGTGGTTATGTCTTTGGCGTTGTTTTGTTGTTTGGATATCGTAGGTTCGATTCTTACCCATGGCAAAAACTTATTAGTGCGCATTACTGTACATTTTGTCATGGTCTGGGTGTTTATAAAATATAATATGTTAATCGTTGTTTCTTGTATACAACGTACAAGTCTAGAGCTTAGTTTGTGCCAAGGCCAATATGTGTGAGATGTAATTCATATTGAATTGATTTTATGGTTCCACATTTGTTAATTATTATTTAATAAGTAATATCAAAAGTTTTTAATGGATAACAACATTAGGTCCTAAAATGGACCTTTCCATAACAAGTTTATCACTCTTCTAACTTCACCATATAATACGAAATAAAACAAAACCGAAATTATTTATGACCCACCTTATACTTTTATGGCAATGTATTTAATTTGATCAAAATTTGGCATGACAGAAACAATAAAAAGTAAAACGCAGTTGCAGACAGAATAATATTTGGAAATTGAGATTAATTTTGCACACGTATAAGAAGAAATGTCGTTGAAATGGAGTCATTAAATCAAGAAAAAAAGAGAATTAAAAAACTTTTTAAGTCCATAGACTAAGTAAGGATATTAGATACTTCTAAACTCTTCCCTGAAAAAATAAGTTTTTAGTTTAAAAACATATTTGTACACATAGGGAACTAAAATATTGTAGTGTTTTTAAATCTAAAGTTCATTGGCAAAAGAACAAATAACGATATAATTATGCATTTTTGCAAAATAGAAAACAAATTAAACTGTTCAAAAATTATTTATCATTGTTTTTATTGAAGCTGCCAAAAGCTTGTGCTGTTGTTAATTTGTTTCAATAAAAACCCGTGTTTTTTTTTACTTGTTGGCACATTCAATTAAGTAAAAAAATATTTTCGTGATACATATATTTTTACCTAGTACCTATAGCGCCTTTTTTTTTATAATAACAAAGTTTATAGAAAGTAAACTTTGGTCTACATGGTTATTTATATTTTTTTTTTACAACATATCCCTGGTTATACCTATACATATACCTAGGTTTACATAGATGAGTCACTTTACAATAGCTAAATATTTCATAGAATGATGCTTACATTACAAATTATATTGGGCTGCATCCTTCCTGCCTCTAGGTATAAAAAACCTCTTATACTTTTACACATAAAAAACTTTATTGTTTACTAATTATCTAAATATAAACACCATAACATTAATAATTCATAAGAAAACCAATCATCTGCCAGCGGAATCGCTATAAATAAGTAATATTGATAAATAATTAAAATAAAGGCTATTTAAGGGTAGGCTCCCACGCGATAAGAGGTGTTATTTATACACCCTCATCTCACAAAGGAACCGCTGCCGAATATCACCCATAAATATTGGACTGAGGTGTAATTTTTCACATACCACGTCTTCACGACGCGTCGCACCTTTAAAATAAATGCAAACAAAATTTAATAGGGAGAGATGCGCAGGATCGCAGGCCTTGGAGAAAAATAAAAGATTTCTGTAAGATCATTGTGAGATATTTTGTATTTTTTACCGAAACTTCTACAAGCAGTTAGAAAGTTTTTTTTAAATTTTTTTTCTTTACCTAAAGAGTTACAGTTATGTGTTTATAAGTGGTTGTGGATAAGTGGTCCTTGGATTCAGAGTTTGAAAGTTGATTTTTAATTAAACAATTAGTTTAGATATTATAGATATTTCTTTTATCAAAGCATTTTTTTCACACAGAAAATGCCAAGATCTGTCAACCATACAGCCTTAATAACAAAGAAAAATGTTTTTTTATTTAGAACATCTAGGTTACAATTCAGAGTTTTTTGTCAAGTTTTTTAACAGTTCATATGAGCTTCTGAAACGACTTTTACGTTGGTTTTACTTGTTACTTTTTGACAAGTAGCAATTACCTATTTGAAATTAAATATTAAGCTTTTACAATTTTTTCATATTATTATAAAAAAAAAAACCATCGTTTAAAATTAAAAATACCATTAAAGGCTCTGTAGTCTTAACGCCATATAAACGTACTTCCAATATTCCAATTTGGCTAAAGTCGAAGTATATTTTTTTTTTTATGTTGGTAATTTTACGCAAAATCTTTCTGTTGTAGGTAATAAATATTTTTGTATTATAATATTAAGTTTTTTTCTGATTTCAAAAATAATAAAAACTTACAGAATGATTAATTAACACAATGACAAAACTGTTATTTTAATTCTGCGACAAACAGCAGACAAGTAATACTGGAAGGGCGAAAGCGTATTTTGTTTGGAGAACGCAGACTTGGCGAATGCAGTGTCTTTAAAATTATATTATTACTTATATTAGAGTACCTAATTATTAACCTCAAACAAAACTTATCAAATTTGAATTACATACAAATCATATATTTTTATAGGTTTATACAGTGCCATAAATGCAAAATTTAACAATTTTTGTTGTTGGTAAAGAAACGCCACCAATGTTTAAACGATGATTACATTGGTAAAATTATGCCAAAAAAACACATGTTTTGCTAGCATTGCTAACAACGGAACGCTTTGTGAACTGTTCATGTAATCTAAATAAATGTCCTTCAAACAGTATTATTTATATTATTATCAAAACCGAACGCAACAAACAAAAACAAAAGAACTGTAATAAGAGCGTTCTCAATCAAACGCTATGTCAGATATAGCGAAACAGGGAACACTACGTATTTATTTACGATTATAGATTATTGTTGTAGTTTGAACGCTATCCCAAGCTCCCAAATGGCTCGTAACACCTCGGACCTTGTATCCCCTCCCAAAACAATACACTGTCAAATGTGAAGAATATATCCATCTTGAGGGACCACTTGGATATTTGCAAAAATATGTATATTTACATTTTTGGTATCCACAGGGAAATTGAGATTTCGGACATTCGTTTGGAACTTAATTTGATTTTGTTTTCTTGGTTCATTGCGCATTCGAATTGGTATTATTTTTTGTTACTACAGTGCTAGTGAAATTCCATGACTGGGGCTTGTATATCACATGACAAGGGAAGAGATTAATTAATGTTATAGTATATAGAGGTTAAATTTAAACATAATGTTATTTAGCATAAGTTTTCATGTATGTATATAGATGAACATTTTTTTTTTGGAGCACGGCATGTGACTTTGTATTTAATTGATGGTAATCATACCTATAAAGTTTATAAATAGATCGTTTGTTTAACAACATATACGTGGCGGCCGAATTGGTTAGAACTCAGACTTAAAAACACAATATTTTTTAGGTCCCTATTTCAAACCCCAGTATATACCAATATTTTTTTAATTATTAAAGATATGTTCGTTTGTTTCCCAACACTACTATAGTACCTCGGAGAGCAAGTTAAGCTCGGTCTCAGTTTCACTATCCAACTTGTGAATCTAATTATAGATAGGTTTTCATTATGGGTAAGCTGTATAATTTGATGCGGTTACGAAATGGGCGTCGATAAAGACGAATTTTCAATAAGAGAGTTATTTTTATTATTTTTTATTTATTTATTTATTCACATCAAAAGTATTAACAGATTTGTTCTTTAAGTTGCGCTCAAAAACCTGAGCGGTTTATGTGAGCGCATCTGAGTCGCATATGGTAAATTAGGTACATTTTAAGATTATTTTACATTTGATTTTTAACAATTTCTCAAACAGCATGCACTGCAACTATTGGAGTACATGTTGTCCAGGTCTTAGAAAAAATACATTTCTAAGGTCTAGGTATATTTTGATAATTATTTGCTTAGGTTGGTACCTACTTTAATCTTTTGTTTTGTATTTCTTTTAATTTTAATTTTTTTATTTTTTTTAATCTGGATACATATTCAAGTAATATTTTTTTAAAATTTGTTTGATATTTTTTTGTTTATTTTGAGTTATATTGTTTAATGTATCACTTGGTATCTTGTTAAGTATTGTGGGCAACATGTACTCCCATAATCGCTTCCCATATACATTATTATAAGTAGGCACTATATAAGTCGGCAGATATGTAAGGGTACGTACTACTTTAATACCCTCGCTAATTTATCATAAGTTAAAATAACTAAATTTAGTAACCGTACCAACTTAATTTAGTAGCCTCAACCTGAAAGGACACCACCTCGACAAAAAATCCATGTACTGACATGACTAAAACTAAAACATGACAAGGTCACTAGACGGGGTTTATCAGTAGGTTTTTTTTTGGTAGTAGGTACTTTACATACCCGTCACGGCTATAACCCAATTTATTTATTTATTTTAACACTTTATTGCACAGTAAAAAAAAGTTATATACAGAGGCGAACTTAATGCCTTAGGCCAATTCTAAATTTTTATATACTTTTACACAATATATCATATTTTCTTAAGAGTCCATACTATACACGTAGAATGTTACATTTAGTAAACATATAATAAATTAATAAAGTAAAAATTAAATTAAATATAAAATACTTCTTCGAGGAAGTCGGTTGCCGACTCTAGAGTTCCGAGAACGCTCGCTGCATTGCTCCTGGACCTATCATATATATATATATATATATATTTCATATTGTCATTTTTTTTATTATTTAAAAATAGGTAGGTTAGTGATAGTTTTAATTTATTTCTATAAAAATAATTATTAAATAAAGAATCATAACTGGGCCATAGAAAAACCAAAAAGTCTTAGAGTAATAAAAACTAAATAGAGACATCGCACGCATTTGCAATAAAAGTCTAGTCATAAATAACGTTCATGAAATATAATACACCTGCAATCTTCGGAAAATGAGAAAATCATTTTGTAGGGTGGGCGCGGTCAGGCGAAATATTGTTATAAATGTAGTTTTCTCGAGGGTATAAATAATAATGTTGGAGACGGACGCCTTGCAAGAACGGCCATGGCAGTCTTCGTGAAAAATACTGTACTGTACAAAACTTTATTTAGAGGTAAAACGTGGAGAAAATATAATATTTTTGATTTTAAAAAAAGTATGTGTTAATCACCTCAAAAAAATTTAAGTGTATATTATTATTGTTATATATTTATTTTAGCTTTTAACGTTTTATTTATCTAAAACAATTATATGCCCTATGATTTTTTTTTGAGGGGTGTAACATTTTCTCAAAATATAAATAAGCATAATGCGTTTACCAACTGTCAAAATCATACAATATTTGGCTAATAATTTTAAGTCAAAGTCTAGAACATTTCAATTCTTAGTTATTTTTTTTTATAAAAAAGCATTTACCCACTGTAGTATTTATAATTTTTTGTATTTTAAGTTTCAATTTAATAAAAACAATCAAATATATTATAAAAAATCGGTTTAATATTCTTTAGCATCTGTACTTAATTTAAAGACACTGCATTCGTAATCGCAAAGATCATTTACATCATTTCGAAATCATAAAAATAACTTTTTAATATTATAATAAAATATATAAATATTTTTTACCCACAACATTTTTTTACGTACCAACATTAAAATAATAAATAAACTCCGACTAACAACCAAGTTGTAATATTTGAACTACATTTGTATGGGCGTCAAGACGACTGCGGAGTGCTTAACCGAAAATCCTCAAAATAGTATAAATTCTAGTTACATATTATTCTCTGCCCCTACAGAGCCTGTCCGTTAGGCCTGTGGGAGTCATTTCGTTCTGACAGCCTGTAAATTCTCCATTACGCGTTATGAAATATGCCGTCGCGTTCGTTTACGACCTATGCTATGATTTCCATTACTCTCTTTTATAACTTCGCAATAATAGAAATATTACCGATAAATAATACAAATGTCGGACGAATTTGGTTTCAGTTTTATTATCGTTTACTTTATTTACTGGATCACGGCATCAGACCTGCATTGTATCTACCTGATGGTAACTTTATCTACGAAGACTATGAATAGGGTTGATTAATACATTAACCTATGCTATAAAAATGTTGGACGAATTTGGTTTAGGTAAATAAAATAAAATATTGTTTAGCGGTTTATAATTAATAATACGGTTAGATAGCAATTAAATGATTTACTAAGCGGTTATTTTTTGCCTAATGTAAAAGTTTATTGTAATTTATATTTGATCTAAACTTTTTATTTAGTTTTATTTATCAACATAGGAATTTATTAAATACACTTTAATCTGCAACTGCGACACATTAAGCACAGTCCTTATTTCACAAATTAAAAAAAAAAACACAAAAATGTACATTTCACCAAAAAACAATACTTTGTTTTTATTTAATGAGGCCCGGTATTTATTTCGTTACTAAATTGATATTACTTCAATTAAAGCCCTGATTTATAATTCACTATAAAACTCCAAACAATAACAGTTGGTGACATTATTGGGTGGAAATTATGAGCACAATGAAACGTCTGAAACGATTTCTTTTTCAAACTGAAAAGTGGTATGACGTAGACATTTGAGAATTTTATTAGTCCTGAAAATATTAAAGTAAGTAGGTATGCCAATTAGTGAACACAACAATTTTAATTTAGGCAGTAAGAAACTTAAATATGAACAATATAGTGTTTCTATTAGTGTCATAGAAAATTTCAATAGATAATACTTACAAAATTAAATGGATACCTAAAATAAAATTGCCCAGATAGGTACTGCCGACTTTTTTTAAAAACATATTAGCACTATGCCGCACGCACCAGTTTAGAGTAGGTACCTACAGGTAGGTTTTTATAGGTAAATTTATTTTGGGTTGATTTACTTTGTTTTTTTTTTATTTTAGGCGTCTGTTTAATTTAGGAATTTAATTTTATTTATTAGAAAATGTTTTCAGTATAATTTTAATTTATTAATATTTCCTTCGTAAATATTTATTTATTTTAGTAATTAAGTTAATTTTATTTAAATTTTAGTAAAATTGTACTTAATTTGGCTACCTACATATAAATATAAACAAGATTTAAAAAAATTGGTAATATACACAGTTAGCACTAACCCTGTTACACATAGGTACATTCTAGATACAAAGAGGTCTACTCTTACATCTAATAATTTTACTATACAAATTGTAACACATATTTGTAATTCTAAATGAATAGGTCATGATGCCTGAAACACAGGTTTGTGCCTAATTCAGGCACAGCCAGAAACCAATAGAATTAATTGTTATTTGACTCTAAAGTTATTTATTTAAATAGTAGCTGTTGCTTGCGGCTTTGTGCATGTTATACTATTAGAGGTTTATTTAAATTGTTAAGTGAATAGACATGTTTGTTGTGCATGAAATTATTTACTAAAACTAAAATACTGGTCCGTATTTCTCCTTATATACATGGTGACTTTGAAAGGATGTACTTTGGGCTAATATGAGGTTCTACTGATCAATACGAACACGGTGGCCGAGTTTGTTAGACCTTAGACTTAATAGCACCACAGTTTTTAGGTCCCCGGTCCTAACCCCGGTGTGTACCAATGATTTTTTAATTCATAAATTAAGTACATTTGTAAGACAACATCACTTAATAGTGCCTCGGAGAGCGCGTTCGGTACTAGTTGCGATATATCAACTTGTGAAACTGTTTATACATGAGTTTTTGAGTTTATCCAAACATTGTGGGAGCCACTTGTTCGGTGTAGACTCATAACCATTGGCTACGATGAGGTGGGATTAAAATCCCTCCGCTGGGTATGCTGAGGCCGTCTAGGTGATCTCGGGCGCCGTGATGATATTTTTTTATTTATTATTTGAACAAGAACACCTACTGAAAGTCTAGTACTATTTCAAATTTAAACTACTGAAATAATGTTTTCTTTTTGAACACAATTTTTTCCCTATTTACCCCTGGAACCATATTTTTACTAAATTTAACCTTTCTATTACAACCGGTTTTCGAGATCCTTTAGTAAGTATGTCAATTAGTAAAACACTGTAAAAAGTTTTTACGGCAGTAAATTAAATCATCTATGACACTATTTTGACTGAAAACAGCTCAGGGTATTAAAAGGAACGTCTCAACAACTAAACACGTCGTCGCTTTCCATGTATGACATTAAAATAAAATTACTAATATTTATGCATCTGAGAGTGTATTAACGACTCAAACTGTGCTCTTATAATGTCATAAATCGTCTGGAAAATATAACCGTCAGCGCTTTGTCATACGCGTGTCGAGCGAAGCTGCCCGCGCCGCGTACTTTCCTGCGCGCGCGCATACTACTCCATAAATCCTAAGACATAAATAAAATCTGGCGTTCCATATTTTAAAAGACCGCTTATTTTAATAGCTCACTCGTCAACGAGAAATTAACATGTTTTATTAGTCAAAGCCCGTACTATTAGTCAAATTACTTTGTAAGTCGGGCACTTACTATGTTCCATTTTACTTATAGTTTACTGTCTATAAAATTTTATGTAGAGATACTTAATTACATCAATCTGCCGCCCCGTGGTATAGTGGATAGAAGGGTATAGAAGTCGTCGGTTCTATTCCTACTTATGGCAAAACAATATTAGTACGTTTCTCTCTACAGTTACTTTTTTGATAAAATATATATTATATTTTTTATATTTTCATTTTGTTGTTTTCGGTAGGTACACATATTAAAACAATCTTAGAGCTTAGTAAGTTAAAAAATACAACGTATATAAGGTAAAAAAATATAACGAACTAAAACATTAATATACTAGCTACTTGTTTTTATTCCTAATTGTGTCGCATTATATTATATATATATCATCACGCGTGCCTTACGGCGCCCAAGACCGCCTAGATGGCCACAGGGTACCCAGCGGAGGGGGTTTTAATCACACCACGTCGTAGCCGATGGTATGAGTCTACACCGAACAACTAGCACATCGCGATGTTTTGGATAGACTCAATAACCCATCCATAAACAGTTTCACAAGTTTGTATAGTGAAACTGGGAACAACAGCTTAACTAGCTATCCGAGGCACTATAGTGGTGTTGTTTAACAAATGTATATTTTTTTTAGATCAAAAACTCATTGGTAGACACCGGGGTTTGAACCAGAGACCAAAGTATTTTTTTAAGTCTAAGGTCTAACCAACTCGGCCACCACCTGTATAATATCACATTTTATACATTGGTATATATTTCTATCATTAAACATAATTTTAATTTCAACCTAAAATTAAAAGTAGTTTAAATCAGGAAATAGTTTAAATACATACACAAGTCAAACGAAGTTCATACGAGTATATAGTTAAGGGGGAAGTTGACTAACAAAAATGAATAAATCTCCTAACAGCAAAACTGAAACAAATGGCGTGTTTTGCAGATATTCAGAACTCCAAGGAAATTACATTCTTGCCATAGACATGATAATAGAAAATCTTCAGAAGCCATAAAAAGTTGGAAGAGAAAATTGAATATATAATGAAAACATTTCTACGCACAATGATTACGATTTGAGATTTATGTTTTGGAAAATAATATTGACAAAGTTTTTCCCAATGAAGCAGTAATATATCTACGTCGCCGCGTCGTCTTGTTCTATAGTTTTTAATCCTCGGCATGCACTATAATTTTATTAACTGCATAGATTTATTTTTAATTATATACGTGGTGGCCGAGTTGGTTAGACCTTGGACTTAAAAACGGTCCCTGGTTCGAATCCCGGTGTGTACCAATGAGTTTTTAATTAAAAAAATTATGTACATTTGTTTGATAACACCACTATAGTGCCTCGGAGAGCACGTTAAGCTGTCGGTCCCGGTTTCACTATACCAACTTGTGAAACTGTTTATAGATGGATTATTGAGTCTATTCAAAACATCGCGACGAGCTAGCCACTTGTTCGGTGTAGACTTATACCATCGGCTACGACGAGGTTGGGATTAAAACCCCTCCGCTACGTACTCTGGGGCCGTCTAGGCGGTCTCGGGCGCCGTAAGGCACCCGTGATGATATGTATGTATGTACTCGTATGTATATTTCAGGAATATAAATAAATTATAAATAATTTTATTGTTTACTTAATAAAAATCAGGTCGCCAGGTGTCAAACAAATTAATTTAAGAAGAATGACACACAAAATTGAGACTTTTAATTTTTATCTGTGCCAAATAATAACAAGATTTTCACCGGAATGTTAACAACACAATATTTTTCAACGTACCTAATCTTAATCCTAATAAATTGGTGAAAATTAAAATACCGTTCGCTCAAAAGTGAATACTTCTCTATAGCGAAGTGTTGGCTACGAAACACATTCGCGTTTTTGACGAACGAAAATTTAAACAATAGAGATTTTTAAAACAATTCTGCAATTTAATAGATATATTTGAATCTTTGCCAGAGTGACTAATTCGTGGAAGTAGTTATAACTCTGTTACAATTTGCTTTTTTATTAATTTTAATTGTCACATGAACATGCTAAACCGATTTAAAATTTCTTGCTAATGTAATTGTAATTATAGATTATTTTGCAACTTGATAATATCATGATTTTTAGGGTGTACCTACCCTTAAAATAATTTCGATGGCTATGCACTATTTAGAAATTCTTTCGAGCTTTTTCATTATTCGCCTTTACCCTAGGTATATACTAGATATATACGTATGCCTAAACTATTAAATCATATATCCGTTTATTCTGGTTTAATTTGTTAAAGAATTAAAAAATATATATTAAAGTAGAAAATTTCAGAAGCTGGCAATAAAAACAATCCCATTTCAAGATGGAAAGAATGGCGTAGACGAGAATAGAAAATTAAGAGCGCTTTCAACTTGGTATTATAATAAAAGTTTCATGAACAAAAGAACATTAAAAAGTGGAGTCATAACAGGAAACGTGATACTACGGCGGCTCCGTTATAAGGATCACCACTTTCGTCATAAAGGCAGCGGTAAGCGCAGCTGGCACGATCTCTTCATGTGGTTCCAACAACGCCTCTTTAATAATCATGTTTATTTCTGTTAAATAGAACACCCGCTACTTAAAAATTATTGTCCTTCTCAAACGATAACTAATGCCTTTTTAACGCTCACAATACCAGTAGCTGCTTCAAATTTAACAATGCGACAGCCTCCGTAGACTAGTGGTTGCGCCTTTGGCGTTGTATCCGGAGGTCGTGGGTTCGATTCCAACCCAAGGCAAAAAATAGTACGTTTTTTCTGTACAGTTTGTCATGGTCTGGGTGTTTATAAAATATAATATGTATTATATTGTTGCTTCTGGTACACATAGTACAAGCCTATTATTAGAGCTTAGTTTGTGACCAGAGCACTATTGTGTAAATAGACCTACATATTATTATTAACAATGTTAAATATCCTTGCGAGAGTTATGTAAACACAGGTAGCTGTATAAGCAGGCAATAACTCTACCGGCTGCTAATAACACCAGCAGCATCTCCGCCGATGTCTCAATAACGGAGGTGCGAGTTAATTAACACATGACGCTTGTCGTGGAAATAGAATTCCTGTAAGCGACACAGGGAGCCCCGGGCGCACCTACCCTGCACACCACTATTTATTTACAAGCGCGGAGACTTCATTACGCCGCCGGCTAATGTATTCAGCTTCAGCCTCCGAGTTAACAGCGACACTTCTCGGAATCAATATGCTCGTTGTCTGTTTTGATTGGCTGTCGGAACGGAGACGAGCGAAATCCGTCTTCCCCGCACAACCAATACGACACACATTTCATTACACGTCATTTTCTATTTAATGACATCGAATACAACGAACTGATTTCAGTTTTACACTCGTCGAGGATAAATATCCTATCGTGTTAACGACCTCGCAATGAACTTGTCGGATTTTAGGGCTGGCTAGCTAGACACGAGCAGATACATTATAGTTTTACAAACTATTCGTAAACAGAACTGCTGTTTCCTGTTCTGGTATTGAATTGTATTGTTATTTAATCACAATAAACGTAACGTTTCGTTTCATTACTAAAATAAAACAGTCGTCGATAATGTTAACACCACATTAAAACAAACCCCGAGTTTTATTTGCTAGCAATACCCTGACTCCGCAAATGTCCCATCCCCGCTGTAATAATGTTTCATCTTATAAAAATATTTTGTGAACGACTGTCGTCTGTATATCAGGGTATTTGTCACACAGGATCACCCTTTATGTTCGCCTCCAGTCAAACCCCTTAGATAAGCGAGCCTTTTATATGTCAAATATAATATATTATGGTTTTCAATTTTTCCGTTGGAATATTATGGATATGATTTTATTATTTTTTTTACATTGTAAAATATTTATATCTAAAACTATTTGTAAACACGACTAAATAAGAGGATTATTTATTTGAAAAACTCCACTCGTTTATTTGGGTATCTATTTTATTGGGTAATTATGTTTGGCAAATAAATAAGTTATTATATCGCTTATAAGGGAATAAATAAACGTATACAAAGCAGTTCAGACCAGTCAAGATAAGAAGTTTCTTCCATTCTATATTTCAAAGGCTATTAAAATGGAAATAAATATTAAATGTATATTAAACTTCTTTTAAAGTTTTTTTTTTCATTGTTATTATTATTTTATATATTACATTTGTTAGGTTTAGTTTAATTTTATCTTAATTTATATTTATAGGTACCTATTATTTTATTACCTAATATTTATCATTTTATATTAAACCCCATAGAATTATCGATATGCAGTCGTTTGCTAAACGTCTCAAGTAGGCCTATTGGGACGAGTTAAAACTAGTAATACTACTTTAAATAATGTTTCTCTTGTTATTATTTTCTCTTATTTTATAATTAGTAATACTTTCAACATTATCATCAGCCTATCGAAGTGCACTTCTGGACACAGGCCTCTCCCAAGACACGCCACTGATCCAGTAATACTTTTTTTTTTTAATAATAAATAAATTTTAACGTAAACTATTTTAAAGAATTACTTTAAAAAATATTTATTACTGGATTTTTTTTTTTTATAATATATAAATTTTAAAGTATTTTACCTATTTTAAAGAATTACTTTATTATTAAAAAAAAAACAAGAGAAAGGGTCATGTTCAGAATTTCTTTCATATTACGAGAACATCAATATCTCCAAGACACGACCCATTACTTCCGACATATGAGCAACGCAAAAATATCTGTATTATGGGATATCAGAGGAACTCACGACTGCGCTCTCTTGCCTATTCATGTCACTGCTTCAATTTAATGGATTGCTTACTTTAATTTTCGTAAATGTAGAATATATACCTTTACTTATTTTACTGTAGTTTATTTATACTATGTTTTAGAAAAGAATAATCAGACGTAGGTTCTCTACTAGACAAACTTATATATATTTTTTTCTATTAACTAGTTCAAACGGAGCCAAAACTAGCAAAAAAAGCGGCCCCGGCCTAGTGGTTAAGTCACTGCGCAACTGATAACAAGGTTAAGGCCGGCCTGGGATTGGTGACCGCTTTATACAACGAGGCTATTTCATCATAAACACCGCAACAAGCTCGACACTTGTTAGGTGTTGCCTCCAAATACCATCGGCGAAATTAGGACGGGTTAATCCCTCCGCTGGGTACCCTGAGGCCGTTTAAACGGTTCTCGGAAGCCAAATAGGCACCCGTGATGGTATTATTAGTTTAAACGATAACGCGACAGCAGGGGATGAAACTATGCTTTTTCAATTATTTTTTGTATTAGACTTTTTTTTTTAATAATAAGTAAAAAAATATTTAAAAAATGGTCTAGCTAGATGATCAACTTTCAGGGTGCGATTACGAAACGGACAGTTATGTTTACAATAAAGTTGCCAAAATAAGTAGACTCGTATTATAAATTAAATTGGCCTATTTCATAACCGCATCATTTAGCTGGCATAGTGAGAGCAACCATCGCTGTTAAACAACAATGTATTAATCGACCTTATTCATGACTTTATAGATCTACTCACCATCAAGTAAATATAAAGTCGCATACCGTGCTAGAAAAAAGAAAAGAAAAAGTAAATTAACAAAAATAACTAAGTATGTTTTTAAAGTAAAGAAGACGCATTAAAAATGCATTTTCTTAAGATGTGTATCTTCACTCTGACTTGGTGTGAAGTTTTCGCAGTATGGAGAAATTTCCACCCATCTGTTTGCTCGTCTATGGCTCCCCTTTCATATAAAAGACGAAAACAAACAGAGAATGTGCCAAATAGCAAACAATATTATACGGAATGCACAATAATATCAGTTCCGGCGAGCGTGGGTCGGGACCACCGACGCCATAGAGCAGAGAGTGTAGTGTAGATTAATGGAGACACCAACACTGAAATAACAAAATATTTATTATTACAGAAATAATTACTAACAAATTATTCGCTGGTATTCAATAACTCCAGTTATAAATTTAGAATGTAGAAAATGAAGGGTCCACCGACGTGATAGAGAAGAGAGTGTAGTGTAGATCAATGGAGAAACCAACACTGAAATAACAAAATATTTATTATTACAGAAATAATTACTAACAAATTATTAGCTGGCATTCAATAACTCCAGATATAATATAGAATGTAGAAAATGAAGGGTCCACCGACGTAATAGAGAAGAGAGTGTAGTGTAGATCAATGGAGACACCAACACTGAAATAACAAAATATTTATTATTACAGAAATAATTACTAACAAATTAGTCGCTGGTATTCAATAACTCCAGTTATAAATTTAGAATGTAGAAAATGAAGGGTCCACCGACGTGATAGAGAAGAGAGTGTAGTGTAGATCAATGGAGAAACCAACACTGAAATAACAAAATATTTATCATTACAGAAATAATTACTAACAAATTATTAGCTGGCATTCAATAACTCCAGATATATATTTTGAATGTTAAATAAAAACTGATGATAAATAGAGTTATTTCAATGTCTCCAAGGATTAATTTTATCTGTACCTACAAAAAAAAATATCAATATAAAATTTCATTATCATGATAATTGTAATTTATAATGACAATGATAATAATAATATATATATAATTAATATAATAATATTATGTAAAAAAATCTACATTATATTATTATTGTCCTGGTCCCAAACTAAACTAATAATTTAAATTAAACTAAGCAGTTTAGTTTTAATTAATACTTTAAAAAAGTAAACTAGACAAATAAATTGTATTATGTCTTAGTTTAGTTTGTTCAAAGTAATAATTTAATTAAAACTAAACTCCTTAGTTTAGTTTAAATTATTGCTATTCACAAACTAAACTTATTATTTATTATAAATTGTCATATTATTACAATTTTTTTTTAAGAAGCTGACATATGCCAGTGCAACCAACATACCCAAGTTGGAACACACATTTTTATAGGTTACGAATTAACCACATTTACAATAAAGTGATTGATAAATATTGTACGTAATCTTCAAAATTTTAATGTTATGTCCGGAACAGAAACAAATACGGCCTTAGTCTCTACATAACCAATTGTATATCAACGGCTTATAAAAGTTCATTTTGACACTAGTACAAAACCATGTCAAATTTTAATTTTGATATTTCGGTAATACAATTGCTTTTGTAGAATAAATCCCATGTTTACGTGTCCGCTCATACATCGCTCCGTGGTCGGAACGCGGTGTTTGCAAATAAATATGAAATTGGAGGACGCTTGCCTTCTCCGTGCAAATATTATAGGAGCTAGCTTTGGTAAAATGATAACCGCTGAGATTGAAAATACTCTAAACATATTGACTGAAGAATACAATTCCATATGAGATGAATGTAAATTTGATAATCCTAATAGAGAAAGGGAGAAATATAATATTTCTAGCTTTAGTAAATTCCCGAAATCGGCGTTCATGTATGGGATAAGTTATAAGTGTGGATGAGGCAAAAATAGTAGGATGTATGTATTTATGTATTGTTTTTTTTTTTTTTATAGGAGCACGGCATTTTACTTTGTATCTACCTGGCGGTGAGCAAACCTACAAAGTCCATGAATGGGGTCAATCAATAATTGTTTTTAAACAACATTGATCGCTCGCACTATGCCGGCTAAATAATGCGATTATGAAATGGGCGGCGACAAAGACTAACTGCATTACGAGTATATTTTAATATACTCGCTGCCTTATCGTCAATTCAACCACCCATTTCGTAACCGTACCCTGAAAAGAGACTACCTCGACAAGAAATTGATGCAGTAATTTCCGGATAACCGGTGAATGCGCAGACTAAACCCGAAACATGACTAGGTCACTTGGCGGTTTTTGCATCTTGCGGTGGTAAAGAGACCGGTTCGTCGGCCTAACGAAGTTATAGGGACCTTCCTCCCTTCCACCTAAATCAACTTGGTGTTTTTTTAGGACTATTTACATAAAATATATTTCTCTGGTCCCCGAAATAACGATATTAATATATATTATATTTTATAAACACCTAGAGCATATGTACAGAAAAACTGTTTAATATAGTTTTGGAATCGAACCTACGAACTTTGAATACAACGCCAACGGCTTAACCACTAGACCTCGGAGGGTGGTTATTTTATTAATTATTTTAGTACGGCATATGACTTTGTATCTACCTGATGGCATATCTATAAAGTCCTTGTATAATTGTTGTTACATCGCAGAATTTATTATTTATATAAAATTTCTAAAATAAAAGTAGCCTTAATTTATTCCTTATTACATCAGCTATCTGCTAGTGGAAGTTCCGTCAAAATTGGTCCAGCCGTTTCAGAGATTAGCCGGAACAAACAGACAGACAGAAAAAAAAAAGTTATTTTGGTATATGTACCATGTATACATCCATATTTGTAAACAGTTGTTGTTGTATGCATATAGTAAACAGCGGTTATTTTAATATTACAAACAGACACTCCAATTTTATTTATATGTATAGATGTAGGTATAGACATTCCCCATTTCGTAATCGCATCATTCAGCCGGCCTAGTGGGAGCGCTCAATTTTGTTTAAGAACAATTATTGATTGACCCCATTCATGGACTTTGTAGGTCTGCTCACCACCAGCTAGATACAAAGTCACATGTCGTGCTCCAATAAAAAAATATTAAAAAAGGCAACAAATACACCAAGTTGAGGGTAACACTAGTCTTTGAATAAGACTGAGATATTGGAGACTGAAGAATATTTTTATGTTTGAGGGTGGAATACGACTTTCGAAACCCGTTCGCCTCACCTCATACCAGGGATCTTCATGTTATCATCCCACGAGAATAACTTTAGAATTTATGTCGCATGTAAAATTTTATGTCGCGTTTTGTTCTTATATGTGCATTCTCTAATACAACTATTTATGTAAACGAATAAGGTAAATTTATTATAGGGTTTATTAAGATTTTTTTTTCTTTATTTACCCAACAAAAACGTATAGAATTTTACAAGTATTTCTCTGCCTAACTATCTAAATAGTTTGTCCGCAGATTGCTCTCGTTAAATTTTTTGGTACTTAATTATAACACAATTTTTATTTATTTTTTATACGAATATTACATATTTACATATAAAAGGATTATTTTTTATTTAAATATAAAATAAATAAATATCACCATGGGTGCATTACGGCGCCCGAGACCGCCAATAGAGCCTCAGGGTACCCACCGGAATAGTTTTAATTCCACATCGTCGTAGCCGATGTGGCTAGCTCGTCGCAATGTTTGGATATCAGATTTACAAGTTGTTATAGTAAAACTGGGACTGAAAGCTTAAAGTGCTCTTTTAGGCACTATAGTGGGTTGTGAATAAAATGTATTAAAAACACTTAGGTCCCTGGTTCAAACCCCGGTATACCAATGAGTTTTTAATCTAAAAAAATATGTACATTTGTTTAACAACACCAGTATAGTGCCTCGGAGAGTACGTTAAGCGATAGGTCACAGTTTCACTATACCGACTTCTGAAACTGTTTAAAGATGGGTTATTGAGTCTATCCAAACATCGCGGCGGGCTAGCCACTTGTTTGGTGTAGACTCATATCATCGGCTACGACTAAGTTGGTTTAAAAACCCCTCCGCTGGGTATGCGCACAAATTGTAGGAACATAAAAACTTGGTAAATAAATATGAAAACAAATCAACCAAAATAAATAATTTACCGGCATCATATTGGTAGCAACGACTGCTTTAAAAAAATAATATAGTAGTCAACCATATTCATGGACTTTGTAGGTCTGCTTATCACCTGGAACCTATTTCATAAACGTCCCAATTGTCATTTACCATGAAAATGTATAATACATTGCTTGGTGAGTTCTAAGTAAATAATTCCAACTACGAGCAATGTATTAAAAAATGCAATTGTCACGTTTATGAAATAGGCCCCAGAAAGATACAAACACACATTCCACCAATAAAAACAAAACTATAATAAAAATACTCAAAACTATTGAGACGAAGGGTTGTCCATCAAGGTATACGGAATGTACTCTGAGGGAATGGCCAGCAATCTCAACGACCCCAAGGTAAGGGTGTATCGCAGAGTGGACGACAATATCGTTGCAAAGTCTTTACGAGTATGACACTCCGCACGACACATCAACACAAAGCGAAGACTGTTCTGGAACTATAAGGAGCTGTTTTTTTTTTAAACAATTTTATCAAAAGAATTTTTGGATATTATCAAAATAATATCCAAAAATTTTATTTGATAGGGCCTAAAAATATTAATAATCGATTGTTTAGTAAAAGTACTACAAATGACTATATTATCAGTAAAACTTAAAAACTTACATAGTTAACTTACACCTAGATGCGATAAAACTGAAAATTCAAGGCTATGTTTTCTGTGTCTAAATTGTAAAAATTAGACACAGAAAATATAGCCTTAAATTTTCAGTTTGATATTTGAACTCACTAAAAATGAGCGGAATGAAATTCACTAAAAAAAAGTTAAGCAAAACAATGGTATTATACAACTATACAAGCAAACTAGAGCAGAGGTCTAAAAGTATGAGAATATTAGTTTTATTTAACTTTAAAATGTACTTTAACCTCTGTGAATGGCATTAATTATTGTTTGCTCGTATGAACTAGGTATAGGAACGTGAACTCTATAAAATCAGTCGTTTAAAAGTTATATTTTTAGTACTTAGAATTTGCGTAAATAAATTTACCCTCAGTTTCTAGAATGATACTCGTAATTAAATGATCTATAATTTAAATTAAACAAGGCCGTCAAAATTTTGTATAACGTGATATAACACCATCGTGTTTTTTTTTCTTATAATATTATAGCCGCCACCTAAACACAAATGAACGCTAAAGAATGGTGTGGTGGTATTAACAGCTCCTACAAGATATTCGGTTCCGCCACTCGTACTTTTCGCATTGTCATCTCTGCATATAAAAAGTTATGACCGCTGGCAATATTTCCGAGAGTCGGCTTCGTCTCGCCCTCGTCTCGGCCGAGGAAACGATATGCAGTAAACGTCGAGGCGTGCGGTCTCTAGGGCATCTCCTCTGACCCGGTCGTTTTTATGCGAATTTTCATAAAAATAAATCCGAGTCCCGTTGATTGAACCAGTCGACAGCTCGCCACATTGCCTTGCACCCGGTCTCTTCTATTTTATTGTTATTAGCTCACTCTCGTAAGGGTACGAATTATTGTTATATCAGTTTACGGTAAAATCGAAAATTTTGTTGGATTTGTATTGAGTTTATATGTTTTTTTGTTGAGCCAACTTTTTAAGTTAAGTTAATTTAATATTTGATGTTTTCGTTTCATGTTTCGGTTTTAGTCTGTGGATTTACCGGTTTTCAGGAGACTACTGCACAGATTTCTTGTCGAAGTGGTCTATTTCAGAGTGCGGTTACGAAATGGGTAGTTGAATTGACGATAAGGCAGCGAGTATATTAAAATATACTCGTAATGCAATTCGTAATTGTCGCCCCCCGTTTCGTAATCGCATCATTTAGCCGGCATAGTGGGAGCGATCAATATTATTTAAGAACAATTATTTATTGACTCCATTCATAGACTAGGTCTGCTCACCACCAGGTAGATGAAAAGTCACATGTCGTGCTTCAATAAAAAAGAAATTGTTTGATATACCTAATATAGCAGTAAATATTATTAACAGCATATACATAAAATTAATTAACCTATATATATATATATATATTTAAAATTAATTTCTAAGATAAAAGAAAGCTTACAAAATTAAACTATACTTACTTAAAAGTAATTAAGCATTAATATTTATTTAATCAGAACAGTTAACACTATAAATAAAAGATAGGGGACTAGATAAAATATACCCACAGTTACCCGTTACTTAGGTTGGGTTGCACCAATTTAACAACCATTATATGGAATAACAGTTGTCCATTGATTTTTTTAACTTTAAATCCGGAATACTACTAACCACTACTACACACACATACATACAGTTAAGTTATAAAATAATATAAAATAAATTTTCATAATAATTGTAATTAAAAAAAAATATTTATCTATATCTTGTTAGGTAATAAAATTAACTAACAAGGCTAATGGATACATGAAAATTTGACGTGACATTAAAACAATGTTAAATTTTAATTTTTAATGTTACAAAACACATAATCGGTGAATCACTCAATGATATTAAAAAATACTAAATTTAGAAATCAATGACTTTGTTATTTCAGTGATCCGCTGACATTCAAAAATCGCACCCCTGATGACGATGATGGTTAATGATGATAGTGATAGTAACAGTTAATATAGTGTAATCCTTCCTAAGAGTTAGTTATATTCAATTGACAATAGTGTTTCTGAAAGTGTTCGTCACCTAACAGCAAAAACTTACTAACCATCTACAAAAACAATGCTCAATTCATGACAAAAAGTGTTTTAGTAAGAAAGCGGGAACGTCCTACCGCTTATAATACAGAATTTATAAAGCTTGTAACACAGGTCCAGCTAGTATTTTTATTTAAAAGAAATTAAACATACGAGTATATTCTTAGATAAGCAATAAAAAGATTAATTATTTGTATCGTCTAAGATTTATTATTTGTATTTAACAGTAATAAAATAAAACAAAAACGTTTATTTCTGGGAATTAAATTAATCCTAGTTTGGCCAAAATGTTCCTAAGTGGCAAGTGCCACAATATTTTTATATTGTGGCGTTTACTTTTTCTATAGAAGATGCTATACCAAAAGTATGAAATGATCTGTTAATGGTATCTATCTGGTGTACAGTATGGATAGTTGATTTTTCTACTATTATTCTAAATATACAGCAAATAAGCTATTTAATTGGCGCTGTATGTAATAGTTTAATAATATCACGCATATTAAGTGCAGTATAACGTAATGCACAATGTCCTATAGCATAAATTATTGATATTGATTAGTTTTAAAATACTAACTTATTATTGTTCATGTTGCTCTACCAAAATCATTTACAGTGTAGTTGCACGATTATAGCTTAACAAACCCTAGCTTCTATCTTCAACTGCGCCAAATCCTAACACCTATATTCCGGGATAATGATTGCCCTCAAAGCGTCAAACGATAGGCGCGGCGTCTTTGGTTGTTCTATCTCAGTTCCAATCTGATCCTACAAGTGTTATGGCATCCATATACGAAAGAAGTGCATTCTCCAAGAGATACAGTGATCTTATCAGCACTGACCACACAGCTTCCAAACGTGATGATGCGACAGCTTTGACAGCGTAAACGCGTCATTTGAAACAAAAAACGTTGCCAATTTACCATATTTAAAGCTGTATGTTTCTGAGATAAAAACAGCTAACGAATGTCAAGAAAAAATATACCTTACCATATTTTGCGCATTGATTGTTTCCGTAAAATCATTATTTTCTTAAGGATTTATTTTATAATGAACTAGCTATATATAGACATTAAAAGACAAAATGTGTTTTATTAATGATCTAAGTTCTAGCAATAAGAAAATGTTTATTTCTTATGCCTGTGTTTATAAATGCTACTAAAATTAATATTTACTGAAGAAAGTCTTGTCTCTTCCCACTAAAAAGACAAATCAAGAAAGAATAAAAGAGACAGACATTCCTTGAGTGAATATTAAATCATATTTAGGGTGCAAAACATATAAGGTCTCTATAACTCCGTTAGTTTATGTTTCAGTTTTAGTATGTGGAATCACCGGTTTTCAGGAGACTACTGCATCGATTTTTGTCGAGGTATTAGTCTACTTTCAGAGTGCGGCTACGAAACGGTTGAATTGACGATAAGGCAACGAGGATATTAAAATTTATTGATAATGCAATTCGTCTCTGTTGCCGCTCATTTCGTAATCGCATCATTCAGCCGGCATAGCGGGAGCGATCTACAATTATTGATCGACCCCATTAATGGATTTTGTAGGTCTGCTCACCATCAGGTAGATACAACGTCACATGACGTGCTCCAATTGAATAAAATAATATCGATCAATAAATACTAGAAGTGACCCGACCTTTCTTTTCATGCACGTAAACATATAGGTATAGTAAATCAAAAGTAAAAAGAAATCAACTGCAGTGAGATAATTAAGTTAATTAGACTCGTAATGTAAATTCGTATCAATTAGCCGGCATAGTAGGGCCAACCTATTGATGCTATTATACAACATACAACTTCTAGGTCTGCTTACCTTCAGGTAGATACAACCACTAAAATGTGGAATGCTCTACCAGCTTGCATGTTTCCTTCCTCTTATAACCTAGAGTCCTTTAAACGAAGTGTGAATTGGCATCTGAAGCCGGCATAATGATGGTAACTAGCGGTGCACCTGTATGCATCCGCTTATTGCCATATATTCCTGGACATTGTATACTGCTTAACGTCAGGTAGATGCAAGGTCACATGTTGAGCTCTTATTAAAAAAAAAACAAAAAACTCCACATGCCGTTCTCCAATAAAATATTTAAAATCCTCTTTAATATTTTTAATTGACCATCACGTTTTCCATTCCAAATAAAACCCGTAACAATTTCTCCCCAAGGAAAATTATTCAAATCTGTACCTAGTATTTTGTACACATCCCAACCCACTCTCTTTACCTTGTGGGAAAAGTGGGAATGCACTCAAGCAATGTGATTTATCGAGGGTCTCTTTTGAATATTAAATAATCGTTAATGGGAGCGCATGATCGGCCCATTAGCCCTCGTTCCTTTCGATTTAATAAAGAGCCATTTATAAAGCGGCGATGCCTTTCCCTTATCTTGTCCAAGTATGCTATGGAAGTCACTTACCGCCTTCACACCACTTCATATTTATCCGCGTGTTGTCCATTATTATATTCAAATAACATATATACATATATATCATCACGGGTGCCTTACGGCGCCCGAGACCGCCTAGACGGCCCCAGGGTACCCAGCGGAGGGGTATTAACCCCACCTCATCGTAGCCGATGGTATGAGTCTACATCGAACAAGTGGCTAGCTGGTCGCGATGTTTTGAATAGACTCAATAGCCCATCTACTAACAGTTTCACAAGTTGGTATACTGAAACCGGGACCGACAGCTTAACGTGCTCTCCGAGGCACTATAGTGGTGTTGTCAAACAAATGTATTTTTTTTTTTATTAAAAACTAATTGGTACACACCGGGATTCGAACTTATTTTAATATACGTGGTGGCCGAGTTGTTCGAATATTCATGTACCAATGAGCTTTTAATTTAAAAAATATTATAAGTCATGATACACACACTGTTGATGAGTTTTTTTTTAATGGAGCACAGCATGTGACTTTGTGTCTACCTGATGGTAAGCAGATCTACAAAGTCCATGAATGGGGTCGATCAATACATTGTTGTTTAACAATATTGATCGCTCCCACTATGCCGGCTAAATGATAGCCGGCATAAATCCTCCTTGACAAGACATCGTTGCAATATTCTCCGGCAAATTTTGGTTCATCATAAATTAGTTTATGTCCAAGTACCAAATATTTTTTTGGTGTAGGTTTTTTTTGGCTGCCCATCGATTGGTTTTGATACGTATGCCCATTAAAATTAAAATTCTGTCAAGTGAACGTGTCATGTTCCGATTCACCATTAGACATGACTCTAATGGTGAGTCAATTGTAATTCAAATTCGTCTTTGTTGTCGCCAATTTTATAACCGCATCATTTAACCGCCATAGTGGGAGCTGCTACTACCAACGCTGTTAAATAACAGTGTATTGTTTGACCCCCCATTCATAGTCATAGACTATTACCAGCAGTCTATTACCACCAGGTAACTTGCCGTAATAAAATAAATAAATAAATGCTAATGAAAATATATAATACTTACTTAATTATACTAAATTAATAAATAAATAAGTAGTTAATAAAATAAATTAAGAATGTCGTGAGACTCCAATTGCAGATTAAAATACATCCAGTAAACTACACAGACATTTACGAGTGTATTAGAATCTAGAATATCTAATTATTTCTACACCTAATTGTAGAGCAATCGATATAAAGGGTCAATTTCTCATAGAAGTCGCACGAGTTTCTCTTCACGCCGTTCCCACGCCATCGGGGTAAACTGTCACTATTTTGAACCATTAGAAAATTACACCGCTTCCTTGGTCGAACGGAATTAACGCATTGTTCAAATGCTCGCTTACTCTCTTTATTGAAGTTTTTATTGGAGAACGACATGTAACTTTGTATCTACCTGGTGGTGAGCAGACCTACAAAGGTCATGAATGGGGTTAATCAACAATTGTTCTTAAAGAATATTGATCGCTCCCGCTATGCATTACGAGTATATTTTAATATTCTCGCAATCCAACTACCCATTTCGTAACCGCACCCTGAAAAGAGACTACCACCTCGACAAGAATCAGTAGTCTCCTGAAAACCACAGACTAAAACCGAAACATGACTAAATCACTTGACGGAACGAAGTTATAGAGACCTTCTTCCCACCTAAAGTGCCTAAGATTTAGTATTTTTTAATTGAATCACAAATTTTATTTATAGATTAGCTTTTTTATACAGCAAATATGTTTAAAGAAGTCATCTATAGAATGTAAATCAACAAGTTTTTAATCGTTATTAATATGTACAAGTCTACATTATAATCGTTGCAAGAACCAATACTAAGAACGGTATAGTAATTGCACCTAAGAGCAAAGAAATATAATTTTCATACGCTGTCACATTGTGAAGCCACATTCGCGGCTAATGCTCTGGGTAAGCACAATTACAAGCATTAATCGTCGCCGTAATCAAAAGCGAGCATTACTTAATGCCGCACATCGGTGGTTACGACTTCCTAATGACACTTCGATCGTTGCTCGTTACCGCCGAGCATTGGATCGACCCGGCCGAGTTATTCCTCTTAATATCCTGCCGAGAGATCGGGATATCGTCACGTACGCGCGCGCCCACCGACGTAATTATATCGACGCAATTAAAGACTTACTAATATATTATAATCGTTCTGTCAGCAATAGCACTTTTTGCAAAAGTATCGGAGCCGACGCGCTTTGGTTGCCGCCGACGACGTACTGGAATAACGTCTACCTACGATTAAAAACTGATTTCCAAAGAGAAATATTTAATGAGCATGATACCGTTCGCAAATGTAGCGATGTCATTTTTGAAGCTTCACGCACCTAGGAGTTGGGAACGTTAACACTAATCCAGGACACGCTGATGATTGAACTATAATAAGTTAGTCCTCTAATAGGTCAATAGTTTGCACGCCTTTATGGATAACATATAGGTTACATGTAATTACAACTGTCCCATTTCAATAGTAACACAAATAAATAAAATTCAGTCCTGAAGATGCTTTGTGGAGAAGCGAAACATGTCAACGTCGCTTGAATACTTTGCAATAAAGTAAATATTACATCAACATTATTATATTAAACCAATAATAATATAATGATTAAAATTGGAAATGATTATGCAGTTTCTTCCGCTTATAATCATTTCCAATTTAAATAATTTCAAAAAGGACTTCCGCAAAATAACGCCTGATTCAATTAAATAATAATATCTATAACTAGGATTTATGGAGCCTTGCAGCATCTATATATAGCCTGTCAAATTACATCGACATCATGATCTTCGAGGAGTGTCATGCCAAGCCCCATTAATGCATGTTAAGCAAAGAAATAGTTAGCCAGTTTGTTATTTTAATAAAAAATATAACTATACCTAATCTAAAAATAAAAGAACCCTTTTATCTTTAAAATTTAAGCTAAGTTAGTATTTAATCAAACATCTGTATAGATAGTGAGACAGCAACACGTCCGCTAATAACGGTCGAATGGAAGGTTTGAATGACTCGAATCATGAGAAAATTATGCTCCCAGACATATCGAAACAGCCGCGAAGCTGAGCCCGACGGATAAGAATAATTACAATGATTGAACCCTTATAATCTGTGTTCATTTAATAGTCGACAGATGTTAATCGCCGCTGTCTATAATTACGGCGCGTTGAGATCTGTCTAAGAAAAACGCAAACTCGCTGATCCATCCTCTGCTTGGGAACCCCAGGGGAGGCATTTACTTAATACTTTCGCAATCACATCGAGAGTATATTTTTTATGTGTATTGAAGTGCATTACCACGTTGTATCTAGCTAGAATTTTAACAATAAATTCGTTCAAAAATGCGCTCAGATTTTTTATTTATTTAAGTGAATATGATAATGAATTAGTTTTATTATGGCTGCCATATTTTAAGTAAATTTTATTTGTCGTAAATTTCAGTTTAGGTACTGCATTTAGTTTCTGGCCTTTACAGGTCATAACAATCTGAGAGAACCCTACTCTAACTACACCCGCACCTCTAGTGTCTACTATTAAATTTGGCAGTTTATTTCAAAGATCATGAAAAACATTTGTATGTCCTAGCATAAATTAAAACTTATTTTGTTAATTTATTTGGTGGCCGAGTTGGTTAGACCTTAAACTTAAAAACACTTAGTGTGAACCAAGCACTACCAACTAATGAGTTTCTAATCTAAAAATTATTATATTAATAAATTTGCCTCGGAGAGCACGTTAAGCTGACAATCCAAGTTTCACTGTACCAACTTGTGAAACTGTTTATAAATGGGTTATTGAGTCTATCCAAATATCGCGGCGAGCTAGCCACTTATTCGGTGTAGACTCATACCATCGAGGTGGGATTAAAACCCCTCCGCTGGGAGCGAGGCACCCGTCATGATATATATATATATAATATATATATAAATATATTATTAATTTACATGCATGTTATTGCTGTCAAACCAGAGTACACTACCTATTTAATAAGTAAACCTTTTTTAATGTGTATGAAATTGCCTTCACATTTTGTTCACAAACTAAATTTAGACCTGTATTATATGTACCTACTAGAAATAACGATACTATACATTATTATACTTTATAATCACCTGGACCATGGTACACGGTACTGAACTAATTAGTTTTGGCATGAGTAGGAATCGAACCCACGACACAACGCTAACGGCAAGCCGATTAGACTACGGTACCTACCTTAATATTTTGATATTCACACATACATATACTGTAATATTCAAAGCCTTAAAAATTCAGTTTTAAAGTCCTTTTAGGAAAAGTATAAAATAAAATACCCAAATACAAAAAGTTTTCTATGATAGTAAGTACATATTGCTTGGAAAAAATCTCACAGCATTATTTTGAGCCAAAAATAATAAAAATTTGCACACAAGTGACTTCTTGGGTATTTCAACTACGAAAACTATCAAATTTAAAGTTAAAGAAATAGTAAAGTATATTATTATAAAAATACGATTGCATTTCGATTGTTAAAGAAACTGTCTTAATTAACAGTTATCAGACGTGTTTGTTATTTTAGTTTTGTTACATTTTTCCATTGTATGCAAATGGCCGGCGCAGTTCATCCATCACGTCATATTTGCGGGCTCAGTGGCAAACATGGCGGCCGGACCCTATTTTATTCAAAAACCAAATTTTGAATATAAAATACGTAAATTACATTGGGTTTTGTTTAAAAATAAATTGTGTTTGTTTATTTAATTGTATTTAGTTATATATACATAGTTTACAGTAAACGTATATACTCGTATAATACTCTGGACAGGATTGAATTTAAGTCAGCTGAGTTTTTTTTATTATTATTAGATATTATTGGAGCATGGCATGTGACTTTGTATCCACTTGATAGTAAGCAGACCTACAAATTAGTACGCGTTAATGATATTGATATACCTAGATAACTTTTAGTCGAGATACCAGCCAAAAATTTACTAAACTTACAAGAGACTAGTTCATCGATTTCTTGTCGACGTGGTTGTCTTTTTTAGGATGCAGTTACAAAATGGGCAAACTGAATTGATGATAAAGCAGCGAGGATACGCACTATAGCGGCTGTCATCAGTGCATTGGTCATTAAACATTTTTACCGTTCCCACTATACCGGGCGACGATTTTCATTACGAGTCTAATTTATTATTGTTATTTATCAGGCAGACAGTTAAAACAAGTGATGGAAGCCTGTATCTTATTATACTTGGGTGTTAAATATTTCTTAGCCGGTGTCTTATACCCCGCTGTATTAGCATTAAATTAACCTTCCATTTCGTAGCCGCACCCTAAAAGAGACTACCACCTCGACAACCAATCGATGCACTAGTCTCCTGGACACTGGTAAACCTACAGACTAAAATTAAAACTACGCTAGGTCAGTTGACTGTTTCTGCATCTTAATGGGCGGTGGTAAGAAAGCCGGTCGGTCAGACTATCAAAGATATAGACCTCCTCTCCCTAGTAAACATACAAATAATTAAAAACTTAAAAAGTTCTTTTAAAAAATGTCTATTTATTCCCCACAACAAACTGCGCTGAAGCATGTTAAAGTGCTTCATGTAAGTATTTAGCAGCCCTCTAATCTCGCTTTGCCATTAATTCAAAGAATACGTCTGCGTAACCGACTTTACCAACCTCGTCCTAACAACAATTCTACTTCACATTTTCTTATTTGCATATTAAAATAATTTCGAGTAAACGTAAGTCTCCTTCCACCCGCTCTTAACTTGTATCAAATAAAATCTTATACGCCCAAGTGCCCGCAATCAAATTTAAATTCAATTGCTTATTGTTATAGTCTAATTTACTTAGAGTTTATTTTCAAGCATCTAATCATTCGAAATATAGTGGCTTCAGAACGATGACAGATAAAGGCAAGTTGTGCGCCCAAATAGATAAACTAGTGAGTAAATTAATGTCTACATTTGCTGGTGCATGAAGTTTGTAGTTAATTATAGACTATGTTTTTCTTTTTTAACTTAATTTCATAAAGGACTTGTCTTGTGCTTTAGAAAGCTTTTACTGAAGATAAATTATTATACAAATCAAAAATATTTTTTTATAGTGACATTATTTTAATTCTCCAATCGACCGGTTCGATTACCTGCTAAAATCTATATCATTGGAAGATATATGTCGACTTTTATTGAAAACGGTACCACGCAGCTTATTAAAATCAAAACTAAACTGTCAGATTGTAGACAAAAGTCGATATATATACAATTTTTATCACGTTTCTTTTAGGTGCTGATAAGTGTCGAAATTACTTTTGCTTTGATATTTTTATTGATTTAATAGCGAAAAACAGAACCAAAATTGATTTATTCTCGTTAGAAAAACTGTTATACTTAAGTGACTATAAATGTGCGAAATGTGCGTGTTATAGAAAAGTTGCTGGAACAACTAGAACCTCAAAAATCAATGATTTTGAAAAAAAATATCTGGATGCCCAAACCAAGAAATAGATTATGAAAATGAGATTATCAGAAAATAAGTATTTATGTTTCTAGAGTTATGCTATTTAGAAAAGATAATTTAATTAATATTAAAAATCTTGTTTGATGTTATTATCGTGTAAATTCTTTATTTAATTTAATATTTCATATTTATTATTATGAAGTGGCAGTAGGTTAGTCTTAATATTTTAAAGCGAACAAATCCTAGAGGGGACTATCACTACTAGAGTGAAAACCTTTGAACTTCGGTAACCCCCGAAGTTCAGGGGTTTTTAAGTTTAGATAAGTCTTGAATGCGGAAAAATTTATTGTGTAATGTAATTTAATTATTCAGCAGGCGACTAATTCAGACGGATAATTAAAATAAATCATTCACACGTCGCCGTATTACATAAAATTCAAAACATCCACAAAATAATATATTTGATTAATATAATTGAAGTATATTATTATAGGGAAGTATTTTTTTAATCCTATCCAATGCCTTAATAAGTAAAAAAAACTCACCAAAAAAAACAAAATCTTTTTTTAGGCCAAGGTAACGAGTTTTTTTTCGGCTTTATTTTTATTTTGTTAAATATATGTATTTTTTAATCTTTTTAAATTAAAATATATATTTCTGTAACGATTATTAATAATAATATAAAATAAATGCATCGTATAAGGTAATAATTATTTATTTATTACATAAATGTTTTCGAAATTGTCAACGAAAACACACTAGTAGACAAAGCTCGAGAAATTTATCGATGTCGGTTTGCGTGCTCACCAATTCGATATATTTTTCGACAGCAGACGGTATAAGTTGAGTCGGTATATATCTTATCGTTGTCCGCATGCTAAGCCCCTATGTCACAAAATTAGTTCTAGGCTTGTACTATGTGTACAAGAAATAGAGATACTAATACACATCATAATTTATGAGCACAAAGACAATGACAAACTATATAGAAACGTATCTGATAATAAACACACTTTCAAAGTCCATGAATGTAGTTTTTATTTTTCAAAAAAATCTTTAATATATGTGAAAACAACGTTTAGACGTTTTTAGATATTCGAGTTCGCGAATAAAGGCATCTTAAGAAGCCAGGAATTTCTTAAGATGCCTTTTCACGCTATTCATTTCCATATTGTTTTTCCATGAGTGGGAATCGATCCCACTACCTCCGAATATAACCCCAACGCATCTCAGGGCATCCACTACACCATGGAGATATAACTACACAAAGTTATTATTGAAACAAAAATTTGGGACGTACGAGGAATATATAAATCAAGTGGGCCGTAAGAGGAAGGAAATTAGGTAAATATTAAAGTGGGACGAAAAAGTGGGCCATACGAGGAATAATTTAATTTGAGGATTTTTTTAGGTGGGAGCAAGGTCTCTATAACTTCGTTACGCCGACCGACCGGACTCGTTACCACCCGCCCATTCGATACAAAAACCGCCAAGTGACTTAGTTATATTTCGGTTTTAGTCTGTGGGTTCACCGGTTTTCAGTAGATTACTGCATAGATTTCTTCTACAAGTGTTAGTCTTCTTTCAGGATGCAGTTACGAAATGGGTGGTTGAACTGGCGATAAGGCAGCGAGTATATCAAAATATACTAATTCAATTCGTAATCGCTTCATTTAGCCGGCATACTGGGAGCGATCAATGTTGTTTAAGAACAATTATTGATCGATCCTATCATAGACTTTGTAGTCACCAGTCACATGCCGTGCTTCAATAAAAAAAAAACACCCATTTTAAACTACTTGTTTACCGCGGTCAAACAAGTAAGTACCTACTTAGCAGAACATAGATATACTATTTAATTGTTGTAAAGAATATTTGTACTTGTACAAATTAATAGCACTGAATTGCCTTTTTAAGTAAGTGGAACTGATTTAAGCGATAACACATCTACAACAGTTTCGTAGGCCATTGTATAGCATCAAAAGTTTCTCATAAAATTACAGTGCGGATGCTACTTTCTGTGATATTGTGTAAATGTACATTAATTAACAACTCGTAAAATGTAGAGAACAGAGGCGAACAATTGTTTGGAAATATAAAAACCTTAAACGATGTGTTTATAGTGATATTATAACGCGTTATATTTTATAGAGTGTCTTCAATTATGTTGAAATTAAAAGTGAGGGGAGGCCAAAAATTTTTGTTTAGTAAATTTTTAACCGACTTCAAAATTCTACAATTTCTTTTTGGTACTCGTATTTTACTTCATATCCCTTTCAAATCTAAACCGATTTTGTTTCGTTTTTGAAAAGAGAGAGTTGATTACCATGCTGGTCCCATAAAAAAAAAATTGTGAACTTCTGATGGAGACTGTCAGAGCTGGATACTGGAACTCCTCAAAATCTAAGCAAATTTTGAGAGGTTTTCTTAATATCACACCATATCTTCGTCAAATGTGAACCGAATTTTATCAATATTAGGTACTTTATTTTATATGTTACCAGATTGGTTTCATTTAAATTTGGTTAAGAGCGGAAGTAGTTTCGAAACTATCCCAATAAAATATGTGAAATATAAACTTTTTAACAAAAAATAAACCGACTTCAAAAATACGAAAAGGATTAAAATAATAATATTTATTTTAATCGTTAAGTGTTATTTAGTCCTACAGGACTTTTATAGTTGGCACCAAGTTTTTAACTGTTTAGTATTTTTTAATTCGGTTAATTTTTTTGTTGGAAAGTTCATTCTTTAAGATTTTTAGACTTTAAAGATTAAAATTGAAGTTTTTGATATTATAAAATAAAGTTTATTTAGTAACGATAAATGATACTTACATTTTTTTTTTTTGTGAAAATATATTATTTATGACCGCTTTCATGGTCTAGTGGTTGCGCCATTGGGATTGTATCCGGAGGAACGTGGGTTTGATTCCTACTCTAGAACAATATTAGTATGTTTTTGTGTGTGTGTGTAAGTTCCCTATGATCTGATTATTTATAAAATATAATTGTGTCTGGTACGCATAGTACAAGCTCTAAGCTAAGTTTGTGACCAGGCAAATATGTGTGAACTGTCCTACATATTATAATTATTCAAATTCTGTTACGTTTTAAGAGTCACAAAAATGTTGTTTATAACGACAATATAAAAAAAAAATTTGGAAATAAAAATGGACAAATTGAAGTTTTTATTAAGTAAGAAATAAATAACCCTCATGAATTATTTAAATTCTAAGTAAGTATTATTCTGTTATTTAAATATGTCACATATTTTTTTTTCAACTTCATATTAAACAAAGGCTGAACTAAACGGGTCGCCCTGAACACGTGTGCAGGTAGCGTGATGGAAGTTTATTTTTTTAACAAATTATTAATTACATAACCGTCGAGTTAACATGGACTCCATTAGCGATACACCATCTAAAATAAACATTCAGAATTTGTAATTTTATGGCGTTTATTTCAACACTTAATTAACAGAGTTTATTTTGCATAAAAATTATTACACAAGTTGTTTAATTTGTTTAGGAAGTGCTAAATGCACTTGCAAAGTTAATTGCCGAAAAATTTTAGCAGTTTTTTTTGATGAACAAAAACAATTTTTTATATGGTTTTTAGCCTTTAACATTTTTTTTATTTTATATATTGGACATTTTTTACGCATATTTAGTACCTTGGTTTCGAACTAAGCTCTAGGATACACATATACGTACCAAAAACCACGATCTAATAATAATACCATCACGGGTACCTTTTTTAGCTCCCGAGCACCGTTTTAAACGGCCTCAGAGTACCCAGCGGAGGGATTAACCCGTCCTCATTTCGCCAATGATATTCGGATCGGACGATCATTACTATTATATTTTATAAACATGACTAAAATGTACTAATATAATTTTGCCTTAAGTGACTCGAACCCACCGGATACATCGCCAACAACTATTAAAACACATTTTACCGTGTGGCAGTCATAAAATAATGTAGATTTAGTTAGCTAATGTAATTTATATTAACATATACAAAGGATAGACACAAAGAAGCAATATATATAGGAAAAAATCATCTCGTACAAATATTAAACTTGTCTACCACATATTTTATTCAGCTACTATACCCTGAAATAAAAGTCAAGTTAAAAAATGCAATCAAACAAATGTGAGGAGCTAACTGCAAGTATATCCTACAATTTTTATTAAAAAAGAGTTTTATTGGATTGTGTACGCCCATAGCTTACCTATTATACTACCAGCCACCACGATGTTTACTTAGCCGAGTATAATAAGAGGAAGTGACCAAGTAAAATACGTGGTGGCTGAGTTGGTTAGACCTTGGACTTAAAAACACTTAGGTCCCTGGTTCGAATCCCGGTGTCTACCAATGAGTTTTTAATTAAAAAAAAATAATGTACATTTGTTTGACAACACCACTATAGTGCCTCGGAGAGCACGTTTAAGCTGTCGGTCCCGGTTTCAATATACCAACTTGTGAAACTGTTTATAGATGGGTTATTGAGTCTATTCAAAACATCGCGACGAGCTAGCCACTTGTTCGGTGTAGACTCATACCATCAGCTACGTCGAGGTGGGATTAAAACCCCTCCGCTGGGTACCCTGGGGCCGTCTAGGTGGTCTCGGGCGCCGTAAGGCACCCGTGACGATATGTATGTATGTATGACCAAGTAAAATCCGTATTAGCCGAGTAAAATATGTATTTACTCGGCCGCCACGAATTATACTTGGCTACTCTGGCTAAAGTAAAGCGTATCGCTACTTATTAATTACTTGAAACTTTTTTGTAAATATAAAATTGTTTTATGTACATTCTAAATGATAGCCGTGTACCTCGTTGTCGAGTATAATAAGAGGAAGTGACCAAGTAAAAACAGCCATCATTTAGAATGGACATAAAACAATTTTATCTCTACAAAAAAGTTTCAAGTAATTAATAAGTAGCGATACGCTTTACTTTAGCCACGTCAAAAAGCGGGTTTAGTTAATGTTGAATTATAATTTGTTGTTATCTATCGTGGCGGGAACACATTTTTTCACACATTCTTGTGACGGCAAGGGAAGAACTCCTGGCGTGACGCACTCGTGCGTAAAATTATTATCATATAATACCGACCAATGCGCAACGCTTTTTAACACGCGCGATTATTTAAATTTCTCGCTAGATAACAGACTTATAAAGGTGCCCATGGGCCTATTTAAATTTTCAGGATATTTTTATTTTTATCGTACAATGATAATTAAAATAAACCCAGATAGGTAAAAGGTTAGATGGTAGAAAATTAAAGGCTTTTGCTTTAGAGCCCCACGGACTCATTGAAAATATATAATCTTTAATAATTAATTCATAATTTCGGTGCGTGCTGTTTTCACTAAGGTACCTTGAAGATGGGACCAACGTATCACAACAAATAAAATCCCATAGAAGAGACTGTCCCAAACTCCAAGGTACCAAAGTAACCAATCTGGTCGCTTGCCATCGTCTCGACTTAAGCCGTTGGGTTCCATAATAGACGGAATTACTCGTAAATGGGAATAATAATTTGAAAAAGTATAATTTAGTATGACGTGGAAGAGGGTGAATTTTATGTTGAGAGCTTATTACTTGTCTCTGTCACTCATTTGTAATCAAATAATTGACTCAGTCGTAAGGAGTAGGCGTGCGAGAGATTTGGCAGTATATTAGTGCGCGAACAACAAAGACGGGTAGTGTTGGTTCAGTGAATTTAATTTTATCTGCACCGCTTCCGTACAAAATAGTTTTATATAGATATGTCAAACCGGTACCTCATAAAAGTGCTTCACCCATTTAAATTTAATCAGATCCGCGTTCATCAATGTTTGTTATGTTTTGCCGTGAGTGAGAATCGAACCCACAACCTCGGTTGTTGTACCAGGTGCACCCACTGGACCACGGAGATAATTTACAAACAGGTACATAAACAATTTTGTACTAATTAAACATTTTTAATTGATTCTGCCTGTACCTCACTACGTAAGCGAATTCTCTACAAACAATTTGATAAATATGTTAATAGCATCCCAAGTCTGAAGTAACAAAGTTTCAGCTATCTGAGCAGCCTGAAGCTCTGCAGATTGCGGTGAGAAGTTACCAAAGTTACGACATGCGACATTATAAATAATGTGAAACTTAAACAAACTAAGCAAGACGCCGCTCCGCTCTTGCCATAACTCGGGCCAAAGTTCGTAAGTGGAAAAGGGCCGACCTAAAGCAAGCGTTATCTATTTGCTTTGGACTCTTTATGAGTTCCAAACGAGATTCGTCACGCAACGTTAAGTCGGAATAGAAGTGATAAAGTGCCCGCTAATCTGTCCTATTCGGGTCACACTTAGTACAGTTTATTAATCACAAACCTTACAAATTACACTATACTTCCTGAACCGTGACACCTTTCTTTTTGACTATGTAAATTTTATAGTTATTTTTATTGTGAGCTTTATATATGGCTAGACAAATAAAAGGTTCTTTTTGGACGTAATTATGTCTCATTTGTAGACAAAATGTAAGTTTAAATAAGTACATAAATTTCTTAAGTTACAACTATTATGAAGCTAATTTGAGGAAAACAACAATTACTTATTCGACCGTTGGGCGATTGACTTGAAGCCAGACCCAAAAAATTTTCTATATTTTTTTCATTTAAGCTTATTTGCCGTTTAACAGCTTATTTTTTAATTGTTTTTATAAAGGTACTATAGTTATAGAAACGATAGTTATTGCCGCCTTTAACTATAAATATTTCAAAGATGGATGTGTAGTTAATTAATTAAAGAAAATAAATATGTAATGAAAAACTTTATGATTACCTAAAATTTAGAAATAAGCGTGTTTTTGCACTTTTCAGGGTTTATTTTTACTCTTCCTTTCTCCTGGCACCTAGGACTAGTTTCGTAAATTCTTTATATTGAAGGGAATATTATATAATATAAAAATAGCAATGGATCTCCCATTACCTTAAAAACAATATATTCCTTAAAAGAATCAAGAAAATCGTATAAGTTATTTTCGAATTATAAATACACAGAACTTACATACTAAAAGAGATACGTTGTTATTTATATGTGATAGAAGAGATGCTGCAATCGCTAGTGGAATTAATACAGTTGTAAAAGAGTTATGTAACAAACATTTAATTTTGCTCTAAAACGTTTTGTTCCAGAAGTGAAATAATATCTGAAGGTGTTATTTTCATAAAGATATAGTAATAAAATAAGAATTAACGCCTCTGATAAAAAACATGCACAACATTGTATTAAATAAACTCGTACTCCTTAAAAGAAATAGCTTTTTAAATGAATTTTGTTATAGTCGTGATTAATTTACAATAAGTATCGTAAGGACACCTTGAAACGACCTTACCCAATGACGGTCGCGCATGTTGTGCTGTTAAGCTTATCATAATGCGTTCAAGTTTTAACGTTATGGCAAATTTAATACTTTTCATTATACTTTTAATCACAAAATTTACACTTGAACGCGGTTTACTCGACATGACGCCTTATGCAAAGCAGGTGCTACCTGATACATGTTATTGGACGCAGTTTCTAAACAGCCTATGCTCCCTTCGTGCTGCCTGAAAAAGTAGCTCCTAAGTTACATCACAACAAAGTTGACTTTACATCTATTGTATGCGTAAAGTGTTAATATATTCTCAGTTAGAGAACATGAAACGTTAGCACCGAGGCCACGATCAGCTATTCTGTACCTTTTCCCTTGTGCATAAGCACCAATTTGGGAGTTATCGGTGTGGTCGTTACGACGGCGCAATTCATTTAAAAGCCTTATCAGGTGGCAATCGCGTAACGCTATCATAAAACGGTCATATCGGGGTGAAATTTACGAAATGGAAAAAATAAAAACGAAATAAAAGCAACGTTAAACCTGTACGTAGGCAGTCTACGAGTACTTATTAGTATTTGGAGATAAAATGAAGTTGGCCCGCTTTGGGAATTTATTGGGGTAAGTTATGGAGCAGACCGGGGCGGCTAATTTATTCGCCGTGCACATAAATTACTTGATTATGAATTCGACTTAATTCGCTTTGAATTGTTTGTCTGTTATGTTTTGGAAAGGTTATCGCTTTTATTTATATTAAATGTTTATTTAACTTTACAATTTGCAAATAATAAACTCCGCCTAATCTGCTTTCAAAGACGCTGCCCAAAATGTATATATCGCCTTTCTATACAAAAAGTGTTATTAAAGGAAACGTAACAAGGGAAAGTGTAAGCAATGTAATAAAAGACAATAGTTGGGATTATGTACAACAATGCTGGTAATACAGAGTTGTTTTTTCGAGCAGCAGTAACGTGCGGCAAGTCGCTGCAGCGCGCGGAATAATCGCGGATACCCATAAAAGATGTAATTTCAGATAAGCTGAAACAGACGTCCCACCTCCCACCACTGTCCCCCCTCCCACCGCCTGACTTCCTCCCCTCTACTGCCTACTTTCTAATGACTAATTATTATGCTGTGCGTTGCGAGCTTTAACGTCAGTCCGCCTCTTATATACCTATGTGGATGACTAAAAAAAAAAGGAAGTGCTATTATTTTTTTTTTGCATTATAAGATTAATGTTATATTATATGATTATAATTTCAGTTTTAGCTCAAATATATTTTTTCATACCTAATAGTTTGAATTTAAAAGTAATTTTTAATTACCAAAAGTTAAGACTTCATTGCCAAAAGTAAATTGACTAAAAAATTACGAGCCCTACATGTTATTTGGGTTTGTGCTTTAAAGTATTATATATGGAAGTTGTTTTTTTGTTGCTTTTAAACGTCATCCCTAATTTAAAAACATAAGACTTCAAGTATGATGTCCAAGTATTATTTAAGTACTTAATGTCTAAATAGGGAAATTATCAAACCCGCACTCTGGAGCCAAAAATTAACCGTTATAGTAAAAACATTTTTTTAGCAAATAGAAAAATTAACAAAAAAGATATATCTATCTATCCAATCCCATTAAATAATAATTCAATTTTATTATCAAAATTTTAAAATCAAATGAGACGTTTTGTTATTATTATTTTATTAGGTAGGTACATATTTTTTTCGCCTCCAAGGCCAGACCTCAAGACCCATCCAGCTACAGCGAGGAGTGAGACAGGAGACGTAATCTCCCCGAAACTTTTTACTGCGGCATTGGAGGATGTCTTCAAACTCTTGGACTGGAGAAGATTTGGCGTCAACATTAATGGCGAGTACATCGCTAACCTTCGATTTGCCGACGATAACGTAGCCATGGCTGAAACCCTGGAGGACCTCGGCATAATGCTCAATGATCCTAGTGGGGCTTCTAAAAAAGTGGACCTAAACATGAACATGGATAAGACCAAAGTCATGTCGAACGCCCATGTTATACCCACTCCTGTAAAAATGGGAAGCTCCGCACTCGAAGTTGTTGACAATTATATTATTGTAAATCCAACTTCGAGAAAAAGATCTCTCGTCGAATCCAACTCGGCTGGGCAGCATTCGGGATATCTTCTCGTCCCAAATACCGCAGTGTTTAAAAACCAAGGTGTTCGAGCAGTGTGTTGCCACTGATGACTTACGGATCAGAGACGTGGTCGCTTACTATGGGCCTCATGAAAAAGCTCACAGTCACACAAAGGGCGATGGAGCGCGCTATGCTCGGCGTTTCCTTGCGGGATCGTATTCGAAACGATGAGATACGCAAAAGGACCAAAGTAACCGACATAGCCTCCAGAATCACCAAACTTAAGTGGCAGTGGGCAGGCCACATAGCTCGCAGAACGGACGGCCGTTGGGGCATTAAGGTTCTCGAGAGGCGACCGCGTGCTGGAGGACGCAGCAGAGGCAGGCCCCCCACAAGATGGACCGACGACCTGAAAAAGGTCGCGGGAAGCCGATGGATACACGCAGCGCAGAACCGGTCGTTGTGGCGATCCTTGGGGGAGGCCTATGTCATATTATACATATTTTTATAATATTTATTTTAATTTATTTTATGGAGTTTATATAAAGAAGAAGTCAAGAAGATATCCATTTGTACGGTTAATAGATTCAAAAAATATAATTGGCAACGGTGAGGCGGTACCCTATGCTAGGGATACCTTTAAGCCATGTAGGCGGTATCGGACGCTACAAAACAACCGTGATACCTACTAATTATAACTCAAAAATAACTTCACTTCCTCTGTATTTTAATTAAAAATGTATTAATCTATTATATGTAAATATACTTAGTACAATGTAAAGTAGAGTTATGTTCTTAAATCGTACCAAGTAAATTAATTTGCAAAGTACAATGTCTTTAATTAAGTGCAAGTAGATATATTTCGTTATGCTACGACTCTGCATGTTCAGAAGATTCCTATATTTAAAGTAACACGAAGTTTTCTCAATGCAAACAACGTTGTAGATGATGAATGAATGAATGATTTATTTATTTCCATAAACTTGAATCTAGAAATATTACAAGGAGTTAATTACAACTACAATTACATAATTGATGAAACCAGCTCTTACAACACAGTTCTAAGAGCTGGTGGTTTATTCTTGGACCTGCATACTGCTTTAGATCATGTAGATGAAAAATTAAAAAAATCTAGATTAAAACAATCTTAAGGTTAGCTTCTGAACTAAGTTTAATACTTGTATCTCAGACACTGGATTCCTTTCCTCATACATACATTACATTTAGTATTAGTAGATGATAATAATAATTTGTATAATGAATAGCATCGTAGTAGATATTTGCAATCTGTAGTAGAGGAAATGGTTCCAATTTTAAAAGAATTTAAGGAAAACAGTTTCCTTTTAAGTAACTCAGGTGCTAATTAATTTAATTATTTTTCTCAGTATTTTTTCTACACCCAAAAACAAGCAAACGGTTCAGAAAAAATGTTTGAGAAAAAAAGCTTTCAATAAATATAAATGTGGGTTTATTAAGGGCTCTTTTATAAATTTATACAAATAATACCTAATAGTCTAAAGACGTAAGGTCTATAGGATTTATTGAGTATACATAGAATGCAGCCAGTGTTCTCAGTAGTTTTAATCAAGAAATTTTCGGTGGTAGAAATTTTAAAGATTTTTTTTATCTGTTATAATAATTTAGTGCTATATTTTTATAAATTTATTATTTTATTTTTATTTATTCGAAGAAAAACAGTACAATACATAACTTAAAGTAGGTAGAACAATATAAGTGTGGCATAGACCAACATTTTCCTACTGTTAGTATTACAAAAAACAGATGGCAGAATCCTGCAAAAATGTCTATATAAAAAAAAAATATATATGAAGAAATATTTATAGAGCATTATAGTATTTTAACTTAAGTAACAAAATTATATTGTTGTGTGGATTCAAAAAAAACAACCAAACAAGGATATAGTTATTTTTTCTTTTATTGCACAGGAAAGTAATTCTAATAATATACTTTTATCTAGCCTACCAACATAATAATTTAATTTTCTCTAAACAATACAACATCAGCACAATGATTAGGTACTAAAACGAATATCACTTCAATTCCTATTCATTAAGTTCATGTAACCGAGTACAATAGGGCTTCGGATAGCTAACTACAAAGGTCTGGAGCCCTGGCGCTCTGATGACGGCGATACAGCCGCAGAGACGTGCCGATGGACCGATATACCACATTAACATAGTACAGGCGCCTAACATAAATGTACTATCATTTGCATAAGCTAGTAGCAATAAGAACAATTCTAATACCAGTGAATTAGTTAATGACCATTTGTTATTGCTTTAGCAGGTACTTCTGTTATACCACATTGTAAAAGGACCATAACATATACCATATTTACATAGTACAGACACATGATATAAATGCATTCTAATTTGTATAAGCTAGTAGCCACAATATAATTTCCAATACTAAAGCTTTTGTTAAGCTACCAGTGAATTAGCTAATGAACATTTATTATATGTTTCTGCGTCAGTATGCTATACCATATTAATATAGTACGGGCACCTAACATAAATGTACTATCATTTGTATAAACTAGTAGCAACAAAACTATTTCTAATACTAATGCGTTTGTTAAGCTACCAGTGAATTAGCTAATGACCATTTATTATTACTTTTAGCAGAAACTTCCCGCGGGTACTTCTGATATGCCACATTCATATACTAAAAGGACTTCATAACATATACCACATTAACATATGTAGTAGTAACAAGACCATTTCTAACACTACTGCTTTTATTAAGTTACCAGTGAATTAGCTAATAGGCACTATATGCGTTTCTAGCCAAAACAACAAAACCTTAATATTACTAAAAGTAAACCTCTTTCACTTCCATGACAAGAACAAAAGTTCGCTAGAGTATGTAGTATGAAAACACCCAAATTTTTATATCTCAAATATTCCATCTCATTTTTTTATAATATTCTTAGTATCTATAAAAACTAAAAAAAAAAAAAATCTTCCAGTTTGTCCTGTGGCATGGTCCCCAAGATGCTGACGGCATTACCTTTTTGTATGGCTATTGATATCTTTTGTTTAAAATGCATGCCATCTATTATAATACCAAGAAATAAATATTAAATACAACCTGCTTTCAAGCTAAACTGAAAACTGCTCCTGAATTGTTGGATAGTAAATTCATATCCGCCAACTAACGTCCGACGGCCGATGGAGTGGAGGCGCATTCTAATATGCAAATGTATTTAAATGCTAAGCCCTCTTCATTACACTGGTATCGATCTTAGATTTACTGAACCTAACCAGATACCAGAACTAATTACAAATTCTGGTGAACAATCTTTTGTTACAACTTCGTGTTACAGTTTCAAATTGCTTGTAAATGAAAATGCTTCATATGGAAGTTCATGGTAATAATAATTGTGTGATAATATGCCTACTTTCAGTTAAAGATTGTTTATTTATATAAAACAAACCTTTAATCGAATATTTTAAAAAAGTATTTTCTTTTTTTTAACGTGACAGTTTATATTTATTCAATTGTTCTTTTTCTGTTTTTCAATTCACATGTGTTATTTTACTTTTAATTTAGAATACAATTACTAAAGTTATTTTACAACGACCACTTCATTTAATCTTTTGGGTATACCAATGTGTTTAGATAAATTATCGAATTTATTTAAAGGTATTGTACACAATGGTGTTATAATGTCATTGATTGTACATTGTACATCTTTAAATAACTAGCTATATAATTTAATTATTGAAAAAAAATTCTCAGTTTAAAATGGATACTTTTTAAGGAAAACAAAATCTGTATAGCAATAAACTCGAATCAGTTAGAGTTTATAAACATATTACTAACATATTGTTTTCCATATGAGATTTATCACAATGTATTTTTGCACAATAGCAAAAGGAAAATATTAAAATAAGTAGAGGAACAATAACAATTCCACCTACAAATTGAAATAGGCAGAAAATCAATAACACTTAATTTATACCACCGATAAAGTTGCCACTATTAAGGCACGACTACTAGCTACTAAAGCCTTTGCCTACATTCGTCAAATTAAATTTTCCAATCCACGTCCAGACGTCAATTTCTAAAACACGAAGTCGTTTCGAATCGTAGTTAGTATGCAAACGAGCCGGTTTTCCAATCAGATTAATCTTAAATATTTATTGCACAACGTCCATTTGTAAACAGGCCTATGCGCTAAATTAGTATGACGATGGTCTCACTGATGGTGGAGAAAATGGTGAGTATTAGCATTGGCGACACACGTGGGTGGTCACTTCTGTGGACCACGACAAGATCAATAAGTTCTTGTTCTGATGGATTTATATTGTAGCTTTAATCAATTGGAACAGTACATGGTTCCGGGTGTACTTTCCACTGAAATAATTATGTTTAATGAAAGCTACAACTTACAACATTATTTGGCGGTATATTTTCATACGTAGTTGGTTAATTCTGCGAATTGCTATAAGATCAATAACTAACAACTATAACGCTATATATTTATATTATAGCTTTAAACAGTTAGAATATTTCAGGTGTTCTTTCCAATGAGAAGAAATATATTATTAAGTAAAGAGTTCAAAATTTTTCCTAACCTATTTTGTTTAATGGAAGAAAATTTGGTGGGCATTTGCATAAACAGTATACGTGAGGGCCACTTTTATGGACTACTGCAAGATAAAAAACTTTTTCTGATGTAAGTTGTAGCTTTAATCGATTGGAAGGAAGATATATATGATACCGGATGTACTTTCCAATAAGAAAATTATGTTGAATTAAATCTAAAATTGACAATATTAATTGGGTTATATTGCGCTTAGGTGATCACTTCTGGGGACTATGACCGATTTCACCAACAATTTCTAACTCTAAAGGAACCCCTAAATAAGAGTTTTGACATATTTGCTATGAAACAACTGTCATTAACTGTCCCTTAACACAGTTTGGGGTTCCCTTAGAGTTGGTGAAATCGGGCATAAGACATTTTTTTTTTGTTATATATTTAAATGTTTGGTGTAAATAGGGATACTTGGGTTCTGATTTATCTCTGCAAGGAATGTATAGATAGGTTATACAAAACTTACATGTACAAACTATATGTAGTTTTGAATAAATAAAGAAGCTCTCTTGCGTATGCTGTTCGCGCACATAGGGTTCTATATACTAAAGAAAAAAAGGGACAGAACGAAAAGTAATCCTATATACTAAATATGTTATAAAAGCAGCGTGTTCTCTTTTTGGTACTTATTATAATTATAATTTTTAAAAAAAATGTAGTAGGAAAGTATTGTTATAGAAAAAAATAAATAATAGGTAAATTACTTAAAATCTAAAATCCTAAAAAGGAAATATAATAAAATACGTCTTCTGTACAATAAATATTTTCCACTTTTTTTCTTCTTCTATGTGGAACTCTTAATTGGAAAACTGCATTTGCACTTGGCCGCTTTTTTATATACGTATATAGAAAATCAAACTAAACATTTAGGTACTATATATACCTAACGATAATAAAGAAGCTATTTAATTAATCTAATCTTATAAGAAATACAAACAAGTCAAAGTTCAATCGTTTGTACCAATTAATTACTTACCTGTAATAAAGTTGCATAACGGTCCGTTATTAAGCAGATAAAATACGAGACGTACTTCCCTTTCCGTATCGAAAATCGATTAGTTACCGACTAATCCGAAACCTACAGCGGAGCTAAAAAGACGACCGATAAAAAATACACCACCTGTCGGATCTGATAAAATTGTTTTGTTTGAATTTCTCAAAAAGAATCGTCAAAAAAGAATATGTTGTCCTTTGTGTCTTATTAAAATAAATTTATAGGTTCCATATAGTTTGTTGATGACATGACCTCAGTCATGGAAGGACGTTGGATTTAATTTATGAATTTTATACCGTATGTCGTATATTGTACCTTATTTATAAAGATTTAGGATTTCTGGTGAATTATTTCTAAATATAAAATAAATTATCATCACGGATGCCTTACAGCGCCCGAGACCGTCTAGACGGCTTCAGTGTGACCATCGTCGTAGCTGTTGGTATAAGTCTACCTACACCGAACAAATAGCTAGCTCGTCGCGATGTTTCGATAGACTCAAAAACCCAGAATAAACAGTTCCACAAGTTGGTATTGTGAAACTAAAAAAATCATAAATACACACCGGAGTATTAACCCGGGGCCTAAAAACTGACGTTTATTTTATATTTGAGGTCGAAACAATTCGGCCACAAAGTATGTTAAGCTCATACTTTCATCAAATAATTATTTCTAAGTAATAAAAAAAAAAAAATGATATTTGGAAATTCAACATAACTTAAATAAGGCTACTGGTGGGAGTCTTCTCCGGACATTTCACAATCAGAAGTAATGAGACGACCCCACATGTAGATTATGTGGTAATGAGCCAGACTACATGCAGCACCTACTATGATTGTGTAGACGAAATTATCATCAAAATAAATATAAACTAGATAGGACAGGCTTACCCAGACCCTAGAAACTACCAGGCAACAAATTATATAAGATGGAAGGAAGGCCTCTATTATTTTGCTAGGCCGACCGACCGGACCCGTTACCACTGCCCATGTAGATGCGAAACCCGTCAAGTAACCCGGTCATGTTTCGGTTTTAGTCTGCATAGATTTCGTCGAGGGTGTTGTCTTCTTTTATAGTACGGTTACGAGACAGGTGATTGATTTGACGATAAAGCCGCGAGGATATTAAAATAGACTCGTAATGCAACTACGTCCATGTCGCCGCCTATTTCGTAACCGCATCATTTGGCCAGCATAGTGGGAGTGATCAATTTTGTTAAACAACAATGTATTGATCGACCCCATTCAACGAATTTGTAGGTCTGCTTAACATAGGTCACATGCCGTGCTCCATTAATAAAAATGTTCATGACATTTTTGAAGGCAGGACTAAAGTGTGAATGGCAAACTGCACAAAATATCTCATAGGGTCGAAGTATTTTAACGGATAGCATCCCCAAAGGTTAGGTTAGGAAGGAAAATTGACGTCAGTTAAAGTTAATAAATTATACGTTGTTAAAAAAATATGTTTAACTGATATGCACTTTGTTGTTTAGAAGAATAAAGGTCTGCAAGGTGCATGGGCGCACGTGCCCATCGCCAACGGCACAACAATGTATCTGTTCCGAATTCAAATTTGTGTCATACATCTTTATGGCTAGTTCCTTCTGATAATCACCCATTTTGAACTCTAAGGTCACAACTTAAGGACCATTTGAATGTACCTTAAAAAGGAAATGAATATTATTTAAAATAATATCACCTCAGGGTTAACGATTACCGGTGCGTATGCGCAGCGATGAACGGATAACCCGACGTTTGTTTCCGCAGTGATATCTGAATTAATGGCGATACAGAATATTGTAAAGGTGCTCATTATCATGATTTATGCAAGATATATTTATTTGTGTCTGCACCCAGGCATGCCGGCTTAGCTTCTAATTAAAAACGAAATAACTCTAAAATTTCGTTTGAGGTTTCTTTTTACATTTTAACAAAATTTGAATACTGGTGCAATACAAACACTATTAAATAATGAGATCCTTAAGTTTTATAAATCTTTAAAACGTTAATTTAAAAAAATGCATTAGGTAATCTTTATTTTCTTAAACAAATTTATTATTGGATATGTTTATAATACTAATATAAATATAAATTTATATTAAAAACATATTAACAACTTTTCCCATGGAACCATGTGTCGCAAATGAAAAAAAATATGCCTTCTCCATACAAATTCCTGTTAAAAATACCAATTTGTATGGGGAAGGCAAAATTTTTTTTTTGCCAAAATATGTTCGACTTGATCAATAAAGCCTCACATTTGCCCAAAGTAGAACCTTTCAAATTCACCCTGCATATATATTTTTTTGGTATTTATAAAACTAAATTTATCTATTACCCTATCAATTTAAGAAGTTAATGGGCAGTTAGTGTTCAAACGCCGAGCTAACGGCATGAAAACGGCACAGACAGACCAGAGGGTGTGCCGTCCATCTCGGGGCTCTCTGAGTACAATACCGTGTAAGTTTTTACACCTATTATTTTATGTGTCGGCAAGTAAAGTTCGGTACGTGAGTTATAAACACACTCGCGCCTCTTTCGCCCCTACTTTATAGGTATTAACGGCGTGTCCAAGAGTTTTCTTATAAATAAATTTGAAAGGAAACAAGGCACGCTTTTGTCGGATTAGTGAAATGGATCTTGTTTCACTTTGTTATGGCCTATAGGAAAGTATAGACCGACCGTGTGGTCTTTTATAATTATCTGAATAAATAACTAAAAACATCGATTTTAGATTCTTTATGTGTTGGGATTTATTTTATGAATTTGGGGTTTTTTATTGATGACTATTATAGATATTCACATCACAGGCATACAATAATAAATACCATCACGGGTGCCTTTATTTTTTGTCTCCTGAAAACCGTTAAAACGGCCTCAGGGTACCTGGGATTAACCCGCCCTCACTTCGCCGATGGTATTTAGAGGCTACACCTAACAAGTGGTGAGCTTGTTGAGGTGTTTATGATGGTATAGCCTCATTGTATAAAGCGATCAAATCAAATATTATTTATTTCATGTAAATCTTTACAGATATTTATGAATAGTCAAAAAAAAAACGTAGTGACCCAGCCCAGGTCGGGCCTTGTTGTCTTCTGCTTGTTATCAGTTGCGAATGACTTAACCACTACGCTGGGGTCGCTATTTTTAAACATATTCAATTTATAATAAATAATAATAATATATAGGACAATTTACATATATTTCTTTGGTCACAAACTAAGCTCTAGACTTGTACTATGTGTCTGTGTGTGTATGTATAATTAATTTAATTACTTATTATAGGTGAATTGTATTCTTTTTTATGGTACCAATACATTTAAGGAGCTGTTACAACTGGTTGTACTTATTATAGGTGAATTGTATTCTTTTTTATATGGTACCAATACATTTAAGGAGCTGTTACAACTGGTTAACCAATGTCAAGTGTCGCTCTAAAAAATAAGTCAATAACGGTACATAAATAAGGTAGAATAAACAAAATTATTACCTCTAATAAAAAAAAACATTAGTAGGAAATGGTACTTGCTAATAACATAAAATATAGTATGTAATTCTTAAAACTACTTTTGTTAAATTATTGTATTATACAATATACCATTTTGTATCAATTTTTTAAAATTAATTAGATATCTAAAGTATAGGTAGGTACTTGTTAATACAAAATATAATTTTGTGTCTAATTCTTAAAATAAACTAGATAACAAAAATATACTTGCTAAAAGACAATTTTATAAAAACATACAATTTTATATTTAACTAGCTGACCCGCGCAACTTTGTCTGCGCGTTTAAATTTAACCGTTTACGCAGCGTACGCTCTTAAAAGGAATAAATTTTCCCCGTTTTTGCAACATTTTTCTTTGTTACTCCGCTCCTATTAGTCGTAGCGTGATGTTATATAGCCTATAGCCTTTCTCGATAAATGGATTATCCAACACGAAAATATTTTTTCAATTCGAATCAGTAGTTCCTGAGATTAGCGCGTTCAAACAAACAAACAAACAAACAAACAAACAAACTCTTCAGCTTTATAATATTAGTATAGATTCTTGAAATGAATTTGATACAAAATTGTATGTTGTATTAGCAAGTATACAACATACAATTAAGTAATTAAGTAGCTATTTCTCATTTACCTTATTGATTAATTTTTCAGAGCAAAATTTGACATTGTTCACAATTTATTAGGTCACCAATTTTTACAATAGATCTAGCATTAGCACTAATTTCTGCGGCCACATTCTGTTTCTTATAACGTGATCATTAGATTGTCAAAATAACGATTTCCGATATTAGCGCTCTCCTCCTATCAGAGTAGTTTTTTAACCTTCGCTGATTGAAAGAGAGAGCGCTAATAACGGAATTCGTTATTTTGACAATCTAACGCTCACGTTATAAGAAACAGAATGTGGCCGCTGGAAAGATAATCAAATTATTCTGTGATCCTATTAATGGTGAATGTTTTGTGATCATCAACTTTCCGTCAATAAATTAATATTATCATTATCTATCAAACTATGGGTAAATCAATCTACTAATAATTATTTAGATATGTGCGCATCGCGAGTTATGCGCGCGTCGTCAGTCGTATCTAGCGGATCGCGGCATTCGGTTCGTCACAATAGACATATCCTATTCTTAGACACAGTAGGAATATTATTATTACAGAAGTCAATTTATTGCTGCACTCTCGTGGTTTCAAATATCCTTAATGGAGCAAGAGTGAGCCGTTTACATCTTCCCCCTCAAACTGCATTATAATGTCTCCACCAAAAATAACCGCACATAAATATAAAACAATGTGAAACCACTTAAAACGAATAAAATACACCTCGCTTCGGCTCAGTAAAATGAATTTATTAATAACGGAGACAATGAACGTCTGCTACACTTTTTGTATTTTTAATTGTCCTCTGTGCGACAACGAACACGCGTTACAACTAAAATAAGCTCGATCATATTCGACAGTCTGACGCCGCCCGCGCCGATCGCCACTCGAACGCGCTTCAACGTCGTCTTCATCGCCACAACAAATTGATCGTATCTACTAATTGTTAATAGAATTTATTTATCGTCGCGATAAAATTAGAACACTTTATCTTTGAGAACATTTATATAAAGCTCAATTTGATCGCATTCATTGGCAATTACGAAATATATTGAACATGTAAGCCCTGTTTTAGATCATATCTTGAGCGTAATTAAAAATCTTGTCGTGACATTCGGAGAGCCTCCTCCCGCCTCCGCACTATACTCAGCTCTTTCAATATTATTGGCGATTGAATCGCAATAATCCCTCGCAATTAAAATGTTACCCTATTACGTTCACCTGATAGCACAAAATACTGGATCGCGACCTTATCATCGAACGTGCTCCCGTCGAAATGCCAACCATTTTATTTATTCACCTTAATTATGTATCTTGTCTTAATTTACGATTGGATCATACGATAATCTGAAATGTAATTTATTATAGATGCCTTTTCCAGGCATTTCCATAACGAGATTTAGGATCACTCTGGATGACGCCGTGCACTCGGACTCGGCCGTCGCGATTAACATTATCGGTATTCATTCGCATTTCGCAATTAAGTGAGCGTACGCCGAGCGTCCGAGCGGTCGATGCGCGCGCACCGATAGCGTCATCGCGCTTAATTTCGTTACGTGTCGGCGGCATGACGGCGAACGTCTCGATACGACGTCTGCTGGCCGATAGGCTTTATTGAAAGTAATGGAGGTTTATTAACGATCTATGGACAGTTCCTCTCGGAAATATTTAATACCGAGGACGTATCCGAACATCGAGTGGTTCTCATTCTGAGAGCAGAGAACAAAGAGAGTCCCATTTGCTAATTGCGGTTTTGCTCGTGTCGTGCGGAGGCAGGATCGTGAGCTCCCGAGATATGACGATAACACATTCATAAATAATTAGAGCGAAATTTTCTCATTTGTAAAGCAACAGTCATGATATTTCGACGTAATGTCTTCTGTTCCCAGAATACTTCCATCTGATATCGCTGGCGGACGACACGCTCGTCTCGCTACTGGACATTCGCTTATTATACCATTTTTTTTAAATTTAATATCGGCGGATTTATTTACATACATTATAGTTTAATTTTCTTAATTACATTATGGTTTATTAATTTCATTTATAAACATTTTGTTAAAATGTTTCTGAATGCTAAATAAATTATTGTAAGTTACTTGTCATGATGATGGCAACATTCGAGCGATTTAGAATGCAGATGTTTTCCAATTAATCGTTAATGTTTTTCAAAACCGAGTAATATCAATGTAGCATTTGAGGATTCGGTCACGGCCTGAACATCGACATGGATTCAAATTTCCACTTCCGCCCATTTGTTGAACAATCGATATTGTTATAGACGGCTCTTCAATATAAACCAAACAAAAATAAATTAAAAAATTATACGGAATGTCGAAGTGAGCAAGGAAAAAAGTTAAATTACAAAACTGTCCAAGAAGTTAAGGAGATAACAACACCTAATGCTGCTATTTCATAGCAAGATTCATCACAAAATACGTAAAAAAAAACTATACTAGGTATATATAAAGGCTAATTTATACATAGTGACTTTGAAAGGCTGTACTTTGGGCTAATATGAGGTTCTACTTGTCAAATCGAACAACTTTTCCCATGGAAACGTGTGTCGCAAATTACCCATGACATCCATTTATAACACAACACAAATGTCAATCAATTATACAATACAAAATAATCTACTCCTGGCATCCATTTATACCTGCCTATTACAAAAACAGAATGTACAAGAAAATATTATTACAACTACCTAGTTCTAATATTGTATATTAATATTATATATTAAAATTAGATAAAAAATATACACCACTAAAATAATTACATAGATTACTACAATATTTGTTCACAATAACAAAATGAATTATACACAAATACCTAATTGGTGTGCGATAGCTGGCAGCTAAGTAGAATTGTTTTTATTGTTTTCGATACATAAAGATATTGTTTACCTTATAATAATAATGGTATTTCAAAAATGAAATTATAAGGTAAAGTATCGATATAGCTTTTGCAAATCAAAACGACCGATATAAATTAAACAGTAAATAATCAATTTACCAATATTTTTAGGTTATATAACTGTTCATAGTGATTTGTGAAAATCCAAGGTCGCTGACAGTCTGTAGCACCTTAACCAACGAAACTGTCCTTGTTATTTAGGAAGGATAGATATCATTTAGAAATGTTTTATTTCCCGATACGGTACAAGCACAGCTTGTTATTGAAATGTTGTAAATCATCCGGAAGATAAAAGGCTTTAATTGAAAGGAAAAAAAATCGGCATCGGATTCCCTCGTAAAACGGTTTTTGCTCCGTCACTCGCTAGATTAGAATTTCAAGCGTGACAGATTGTTCTATAACATCATTTGTTAGTTGCGGACATTAGTGCGACTTGAGTATTGACATATTCACAACATTGCGTTGGGAACATCCTGTATGAAACATAAATAAATAAAGCCACAATTTCAAATCCTAAAATATTAGTATTTCATACTTTTTATTTTCATTTATTTACACAAAGAAACTTACAAAACATAGATAAATAATAAAAAAAGAAAAAAAATTAAAACTATCTAAATTAAATAAAAAATCTCCTTAAATGGGATACCACTTGGCAGAGTACCTATAACACTGGCAGCATTGCCACGTTGAATGGCAATGCTGACTTTTTGTTTGAAGTAGTTGTAGCATTTGGGGTCTCCACATTCGAAAAATACACGTTTCCCGAGGTCATGGAGAAATTCTTTAGCCTCGGGGCCGAGTGCTCCCGAAGTTTCGACACCAAAAGCCACAAACTTATAATTTTGAGTCAAGTCCCTATACTTCAACCGCTTACGCGCTTCCGCAGCGCCAGCGGCCGAACCAGGGACCGACGAGGAGGCCGAGACATTGGACTGTGCATAGGTATCCACGCAAGTGGCATCCCAGATTAGGGATTTTCCATTGGCCCACGGCACCAGTGTAAGACCGTCAGGGCGCCTGCCGTCGGATCTGCTGACTCCAGGAGGCTCAAGAATACAGGGAATTTTAGCCGTTTGTAGAGTACGCCGAATTATGTCATTGAGGGCATTATGACGAGAAATGCGACCAGCGCTTCTATTGCAACTGAGACCATGATAGCCGAATCTATCTACAGTGGCTCCGCAAGAGCAGCTATGTGGCATGCAGACTTCAATGCCGCACCGAAGGGCGACCGAAATTCGCAAAGTTTCCTTATCTAATAAAGTACCGAGGGAAGCAATTGGAATTGCATTAAGCCACGCACCAGAATTTTTATCAAAAGCGCCTAAAAGACGTGCTTTACTTTGTATATTTTGAACATTATTTAAAAGTTTATGTTTTTTGGACTCTAATAAAGGGATATCCCATAAAGACTGCCTATGTTTTTCAGTAGGTTCCGTAATACCTGGGAGCTTTTCCTGCCATAATTGTAAAGCTTCGTCTGTTGGGCTCGAATCCATAATGACTGAATTATTGAGAATATTATCAACAAGATCAGAGACACCGAAAGACGAAGCTAAAAAAGATGGGAGGGAGAGATCCGTAAGTCGACGGAGCCCTAAACCTCCAAACCTGATGGGCATACATATTTGATCCCAACTAATAACATTAATGTTTACATTTAAGATTTTCCCTAATAATTCAAGTAGGTTATTGTCGAATGTATTTAGATGTTGTGAGGCACGCCAAGAGGGACAGCATCTAAGCAAATATGTAAATTTGTTAAAGGTTAAGCAGTTGCGGAGTAAGAAAAGGGCTATATGTGGTTCTATAACTTCACATTTGTTTACTATGTGGATAAGGGTATTAACTTTATTTAATAGAAGTGGGGAAAGTGATTCATCTGTTAGTGGAGCACCAAGTAAAGACAATTCATTACGAGGAACACTTTTTATACCAGGACAGATGGAATCAAATAATAATAAATTATCTGATGTATTGTAATTGCCAATGAAGTGAATTTCACATTTAGAAGTATTCAGTTCTAAGCCTAAATCTGAACATTTTGTTTTAATAGATGTGAGATCGTGTGAGAGGGTATCTAAAGAACCACCGAGAGAACCATCATCAAGAAACCAGCAATTGAATTCTGACTGAAGCTCATTTATCATGGGGTGGATAGATAAGCTAAATAATACTGGGCCCAGCGGGTCTCCTTGCTGGCAACCGACGCAAGAATCAATGATATTACCATTGTAAATAAGAGCTGAAGGTAAAGAATAGCATTGATAAATAAAATTATACAAAGAAGGTACTTTGCGTTTAGTTTCTGCAAGCATGATGGTTCTATTAACAGAGTTAAAGGCATTTCGGAAGTCTAGTTTTAATAAAGCTTTTCCGTTATTAGATGAATTATTTACAAAAGAGCTAGCTGCTCTGACAGCTGCTTCACAACCACCATTTACGGCAAAACCAAGTTGTTTAGGTGTGAAATACGGGACTAAGTCTTGTTTAATTTTTTTGCATGCAATTTTTGAAGTGATTCTTCGATAAGTATTTCCAACGGCTATAGGTCTTATTCCACCTCCTTTCTTATTTAAGGCACATAGGCTGGCACCGTATAGAATAGGGCAAATATTATTTGGTACATGTCCCCGAATCATTAGGTTAAAAAGATCGCATAGGGCCTGTAATAGTCTTGAACCAGATTCGCCAGTGGAGTATGATATTAAATCCTTAAGATGCTGTGGTCTAATTCCATCCAGACCAGAAGCAGAAGTAGCAGAAAAGTTATTAATTGCATTTACAACATCTTGTAACTCTATTTGAGGGATATTAATGTTTTCAGGATCAGGAGGCTCTATATTGTAGCTCGCCAGATTTGCAGGTGGATGTTTTTCGCGTAAGGCAGAAAGTGTGTCAGCGTTAGGAGGCGCAAAACTGTCATCTGAACATAGAATACGCGCAGCTCCACTTACGTCACCTTCCGCAATTTTTGCTTCTATATATTTTGAGAAGGTACGAGAAGGGAATTTAATAATTTCATTTGTTTGGGACAAAGGTAAAGGGGAAGACAAATTTTGTTTTATAAAAGCTGTTAAAGATTTTTCCTTTTTTTTTGGTAATGATAAAAAAATAAAAGAAAAAGATAAAAGGTTATTCCATGACGACGTGTTATTATCATTGACCACTCTGCGAATTACTGAAGACAGTTTATCGGCCACAGCTATCCGTGCACCCTTTGGTATTCTTTTTATGATATGGATATTTTTCTTAAGATTGGTAATTGTAGTTAAAAAATCATTTTCGTGGGAAGTTGACGATTGATTAAGTTCTGTTTGTTTTTTGTGTATTCTAGAACAGTGAATTTTTAAGCCTTTGGATGTATTAAAAAATCTAGAGCAAATACTGCAGATGAATGGAGAAGTCTGATTAGTATTGATATTATTGGTAGAAGTTAAAGAATAATCAGACTGAGATGACTGTGCACAATATGTGCAAATCCAAGCAGTGTTTGAGCGACCAAGAGACAGCAGATCCTCCGCAGACAATCCTGCACAGGAGCCGTGGTACCAAGTGGAACATCCTTCACAAATTATGGCGGCTGTATCTGAAATTTTGTTATTACATTTACAAAGTTTGTCTGACATGAATAAGTATAAAAAAAGTACATTAATTAATATAAATAAAATATTTTACCTAGAAAAATAAAGAGAAAACAAATTAAAAATAAGTACCTATTAAAAACATAAGTAAATTTAAATATTAGTAACAAGAACACTGTAAAATCGCATAAAAATAGTCCTAATATTTTCACCTCACATTAATTAAATTTCAAACGAAAACGAACTTGTGTTGTCATTTGATAGATGACCATGGTGCCAAATCGAGGGGGGTCTTGAAGTGGTATTCTTCTTGGTTCTGCTCAACATGGAAGGGGATACTCCGAGGCTTCAAACAGATCCAGCTTTGTAGAGTTATTTACGTATTGTAATATAGTTTCCAACTAACCACAATTAAATATTTATCCAAACCTCCTTTTCAGTTTCTTCGAGTCAAATTATAATGGTAAAATTTCATAAATATGCTGAAAAATAAAAAATCTGGAGATGTGGATCAAATGTCACACGTTTGTGATCCGCTGTTCATCCTTATTTTTGTGTCAAATTATTTCCACTTAATAATGGTTTTACATATCACTGAAATTTATAATTTTTACTTAAATCTTCGTCCAATCTTTAATAAAATTTAATAATTATTATTTCCAATGAAAATATTATGACTTTTCTTTTTGACGTTTTTTTTGTTATTTATTAGTATTTTAATTTCAAACTTCATATTGTGATTTTTGACATTAAAAAAAATTCAAGAAAAATGTCACAACGTCAACGTGACGTGCCAGTTTGACGATGTAAATACTTTTTATGTCTTAGCACATCATATAGGAGACTATATCGAATTAATGTATAGCTTTAACGTGTTTAGGAGTCCTAGATGCGTTTAAAAAAAACGGAATCCTTCAATTAATCTGTATGTCCATCCAGACTAATATCTAAAAACCGGTCGAGGATGTTAATAATAAGAATTTTGATTTTAATTTCACAACAATTTTCATCGTTGAAACTTCTAAACTTACTGCTAAACCGTCAAGTGGTCTAAAATATTTTCTACTATATCGATTTCTTGTCGAGGTTGTAGTCATGAACTTTGTAGACCTGTTTACTATCAGGTAGATACAAAGTTACATGCTGTGTTTTAATTATAAAAAACTAAAAAAATCACAGATATTCTGATAGATAAGTAGCTTACTTACTATGTAAAACATATGCCGGGTATCGTTGTGACAGGCAGGTATAAAAACATAACTAGTTAAGCTACAAAAAAAAGGTTTTTTTATTAAAAAAAAACTCGTAAAAACAAACAATCTCTTAGCGCCTAAATTAAAATTTCCGTTCATCGATGATAGCGACTAATCAAGCATAAATATAACGGAGGGGACTGACTACTGAGGGACTAGTCGATTTAAATGATACTGGCCCAATATTTCGAATGATTTGTCGTTTTAGGGATTTCGTACGAAATAAGATTTCTTTTAAATAGAAAGTAGGACCGGGTGTCTTACGGCAACCCCATCTAGACGGCACCCAGCCGATGGTATTCTGAATCTACACCGAACAAGTAGCAAGCTCATCGCGGTGTAGAGACTTGTTTTTTTTTTTATTGGAGCACGGCATGTGATTTTGTTTCTACCTGATGGTAAGCAGACTTACACAGTCCATGGATGAGGTCGATCAAAACATTTTGTTGTTTTACAATATATACATGGTGAATTTGAATGGGTGTACTTTGGGCTAATATGATGTTCTACTGATTAATACGAACAACTTTTCCCATGGAACCATGTGTCGCAAATGAAAAAAAAAATTGCCTTCTCCATACAAACTAGTAAAGTTAAAATGACCAATTTGTATGGGGAGGCCATATTTTTTTTTCATTTGCGACACATGGTTCCATGGGAAAAGTTATTCGTATTGACCAGTAGAACATCATATTATCCCAAAGTACACCCATTCAAATTCACCCTGTATATCAATATATGATCGCTCCCACTATTTGTTTACGAAATATGCAGCAATAAAGACGAATATGCAATGCCATACGGTTAATTCAGTTTCCGGCTTCATAACCGCACTCTGAAAGGAGACTACCACTTCGACAAGAAATCGATGTCTAGTAGTCTCCTGAAAACCTGTGAAGCCGCCGAGTAAAACCAAGACATGACTAGATTACTGTTTTAGCATCAAACTTACAAACAGTTTCACGAGTATAGTGAAACTGTAGCCGACAGCTTAACGTGATCTCCGGTCCACTTATAAATATGCTACAACAATAAAGAGACTATTCGTTTAGTTTACACCGAACCCACAGACTAAAGCCAAGACATGACTAGATCACTTAGCGGCTACCTATATCATATAACTTCCAGACAGTTTCACGAGTTAGTATAGTGAAACTGGGACCGATAGCTTTACATGCCCTCCGTGGCACTTATAAATATTCTATTACAGTAAAGAGAGCATTCGTTTAGTTTACATCGAGTTAAATTCATTTGTAACAACACTTGCTTCGATTAGAAACAGATTGTTTTGAACGTAAAAGGTGCTATTATAATAAATTAACTAACTTATCTTAAACAATTTGAAGTGTAAAGTGACCGGTGACTATCAAAAATTACAAGATAACCACACAATGGTCGGCCGGTGACCGGTGACTTATGAAGCGGTTAAAAAGAAAGTGTACAGACAGCAAAATAAACTTAGGTAAAAACAAAATAAAACATATCATCACGAATGCCTTACGGCGCGGAGGGGTTTTTAATCCCACCTCGTCGTAGCCGAAGTTATAAGATTACACTGAACAAGTGGCTAGCTCGTCGCAATGTTTTGCAAAGACTCAATAACCAAATAAAAATTCAGATGAATTCGGTTTTAGTCTGAGGGTTTCATCATACCACCCTTTCACGCGTCAACTGCCTTTCACGTGACTTATGCCTCCCCCAAGGATCGCCACAACGACCGGTTCTGCGCTGCCTGTAGCCATTAGCTTCCCGCGACCTTTTTCAGGTCGTCGGTCCATCTTGTGGGTTGCCTGCCTGTCTGAGGGTTTACAGATCTCCTTATAGTCTGCGATGGTGAAACCGGCAGTTTCTTTCAAGATAAAGCAAGAATAATCATAATGTAAATACGCCATAGTCGTCGTTTATTTTGTAACCGAATTATTTAACCGGCATAGAGGGAGCGATAAATGCTGGTAAGCAACAATGTATTGGGTGACCTTATAAATAGGCTTTAGATCTGCTTACCACTAGGTAATCACTTAATTACATGCCGTGGTCCAATAAAACAATTAAAGGTATTTAAATTGTGATCTCAGATTTTATTTTTTATTGCACAAAATTGTAAATAAGCGAGCTTAATGCCTAAAGTATTTTCTACCAGCTATAGCTCAAAAGTTATGAGAGACTGAAATATGCTTATGGTGCAGAACTGAGAATGTTTAGCCTTATAAAAACACCTTTGAGATACTCCTTCCTAGTTTAAACTATACCTTGGTTTATTGAAAATAAAAGTAGCAGGCAGTTACTGGAATATTTAAATTTTTACGCTACAAATTGAAAAACCATATAAATAGGAACGTTGTTCAAACAAAGCTCGGAAGCCGAATATGATATTCATATTAATAATTTATCCTCTCACAAAAAAAAAACACAATTTAGGTACAAGTTTAATATATTATATATTTGACAAGTTATGTTTTGAGTTATAATGAATATAATATGAATATGTTAACTACATCGTCGGTCAAATGGAAAAGTGACATTTTCCAAAATAAAAAAGATTATTAGGTAGAACGGAGCATTATTAATCTAATTTTATATGGATAAAAGACACTTTATAAAATTATTACTTTAAGCTCATCTGTGTCGCAAGAGTCATTTTGGTACTCAATACTACTCGGTACTAGAACTAAAATTTTATGCGCATATTGTAAGCTTTGTTCTTTTTGAATAATGCCACTTTTCTATTTAACCCACGACATTTTGTTTATATTTTAGTAGAAGCATTCGTCAACCATACAGTTTTACAGCGAGTACTATCGCGTATGGAGCGCGCGCGCCGGCTTCCGATAGTACAATCTGTAACAGCTTACTTGACATCTTTATGATGTTTCAAAATCCATTACTAACGACACCTTTTTAGTTACCCCGATAGGCGCCCGCCGTGATAGCTTTAGATAAATGCTTTACAAATTTTAGTCTACCTGAATAAATTCTTTGCTAGTAACATAAATAGAAAAAAGGTTTATTTTTGCTAGACGGTCTCTCAGGATACCCAGTGGAGGGGGTTTTAATCCCACCTCGTCGTAGCGATAGTATGAGTCTACACCTAACAAGTGACTAGCTCGTCGCTATGTTTGGATAGACTCAATAATCCACCTACAAACAGGTTTACAAGTTGGTAAAGTGAAACTGGGACCGACCGCTTAACGTCCTCTCCAAGGCACTATAGAGGTGTTGTTAAACAAACTTACATATTTTTTTAGATTAAAAACTATTGGTACTCACCAGGATTTGAACCAAGGACCCTAGTGTTTTAAGTCTAAGGTCTCTAACCAACTCAGCCACCACGTATAACAACTAACTGTGGCTGTGGGTTTCTACTATAATATTTACTAGGCATTTTTATGATAAAAATATTGAAAGACGTATTTATACATTTTAGTGGCACCCATGCAAAATAAACTATGATGTCTTCTTATACTAATAAAAATATGTCAAAATAATTTAAATTTTATCGTCTAAAACGTGACTTTTAGACGATATATTAATTTACATGTTACAATAAAAATTTGCAATAATTTTTAAGATTAAAGTTAACAAACTTACTCTTTTTTATAAAAAAAAACAATGAAAAAATAACACCTTGTAGTTATACAGGGTGACTTTGAAAGGATGTACTTTGGGCTAATACGAGGTTCTGCTGATAAAATCGAACAACTATTTCCATGGAACCATGTATCGCAAATGAAAAAAAGAATTGGCTTCTGCTTACAATAACTAGTAATGTTAAAATTACCAAATTTTATGGAGAAGCATTTTTTTTTTCATTTGCGACACATGGTTCCATTGGATAAGTTATTCGATTTGATCTGCAGAACCTTATATTAGCCCAAAGTTCATCCTTTCAAAGTCAGCCTGTATATAGGTACTTATTCCTTGGTTTAGGAATTTAATTTAATAAAGGAAAGTTGTCCTATCCTAGTTTATGGATATTTTTATTACATAGTTTTTTTAAGTATTCATATTCTAAATATAAATTAGTAATAAAATCACATCTGTTACTCGTATTATTCACATCATCCATCTGTCAAACAAAATAAAATGTTTTACAATGTCTAATGTTTTTAGAAATATTTCATTAAAAGTAATGGCCTTAGGTCAATACTACCTAATCTTTCTGATAAACAATATAATTTACTAATTTTATTTTTAAAAGCTAGAAATAAATCCAATAAGTTCTGTATATGCACCATTTGAACGATTTCCGCGCGAGAAGCTAGCGCGTTATGATCACATAAATCTCTGACCTAACATCGAACCCCCGTGTTATTCAGGATCTATAGATCCAATATCCTTAACTCAATTTTGAATTAATTTTCTAAAATGCTTCTCAAAATAAATCACATAATTACTAGTAAATTTTGTTTGGCCAGAAGCCAGATTCTTAGATGCTCTATCAAATAGAAACAATTTAAATGTTTTCTCAGATCATTTATTTTGTTTTATTAAAATTTCTTTATTTCATTTTTATTGTGGTTTAAAATAATATAAATTAATGGGTTTTAATTTTTAGTTGGACGGACTACCTTTAAATTTAAACGGTTTAAATATATTTTTTTAGTAAACATTATAAACAACGTATTTTATGCGTGGGGTCCAATTGGCTAGTTCATAGGTGTGTACCGAGAATGTAATATAAAAAAAAAGATTTGACAACAAACTGCTCTATGTCTTTACAAACACTGGGACGAGCTTGGCACTAAAAAATATATTATGCGTGGAAAAATGTGAAGAACATTGGTGATTGTTGGAACAGTATGAAAGAACGGGCGGTCCCGGTGCCTACGGCGCCCTAACGACCTTAGGGTACCCAGCGGAGGGGTTTTAATCCGAACAAATGTCTAGCTTGCCCCGATGTTTGGATAGACTAAGTAAGTCATCTATAAACAGTTTCACAAGTTGGTATTGTAAAACTGGGACCGAAACAGCTTAACGTACTCTCAGAGGCACTATAGTGGTGTTTCTCCATATTAGAGCGTAGATTGTGATCAGGGCAATATTCGTTAAATTTATATACATACATTATTATTTATTTATTACTCTACCTAAGCTAAGTTAAATATTTAACTTTTTAATAACTCTCAAAGGAAAAGCACATAAAGATCAATTATTAGTTTCGAATCTACTACCTTATCCAATACAACATATTAAACATTAATCGTCTAGCATGATCGGTGAAGCCGCGACGTGATTCGGATACTATCGGTTACTATCCGAAGGTATCCGATAGTTAGGTTCCGCCTGAAACGGGCGCACCCGACAGATATGAGCGGGCGAGCCGGTTATATTTTACAGGAAGTAACGGACCTAACGTACGGCCAATTTCATAATGCCTCGCCCGTTTCCAACGAATGCGTTCCACTTATCAATTTGATATCGCAATCCGTAAAAATAATGCTTGTCTGACTTTTGAAAGGCTTTTGGATTTATCACAATTGTAATTATTAGAAGTAGGTACCTATTATAAATGTAAAAAAACTGCCAAAATCAGCGTTAAAGTTCGTTGAGGGTTAATTAAAACTATTAGATAGTGAAAAAAAATTGCTTTCCAGACAAATCATACAGTAAATTAAAGCTTTTTTATAATTACCTCATTGAACTGCTTTTTTAAGGTAGAAAATATTTAAAATAAATAAACGTCTAGGCGGTATCGGGTGCTTTACGGCGCCCGAGTCCGCCTAGACGGCCTCAGGGGAGGGGATTTTAATCACGCCTCGTCGTAGCCGTTGGTATTAATCTACACCAAACAAGTGGCTATCTCATCGCTATATTTGGGTAAACTTAATAAACCATCTATAAACATTTTCATAAATTGGTATAGTGAAACTGGGACCGATAGCTTAACGTGCTCTCTGGGGCACTATAGTATTGTTGTAAAACAAATAAATATATACTTTTATATAAAAAATTATTATTTTATTCAGGGTGAATTTGAAAGGATGTACTTTGGGCTAATATGAGGTTCTGCTGATCAAATTGAACAACTTTTCCCATGGAACCATGTGTCGCAAATGAAAAAAAAGTACATCCTTTCAAAGTCACCATGTATGCTTATATATATATATATATATCATCCCGGGTGCCTCACGGCGCCCGAGACCGCCTAGACGGCCCCACGGTACCCAGCGGAGGGGTTTTAATCCTACCTCGTCGTAGCCAATGGTGTGAGTCTACACCGAACAAGTGGCTAGCTCGTTGCGATGTTTTGAATAGACTCAATAACCCATCTATTAACAGTTTCACAAGTTGGTATAGTGAAACCGGGACCGACAGCTTTACGTGCTCTCCGAGGCACTATAGTGGTGTTGTCAAACAAATGTACATATTTTTTTTAATTAAAAGCTCATTGGTACACACCGGGATTCGAACCAGGGACCTAAGTGTTTTTAAGTCCAAGGTCTAACCAACTAGGACACCACGTATATAACTATGCTTAATTACTTAAATAATAATGTGTCCTTATATATAACACTCTGTTAAATTTTATGGTGAATTATTCGTTATAGGGTACTTAATGATTAATTAATTAGATAAAGTTCAAATTAGGAAACTTCAACTATTTCAATTTGGTAAATCAATAAAAAAAACACTAAATAAGAATTTTAATTAGGAATTCTTACAAACACGATAAAATCAAGAATATTTATAAAACATAGTTGAAATTAAAATAACATTGTATACATCTCAATATACGCATGGAACGTTCACAAATTGAGAAACCTTATGTCTGTCAAATAAGTCATCAGACTGTCAGTTAAGTCAATTATGCTGAGATCAACAAACAGCTACTGTGCATGATTAACATGTGTTCTCGTGTCACTAAAAAAGGAGTTCAATTTTCAATGCGATAGAATATTGAACCCCTCGGCACAAAGCGTCCTTGGGAATCTTCATTCATAAATCATTTAATAACATGAAATCCATCGCACACCAATATACTCCTTCCGTAACAGATTGTGATTTATGCGTGTAAACAAATCTAAACTTTAATACACAAATTTTAAATTCTATATTCCTCTTACCTGAAATAAGGTCATAAGCCTCTTTTTAATATTTACCTTTTACCTCTAACTTTCTAAAGAAGTAACACATAGAACGCTCGGTATTTTAAAATCTGCTTTATAAATATACAATTTAAAATCTATTTTAGCAAAACCTTTTTCAGTTCGCTTTTGACGTTTAGTTAAACTCCGGGAGTTCTGGAACGGATATGTCGTGAACCGCTGTCAATCCGTGACGTTTTGGATAAGTTTGAGAGATCATGAAGCGAACGATGTCAAACAAAATGTGTGTCGGTTATTAAAGAGATTAAAGGGATATAATAAAATAATAACATTACTTCAAAGTCAAAAACAAATCATTTATTTCATGTAAATCTTTGCAGATACTTAGATACTTAGAGTGCGTTTGGTTAGGCAGCTATTCATTAACAAAAGAACGACAAATATTTATTAAACCTCGATATCAGATTTGGAACTTAAACGGGGTGGAATGGAAATCATAATATTAATAATACTACCGAACCGAACACACACATAACCAACTAGTGTAAGACTAGGTGGTTAGGTTATTTATACATATTAACATAACACATTTATTAAAAGCTTTATTAATATCGTTTCCGAATACCTGTCGTATGCTATGACAGTCCCATAATCGTTGACCGTTCAATCATCGCTATACAAATATTAACATTTAAAATATCAACTCTATAAAACGACAACCGGAAAGTGGTCGTTAAATTCCTACCACGACGGATCATAAAAATAAAATATTAATAATTACGGCAGGAGGTTAACAGTCCATTAGGAATGTGTTCATTTACAGCGACACGGGCTTCTGCGACCTTACTGTGTATTTATGTATGAATAAATGTATTAATAAGTTATAAACTTTTATTCAATTCAGTAATAAAATAGACATAAAAATTCAGTTTATCGAGAACTCTATCTATGTAAACCTCTCTATAAAGTTGATTTCTGTTATCTAATTCTAATTATTATTTTCTCCAAACGAAAAGACATCACAGATATATTTTACGATCTGATTTCTCTTTTAAAACATAAATAAAATTGTATTAGTTAACGGAACTTTGGAAAGAGCACCTCCGCCAACATCAAAAACGTGAACAAAAACATTTCACTAATCAACGAGCTGATCTACTTATTTCCAAAGTCTAAATATTTTATAACAAAAACCATTGTAAATAATTAAAAGTTGAAGCATAACTGACTTACTTTCTAGTCGGAGTGAGCGCATTCGATAATAAAGCGGATCGATATTTCGATTGCTCCTCATGTATAAAAACTGTGGATTATAAAAACAAATTATTCAAAGAAATAGAATGATCGAGGAAATGGTCACAGTCGACTGTCCAAATTATCCGTAGCTGTGTGGTTTATTATTTCTTATTATCTCAGTGCTCGTCAGAATGGCGGAAACGATCAGTCCTTGAATAACTGATCAGATTTCCAATAATTATTTTATAGAAAAACGCCGGAAATTGAACGCTATAATCGATTTAATAGTCTTGTATTGACGTAGTATTTGATTGCCTGAAATTATATGGCGAGACCGAACCCAACCACTTTGTTTATTGTTATATATTGACCTTCAATTGACACGAAAAATAAATACTAATACAAGCTATTGTTTTATTGACTTGTCATTATTATCATCGTGGCGAGGAAATTGTGTTTCCAATTTCAAGGTTTCAGTAAGGAAAACTGCTGCAAATTACCCAGTACTGAAGTTGTTAATTAGCAATACTTTTATAACCAGTTTATACTGTATTTACTTTTATTTTAAAGAACACTAATACAGAAAAGTCTTGTGGTGAATTCAAATAAATTCAACCCTCATAAATATTTACAAAAAAAAAATCTTTGAAAATTGTCGGACATGTTGTCGGGACACAAATAGCATTAGACACGCCGTGTATGAAGTATGCTCGGTGTTCACATTAAATATTTATGCAAGGCGAAAAGATGGGGCCACTCTGCAAAATTTATTTCACATCTCTGCCAATGACAAGAAAACTGTTACGGTTTGCGGCGGCCTGAGTGTATCATTAAAAATTCAACTTCGTCTTACCCACTTGTGTGAGGAATCGCTGTATATTCGCGTTTGGACAACATTTATATTTCTTTAGCTTCAAACATAACAAGTTGCTAACAAGAATTCTTTATCTTTCTCCTTGTAGGGCCTTGAAAACCAATCGTGTCAAATAAATCTATTTCTTTATAAGAGTTAGGGATTGATTGCTCGATGGTACTCGTAGTAAAATTATGATCTAGGTATTCATCTACGTTTATAAGTTCAAGGCTAAAGGCAGAGCTCATTTTTTTTACATTTAATAAAGATTTTTCTATAAAACCTCAATACTCACTTTAAATTTCAATTTAATTCTATAGCCTCATACTATAAAAATTACCCCATAACGGGAAAATTACTTATTTAAAATTCAGGTGAACATAATATGTATATACCTAACAATAATAAGATTAAATAAATCATTATGTGAATTAATATAAAAATATAGATTATTTTCATTGTTAAAATAAAAATTATCAGTAATAACTTTTTATATATTTTGATGGCTTATGGTAATCATTATTTTTCAAAATTTGTAAATTAAATGTCTTTTGGGAACGACAACACTTGGGACTAATTCTACTAAATGAATTGGAAATTAAAATATTTATTTCCCCTATACAAAATGTAACAAGTTTGGCATTTTAAATCCAGTTACAGTCTAAAGATATACTATTAATTTAGTAGAATGAAACATCTGAAGTAAAGCTTTATAGTATTGATTTTTTTCATTATTCCGAATGAACATAATTTTACAGCAATATCTGTACTAAAAGATATATTTATTTATTACAACATCTTACCCCAGACGAAATTATTTTTAGATTTTGCCTTTTCTCTCCTCTCCGTCAGTGCAGAATCGGTCGACGTTGCAAATCGGTACATTGTGAAAACAGATCAGCTGATTTACAATTTATAACATCGTGTCTGTGCATATATTTTAACTAAAATATTTGGTTGGCGATATAGTTTACTTATTTTTATTTTATTTTATTTATAAAGCACACAAAACAAATAACAATCAAATACAGTTTGTTTACATAGTAAAGATAGCTTAGCCTAAATTGTCATCCAAAACATGTGTACATAGCATGATCGACGTGTATACATGATTAATTATTTCAACAAATATGTCCCTTTTCTTCAGCTTCTCTTCAGCTTTTTTTTTTTTTATATAAAATATTTACAATTAACACAACAGTGTAAAAATATACAAATACAATTTGATTAGTCACCTATTTGAGGTGACTAATCATTTTCTCTGCTAATAGGTTATATAGACGGCACATTCTGACAATAGGGTTAAAGTAGGAAATGTTATTTTTATGAACTTGCAAATTAAAAGTACTTGGAACACGTGATCTATGATAAGTATTAATATTTATTAACGATAAGAGGACAGGGGAATCTATCTTATAAGTAGGTAGGTACAGTAATTTAGAAATTCGTCTAAATTTTTGGCGAATCATTATTCACTTTACGCGTACAAAGACAGACAAATGTCTAAAACAAAAGTACAGCCGCCGTGTTCTAGTAGTCACGCCATTGATGTTGTATCTGGAGGTCATGGGTTCAATTCCCACTCATTTTTACGATGTAGCAACTGAGTTGGTTACATCGTAAGACTAAAAAATATTGCAATTTTAGGTTACAAGTTTAAACTCCGATAACTTTACTATAGTGACTCGGAGAGCACGTAAAGCTTTCACTCCCAGTATCACTATACCAACTTGTTAAACTATTCATCATTCTATACAAATAACGCGCTGAGCAACGCGAGTGACAACACTTGTTCGGTGTAGACTCTAAATACCATAGACTACGACGAGGTGAGAATAAAACCCTACCGATGGAGACAGAGCCTGAGGATATAGGGGCCTTACCGGGAAACCACATCGACAAACCGATCGACGCGTCGATGGTTAAAAATGTATAAGAAATATTGTCTAGGGTAGAACTCGATAGCCGAGAAACGTCAAATCATATACATTTTGTTTTCGCTTTCGATCGATCGACGTGTCGATCGGTATTTCATGTGGCTTCCCGGTAGGGTCCCAGGCTAACATAGGCGTTCTTGATCTTTAGCTGATTCTGGTATACCTATTACGAACTTAGTTTGGGTGGCCAATGTGCAAAATAACTACATTGATTATAGTAAAAAAAGTTATTGATAGTATTTATATATGCGGGATTGAAGCTGCGACCATGAGTTGAGTTTTGCAAGCCATGGATTCTCCGTACGGGTGACGGACGAGACCATCGGTGAACTGGAGTACTATGCACATGTAATCGAAATATCAATATCTTAAATATGCGTGGTGGCCGTGTTGGTTAGAACTTAAAAACACTTCCCTGGTTCAAACCCCGGTGTGTACCAATGAGTTATCTAAAAATTTATGTTATGGGTTATCTGATAATTATTATAATAATATCCAAAAAAATATTGTTGCTTTAAATTATGAATTATGAATGAATTAAATTATGAATGAAATTGTCAATTATTTTATAACAAGTACAACACAGGCTCAGTGGTTAAAATCTCGTGCACCACAACATCCGTCCGGTATTCTGTTGCTGGTTACGGTCCGATGAGACTTGCACCCTTCTTGTTCCTCGGATCATATTACTACTTACAATGCAATTAACTTGACTTATATCATTTTGAGCAAAAATCCTTAATGGAATACTTTAATTTAATTAATTAATTTATGCCAAATTTAGGATAAAATTGCAATCTCCGACCGGTCTCGTTACCACCGCCCATACAGATGCAAAAACCGTCAAGTGACCTAGGGCCTTATTCCGAGTTTGCAACCGCTAAAGACGAACAAGACATTGCGTAAACTATAAATATTGAAATATAAGTTCTATTTCAATGGATATATAGTCTGTATTAGGTTGGCTATAATAATGCCGCCATCTTGAAATACACGAATTCTTCGTAAATTTGAACATCTAATGAGCATTGGAATTTCAACTCTATATTTATTAGGATAGAACTTATATTTCAATATTTATCGTTTACGCAACGTCTTGTCGTCTTTAGCGGTGGAAACTCGGAATAAAGCCCCTAGTCATGTTTCGGTTTTACATAGTCTGTGGGTTCACCGATTTTCAGGAGACTAGTGCATCGATTTCTTGTCAAGGTGGTAGTCTCCTTTCGTATATATCTTCCTTGAAGTATATTAAAATATACTCGTAATGCAATTCGTCATTGTCGCCCCCCATTTCGTAATCGCATCATTTAGCCGGCATAGTGGGAGCGATCAATATTGTTTAAGAACAATTATTAATTGATCCCATTCATGGACTTTAACCCAGTTTTAAGTATAGGTAGGTAGGTACTATTTTCCTTTGCAGTGTGTTCTAATTACCAATATGTAGATATGATTTTACTTCGGGACCACAATTATTGGTTAACAATAATTTAATGTTTGTATTACTGGAGCCAGCAGAAATAAACTGAAGAAGAATAAAAAAAAAACTTAGTACTTAAATACCAAATTTAATTAATTAATACATTGTGATATTGAATTAGTATTTTCGGCTTGTTCTGTTTAACCCCCTAAAGTTTTCCCCTAAATATTATTTCTCTGTGTGCCCTAAATAGGTTCCCGTATTTCCATCAAATTAGTAGGTTTTTAAAAAAATTGTCGTTTGCCCCGAATAAGCACATATTGCCCTGAAACTTAAAATTTGTAAAAAGTGTTTAAATTGTACATCTGGCAAGACAATTTAAGTTTAAATAATATTCAAAAACTAATGTTTTTTTTTACTATAATTATAATTTATTACACAAAACTTTTAAAATATATTTACCTATTAAATTTATTAAGGTATAGTTCACTATAAAATATGGTGAACTATACCTATATAAATTTATAATTAAAAAAAACTCATACATACATGTCAAACATTTGGATGAGATTTATAAACAAAATATACCCAAAGAATAGACAAAAAGACTTATCGACATATTAAAACCTTATAATAATGTAATACGATACCCTCACCGCATGTTATAAAATCAGTGGTCAAAAGTCAAGCCGTCATAACCTTTAAATCAACTACCTTTAGAAACGACCCTCAAGTACTATAATTAACCGTACTTTGCCACCCCCGATTTACCTTCGTCTAACTCTAAACAAAGTTCAACCCTCAGCTTTTACAATAAGTTTCAAATTTAATTTGCCAAAATGTTAACAATGAAACTCATCGACGAACTCGTAATTAACAATCGAAATAAAATTTTGTTGCCCTGTTCGTAGGGATGAAATTAAATTTAATAGTAAAGTTTGTTTAGGTTAGATAGTATATGAATGCGCACGCGCCATCGCTGCTATTGACAGATCGAAGAGAGCTGCACATGTTGGTAAAAGCATCCGTTTCATAAAATTTAATGGTTTGGTTGACCCAGCTTTGTTTGGATTTGATGTGTTCACAACTGCAGCAGTAAACCCCTTCTACCAACAAATTATTGTTTACTTAAATTAGTTGATATTAAACTTTGATAGCTACATTTACGAGTGAATATTTTATAAATGTATATTTATTGTGGGATAGCAAATGCTTTCAAGGCTAGGGTGCGTCTAGGAAATGTATGACGCCTTTTTAACTAATCTCCAGTGCAACTATGTTGTTTAACCGTTTACTCAAAAGTGTAGATGAATTACTATACTGAACTACATTGTGTCAAAAAAAAAGTAATATATACCTACCTTATAGAAATTTATTAATAATTGCGTGTATAAAGTAGGTATATATATATATATTGTTTACAATGTATAAAGTAGTTCAATATAATAGTCCATCTACACTTTTACCTGCAGATAAAAATAAATATTTATAATCCATATGAAAATATATCCATCCAGAAATAAACTAATGATGATAATATTTTTAATGCACAAAAATAATTGTCTTAATTAAGTGAAACCAACATTTACTTTCCAAATTATAAGAGAGACTTAATCGGTGGATAACATCTCTTTAATATACGGCGGACGACGAGTGAGATCTGACACAAAATTCCCTAAAAATAATATTTAAAATGGTAATGGGCCCTCGGGTTCATAAATTGCCGCGCCATATGTCGCCGTGCGTTGCACCTACTGTGTACATAAATATGTCAAGTATTGAGACGGCAGATATGTTGTGCGACTTACCAATCCTAATCATAATAAATTAAAAAAAAAATGTAAATTTTGAGAATTTGTGATTTCTGACTCATTGAAGATTTTTTTTAATATTCAATTTAATTAATCTATGAAAGCTTGCACAAAATCCGTTAACTCCGCCAGCTCGTTTCTTTAAAAATTTAAAGTTACTTTTTATTATGTTTGTCACAAATATATCATATATTTATTTATCTCTGTACTATCACGAGCATCGTGATAGTACAGAGATAAATAAATATTTCGTTATCGTCGTTTCTTTAAAAATTTAAAGTTACTTTTTATTATGTTTGTCACAAATATATCATATATTTATTTATCTCTGTACTATCACGAGCATCGTATGTTAAGTTAAGTGGTGTTGTCTTCAAACAAATGTACCTACATAAATATTTATAATAAAAAAACTCATTAGTACATGGTTTGAACTGGTGACCTAAAAACTGTAGTGTTTTTATTTAAGTCTAAGATCTAACCAACTCGACCACCACGTGTATGCATGACCACTACGTATATGCACGGCCACCACGTGGCCATAAACACCACTACAATGTACATGTACGCCCACTACGTGTATGCGTGGCCACCTCGTATATGCACGACCATCACGTATATATGCATGGCCATTTCATGTATGCACGGCAACCACATATATAGGTATATATGCACCACCACAACATACATGCACCACCACAATGTATATGCATGGCCACCACGTATATTCACGGCTATTACGTTTATGCAGGGCCACCACGTATATATAAAAAAACTCAACTATCAAATAGCTTTAGTCTTACTATAACTAGGGCTGATTGTACGGCACGCGCACAAAGGTGTCAAAATCAAATAGGATTTTTGACAGTTTCAGTTTTGCGTTTCCGGAACTTTTAAGGAAACTAAATATGAGCTTTTATAAACATTAGTTTTACATTACTAGACATATTTATTTAAATTGATTTGTCAGATATTTTAGGATAACTTTGAAAGTAAACAGTTAAATTGTTTCAATATAAGCGTACGAGTATTCTTAAACTTTTATATAACTTTGTGATTATGTACCAACTTCAGATCTCTATAACTTGCATAGACTCCGATGGGTTTAATAAATCTGTAAAGTGACCTAGTATGGTTTCGGTATCAGAATTCTGATGACGACTGCATAGATTTATTTTCGAAATAATAGTTTCAGGGTGCAGTTAGGAAACGAGAAGAACTTAAGGGCTCTCTAGACGACTTGACGCCTATAATATCAACTTGACTGTTAGTCGAAGTACAATTATTAATTAAATGTTGGTAATTGTAGACAAAAATCTTACTGTTGTGAGTTTTTGTATTACAATATTAAAAAAGTTACATAAAAAACAACCCAACACAAAAAGATTAATTAATACAATTACTGACAAAAAAGAAATTTAATTCTTCGATAAACAATAAGTATTACTGGAAGTGTGAAAGCTCATTTTGTATGGAGAACGCAGATTACGAATCCAGTGTCCTTATCTAATATTAAAACGCTTAATATGGAAAAGCTATACATTCGATTTTATCGTGGTCCGTTCGCATCGAAGGTACTGTTATTATCATATTGGCTGTCCCCATTCATGTGCCTACCCTTATTGGCTCTGCTTACTACAGTGGCTCGTAATTCACTCAAATAGTATATAATTTGACAGTTTTCAATCGTTAGTATGACTGACGCGCGTGATATATTTTCAACTGTCAAAATACATCTATAAGAACACTTCATTTATGGTCGGATTAATAGTCGTAGCTTAGCCTGTGCCATTGAAATTTGAACTTTCATAACTCTTAATTATAATAAAGCATAAAGGCGAACACAGATGTAACAAGTAAAGATCTAAATGTGATTAACACTATACCTACTATGGATCGGGCCTTAAGGCTTCTTCAGTCGACAGTGCTGCCATACAAACGCACTTCTCTAGCGATGTTATATATATGGTTCGAGTATTAAACAGAAATATATTGCTTACAATAATAATAAAAAATAAAGAAAATTGAAGTGTTTTTTTTTTGACAATAATTTGATTACTAATACAGTAGGTAGTACAACTAAGTACGTTTGTTAATGAGAGCACTGTCGACTGGAGAAATCTTAATTTACCAACGTTGACTTCCACATAGAACAGAGATAAAGCACAATTGCATTTCTTGGTAACTCCCTAACTTTTGAGTAAAAAAAAACTAAATGACGAGCGACTCCTCCTAAATGCCCGCACGAGCTTCTCATAACAGCTGGCTGTATATGTCTGCTTATAAATCTCTATTAGAGGCCGCAACTGTTAGATTCTGCTTGTATGAATGAATGAATGAAAAAATCTTTATTGCACAAAGCTTAATACTATTGTACATAGGCGAGCTTAATGCCTTAGGCATTATCTACCAGCTAACCTTTGGGAGAACTAACGAGAGTGCTAATTAATGCTATATGTTGCATTAATTATATAAAATACAAGGATCTTGAAAGTATGAATAATAAAGTTTCGGCTAGCGACTGACGCACCGTCGGAAACAGATAATGCCCCTAGGCTCTCTGTATTAGTCAGTCAAAAAAAAAAAAGAACTCCTGTAACATATATTATAAAGTAGAAATCAGCTACTTTTTACTTCTTATAATTTACAAAAAAAAAACATGGTGTTTGTCTTGTTCTAAAGTTTTGAACATTGATTGGTTATAATATTTTTCGTTTTGATTTTGGAAGCTCATGTTCTGTTTGACTTTTTTTTATTTTTGTACGTAATTGTCAACTTCCTCACCAGCATATCTGTAGGTATTAGTGGCATCCAGAACATTGATAGGCAGCTTAGGACTTTTGCATTTTATAATACGTACGTATTATTAAATGTATTTATTTTCACTGTAAATTTAATTTATAAGCCTAATTATTTTATTTTATTTTATTACTGGCATATTTTATTTATTTATTTTAAATTCTTTATTATACAAAATTGTACATAGGCGAGCTTAATGCCTTAGGCATTTTCTACCAGCTAACCTTTGAGAGAGTGAAATATGCTTAGGGTGCGGAACTTTCGATAGAAGGATATACATATAATTTTAACAATGATGCATTAGATGCATAACAATACTTATACTACTTAAATACTGTATATAATATAATAATTGTAATACATAAACATACATACCATACCATACAAAAATTGTCACTTAGATCTGGTTTAAGCGTTCAGATAGTGAGCAGTGAGCAAGCGTTTAAACACCCCGATGGAAGGGGCTGATCTTATAGTCAGAGGAAGCAAATTCCACTGGCGAGCAGCTGACACCGTAAACGAATCTGAATATTTGGAAGAGACGTGTGACGGGATTTTTAGAAGGTTATTGACAGAGGAACGGAGGGGACGATCGTGCGAATCACCAAGGAAAAGAAAACGAGTCTTAAGGTAAGAGGGAGTATTAGGGTTATATAGTATATTATATAAAAAGGATAGCATGTGTACTGATCTACGAGACCGGATATTAAGCCACCTTAACTGTTTGCGGTATTCGGTAACATGATCAAATTTACGCAGGCCGAAGACAAAACGTATGCACATATTAAGGAGGCGGTCAAGTTTGTTAAGTAGATCTTCAGTAACATCCGAATAGGAGACATCAGCGTAATCAATGATAGGTAGAAGCAGTGAATTGACCAACATGAGCTTTGACTTAAAAGGAATAAGATACTGAGACCGCTTTAGCGAATGCATACTGGAGAAAATACGTTTACTGACATCAGCGACGTGATAATTCCAGGAAAGATCGGAGGACAGGTGCACACCAAGGTTCTTAGCATGTTGGCAAAAAGGAAGTGGTAAATTATTAAATAATACTGGAGAAATGGCTCCCAAATCCAGTCTGCTCAACATGTGTTTGGAGCCAAGGATCATGACCTGCGTCTTGCAAGGGTTGACTAGGATACCGAGATTTTGCGAGCGTACTCGAATAGCTTCCAAATCGCTATTCACTTTGGAGATCGCGCCATTTACGTCGCTCATTTCAAAGTGCAGCGACAGTTGCAAGTCATCGGCATACAGATGGTAAGAACTGAAGTTTATTACTTGGACCATGGCATTTATGAAAACCGAGAAGAGTAAAGGAGATAATACGCCACCCTGCGGGACACCTGCAGACAGTGAGCACCAGTCCGAAAAGACATCGTCTACCCGTATGCGCTGCCTGCGTCCGCGAAGATATGAGTCGAACCACTGTGCCGCAGTAGGAGAAATATTTAGTGAGAGAAGAATAGCAATAAGGATATCATGATCTACACAGTTAAAGGCGTTACTGAAGTCTAAAAGAACAAGCAGTGTTAGCTTCTTCTCATCTATAGCATGGCGTATATCGTCAGTAATATTTACGAGAACAGTGTTGGTGCTATGAGACGATCGAAAGCCGGACTGCCGCGGGTTCAGCAAAGAGTTTTTGTTTAGAAAGTCAGTAAATTGCCTGTGGACAACGTGTTCAAGGACTTTAGATAATACATTATATAAATAGCATAGATCAAACATTATATAAATGTCAGACATATCACTTTAATTTTATAAAGTAAAAGCACATTTTGCTTATTTGTGACACTTTTTATCATTCAAATATATCAGTTTTGTTATAACTGCGCTCTCGTACTCCAATAACAGTGGGTAGGGTGCGCAGAATCCTTGATAATTTAGTGTTACTTGCTGTGATTATGATAATGAATTATTAGTAGTGTGGTACCCCTGCACCACGTGTGCGAACATTTAAACATAAAACACAAGCTGTTTATACATTACACAAAAAATGTTAGCAATAGATTCTCGAACTGTAAATTTAAAAATAAATTTAAACAAAAAATGTTTATTATATTTTTTTTTTCTTTGGTGGCTGAGTTTGTAGTTTAGTGGTAAAATATTAGTAGAGGGAAATTTAGGGTTGAGATTTAATGTGTATAACATAATATTACTATATACTATATACGTGGTGGCCGAGTTGGTTAGACCTTGGACTTAAAAATACTTAGGTCCCTGGTTCGAATCCCGGTGTGTACCAATGAGTTTTTAATTAAAAAAATATATACATTTGTTTGACAACACCACTATAGTGCCTCGGAGAGCACGTAAAGCTGTCGGTCCCGGTTTCACTATACCAACTTGAGAAACTGTTTATAGATGGGTTATTGAGTCTATTCAAAACATTGCGACGAGCTAGCCACTTGTTCGGTGTAGACTCACACCATCGGCACGGAGACGAGGTGGGATTAAAACCCCTCCGCTGGGTTCCCTGGGGCCGTCTAGGCGGTCTCGGGCGCTGTAAGGCACCCGAGATGATACACAACATAAATAATACTTACAGGTATTTTATATTTTATTTTCAAAACTGACATATCAAAACTTATTACCCTGGTCACGAACTAAGCTGTAGGCTACCCTACTATGTCTACCACAAACAACGATACATATTATATTTTATTGACACCCAGAATATGTATTCATCAAACTGTGGGGAAAAACGTACTAATATTGTTTTTTGCTATGTATTGGAATCGAACCCACGACCTCTGGATACAATACTATCGGCGTAACTACTAGACCACGCAGGTGGCATATATATCTATTCGATTTTTTTCCCATTATGGGTCTTATTTTTACATTTTTAGATAAAGTTATTAGACAGTTAACTTATATGAAGAACTGTTTATTCAAATTATTCATTCTCCATGTTCAAGCAAATTAATAAATATAACTGACAATTTTAAAATCAACCCTGCTTAAATGAATTTGATTTTAACTGGATATCAAAGACGAAATTTTACATATTTTGTGTGGGAATTTATGCCAAATTATTACTATGATATGCAGTTGATTTTGAATTGTCGGGTTAGTAGGTAAAGTCGACATAGTGCCACCATCACTTCAGTCATCTTTTGCCACGGTCAGATATAGTGTATAAATAATGGTTGATTCACATTAGAATTCGTCTTATGTGCCCAATAAATAAATTGGAAATATTCGATATATTCAGTTATTATATTCCTTACAGTAGCAAGTTAGCGAATACTCAGGTGGTTCCTTTAGCAAACTTTTCTACATGTAGATACAGAATATTAATTATCGTAATAATATTTTGTAAATAAAAAAAAAATATGTACATTTGTTTGACAACACCACTATAGTGCCTCCGAGAGCACGTTAACCTATCGGTCCCAGTTTCACAATAAAAACAATTAAGTCCCTGGTTTAAACCGCGTTGTGTACCAATAAGTTTTTAATGTAAAAAATATCTACCTATATTTGATTAACAACACCACTAATAGTGCCTCGGAAAACACGTTAAGCTTTCGGTCCCAGTTTTACTATAACATATTGTGAAACTGTTTATAGATGAGTTATTGAGTATATCAGTCCGCGACAAGCTATATAGCCACTTGTTCGGTGTAGTACCGACGAGGTGGGATTAACAACCCATCCGCTGGTTTAGGCGGTCTCTGGCGCCGTAAGGCATCCGTGATGATAGGTTTTTATTTTGAGAGAACGCTAATTTTATAGAAAAAAACTTCTTTAATAGATGGACAATTTATTCAACTGTCTCTACAACCTTATTTCTACAGTCCATATAGTATAAAAACCATAGACTAAAACAAACTGCACCTTTTACAGCAATATCTCGAAACATCAACAAAGCTTACGGAGACAAGTAAATACGTTTTCTAATAACTCTCCTCAAATTCCAGACTATAAGAGCACTCAAATAAGGGACCAGAAGCTTTGGCCAAAGAAAACAATAAATCGTAATGACGGCTCGCCCCATGGGTACCCTCGGAAGCTCGCTATTTTGAAACTATAAATAAATGTGTAGATGGATTGATAAATATAAATATTAGGGGCGAAACGAAGAAAAACAATGTTTATGAATCTGGTGTCGTTTGCTTCATAACTGTGACTTACGACTTCCGGAGGGACGATGGCATATGGACCATACGCATAATATTTTTTGCTACTTTCTAACTATTGTTATTAAAATTTTGTCTACTAGGCTAGGTTTTATTTCGTAAACATCCCTTTTTGAGCATACAAAAATGGTAATGGTAACCTTAATATAAAATATACTTAAAATGAATTAAAAATGTAATATAGATAGATATATTTGGTAGAGAAGTATGTTTAGATAGGCAATTTTGTAAAAAAAAATACTATTTCAAGTTAATATATTATATCCCCTTTATACCATTACGGGTGCCTTACGGCGCCTGGGACCACCTAGACGTTCTCAGAGTACTTACGCAATGGTTGGTGAAAACCTATTTCATTGTAGCCGACCCTCTAGCTTGTCGCAGTACTTGAATATACTTGTTTTTATATCAAATAAAATTACTATATCAAATAAACCGTTAAGTTGATATAGTAAAACTGGGACTGACAGATTAACGTGCCTCCGACAAAATACTATAGTGGTGTTATTAAGAGGAGCGTCTGATCAAACATTTCCCATACATTTAGGACCTTTTGGTCTTAACTGTTACCTCCTCCTAAGCATTCATATATTTTTATGATTTTTAAAGTCTTAAATAAGTATTAACTTTGTAAATCACACAAACAATCATACAAACTAACACTCACACACATGACATCACACAAACTAACACTCACACACATACCCACATATACAAACATATTAAAAAAAAAAAATTTTTTTCTTTTTTTTATTAATTAGATGTAAGGTAATTATTTATTATAAAATATATGTCAAACGACTGATGAAGCCTGTGGCGAAATATATCGTTTATAATTTTTTATAAAGTATTTTATTTCAATAATATGATTTTTAGAGGCTATACATATAAATATGGCTGATATCTAGGCTCGTACGTTTTCCTTTTTTATTTATTTTGGAATAGGAAAAAAAATAGCAACCTCTGAAATCGCAAAAAAATCCCTCATATTAAAATAATTTATATAAAGTATAACAATACTTGACGGCAACACCATTTGCATTGCCATTTCTCTCTGTGTTGGTTTTGCTCTCTGTCAACCACACAGATGCATATGCGGGACTATGATTGACGAGTCCGGTGTTCACGGCCTCTCGTGCAAAAGAAGTGCTGGACGATGGCTGCGGTACGCGAATTTGAATGCCGTAATAAAACCGATTTGGGCTCCGCGAGTATTGCCAGCATTTTAGAGCCACTAGGAGTGATTAGGGACGATGGCAAAAGGCCTGACGGCATGACCATAGTCCCGTGGCAGACCACTTTGAATTTCTGGCCTTTGCGGTGGAAACTTTAAGCCCCTGGTCACCTGATGCTTTAGCATTTTCTCAATCATTGAGAAAAAAAAAAAATGTTAATTAAAAAAATCAGGTAACCGTCGTGCTAAAGCCTACTTTTTCCAACGCATAGGGCTAGAAATTCAAAGAGGCAATGCCGCTGCATACTCGGACTGGGGAAGGTTTACATACATGTATTGGTTTGGTAGCGTTACCGACTCACCGTCGGAAAAAGGGAAAAGGTAATACTTTGCAGTTGAAGCAGCATGAGCATCGAAGAGCCTTATCAGACGCTCCTCTTAAACAAATAAATTTACATAATTATTTTTAATTTCAAAAAAAATTGACCTAAACCCTGTAGTATTTTTAAGTTTAGGATCTAGCCCTATATACTAAGTATTTAAAATTAAGTTATTAAATAATATAGCTTTAGTGTAATACATATTTTTTATTGGAGCACGGCATGTGTATTTATCTATCGGTGGTGAGCAGACCTACAAAGTCCATGAAGGTCGATCAATAATTGTTCTTTAACAAAATTGATCGCTCTCACTATGCCGGCTAAATTATGCGATTAAGAAATGGGTGGCGACAAATTGCATTACGAATATATTTTAATATTCTCGTTCCCTTATCGTTAATTCAACCCATTTCGTAACCGCACCCTAAAAGGAGACTGTGGTAGTCTCCTCCTTGACAAGAAATTTATGCAGTCATCTCCTGAAAACCGATGAACCCACAGCCATATAAAATAATATGCAGTTATGAACTTACCTATATATTCTCCTATTAAAGCCATTTTGTGTATCTCTATGTTCCTATTCATTCTATTATTACAAGCAATAACTGCACACCTACTATAAAACCTTGTCATACCAAACGAAACTTGTCAATGTCAATTAGTCACTTGACATACCTTTGACAGGTAGCAATTAATATGACAGTGTTCCACAGTAGTCTAGTTTTGTATTAAATTACGATTCAATTTGTTAAAAATTTCACATATGTTATCGATTTGGTTTTTTCTTTTCTTTTTTAGTATATTTTTTTTATAACAAGGGTCTCTGATGATTGATGATGCTACAAAAATCATTAATATAAATTTTAGTCTAAAGACATATCTTTCAGCAACACAATGGTAGAGATGGAAAGGAACCATAAAAATTATAGTTTTTGCTAAATTTCTTTACAATTATTTAGCAACCGACATAATTACGTAAAATATTTTTATAATTGTTAATTTCCAACAATTTGTAAAAGTAACCTATTTTTTTGTATTAAGAAGTTTTTTTCTTTAATACGTGCCATTCTCTTTTTTGATATCAACAGGTTTTTTTTTTATATTCTCATATAATATGAATCCAATTAATTAATATTCAATTCATCTAGTAAGATCATCGGGGTGATCTTACTAGATGAATTGAATATTAATTAATTGGATTCATATTATATGAGAATAAAAAAAATAAAAAAAAAAATCATCGGGGTGGGCGGGTGCAGGGCCACATCAACACAACAGAATGAAGTGGGTCTGCGCCTAGTTTTCATCCAACCACCTAAGGATGGAATCTGGCAAAAGGCATTAAGATACGGCTCTCTCTCTCTAGCAATAAACTCCACTTATTGCTTACATTCAATAAAAGCTACATCTTAATGCAAGTCTTATACACTACCTTCACGTGGTGCTGCCCGTTCTTGGTCTGATTCCATCAGAAACAGACACAACTAAATGTGTTAAGGCGAAATACCAAAAAGTCCGCACCAATCCCAGAATTCCTAATATCCTGTCTAAATCCGCTGTGGGGACAAAGTGGTCAGTCTCCACGGCCTCTCTAATGCATAATGGAACATTGGAGGGGGGGGGGGGGGGGGGCACCACCCGTCGATGCCGCAGACGGTCTAGCCGTGAGCCGGATGAAGGAGTCCTGAGGGGCTGAGTGGGACACAACACGCCCCTTTCAGTCTGGAATTCAGCAAAACGGTTAAACCTGCGCGGTAGCCGCGTGCAGGGAAGTCGGCAGTGGCACGAAGTGAAAGGGAGGCCACGGGCGAGAGTACTGAGCTTTGTAGCGGGCAGTCGCTCCTGCGCGGAGTGCGAGGTTTTGGCAACCTTGCACCCTTCGCGGGAACCCGGCTCGTCATGCGGCGTCTCTTCAGTGCTCTATATCTCCGGAGTAGGTCCTGATGCGCATGTATGTGTGTCTCCAGTTGCGGGCTCCCTGGAGGGTGGGACGCCTCGGAGATGAATTAATATTTCGATAACATATGGATATCTTTTCAGCCATGTCGAACAACACAAACACTGAGATCAACCTGAGCGGGCTGGCGGAGGCAATGCCATCGTCGGGCCAGGGCAGGTGCGATTGGGGGACGACAGTGCCAGGGTCCAGCCAGAAGACGGCCAAGACCAACAGGCGCACTAAGAGGAGACAGGCAGCCAAACAGCGCAGCATCGCTGAGAGAGCGGAAGGCCAGTCATCAACAAAAAAACACAACACAGATGAACGCAGCAACCGGAAGCACGGAGGACCCAGCACGGGTGCGGGTGCAGGCAGTTGCAGCACCGTAATGGGCGCAACGGCCAGCACTAGTGCCCGGGCAGGGAAGACCGTAGCTGGAGGTAGCGCGGGATCTATACCTACTGGTGAGACTGAACCGCTGCCTAGACCTCAGACCTCAGCAATGGGGTCTAAGGTTGAGGCAGGGGGGAAGGCTCCCAACAACAAAGCAAGGGGTCGCCGTGGGAAAGGGCAAAACAAGCCCGGTGAAGGAAAGCCTGAGGGCCAGCTGAACAAGCGACCCCGGCCCAACGACACCATCTCTCCCAGAGGCGACAGCAAAAGACACCGGACCGACACGGTGAGCTATGCAGACGTGGCCAACTCACAAATGCACATCGCGGTCACAACAACACCACCATCAGACTTCAGCCCGGAACAGGTCGTGACTCTAAGGGACACCATAGAGGACGCGATCTTCGATGCATCAATAAGAGTGCCCGGGTCAACGTCTATCCCCTACGCACCGTCGTTCAGAGGCCGAGGCTTCGAAAGCGATGGTGTGCTGAAACTTTGGGCGGAGGACCAGAAGTCTGTGGAGTGGCTGAAAACAGCGGTCAGCACGATAGCATCGCCGAACAGTGGAACGAAGCTGGTAGTGGTGAGGCAATCGGACCTCTATAAAAAGGTCCGAGCTGGCCTACATATTCCACGCTTCAGGGGCGATATGAAGCGGCTACAGGAGGTTCTTCTGTCACAGAATCCCTGGTACAGGATGGACACCTGGAAGCTGCTGAAAGCCGATCCACTTAAGGACAACGCACTCTTCCTGACAATGGGCATACCGGAAGAGGAGGTGGGGCAAATAATGGCCCGGGGCAGGAGAATCTCTTTTGGGGTGGGGTGTATATACGTCAGATTCTTCACCCCACAAGGTCTCAGCGACACACCACAGTCTGCTGAACCACCAAAGGAGCCATCTCCTGCTGCGTACACCTCCACACAGGGAGCCACTGAAAGGAAGAGGGTGGAACCGACGCCAAGGCTGGAGACAGCCACATCAACACACAAGGCATCGGATCCGACCACTTCGGAAGGGGGGATAGATGAGGATGGATTACTACGCTCACCCTAATCCTCCTCCCCCCACCCATAACAACCACCAACATACGGCTGGGCCAGCGCCAACAAGTCAAATCACTTCAATAGGGGCCGCTGGCCCAAACATGCCGACACACATTAACATCATACAGACAAACCTACAGCATAAACAACTGGCCACAGCTGCGCTGAGGCATGTCCTGGATGAAGACAACAGCATAATCGCTCTAATCCAAGAACCATGGATCAGAGGTGATACTATATGCGGGCTGAAAAGCACTAGAGGTAAACTCTTATATGATAACACCGTCTTAAAACCAAGAACTTGCATACACATACCACAGAGTATGCATGCAACTCTACTAACACAATTCTGTTCTAGAGACCTAACTGCGGTAAGGGCCACGAACAAAAATTGGACCAACCAAACCGTAATATTTGCATCGGTGTACATGCCAGGAGACCGAGACGCACCACCAAAGGAGATGGCCGACCTGGTGGCGTACTGTGCAACTCAGGCATGGCAAATAATATTTAATAATCTCAACGGATACCAACGCGCACCATCCACTCTGGGGAAGCGCGATATCCAACAAAAGAGGTGAGGATCTTGTTGAATATCTCTTTACAACTAACCTCACTATTCTCAACAGGGGCTCAGAGCCGACATTCGTTACGAGCAGATGTCAAACAATAATAGACGTCACCTTAACTACACCAGAGGTATGTGACCTAATATCTAAGTGGCATGTTTCGAAGGAAGCGTCGCTAGCAGATCACAGGCGAATATGCTTCACACTCAACATGACACTGCCAGAACAAGTATCCAAAAGAAACCCAAGGAAAACGAACAAGGATATGTACAGGAACTCCTTGGTTACTAAAATAAGTAATAAAAATCTAGAGGATATGACAAACATGACTGATAACATCGAACACAATGTGAATACACTAGTGGAGAACATAACAAAAAGCTATCACGAGTCGTGTCCCCTGATGCAACCACTTTCACCTAAGAAGAGAGGTAACCTCTGGTGGGGACCAGAACTAGACCGACTCAAACACAAAACGAGAAAGCTTTTTAACCGCGCGATGAATACAAGGGAGGAACAGGACTGGGAAAGGTATAAAACATCCCAATCCCACTTCAAAAAACGCGTTAAACATCGAAAAACCGAATCATGGAGACGTTTCTGCGAAAACATAGAAACAAGTCATGAAGCAAACAGAGTCAGGAAAATAATGACTACTAATCAAAATTGTATAGGATCGCTAAAAAAATCCGACAACACTTTTACAAACACTGACAAAGAAACTAGTGAGGTACTTTTACAGACACACTTCCCCGACTGTCACCTTACTGACAACAAAGATTGGGAAATAAGTACCGAACTCCCACCAACTGAAGAGGACTGGAAGGTTGCGAGATCAGTTATCACGAAGGCAAGGGTAGAATGGGCAATAGAAAGCTTCTCCCCTTATAAATCGGCAGGAATTGATGGTGTATTCCCAGCACTCCTTCAGTGGGGCCTCCCTACCGTACTGTCTGCACTCACAGACATATTTACTGCATGTCTAGCCCATAGATACGTACCAGAACAATGGAGAGAGGTGAAAGTAGTCTTCTTACCAAAACCCGGGAAGAGCGACTACACACAAGCGAAATCCTTCAGACCTATAAGCCTGACCTCCTTCCTACTGAAAACTATGGAAAGGCTTTGCGATAAACACCTGAGAGAGACGATCCTGACTAAAATGCCGCTGCACCCCTTCCAGCATGCATATACAACAGGAAAATCAACAGAATCAGCACTACACCATGTAGTAGGTAAGATTGAAACAACTCTAACAAACAAGGAATCGACGTTAGGAACCTTTATAGACATTGAAGGGGCCTTCGACAAAACTTCCTTTTTCAGCATAGCATCAGCTCTAACTAACTACAAAGTAGAACCCACTATCATAGGATGGATAGAGAATATGCTGAAACAACGAGCGGTACAGCTCACCGTTGACAGTACGACCAGAGGAATAGCAGCAAAAGGCTGTCCGCAGGGAGGGGTTCTGTCCCCCCTTCTGTGGAACCTCGTGGTGGACGGTTTAATCAGGAATCTGAATAACCAAGGGTACTATACGGTGGGCTACGCTGATGACTTAGTGATTCTAGTAAGCGGAGCATTTGAGAACATATTATGTGAAACAATGCAGAACGCTTTAGGAATCATAGAAAACTGGTGCAAAACAAATGGACTAAATGTAAATCCAAACAAAACAGAACTCATTCTTTTTACCAACAAAAGGAAACTGAGAAGCATGAAGCTGCCTAAACTATTCAATACCGAACTTACTCTAGCCACAGATGTCAAGTACCTGGGAGTAACGCTAGACAGCAAATTAAACTGGAGTAAGCACCTAGAAAACAAACTGAAGACTGCCTGTACCACAATGTGGCAATGCAGAAGACTTCTAGGAAAAACATGGGGGCTTAAACCCAAGATTACCTTGTGGCTATATACCACAGTAATAAGACCTACGATCACTTACGGAGCTATAGTGTGGTGGCCCAGAACCACCCTAAGCACAGTGACAGCTAACTTACAAAGTCTCCAAAGACTCGCCTGTTTGGCAACAACGGGATGTATGAAAACTACACCGACAGCAGCCATCGAAACCTTATTAAACTTAACGCCATTACACCTACATGTCCAATATGAGGCTGCTGTCGCCACCATAAGACTGAAGGCCTCGGGTCAATGGAAACCGGATCTACGAGCAAGGCATACTCAGTCACTTAACGAACACATTGAAAAGCAACCACTCATAAACGCTGTGAATGACAGATGTCCACGCGTACATATATTTGAGAAACAATACCTAATAAACACACAGGAAGAGCCAGCTGACAAATCCGGTCTACATGAGGTCAGGATTTACACAGATGGGTCAAAAACCAAAAACGGGACAGGAGCAGGGGTTTTCTCCTTTGACCTGAACATCAACATCTCAATGGCACTAGGCACACATGCCTCCATCTTTCAAGCAGAGTGCATAGCCATAATAGAGCCAACCGCGGCAGTGAGCGCTAGAAAGATAGAACAACATGGAATTCGTATACTGTCAGATAGCGCGGCTGTACTACTCGCATTGAAAAACCGACAAGTTAACTCAAGTCTAATAAAACAATGTCACTACGCACTGGAGACCATAGCAAGCAAAAACAGGGTCACTCTCCAGTGGATAAAAGGACACAGTAACTCGCTTGGAAACGACGCAGCGGACGAACTGGCGAAAAGAGGTTCGGCTACAATTCCGGTGGGGCCCGAACCGTATGTACCTATCTCTTTTAAACAGCTAGGAAGTTGGCTGCGGGATAACATCCACAACCATCACTGTAAGTATTGGGCCAATTTACAAAACTGCAGACAGGCGAGAGAGGCGGTAGACAAACCAGGCCCGCGTCTAGCTCGAAACCTGCTCAATCTCAACAGAGGTAACCTGCGGATGGTGGTGGGTACTCTAACCGGACATTTTCCATTAAACAAACACCTTACCCTTCTAGGTATCACCAACAGTCCTCTATGTAGAGGATGCATGGAAACAGAAGAAACACCCACCCACGTGCTGCTTCATTGCACCGGGGTGACATCGCAACGGGCGGAAATCCTCGGAACGCCGAGGTCGCTCCTCGAGGCCTGTAGGAGTCCAGGACTTCTTGCTTCCTTCTGGAAGGAGCTGGGCTGGCTGGAGTAGCCGGCCGTTTACATCACGCAAAAAGGCCTAACCTGCTGGCCAATTGCGGAAAAGTGGACCCGCCATGAAGATGAAGATGAAGATCATCGGGGTGATTACGAGCACAACGCTAAGCTAAACTTTAATCTATATGATACCTACAATTCTGGCGTAATGCAAACCTGAAAATTAACAGATAACTACGAACTACGTTTTGATTAAAGTTTAGCTTAAAGTTGTGCGGCGTGATAGACCTAATTAATATTACTTTATAGGTTGACAGCGAAAATCAAAAATATGAAGTTTGATAAGGCACTAAAAGAATATCAACAACATCTTGAACCGAAATTAACCAGTGCACATATACTGGATGTTTTTTGTCACGGTGATTTTTTTTATATTGTGTTATATGATGAAAATAATGAAACACGTATTTTTTTCCTACAAATCACGTTAACTTTCATACTAAACTCACGAATTAAAGCCTATCACTTGTCTAATTGTGTTTAACTTGTTAGATACGAAGACTCATTATATATTTGTAGGAGTAAATTTAAGCTTATAGACGTTTGTTGATATAATAATTTATTTTTCGTTTTTTTTTTTTTAAGTACTCTTAAGTACTCCCTTTTTTATTTAAAAAATGGGTTTTAAAAGTGATAGGTACTGTAGGCATAAAAAAATATTATCATTGTTAAAAAACACCCAGTAGGTATATTAAAACAGTATTTATAAAAATATTTCAAGGGATCAAAAAGGTTGCATCACAAATAAATTTTATCGCCATAATAAGATTAACATAGAGTCGGCGCGCACATATCAGACGCCGCGCCGAAGCTTAGTCACTCGTTCTATACTTAGCCACTTGCATTGTCTTCTAAAATATCTATTAACGATTATTGACAAGAGATCGGCATGCGAATTCTCCTCGAGATAGGTGCGATGAACTACTATAAATATATTTTATGTGCAGCCCGCGCGAGATCCGGACAGGTATGTGAGCGAGTCTCTCTACGCAGTGTCGCGTAGCTATCGAAAGTAATGTTAAATGATATTATCTATAAATACCTTATAATAATATAACGCAAAAATGGTGTAAAAAAAATAAGGAGATACAGTTGAAATATTAATAGCATTGCAATTGATGTTTATCCAAAATATTTGTTTATTGGATATGCGACGAGCTAGCTACTTTTTCGGTGTAGACTTATACCATCGGCTACGACGAGGTGAGATAAAAAACCCTTACGCTGGGTACCCTGACCTGATCTAGGTGGTCTCGGGCGCCGAAAGACACCCGTAATGATATGTATGTATGATAATATAATAATACATAATAATTCAATAGGTTATTTTTATTGTTATTAGGTATTTATTTATTATTACTTAGTTTATTTTATTTTTACTTTTTTATGTACTTAAATAAATTATATGAAAAAATATTACCTATATGTGATTACATAAGTGTAAATAATACATAATGATATTTCACACATATTGTCATAGTCACAAACTAAACTGTAAGCTTGTACTATGTATACTAGAAACTACAATACTAATTAATTAAATTATATTGTATAATCATTAAACACCCAGACTATAGCAAATTGTAAAAAAAGATCTACCTACTAATATTGTTTGTCTTTGATTAGCAATCAAACCCACTACTTCCAAATACAAGATCAATGACGTTACCACTAGACTAACACCTGATTTTATAAAAACTTATTGAGTCCTTGAAGAACACTTAAATGAGTCTTTCTGTAATGTTGCGATTTTGAGACTGTTTTCACTGTGTATATTACATTCTGATTAATTGTGTTATAGTGCATTTTTTCTTGAGTATCTTTTTGGTTAGTACAATTTTCTTCCCTATAAATATGTGTGTATATAATTGTGCATGTATGTATTAGTGGATTTTTTCTTGAATATCTTTTTGGTTAGTACAATTTCCTTACCTATAAATATGTGTGTATATAATTGTGCATGTGTGTATTATAGTATTATAGTGGAATTTTAATTGTGCATGTGTGTATTATAGTGGAATTTTTCTTGAATATCTTTTTGGTTAGTACAATTTCCTTCCCTATAAATATGTGTGTTTGTGTGTATATATGTATAAGAGTTATAGTTAATTTCACATTAAATATAACACATTTGGAAACGATGTGTACATCTGTCACAAACGTACATATCAGACTTTGTTCCATATTAATATTAACCAAACCAATGTTACAATATGTGCGCCGTTGATGTATCTTTTTGAATAAATAAATAAACACTTTAGTTATAGAAGTTTTGTCACTTTTTATTAGCAACAAAAATGAATATGCGTAAAAGAGACAAATCCTTCTATAACTAAAGTGTTCTTCAAGGCCTCAATAAGTTTTTATGAATAATGAAGAAATAGTATAGTAGGAATAAATAATACTTAGCATCAAAATGTTTGTAATTTTATATACTAACGATCCAACATGATCCGACAGTTCCCATTAGTTACATAGAACATGACGTCTTCGTACAAAAACTATTTTTTCACACATGTTTTCAGGTTGCCTATATACCTACAATCAAATAAATAATTATTTTCAAGTGACTAGTGATACTTGTACTATTATTTCTTCTGGGCTATTGATGACTTAAGCTTTATTTTATTGAGCAATTATAGAAATAACATTATTATAATTATTCTATAGAACAAAATAAAATTTCATTTTGTTCGGTGACGCCAAGTTTTTTTGATAAAGTGGGAACTACTGAAATAATCTCCATAGAAAATTACATATTACCATCCTATTTATAATTCCACTTTTTTTTATTGGAGCACGCATGTGACATTGTATCTACCTGATGGTAAACAGGCCTACAAAGTCCATGAATGGGTTGTTCAATACATTGATTTTTAACATTGATCGCTTCCATTATTCCGGCTAAATGATGCGGTTACGAAATAGACGGCGACAAATACGTATTTTCATTACGAGTCTATTTTATATCCTCACTGTTTTATCGTCAAATTAGTTGCCCATTTCGTAACCGCACCAAGGAAGAAGACTATCACCTCGACAATAAATCGACCGATTAAACCCCACAGACTAAACCCGAAACATGACTAGGTCACTTATCGTTTTTGCATCTGCATGGGCGGTAACGAGTCCGGTCGGTGGGCCTAGCAGAGTTACCTATAGAGTCCTTCCTCTCACCTAAAATTATTATTTCCCCTATTCATTTGGACCTGTAGAATTATACTACATAACTAACCACATAAAAGCATAACATATAAGTATACAATTTCAATGCACAATCAAGCTATATTATTCCTCCCACCAGTATAAACCAATATATCTATTAATATATATATTCATGCGTCCAATTATGTCACATAAATTAACGATTACACATTAAAATTGCAAATTGCACGTTTAAATTGATACAATTCAGCAATTGATTACAATATGCACACATCGATGTATCCACAAAGAGAGAGCAGTCGACATCGATTCATATCGTAGTACAGTAGCGACAGACGGGCAGACGGACGCTTTTCATTTCCAATGTTAAATTAAATTTCCATGAAACAAGATTGAATTTTTGCAATCAGCGCGAGGCGAGCTTTCAAAGCTGCAACGTGTTTAATTTTACGGAACAATCGCTTAATATTTATTAACGTTATGAACGTGTAGGGTTATTTTAATGTTTTTTTTTTGTATTTTTGCTATTAATAGATTTACTTCTTAAAAGTAAAAAAAAACAGTCAAATGCGAACGCTGTTCGTGCAGTTATGGTTTCTAACAACAGACAAAAAATAGAATAACGGGTTAAAAAAAATAGTTCCGAATAAAAATACATAACCATTTGAGACAGTTAAATATAAAATGACATACGTGTAAAAAATCTATACGTGCTAAAATACGATCACATAATCAAATAGATAAGAAAATTCAAAATTAGGTACCTGTGCGATCTCTCGGGAAAAAAGAGATCCCACATGTAAAATGTGAATTTTGGAACTCTTTACTTTAATATATTTGCTACACCTATTTTAAAACGAGCTCCTATAACATATAAAAATAAATCGTTTACAGTTTACTAAAATGAATTAGAACAACTATTACTAAAAACTACATAACAACTTAGTATTCTAATTTGACAACAAACCAATAACCAATTAGATCCTAAATAATCTTATAAGAAATTGTTATTCTATCTAATCTGACATAAACATAGACAAAAACGACCGCATTGAGCGACCAGTAACCAGAGAGACTGAGCTTGGCTTAGCTAATTTACAATTTAATTATCAATCCGGATGATACATCGTTAGCACGAGCCAAACCGAGTTTATGCTACTAATCAATTGTTTGACGCGGCCGCTGCAATCACGCGCGGCTGGCTGCGGGCGAGGGAAGGCGGCTGACGCAGCGAGCAGGTGCTTTCGTCATAGTTTACCTAAAATAAAGTCATTTATTGGTAGTGCCATTTAATTTTTGTAGATGTATATGTATATGTAGATGAATTTTCATGTTTCGGTTTTAGTCTGTGGGTTCGTCGGTTTTCAAGAGATTACTGCATTGATTTCTTGTCGAGGTGGACGAAATGGGTGGTTGAATTGACGATAAGGCAGCAAGTATATTAAAATATACTCGTAGATAATGCAATTTGTCTTGGTCGCCGCCCATTTCGTAATTGCATTATTTAGCCGGCATAGTGGGATCAATGTTGTTTAAGAACAATTATTGATTAACCCGATTCATGGACTTTGAATATGGTAGTACCATGCAAATATAGAGGTATTTAATATATTTTCAGAAAAGTGAATATCGGTAACAGAAAGTGCCACGCTTTTTTTTATAGTTTTTTTTTGGACTTGACATCTATCTTGCTGTTTACCTGATGTTTGCAGACTTACAAAATCCATGAATGAGGTCGAACAAAACAAATTTCTATATGCCAGCTAATTGATGCGGTTACGATATGGGTGGCGACAAACCCGAATATGCATTACAAGTCTATATTAAATATTCTTCCTACTCTGTTTTCAATTCAACAGCCTGTTTCGTAACCGCAACCTGCAATAAAACTTCTCTTGTAATAGTTTTAGATCCAATTTCAAAGTAATGTAGAGTATATTTATAATAGAATCTTATAAGATTTAGAAAATCTAGAGGATTATGTATATTAATCATAGAATATTTTGATCATCGTTCTATAAACTGGGAGCGACTCTAGTAGGTACAATAATGAGACAATGACAAGAATAAGACACAAAATAGCGATTTGAAAAGAAACTACAACACCTATTAGCAAAGGTAGAAGCCAATATTTAGACTGATTAAATATAGATGAGAAGTCATTAAAATAGTCGTATCACATCGACATGTTGCTATGGATTTATGCGCTAAATATTCGACAGGTGCCAAGTGTGTCGATACCCGGCCGATCGCCGATGAGTAACGATGCCCTAAATTTTATTTCAAATGTCAAATTATTTGAGCATCTGCCCCGCGCCCAGAACTTTGACGAGACATTGACGTAATAGACGCAGCAGTAATACAATCAAAAACCACTTGTTTGAAACGTTCTTCTTCCACAAAGTGGGCGGATACAACTAAAACATTTGCTCATATCCTTGTACTTAACATAAATTCACCAATCTCAGTCGCTACCGTTACATAAGACGACTGAGCTGAATAAATGTAAAACACAATAAATTTCATGCCCCGTAGGAAATGAATATTCATCACGGAATCGCCATGCATATTCTCCTTTATAACAAAAATTCGCTTTTCCTTATGACGCTTAGGAAAAACAAGATAAATTCACCCTTAACGTGTCGGGTTTATAGTTACAATTTCTCTAACAAGTTTACAACGTTTGAGCTGTGATTGGCGATCGAGGGAACGTTTCTCGTAAATTTCAACATATAGTAAAGTGATTTACGAATAATTGTTGTGTTGGCGTATAACTAGAGAAATCTTTCCGCTGCTTGCCGCCGCGTAATTTATATATGAGGCTTAGGTAATTCGCGGCCGACGAGTAATTGCTCCATAGAACAATAGCTTTTGTCATAGTCTTATCTCGTACACGCTTGTCTCCCTTAAAGTGCCGTCTTGAACACAATAATTTTCCAATAAGCGTCAAGTTAACTATTTAAATTTTAAATTGTTTTGGCGCGAAACGTATTGTTTATTCTGAGGTAATTATTTAGGCATAATGAGCGTGCAGTTACTTTATATCAAATCGTTTAAATATGTAAATGCTTACAGTTTTAGTTTACACGAGTACTTCGTGTGATACAATATTTTACATTTAAGTACACCTTTTGTATTCATAATTGAAGCCAGTTTAAGGTGAGTAGATGTGTCTGGCAGTAACGAACGTAAGGTTAGCGAAACACTTAATCGGGACATGTGTTTATCGCAACATGCGAATCGGCCTAAGGCGAATTAGTTTTCGCACAATGCAATTTGAATGCACATTACACAACCGACGAAGTGCGAGTGCTTTTTATTGCGGCATTGCGCGATCTTATCTCGGAACTGCCACTTCCAGCAAGCGAACTTCAGATTCTTTCCCGGACTTCGGCGGTTTTGTACTTTACTGCCTGAAGCCCAAAGGAACTTCCAGCTTGTCCGCCGGTGGATACTCGTGTCGGTTCCGACGCCACGCACTTCTACCCTTTTTCACTTGTTAAAAGAATTTAACATAAAGTTAGCAATAAAATTGGAAACATTTTGTTGCCGTTTTAAATAAGACCTTGTCATCGAGACGAAGGAGTTTGATCCTTATTTCTTGATGCGTAAAACAATAATTGGGAAGAAGCATTCGTGCCGAGATCATCTTTGGTTCGATAAGAAGCGTTAATTTTACGAGTGAGTGATAATTTGCTAAGTTCGGACAGGAATCGCCCTAGTTGAATCGTTCCGAGTACTTACCGCATAAAATTACTGCTCAAAGAGGACCGAATTAATTCACATACTTTCATTTAACTGTCGGCTAACAAATCGTAATGGGAATTGCATATACATTTATGTTGTTTTTTACAAATTTTATTTCTTAACCTTGCAAAAAACTTTCTGAAGTGAGTTAAAAGAAATATTTAATTATATTTGCATCAATATCTAGTATAAATTGAGGGCGTTTAGGCAAGGTGCATTTTAAATGTTAGGCTTTAGACTAAATTTTAATGGTAAAAAAACTGTATAGTAAAAACCAAAGTATATGAGAAAAGATCATATTATTAATGTCATAAGTCTCTGCATCAGTTCATTACGAGGTGTTAGACTCTAACAATGGTTACTATTAAAATGAAGTACTGAGTAAAGAGAAATAAATTTACCAAGTCTACGCCGAGCAAGTGGCAACATGGTGTTTGTATAAAATTATGAAGAGTTTAGGAAGTTAATATAGTATTGGCCCTACAGTTTAACATGCTCTCTGAAGCACTACAATGCACATTTGTTGGACAAACACCCCTGTTTAACAAATTTATAGATTTTATTTTATTTGAAACTTATTGGTACTCCGGGGTTTGAATCCGTAACCTTAAATATTTTAAGTCTAAAGTCTAATAAAATTGGCCACCTTGAGTAAATAAATAAATATCCAAATATAACCCTTAAATTCTAACATCTTCAATTCTGCCAAATGAGCAACGTGTTATAGAGAAATAGCATAAAATATACCCAGTTCAACACTCGATTAGTGCTGCAGTGTCTGAGCACGCGCAGAACAGGTACTAACTTATGGGGAACACTGGCTGAAGCAAGGCCGGACAGATTTGCGAGGAAAGCGGCCGCGAGCGAAGCAAGGACGCTCTAGCTAGACACCGGGCGACACGGACTGGGTATTGTAAGGCGAGACTGACATTGAAAGTTTGAAATAAGAATCAATTCAAAATGATTATCAGTAATAGAATATTATTCACTTAAACCTTTAGGTCAAATACTTTAATTTAACCAAATGACCATGCAAGGCGGGACAGATTTCCATCGTGGACTGAGCAAGGATATTCTACCTAGAAACCGGGTTACATGGACACAGTTTTACAATACTGAGTTTTACAGGTTTATAATAATAATCAATTCTGATTGTATATCTAATAATTAGAAATTAAGCTTCTATTTAAAAACGTTGCCTCTAAATCTAGCCTATACCTGGTAATAAATGTGTTTTATCACTTTTGTCCCATATCAATGTGAAAAGACGAAAACTGAGGTTAGTCGAAACGTTTTTGAATAGAGTCGTTATATCCGATAACGATATAAGGTTCTTGCGGAGCAGGTATTATACACAAGCTTACACTGGGCCAATGCGAATTACATAGTGAGAGAATTTACACAATTTTGAAAATAAGCTTTTATTCAATTTATCTTTCTAAAAAACGAAAACGAAGAATACTCAACTTGCTTCCTTTAACTGCATATAGCAGCGATAATTTTTTAAATCCTAATTCTTTTGAATTTCCAAACAATCTTTAACAATCATTTAGGCGGCATAGTGGGAGCGATCAATGTTATTTAAGAACAATTATTGATTGACCCCATTCATGTACTTTGTAGGTCTGCTCACCACCAAGTAGATACAAAGCCACATGCCGTGCTACAATAAAATAAAAAAATAAAAACTTGCGTCAGTTACCAACAAAATAAAATTTAAATCCTTAAATTTTCTGTATTTTTTTTAAAACTACATACCACGGAAATTCCATAATACTTTGCTGTAATAAGCACGTCTCAGTCAGTATGCATACAACAATAGGCAATTATTCTCTTCTGATACTTCTTATTAATTACCAAGAGTAGCCGCAAGGGGTCTTTGTATTTTAATTTTGACAAATTCTCAATTTTCTTGGAAGAAAGTATAGTAATATACCTTGTACCTTGGTTGACTGCCAACCAAATAGGTAATGGTATGTACGAAGAATCTGACAATGTAAAAAATACTTAATACCTACATGAAAGTATTTACGTATTTTTGTAAAAACTTTTATAGAATAACTTATCTACTTATAAATAATGCATTAAATTACAAAACAAAATATCTATAGACATTGCATTTTGTCGTAAATGGTTTTAATTTTCAAAATATAATTTTGCTATTACCCTCTAGGTGGCGTTTTTATCCTTCTTCCTACAAATATATATACGTGAAAGTTTGTTAGTCTTTTTTTTTAATTATTGGAGCACGGCATGTGTCTTTGTATATACCTGATGGTAAGCAGACCTACAAAGTCCATGAATGGGATCGATCAATACATTGTTGTATAACTAAATTGATTGCTTTCACTATGGCCTATATTGATGCGGTTACGAGGCGACTAAAAAACTACTGAACGAATTTTGATTTTTACATTTTACAGTATAATTATACATCAGAAATACACAAACTATATAAATTTTCGAAATTATATAAAGAAGTCACGAGTGGGAAACTATTTCTTTATAAAACTATACTTAATAAAATAACCAGTAGTTATACTTACAAGTATAGTTTGTTAATAAACATAAATAATCATCTTTTACCATTTTATTTATGATTCATTACCGCTGAATATAAAATCAAAAACTAAGTACAACTGACATTTATTGAAAAAAAATACATAAAAAAGTATAAATAACAAATAACACAGACATAACCACTTTGAAGTGGAAGGCCTCTATAATTTCGCTAGGACCTAGTCATGTTTCGGTTTTAGTTTTTGGGTTCACCGGTTTTCTGGAGACTACTGCATGGTTTTCTTGTGGTAGTCACCTTTCAGGGTGCAGTTACGAAACGGGCGGTTGATTTGACGATAAAGCAGCGAGCATATTATTCAAATAGACTCATAATGCAAATTCGATTTTGTTGCCGTCCATTTCGTAACCGCAGCGATTAGCCAGATCCCATTCATGGACTTTGTAGGTCTGCTTAACACCAGGTAGATACAAGGCCATGTGCTGAGCTCTATATATAAATACAATAAAAATAATGCTATCATAAACATTTCAATGTTATAAAATAAATGAATAAACGATTAAAAAAAGGGTCTATAAATGGTGCTGCAAGTTTTTAAAAGCAGATGTCCCTATACGTTTTCTTTTATTTCACTACTCCTAATACACCTATAAATAATTATTGAAATGAAAGCTTATTGGAATACATTTTCAAATCGAAACCAATTGGACACGAATACTTAAAGTTTAACTTGACTGAATTAAACGTTAATTACCTAAATAATAATAGATTTTTATTTATTTATTTATAAAAATAAAATATATTAACTTGATAATATAGTAAAAAAACAAAATTAATGAAAAAAAAATTACTATATTATACAGCATTGCCACGAATTCTCTAACAAATGTATTTTATTTTGTGTACCAATATCTGGGCAAACATATCCCCACTACTCCCGAATGTCTTAAAATTATTTACCGATATCTAAATTGTTTACTACCTGTGCCTCACGATTTTACAAGCCGATTAATTTAAAATAAATTGTATCGAATATGTTACACCCCATGTTACTCATCGATAATGTAAATGAATTTTGAAAATCGGTTCAGTAGTTTTTGAATTTATCCGGAATAAACGAATAATCAAATCTTTTCTCTTTATAACATTGTTTAGACATGTAAATTTAGCTGATGCACAAAGGTCAATTTTATTTTAGCTCTTCAGCAAGTTTTTTTTAAGCCTATTTATAATTCTAGTTAGTTTCAATAAACAAAATCCTAGATTGAATGATCAAAAAAATATTGTATTCTGATGAAACCGTCGATCAGCTGAGAATCTTCACGTGAATTTGGTGAAGGAAGCAATAGTTCGCGTAGACAGATGCGTGCGCTGGCGCACAGCCAACAAGGTGAATGCCACGCATCGCGCAGCCCACATCAGTTATACCCAAAATAAGGAAATACTTGGCTTATTTCAATATTAAGACAAGTTTAATTTAACTGTTATTCATAATAATAATTGTTAAATTAATCATGGTTCAAATGAGTCCACTGAAAACTTAAAAAGACTAGAGAGTACTAAATTAAACTAAATAATTATAATATGTAGGACAATTTACACAAATTGCTCTGGTCACTAACTTAGCTCTAGGCTTGTACCATGTGTACCAGAAGCAACGATATAATACATATTATATTTTATAAACACCCAGACCATGACAAACTGTACAGAAAAACGTACTAATATGTTTTTTGCCAAGGGTGGGAATCAAACCAACGACCTCCGGATGCAACGCCAAAGGCACAACCACTAGTCTACGGAGGCGGTAAAATACATATTGACTGAGTTGTTTACATCTTAAGACTTGTTTATACCTAAAAACATTGCAGTTACGGGTTCAAACTCAAGTTGATCATGAGATTCTAATATTAATTACATTTGTTTGACATCACCACTATGGCGGTGATGAGTGCATGTTAAGCTATCAGTCCCAATTTGACAGTACTAACTTGACAAACTGTTTATTATTTATATAGTTTATGCAAATATGGTGGCCCGTCATATTAATGCAATCTTATAATTTTGTGTTAAGCGGCCATGAAACTACCGAAAGCATTTAAAAATATATATTATTTTGTTTTTAACGATATGAACATTTATTTCGTTAATAGTGATATATTTTAAAACAGCAAAAGTCCGCGCAAATATATAAAAGTAACGATACATATACCAACCTAAATATTAAAAACTACGTTTTTATCAACTACCTACAGTGGTTTTCTTTTTTTTTAATTCGGCTTTCGAATTGTATTCATAGTCATTGCATACATTCTTGTAAAAATAAGCCAATTCAATATTTATTATATTAATGACAGACAAAAGGAACAGTCGTTGGCAGCGCCATCTTGCGTATACCCCATTGGATATTTTGATCCCCCGGCCAGTAAATCGTTCCAATTGGAAAAAAAAATTAAATTAACAATCACTTTTTTAATAGATAGCAAGAGAAGATTTTTTATTTTATTTGAGAGGTAACGAAAAAAGATAATAAAATATTTTGTTTCGGTTTAAATATTATACAATTAAAGAGTGACAAAAAAGCTGCGTTGTTGCAAGTTTTTCTTTTGAATTACTTGTCTTGTATTTATAAGTGGAATGCTTTACCAGTCTGTTTATTGTCCTCTTCGTATAATAGGGACAAGGTGGAAAAAACGAATACAACATGGAAGAAAGGTAACAAAGTACATTAAATATTGAATATAGAAGATAGTTATATTCAGTGATTGGTTAAATTTGGAAAGAGAAATAGCAGTTTTTATATCATTTTTTATTTTTTTAAATAATTATTCAATTCTCTTTTATAAATATTATGTGCTTTCCCGTCGTGTCCCGATCGTTTGTTTATGAGTACCTAAGTCCTTAATTTGACAATGTAGAGATCACCAACTATCTATTAGAATGGTAACGTTGTTGGCGTACGGAGGATATGGAGGTCGTAGGTTCGATTACCACTCAATGCAAACAATGTTAGTACCTACTATGCAATACTTTACAATTTTCTATGAGTGTTTATAGGATATATATATATTTATAGGGTGTATATAGTTAGTAACGTTATTTCTAGTGTCAAATACAAATATGGCAATATTTTATAATAAAGTTATGATCATTATTAAATTATATTTAGAAGTCAGAATAGGACTATGAATGGCTATAAAGATATAAATGTAAGTAGGTACCTACTATCAATATATTACAACCAGCTCCAGGCAGGTAGCGACTAATGTCACTTATTGAAACCTAATTACGCGGAGAGGGACCTACGTTCCAGCAAATATCCCCTACTGAAATGCAAATTGATATAATGCAGGAAACGTCTGAGTGGTCTCATAGCGGCCTACACCACATGGGTAGCGGGTTCGTTTACATACGACAGTCTGTATATTTGCATCCCAAATGTTGCGGTGCGGACGCCCGACGGTCTTATCGTACAACTCATGGCGAAATATTACACTTTATGCATCGCAACTCTCATTATGCATAACTGAATGTCAATAAAGGAGTAAAAAGACCAAGTTCGGAGGCGGACCCGAACGCACAAGCGGACCAATAGGCGCGCGGGCTCGGCATATTCATAACGATATTACCGCCGACGGAGCGCCGTGTCATCATAATTCATACATAATAACCCTTCCGACCGCAGAGGCGACGCACTGCGCCCGCCCTGCATCTCTTTCTCACGCATTTATCTCACTTAAGATAGACCGAGACGCTCACCCGCGTCTTGGATCATAATTCATATTTTTATTGAGTTATGAAAGCAGAGCGCGAGCTTACGTGTTCAGTTGGCCGCGACTGGCTGAAAATATATTAATCGTCGGCTGTAAAAACGCCTCCGTGTTGCTGTTTTTTTGTAAACATGAAAATTTATACAAAGTATAATAGAAAATTGGCATATGAAAGAAATAGTTGTGTTATTTTGTATTTTATGAAGAGGAATGACGCGGTGATTTGTAATGAGAATATGACGAGATATATGCGCGTGCGGCGGCGCGTCGCATTCGTCAGGTTATAAATAGAGCGAAGTCGGTGTCTGCGTCCTGACGACTCGCGCCATTCATTTATATAAAATAACTGTCGACAGTCGGAAAAATTGAGCCCGATGTGGAGCGGCCTTCTACACGATAATATTTATGTTGAACGAAGTGGTTAAGCCGAGGACACTGTTAGACTACTGCCGACACGTTCAATAGATATAACGTCTAAATATTGTTGCGCCTATATCAATAATAATATGTAGGACATATTACACATATTGCTCTGGTCACAAACTAAGCTCTAGGCTTGTACTATGTGTACCAGAAACAACGATATAATACATAATATATTTTATAAACACCCAGACAATGACAAATTGTACAGTAAAAACGTAATTTTTTTTTTGTCATGGGTGGAATCGAACCCACGACAACGCCAAAGGCGCAACCACTAGTCTATGAAGGCGGTATTCCTCTTTTTGTTTTTATTGCATACTTTAAAAAAAAGATGGACTACTTTTGTCTAGTTTTGATAGGTCTTAAAAAAACAAATGGAGGTCGAATTTCGGCCACAGCCAATAAATATGACGGCGACCACTTAATATAAATAAATATGACATTACAGTATTTAAATTATTATTATTTTTCAGACAAACATAAAGTTTTTCGTAAACTTGTCCTTGTAACAGAGTAGGTAAATACGACTTGGAGAGACTGTAATGGCGACTGAAACATAAATTAGTTTCCGCCCGCCATGCTATCTTTGAGAATATAAATTCAAAGTATTAAATTATAAAGTTGAAGTCTCTAAAGAATGTCTTATTAGGAACATAATTCAACTCATTTTAATGGCGTTATTTTAGGAAAATGTATTCATACAAAGAACATTGGAAAACGCATTTAAAAAATAAATTATATATATATTTAACAAAAAAAAAATAGTTATTTCACTTCGGGACCACATTTGTTTACACATGTTTCGCGATTAAAATATCCTAAATCAATATACTATACGATATGTTTATTCACATTCTAGTAAGCTATCTGGTCTATTTAGCTATTTATGACTGTTCAAAATTATTTTTCTTTCAGTTCAGACAAAAATGTAGCGATGATTTTTAATGTACTTAACTGCTTACTTATGAAATACTTACTAAAAAATCTTGCCGCGAAAGCAAGGATTCTGGGTTCGAGTTCCACCCTCCTTTTTTTAAACTTTTTTATTGCAATTTCATCTTTAAAAAATCTATATAAACTATTAAGTTTTTTTTTTTCTGAAGAAGTATATTAAAGTTCACAGACAAAAGAACGCAAGAAAACACTCAGCGATCAACTTACAGCAAACAGAATAATTTAAAACCAAAGCAATTAAAACTAATAAGTATTAGTAAAATAAAAATAAAACAAACATAACTAAGAAATGGCCATACAAATGCGTTAATATAAAGGCATAGTTGGCATGACAAACATAAGCCCCGGTTCCCACAGACGGCGACAAAATAAGGTAAAGAAACCGGGCAAAATATGCGTCGTGCGGCAACACTTGCTCCTTATAAGGCTTTACGGGTAACACGGGCGCTGAAGCCATGACATTGTCGCTAAGATGGGCTATAAACAAATTAACTTCAAACAATAAATTATATAAAAAATCTAGTTATAAAATTATATTATATAACTAACGTTTAGGTATATCTCTTATATTAATGGTATCAAGAGTGCTTATCAAAATTAAAATATTATTGTCAATGCCATTTTTGGGGGGAAAAAAGAACAAAAATTAAATATAATGTATATAGGTATACATCTTTTTTCTTTCCGAGAGAAACCTAATTTGTACCCCATTGTAGCACTTGGTAACTAGCTGTCTGCCCTTACTCACTGCTTTATTTTTAATAATTCTAATAGAACACCAAATCAAGATCATGCTCAAAACATAAGCGATAAAAAATACTATATTTTAAAAACAAATATACAAGTACACCATGGTGGCCAAGTTGGTTAGACCTTGGACGTATTTATTTATTTAGGGACTTAGGTCCCTGGTTCAAATCCCGGTGTGTACTAATGAGATTTTAATTTAAAAATGTATGTACATTTGTTTGACAACACCACTATAGTGCCACGGAGAGCACGTTAAGCTGTCGGTCCCGGTTTTACTATACCAACTTGTGAAACTGTTTATAGATGGGTTATTGAGTCTATTCAAAATATCGCGACAAGCTAGCCACTTGTTCGGTGTAGACTCATACCCTCTACGATGAGGTGGGATTAAAAACTCTGAGGCCGTCTAGGCGGTCTCGGGCGCCGTAAGGCACCCGTGATGATATATTTATATTATTTTCAAATGTTTTGGAACTTTAAAACAAATATTTAAACATAACATATTAACCGGATCAGACATACCTACAGAGTTAACATAAATAAAATAAATATTCTCACGTATTTAAAATTAGTTTAAATATCAAACTTAAGAATGTATCCAATAAACGAAGCACACTAAACAGGAACACCAATAAATTACACTAAACTCGCGTACATCTTCTATTTATAAATGTTTCTAATGTTTGAAACATTTACAATATTTTACCTATTACGTTTTAACTATAATATTTTTTTAAGTCTGCGCAATTAAAAATGAAGAAATATTACAAAAATCTTCTGTATGTACATCTTTGGTTGTGGAACATACGTTTTATATTCAATTTAGGCGCGTTACCAATTTTTTTAGGTGTCCTTAAAATTTTCATAAGTATATGTTACAAAATAATAGTGATCGGAAATTCGAATGATACCTTAACTTCATTTTAAAATATTGAGAAAGGCAAATAGGTAACAAATTTAAATGAATTTTAGGTATAATTGCATCCGAATTAGCGATGTCTAAACAATACTATATTATATTTCATCATGATTTATTAATAACATTAACTTAAACTATAAATATTAAAAACAAATTGGATAAAGAATTATTATATGCCTATCATTATTATTATTATTATTACATTAGGAAACTTAAGCTACAAATCTACCTATTGTAAAACTAATATGTATTTTTGACAATTGCTATTTGACTGGTAGACGGTAAAGCACTCGAGGTATGTAGCTAACAAAGGGTTGTCTGTTTGGCACACCTGCGCCTGCGCATCGCTTCATGCTCTCGTTCAGATTTACGACCACGTATTGAACCAACAAATAAGATCTTCCTAAAAATGCTCCCAAAAAATATAATAAGAGATTTCACAAAAAGCTCAGCAAGACACGTCAACGTCGGCTGCGCTCCATTGGTCGACGGAACAAAGAAATATAGCTTTCGTATTATTTGGTCTTTTTATTCAACATTACTTCTAAAGAAAAAAATGTCTTATTATTTTTGATAATTAATTGTACAATATAAACGTGATATATATATATATTGGTGGACGAGTTAGACCTTTATGACCTTATTTATAAAAAATAAGTCCTCGAAGAACACTTAGTTAAAATATGTTTTGTCTCTTTTACGCATATTTATTTTTAATAGTACAAAAAAAGAGACAAAACCAAATAAAATTTTTAAAAAAATAACTAAAGTGATTTTCAAGGACTTAATATTTTTTTATTAATACCGGTGTTAGACTTAAAACAATACAGCTTTATATTAGTTCGGCCCTATGAGTTTTTAATTTTAAAAAAGCACATTTATTTGACAACAGTGCAGTCGGTCCCAATTTTAATATACCTTCTAATTTGTGAGTATAGGTGGGTTATTGAGACTATCCAAACACCGCGATGAGCTTTTTACTTGTTCGGTGTAGACTCAGATTGCTATCAGCTACGACGAGATGATATAAAACTCTACCACTGGGGCTGAGGCTGTCTCAACGCCGTTTCTTCGGTCTCGGGCACATAGCAAACACGTGCATAATTAATATATATATATAGATTTTAATTACATTGTACATTTTTTTTTTCTTTTTTAATATGGACAAAGTACACATATTGCTCTGGTCACAAACTAAGCTCTAGGCTTGGTCTATGTGTACCAGAACAACGATATAATACATATTATATTTTATAAACACCCAGACTATGAAAAACTGGACAGAAAAACGAAAACTAATATTTTTTTGCCATGGGTGGGAATCGAAACCACGACCCCCGGATACAACGCCAAAGGCGCAACCACTAGTCTACGGAGGCTGTCATTATTTGTATATAATGTTTATTCTGGAATAAAAATACAAAGAATATTTTTAACCTGATAAGTCTATAAGTTTCTACAGCTGTCTATATTAATTGTTCTTCTTTACTTTATTTCTTTATTTGCTCCTATCTAAATAAACTAGTTAAAACAAACAAAATCTTTTAAAAAACCCACAATTATAATAAATGACTAATGAGGGAGAAGAAGAGATATTATGCTCCAATTAAGAGTTGGTTTATTTAGATTATAGTAAGTCTTACTTAGTTTATAATATGTTTTATTATATCATAAACAAGCATAGCGAGGGTTTACAACGGGAGGATGACGGCGCACGCTGAAGCTATTGTGAGTTCTATAATTTTTATTACGGGCAATCCATCCGCCATGATTTACTCATTCCAAACTGACGATCTTTTTATTTAATTTACAGGCTCATAATATTTTTTTAGAACTGCTTCTATATTGTTTTTTTATACATAAAACTATACAAATAATAACTTTTTTTCTCATGTTTTACCTATACTGGGTGTTTTTTTTTTGACATTTTAGCAACACTTGTTGAACTTTTAGTTTCGAAGATAGTTTTTATTAATTACCGAAAAATGTGTAGTTAAAATAAATCCACAACTCTTATTCATAATAACTTTTTGAGTCCGTAAAGAACACTTTAGTTAATATGTGTTTTGTCTCTTTTTCTAGCAAGAAAATTAAATAAGCGTAAAAGGGGCATATTTTAACTAAAGTGTTATTTAAAGACTCAATTTTTTTTTTATAAATAAAGCCATTAAAATGCAAATTACATATTATCGTAAAATATAAATAAAAATCAGATTAAAATTGTTTTTAGTGTCAAAGTTTACGTCATTTGGAGACGTACCATCATTTATCTTCATTTTTTTAGTATAGGCGACACTAACAGAAAACAATAGGTACGGGTTTCATTATTTGCTTCATATTCATTAGAAACCATTTTTTCTTTGTCATTATAAAAAAAATCACCAGTATAATAGTTATAAATAGTTTTTTTTTTTTTTTGGCAGCTTCACAGTATATAACTGTCATAACGCGCAGCTCCTCATAACATAATGTCTTGGCAATGTCTGTACATAAATTAACTATGCAATAACGATTTTTTCTGAGATATTTGTAGTTTTACTTTATTCCAATGTCGCAGTTGAAGTGACATAAAATAATACCAAACCAAAATAAAATAAAAGCAGTTATTGACCTAGGATTATTAAATTCCAACACTATTTTTAAAACTGTGTTTCCTAAACTGATAAAATCTATAAATATAGAAGTCAGTGTTCATCACCAAATGATTGTACATCCTTCTAAAGAAATTACATACAATGAGAGGAAGAATATCTTAAAATAATGTTTACAAAAATAATAATAATAAATATAAGAAAACTAAACACGTCTGAAAATACAATAAATATCAACTCATGCATTAAGGAATTTAAATAAAATAAAAGAAAGCAAAGCTACCAATACGATCCAATTTAATTATTTAAATATAATTATATTTATTGCAGTTGTTTGGCGACCACTAATGTCTTAAAGGGTCTTATTTGCAAGTATCAATTCTTGTACCACTGGCTCACGAACTAAAAAAGATAAGAAAAAAACTTAATAAGGCGCGATCAGAAGGAAAAATTAAATAAATTGCGCAGTGTGAATGTGGAGTGCAAGGGAGGTGAACATGCTTGCTCATTAGAAGTTCCTACCTTGGCTACCCAACAAACATACAGTACAAAAATAAATTCCAATAAAAACTTTCAATTTCATTATATTCCTGGAATATAAGTGAGCAAACATATGGATGATCAACACTTTGTTTATAATACAAAAGCCAGCAATTGTTACTTTTCTTATGCTGGAGCATGTTAAATAATTGGTCTCATTAGCATAACAAAATGTTGGTCGGGACAATCGATACCCTTGTCTAACTTGTTTGGTACTTTCACTTTCATGGCGATATTTAGATTTTTTGCTATTAAAACTCTGTAGTTATTAACGATCATAAAAAAAAAACAGAGAAGCCCCAGAGGCGCGACCCTTAGGTAAATGTGTACGAAATTATTTTTTCTGTTATGGAATAAAAATATTAGGTATTAATAAGTATTTTTATATTGATTAATCAATTTACTAAAAATTGAGAGTCAGCATATTTAATTATTAAGAAAAATATACATTTTAGTTAATAAATTATTATATATAAGTAATATTTTGTTTATGCCTGAGGAATTAATGACGTTCTCCAAAAATAACTTAAAGTAGTTAAATTTTTTGGATTTTAATTTCAAACCTACTAGTTTTACATTAACAACGCTACAAAATAGCAAGGTTAAGTTTTATTTGTCCTTTAATAATATTTACGTTTTTATTAAACTACACATAATATATTATACATAATAAACAATGATAGTAAGTTAGGGGTAAGCAAAGCGTGTCGTGACGAGACAAAAACTTATTTCTTTCGGAAATGAAGCTGACTAACAGAAAAATAATGAAACTAAACATTGCAGTTTGCATAATGCGGTAAATTAAAAGAAATTTTTGGTCATACTAAACATGTAGAAAAAGGAAATCTATAGAATACAATATTCTTGTAAAATTTATTGTTATATCTAACTAGCTGAAGTCGTAAGATTTAATCAGGAAAAGAGTATTTTGTTGTATATATTTTGCACTTCTTATGTGCATAAAATCTAAATCGGTTTTTACCCATTTGACGTGATGAATTAAGAAACATCTGCACTTTCACATGTATAATATATAGTTTATTATAGACAGTTTTACTATTCATAGTGTTAATAATATTACAATTTATTTCATTTATATTTATTGACAGTTTTATTTAAGAAGCAAAATTAATTATTATGTACTGATACCTATATAATAACTCAAATCAAAATTATTTATTCCATGTAAATCTTTATAGATATTTATGAAGAGTCAAAAAAATCTTAGAGTGCATTGGTTAGGCTGCTATCCCTTACCAAAAGAACGACACATATTTATTTATTATTTATTATTAGCTCGATAATACTCGATATCAGATTTAGAACTTAAACGCGATGGTATATTTTTTTAAAATATGATATATATTACTGAACCAAACGCACTGAAATATTTATAATTCGGAAGCTAGTGTGTCCATCTGGTTGTGAACGTTCTTTGACTAAACTCTTTAAATTTTTGGTAGATGCAATAGAGTGCCATTGGTTAAATTATATTTTAAAAACTGTTATATAATGAAACATATATAATATTTAGATTTTTTAATATAAAGTAAATCTCGAATAAGGATTATACTAGTAAAACTTTATTACACCGTTTCCAAAGGGGTTGTCTCTGCAAATTCTAGATCATTTGCTAGTTTTTTTTTTATTTGAAAGGGAACTCTACTCATTTCTATGTTTTACGTCTGCGTATGTCTAAACACGACAGCATCGGTAACGTTAAAACTTCACACACCATTTGCGTGCACTTAGGCGCATCTCGGGAGCTAACTTCTTAATTTGGACAGAAATAGTAATAACAATGTAACGTCTGAAATGTTTATCTCATTTTACTAAATATATTTTTTATAAACTTTCATTATTTCGACCGCCTTCATAGACTAGTGGTTGCGCCTTTGGCGTTGTATCCGGAGGTCGTGGGTTCGATTCCCACCCATGGCAAATAATAGTATATTAATAGTACATCTGTACGATTTGTCATGGTCTGGGTGTTTATAAATTATATACATATTATATCGTTGTTTCTGCCTAGAGCTTAGTTTGTGAGAACAACGTGCGTAAATATTCCCACATTTTATTATTGTATTAAACATCTATGTTATTGTATAATTTTTATACTATACCTATATTATGATTATAATTATATATCATTTGTTATACCTAAATATATATTTTTTAATATATAAAAAATATATATTTATAGATAATAATGGCATAGTTACTGACGAAACGAATGACATATGCACAGCATTTTTAAAAATTAAAAGTAGATTTACACCAGTGTGTTTATTTAATATACTTATTGGTATTTATTAAATTATTTATTTAAGTATAAGTATGTAATTGTTTATGTTATTTTTATTTTATTTTCACCGAAACAAGCTAGAATGCCATCAGCGAAGACGCCAAAACTCCTCCGTTGGGCACCCTGAGGCTGTAATGATTTATTTTTTTAATTGCAGCACGGAATTTGACTTTGTATCTACCTGGTGGTGAGCAGATCTACCAATAATTGTTTTCTTTAACAAAATTGATCGCTCCCACTATACTGGTTAAATGATGCGATTACAAAATGGGTGGTGACAAATTGCATTACGAGTGTATATTTTAATATGTTCGCTGTCTTATCGTCAATTCAACCATCCATTTCGTAACCGCACCCTGAAAGGACACTACCACCTCGACAATAAATCGATGCATTAATTTCATGAAAACCGGTGAGCCAACAGACTTAAACCGAAACATGACTAGGTCACTTGACGGTTTTTGTATCTGTATGGTTAAATTCTATAGTTCTGGGTCTAATTAAATAATTTATTAAATACATCGTTGACAAATACAGATCACGTTAATGCACACATAAATAGGTACCGTGAACAAATTTTATACATATCCAAAGAAATCCCTAAAGTGAGTGCATAACAAAGATAAAAATATGAAATTATAAATTCTGAATATATTATAATTTATTAGTATTAGCTACTATAGAAATATAGTCTATGAATACTTATAACAAATTCCAAGTTAGAATTGATTGGAATTTGAAAAAGAAACACAAACAAAACATTGCATTACTAAGAATTAAGGACCACAACTCAAAGTGTTAAAACTTTATTGATATATTAGACAATGACAAAAAAACTGACTGACCATCGACAAAGTAATAAATTTTGTATCCGAATGCACGACAATTTTTTCTCCTCAGAATTTCCATAAAAATTGTGTTTTATTCTTCGTTCGCACAACTAATTGGTTTACCTACAATGACGAACGACGGGGTGCGTCGGAGAAGCTTTGTAAGATATTGCAAATATAATAATAAAACTTTATTACCCCGTTTCCAAAGGGTTTGTCTTGTATTGCTCAAAAAGGGTAGTGGAATTCTTAGCGACATCGTAAGTCAAAACGCTTATTGTATCCCCGTCATAAATCAACCCTTGGAATATGAAATGAATGGCTCATTACTTTACACAAAATCATTACACAAATATAGATTTTTGGCATTTATTCACGTCCCATGAAGCATTGTGGGTGGTTAAATGTTTCGTGTAGTTTTTTGCAAATTTGCAGCGTTTCTTGGAAAAGAAAGTTTTGCAATTGTAATAAATGAGACGGCTGGCTTCTGATTGTCAACTGTTTTTACCGTAACTTATAGAGTAACATTATAATTTGGTTGTAAAAATTACTGCAATTTGAAATTGAAAAGTTAGACCTTTTAATTAGTATCTAGTAAAGTTTTCTTAGATGCTTTACCCTTATTAATTTGCTCAATGAATTCTTTCGTTATAAATAATAAACTAATCTTTTTTATTCTTAAACTTCAATATTTTTTAAGAGGAGTGTTAGTGTTTTTTTTTTTAATGTATACCTACTGACTGTTCGAAGACTTTTTAACTGACCGATTTTGATGAAATTTAAATGTAAATTTGACCGCCTCCGTAGACTAGTATATTAATAGTACATTTGTCATGGTCTGGGTGTTTATAAATTATATACATATTATATCGTTGTTTCTACCTAGAGCTTAGTTTGTGAGAGCAACATGCATAAATAGTCCCACGTATGTTTTTACAAACGTAACTTATAGAGTAACATTATAATTTGGTGGTCAAAATTACTGCAATTTGAAATTGAAAAGTTAGACCTTTTAATTAGTATCTAGTAAAGTTTTCTTAGATGCTTTACCCTTAGCTTGCTCTATGAATTCATTAGTTATAAACCTTATTATAAGTACCTAATAAATAACAAATCTTTTTTTTTATTCTTAGACTTAAATATTTTTTAAGAGGAGTGTTAGTTGTTTTTTTTTTCTATACCTACTATAATAATATAAATGTGAAATTAAGTCGAATCTGTTCGAAGACGTTTTACATCTACTGACAGATTTTTATGAAATTTAGAGGTCTTTGGCGTTGTATTCGGAGGTCGTAGGTTCGATTTCGACCCATGGCAAAAAAATATTAGTACGGTTTTCTGTAGTTTGTCATGGTCTGGGTGTTTATAAAATATAATATGTAGGCATTATATCCTTGTTTCTGGTACACATATCTGGTATACGATTTTGATGAAATTTAGAGGTAAATTTGACCGCCTCCGTAGACTGCAAAAGTTGCAAAAGGCGCAACCACTAGCCTACGTTGCAACCATTTGAGATAAAGACTTATTAATACGTGCAATGTTTCGGGCAAAGGTATATTTATGTTGCTGTAACTACCTTCTAATAATACATTTTAATTATACCTACCATCTAATTACCAAAAGTAAACTTAAACCTACCAGTTTTACGTAAACCTCAGCAGCTATAAGAGTGATGATGCGGGTCACAAACGAGGTCACCTCTCCCATACGTCATCACTAACGACGACAAATGCGCGTGAGTTGATGACCTCGTGACGTGACGTGACTTTTGTAACGTCACGTAACCAAGACTCACTTGTAGAAACCTATAGACAAAATATATCTGCCAAAGGGTGTAGAAAATTTTCCTGTAGATTTTGGACCTCTGAAACTGAACTTTTGATAAAATATTTTATCTTCGTACTTATAGGTAATCTTACTTATCAATAGGTATGAAAGTTCCATTGTTCTTTGGTCAGGCACCTATTTCGCTTAATTATAATATTCTACTATTATTTTTTTTACAAATTACACATATTGCTCTGGTCACAAACTAAGCTCTAGACTTGTACTATGTGTACCAGAAGCAACGATATAATACATATTATATTTTATAAACACCCAGACCATGACAAACTGTACACAAAAAAACGTACTATTTTTTTTTTGCCATGGGTGGGAATCGAACCCACGACCTGCGGATACAACGCCAAAGGCGCAACAACTAGTCTACGGAGGCTGTCTAATAATAAAATCCTGTCCAATAAATATTTATTGGACAGCATATTACTTTGCATCTACCTGTTGGTCAGCAGACCTAATAAAATGGGCAGCAATAAGGTCAAATTTGCAAACTGAAACATGACTAGGTCACTTGGCGGTTTTTGCATCTCTATGGTACTACTTATTCCTCTTCTTAATTATATTATTATCATCCTATTTTTTTTATTAGGGCACGGCAAATAACTTTGTATCTACCTGATAGTAAACACACCTACAAAGTCAGTGAATAGCGTCGATCAACACGTTGTTCATTAACAGCACTGATTGCTCCCACTAAGCCGGCTTAATGTTGCGGTTACGAAATGGGCGGCGACAAAGACGAATTTATATTACGAGTCTACTATTCGAGGGCTGATTTTTATATAAAAAAGTACTAAATATAGCGTAGGATGATGACAATATATAAATAAAGACTATGTTAATGAAAATCTTTTTTTTACAGTTTTTTTAGGTACCATTTTGCAAACTGGTTAAATAACACAGTAGGTATGTGTAGTTATAGATAGTGTTAGTTATGAATCTGTATGTAAAATTTTGTCGTCCCCTGTAAAATTGCTAAAAATTGTATACATTCGTAATTATAAGTAAACATTGAGTTATTCTGTATAACTCTAACACAGGCTTCAGCTGAAAATCAGTGCTTTATCCTAGAACGATGTAGCTTATACTGAGCTGATTACCTTTTAGTCGCCACGCAACACAATGGTAAAAAAAAAAAAAAAATATAATATGTAAATTATATTTGAATATATTCTATTAATTGTCTATGTAATTGTGTTGTAAGCGAAAATAAAGTTTTTCTTTCTTTTCTTTCTATTGTTCTTATTCGGCTACAAGCAGTATTTATTTTAAAAAAACGTCTCTAATGTCATTTATGGCCGCTGAAAACGGAAAATAAAATAAACACAAAAGTTTTTTTCTTCATAAAATATTTTTTTCTCGATGACAAGGGAAGACTCGATCAACACTAATCAACAGGGACATCCGTTGTTAACGTTTCTATATTTTAGCACCAGTTTCTAAAGTTTTTTTTTGTTGGATTTAATATTAAATCTACTATTTCTGTTCATAACAATATAAGTAATGCTACAAATGTACGGTAGCAGTAGAGACGAGATTCCCACAGAGATTAGGCCGCGTCAACTTCTCCGCAGCACACGCGACAACACAAAAATAGCACACATTTGTCGAAAAATAAAATTTCCCCAAATAGACAGAAATATTCAAAATTGTGAGGCGAAGAGCGAGGGGTGATACAGCAGTCGTGCCGTAATGCGCGCCCCTAATTAAACGTTAAAAACCGACCGCTATACAAAATGACAATTTTGAAGAGAAATGTACCATTCGGGAATCTTTTTTTGTGTCATTATTTATTTATTGCATCTGTTGACAAAGGTCGTTGTCTGCTTAAACCAATATAAAATGTCTCCAATACTCGCGTTGGCTTAACGCCCGATGATTTATATCGACTTTTATCAAAACAAGTAGACGGATAGTTAAGATCTCTTTCGTAGTCGTAATTCATTGAGCACTTGTAAGCACATTTAATTGTGAACAGGTAATTTTTCAGAGACCTATCAATAACCTAACTTAAGACAGAAACGCAGGCAACTAACAACTGAATAAATCTAGCGATATGCAGATCTGCATTGACATTCATTACCTAATTAAAATCGCAGTTCTCTTCCGCTCGCTACATTTCTCCATCGGTCTGCCAATAAATTTCATCCGCTCGCCGCTCCATAACGATAACCAGTTCCTTTGGAACTATCGTTCAATCTGGCATCGATGCTGTATGTTGATTCGGTCGTACACCCGCTCTATGCGGACGGGTGTTGTCGATATGTATTATTTAGTAGTGAGTGCCGCACGCACACGCGCATCGCTCGGACACCAGATAACGAGCTCACATATTCATAAACAATTATCCGACATCTTCTCTAAACTCTCCCCCTTCTCCCGGGATGCTGGCGATGCTCTCGTTCACACTTCGCCGTCGATCTCAATACAGCCGTTCCCTTCTATGGCCTCCGTCGAAGTGGCTCTTATAACGATCTCGACGAAATTGGATTATGGACTTTAATTTATGCCGAACAAGAAATATTTCCTTTTTAGATGACGGTCTGGCGTGGAACCCTTTCGATCTCGCGAGACGCGCTCGCGGCGTACGAGACGATCGTTTGCGGCCGAGATGCGGCGACCGGTTTTAATTCTTACATCCAGTGACGAGAGTCATTTCTACGACTTCAAAGGGTAGAGTGTATGTTTCTTATCGAATTAACGAAAAGCATCGTTCCACCCCTCGCACATCTTTATGGGCGACATGTTTGATTCAGAAACTTGTTATGCTTCGGCCTAAATAAATTATAACGAGAAATTGTAATCATTAAATGGATATATTTAATGTGTGTTGATGTCTGCCGCGGTATCGGGACACGAAAGCCCGCGCCGCACCGCTCGCGTCCCCCGCGACCTTTGTTTATCTTATTTTGTTTCACGAGACCTGCTTTGTTGACTTGACGCGTGTTTTACTATTTATTACAAACACTTTACACTAAACACCTTGGCTATGTTCCATGATGATATCTTTTTTAAACTGTATAGAACTGTTCCATTTTTGAATGTTGATTTCTACTTATTGAACGCAGAGCATAAATATTAGGTAAATATTTATTTCAGTAAACTACAGACTACTGAAACTTTATAATAACAGTATTATTTTTAATGTAATTCTTAACTTCCTTCTCAGATAACTTTATATATATATAACATAATATTTATGAACTTATTTGAATAAGTAAGTTTTATTTAAATTCCAGTTGAAGAGAAGGTTATAAGTGTGGGCGGACGGAGCAGTCCAGACAACTCAACGTGGATAATAATTAAATAATTAATAGCGTTTAATGTCTATTATTATTACACTGTTGTTAATTTAATTACCCCAGACTGGTATTTAATAAATGGATATTTATTTATCGTTCCAAGGCTAATGATCCAGTCTTACTTTAGGTGGGAGAGAGGGCCCTATAACTAGGTTAGGCCGACCGAACTGTCTCGTTACCACCGCCCATACAGATGCAAAAATCTTGTGCCCTCGTCATGTGGGTTCACCGGAGACTATTACATAGATTTAATGTCGAGGCCACCTCGACATTAAATCTATGTAGTAGTCTCCTTTCAGGGTGCGGTAACGAATCAAGTAGTAATTTGACGATACGGCAGCGAGTATATTAAATACACTCGTTTTTGTCACCGCCTATTTCGTAAACGCATCATTTAGCCAGATCGATTAATACTGTTAGACAAAAATATATTGATCGATCCCATTCATAGATTTTGTTTGGCTAACACTTTAATTCTACTTATTGTAATTCTAAAAACTCATTCATTTCATTTGCGACACATGGTTCTATGGGAAAAGTTGTTCGATTTAACCTGCAGAACCTCATATTAGCCCAAAGTACATCCGTTCAAAGTCATCCTGTATAAGTTAATTTTTAGAATTCACCCTGTATATAACAAAAATAAACTTATAAATTTATTAAGAAAAAATAAATTAATTAAGAAAATCGTTCACAAATCCCCTCATAAATTGAATAAAACCTTTAGCAAATTTTGTCCTTAACAGTTCGTTATAAAAAATAAGACTTATGAAGTGTTGAATACGAAGCCAGAGGAATAAAAAGAAAAGTCACAATTTAAAACAAACGTGTTGAAATAAAATTTTATACACTGGTCGTTAACGCGACCTGTCGTCCAATATTAAATGGACGACGCTTAAAGAAATAAAAATTAAGATATACATAAATATTGAAAGACAAACGTAAATTTCTTCTCTATACCTGTGTCCGAGGTATAATTATTTTCATATGCACTTAGATATTCAGCTATATGGTATTGTCTGAACTAAAATAATGTTTTTTTTATTATAGCACGAAATGTTGACGTTTTATCTAAAAAAAAATAATATCTATAATTAAAATAAATTAATCGAATAAAGATTCAAATTATAAAAGTATTTGTGAACGATATTTTTTATTTTAATTATAGATATTATTAATTAATAGAAGTATAAGTTTGTAATACACATAAGCAATTTTTTTTAATTAGAAAAAAACCTAAAAAATCATTCAGTTAGGTTTTAGTCTGTGGGTCCATCGGTTTTCAGTAGATTATTGCATCGATTTCTTGTCGTGGTGGTAGTCTCCTTTCAGGGTGCGGTTACGAAATGGGTTGAATTGACGAAGCAGAGATTATATTAAAATATACTCATATGGCAATTCGTCTTTATTACCACCCATTTCGTAAACGCATCATTTGTCCGGCAAGGCGGGAGCGATCAATGTTATTTAAGAACAATTATTGATTGATCCCCATTCATGGAGTTTGTAGGTGTGCTCACCATAAGGCAGATACAAAGTCACATGCTGTGATCCAATAAAAAATAATAAAAAACTGAAATTTAAGTACCTAACTGTTTGTCGCTTATTGATCTTAATGTATTTATTCAATAGTTTTATTAAAATCCTTATAATAGCAGAATCTTGTATTGTGATAAATAATAACGATACAGGATTACTATCCTCTTTTATAACGCAAGGTCTAATTTTTGCTTTAAATTATATCCCTGGGTACCCTGGGGCCGTTTAGGCGGTCTCGGGCGCTGTAAGGCACCTGTGAAGATATATATATATATTAATATATTTGAATTGAGCTTAAAGCTCGCCTATGTAGAATGGTTTTAAGCCTATATACAAAAAAAAACAATAATGTAGCCAAATAAATGCATTATTTATAAAATTATTAATAAATAAATTATTATTACTTGTGAATTAATTTGGTTTAGCTTTATTTTCCTGTACCTGAATCAGTTTATCTAAAGTGTTTATCATATTTAAATGATTCATAATTAAAGAAATCTAAAGGTGTGATCAGATCTAATGTTTCAAACAGGCTTCGAAGGAATAAATTACAAGTTTAAATTATGAGCGGTTCGTTCTAACGACATGAATGAAAATCTTAACTGACCCCGCGCGCCCCGCTCTTGCAGCCCGCCCGCCCGTGTGGCCTTTACAGGGGAGGACTGAAAAAAAATACATTGTGTTAAGGCTCTGAAGTCTGAAGTCTATAAAAGTTTTTTTTTAAATAATATTTTAATTGAATCAAGCGTTATATTGCAATATTTTATAATATGAAAGTTTATAAAAATAATATTCAGAATCGCGCGTTGTCAAGAATCAAGTGTTGATGCGGTAAAGAACGAAAAAAAGAGTAGACACGAATTGTCGTATCGGATGCCAAATCCATCTGACCCAGTCTATTATGTACTTTATTAATACTTTCGCTACAGGGATAAGAAGTGTCATCGTACTAAAATCTTTCTTTATAGAAGACATTTCATTCGAGATGGAAAAGAAAATCCAAGTTTAAGATAAAAAAATATAAAACTAATAAATACTTTGTATAAGTATTAATAATATTCTATCAACTTTTGTATACATATAAATAAAAAGAGAACTAAGTTTTTTAACAACAAGTCCGACCCTGGCCAAAGGTGAGATGATTCGTTATCGAATTGAGTAATCTGAGCCCAAAATATTACGATTGAGAACTTGGTCAAGTCCTTGGCTCGGACGCGTCCAAAATATAATACCAAATAAAGTAACTGCCGGTACCATAAAAAGGAAGAAGGGGTCGTTTATAACCACAGAAAACGGTTCAGTCTAGAAGCGTCGAGCTGATACGAGCGCATCTTGTTGACGATTTTATAAAATTATAATGTCGTAAGTTCGCGATACCATAAAAACGTTAATAAATTTTGAAAACCAAACTACACATAATAATAGACAGATTAATGTAACTAGCGAACTACCTTGTCTTTTTATAGATTTTTTTAATATATTTTTTTATTGGAGCATGGCATGTGACTTTGTAACTACCTGGTGGTGACTACATTCATATACTTTGTATCAGAGCTACAAAGTATATGAATGTGGTCAATTAATAATTGTTCTTAAACAACATTGATTGCTCCCACAATGCCGGCTAAATTATGCGATTACGAAATGGGCGGTGACAAAGACGAATTGCTGCCTTATCGTCAATTTAACCACCCATTTCTGCACCCTACTCTTTTCTAGCACCCTGAAAGGAGACTACCACCTCGACAAGAAATCGATGCAGAAATCTCCTGAAAACAGGTGAACCCAAAGACTAAAATCGAAACATGACTAGGTCACTTGACGGTTTTTGCATCTGTATGGTAACGAGACCGGTCGGTCGGCCTAACGAAGTCCTCCCACTTAAATATTTTCAAAAGCATACATAAGGCCCATCTAGTCATCCAGATCTGTGTTTATAACCGACCTGTATTTTATTTGTTTAGTTATAATAAAACGATGTCAATTAAGCCGGCCCGAGAAATTAATGCGTCCGTTTTGGTCTTTCGGTTTATGGGTTTATACCCAGGTCTAGCCAAAACTTTTTGTTATTCTAATTAATTATTTGATTTTTATTATTTTAAAGTGGGTGTTATTTTAGATCTGTAAAATAAAAAAATGCGGAACCTTTGTTGAATGGCTTTATCTCTAGATTATTATTTTTTAGACGTTAATAGAACTAAAGATCATTTCATAGTTTAATACTTACTTTGACTACCTAATCCAATTGTTATACATTAAATTAAAAAATCTTTATAATATAAAAGCATCTAAGGTCCTGCATAATAAAATAACTAACATTTACATGTTTGTACCTAAAATAACACTTTTCTGTAAATACATCGATGATTACCTAATTAAAACTTTTTTTTTCATACCTTAATTATATAAGTGTTGTATGAGAGATTTTATTTCAGTTTTAGCCAATCTCTATGTTTAAACTATAATAACAATTTGACACATCAAATAAATAAAAATTATTAAAAAAAAAATGCTATTAATAGAAACATCTATTAATAGCAATCTGTTTAAAAATAAACCTATTTAATTAACAATAAAAAGATTCAATTAATATTATTAAATTAAACCAACCCACACTTTTTAAATTCAAACTGTTTTGGAACGTGTCAAAGTGGTATTAAAGTGAGACAAACGAGTTTTTTAATCTGATTATATCCCAATATTGTCTTATTTACCTCTCGATGATTGTGAAAAAATCCACTCTTCGTTGTGTCGCAATTTAATTGAGATTTTATATTAATTAGGGCGGCGAGTGAGGCATGGGCGGAAAATATTCACGCTGCAAGCATGCAAGGGCTTGCTTCTGCACGCAACCTAGCTTGTTGAAAAATATAATGATGGGAAAAATATTGTTTTATAAAAAAAAAAAGATGTAATAAAAACATTAGTTCTTGGCACGGTAGGTCTTGTCGGGGATTGAGGAAATATTTTATCTTTTTTAGTTTTTTATTATGGATTAGGTTATTTTTATTGATTTTTAAATAAAGTACTTTGTAAATATTTTTTTTAATGTTTTTTTTTTCACTAAATAAATATACCTACTATATAATACTTTTTTTAAATTGTTGTAAACATTATTATTTTGATTTATCATGATTTACATGTTTTTATGAGACTTTTTTAATACAAATCATTAATTATATTTATTAATATTGTTTTAACATATTTTGTAGCTCAGTCACAAATCTGTATAATGTATCAGTGAATAACGATGTGAATTGTGCAAAATATGTAGTTGTTTCTTATTTATATAGGTATTTTGTTCATTATATTTTATTGTGCAATTGTTTGTTATTCTTAATAAAGAAATAAAATAGTCTTTATTTGTCAAAGGTAATACATAAAATAGTTATCATATAACAATTAAACGTTGTCTAATAAAAGTTAAGAAAAACTTAAATTAAAAAAAAAATAAAGAATGTGAAAAGCTCTTAACTATCGAAAATTATTTTAGTCTTTAGTTTTACTTAGTTATTTATGTAAGTTTGATTTTTTGGTAAAAATTACCCTATCATAAAAATATACTTTCATTTATATGTGTATTTTATAAATTTATATATAAAAAACAAAGATAGTAGTTTTTCCTTTGAAAGTTTTAATTTTTTATTGTAGTGATAAGTAATCAGTAACCAAACATTGGAATACCAGCGCCAAAATGAGGTCGGGTTAATCTCTCCTCTGGGTACCCTGAGACCGTTGAAACGGTTCTCGGGAGCCAAAAAAGCACCCGTGATGGTATGATGTATGTGTGTAAACAAACATGTAAAATAAGCAAATTTTACAAAAATATAAAATTCCTTAATTACTAAAATAATTATTATATATTTATTGTACTTCATTGATTGAATATTTAAAAACTCAAAAATTTAAGATGTTATGAGCAATTTTCTACTCATACGCTTTTTCATATTTTTAAGTTACACAGTTATAATTTCGTAAGTATTTTATTTTACATTTTTTGGTTTATGGGCTTATTTCTAGCTAAAACTTTTTGTTATTCTAATAATTGTTTGATAGATATTTATTATTTTAATTAGGTTATAATATCTACGAGTGTATAGTTTTCTTTGCTTTTTTGACGTAACAGAGTTAAAAATTATTTTATAGCATAACAGTTTTGAATTCGTTTAAATTTTGGAGTAACGATGCCAAATACAGGCAAACAAACAAGTCAAAATTAACACCCTAACTTTTTTGTCAGGAGAAAAAAGCTCGCATGCATGGTCAAACCAGGGGCGGATCCAGGATTTCATTTTTGGGGGGCATTTAGAGCAAAAAAAAAGTCTGGAGTAATAAAACACTACTTCCAACGTAATAACGCCATCATGACGATTATAATTTGATATGTTAATTTGAAATCGCCGTCGCGTTTTTTTAAACAAAACGTTTAAAAAAAACCTTGCCATAACACTACATCGAAACTGAATGAAGAGACCGTTTCAAAATCAGTACTTAAGTACCTACTCAAGAAGCAAGAATAAAATATGAAACACGTTTATTGGCGTGGATTCGCGTGCTAGATGATATGATAGGTAGCACTCACGCATGTACCGCAGTTATAACAACACTCAACAAGCTATCTGCGTGTTAACTATCTTGACTTTGAAAGCTTTATTTAGAATTTAACTTAATAAGATTATTTAATTTTAATTATTAAAATTAATTAAGTAGTTATTAGTAAATCCAATGTTAGGCGTCCAGACAGGATCACGCCCATCTCTTGGTCGGAAGGATTTTTTTAAATATGGGATTGCCTTGTGAATGAATTAATCTTTACTTCCTGTATTGTTGCGCATGCTGATAAGTAATTGAAATTCTGGTAAGTAATATCAAGCTGCAAATTGAAGGAAAATATTTATTATCAATATTTTTTTATTTAAAATTAGTTAAATAAAAAAATATTGAATAAAAAAGTTTCATACATTACCACCGTCTACCAACTAATTAAATTGTTTGAAATAATGCTCTTTAAAACCCATCCTCATTGAAAAGAACTTTTTTTTTTAAATAAGAGCGAATTTAGCTATGGTTGTAAAATAATGGCTATCATTTTACAATTTATTAGTTAGGGCTAACATTAAACATATTTTCTTAAAAATGAACCGTTCCTATAGTTTGCCGTTTGAAGGCACACTTAAAAAGTAAACTCTATCAGGTATAATATATGACTATATGTATTTGTTCCGGGTCTATAGCCTAGTTTATATATTATATTTATTATTAAGATATTTCTTTCAGGAAAATCTATCCAAATAAAAAAAGAAGTTTTTTTATAAATAATAATAATAATGTTTAACATAATAATAATATCCGTAGCATAATTTAATTAAATTCGTCAACTTTATATTTAAAATAATAAATCAATTATATAAAACGACAAAATTCATCATAATAGAATTCTTTAAAAGATTCTTTCAATTCAAACGTCTTACGAATTACTACAGAACAATTACTTGACAAGAGCGGCTAATGTGTACACGGGAATAATAGCCGGATTGAGTACTTTTTTTATGAAAAAATATGTCAACCTCCAAAATAAGTATGTAATGTCTGACAGAAAACGCTTGGCTTAAAAGTTTGCTTCCAATGTATGATATACTATGTCATTTACTATAATTTTGCCAGACAATTATTTACAAAATCTTAAGTACTAGGTTAAAGCGAACTTTTTAAAGTAAATAATACGTAGAGCTGCGCTCTACATTAAAATAGACATTTAGATGTTGCGGTTACAAAATAGGGGACGACAAAGACGTATTTGTATTAAGAGTATTATAATATCCTCGCTGCTTTATCGTCAAATCAATCGCCCGTTTCGTAACCACAATGAAAGGAGACTCTTCCGCCAAGAAATCGATACAGTAGTCGCCGGAAAACCAGTGAAACATGACTATTTTAGCATTTTTATCTGTAAGGGCGGTGGTAACGAGTCGGGTCGGTCGGCCTAGCGTAGTTATATAGGCCTTAACCTAATACATACATAAAAACACACACCATTCAAACACATACACATACATAATCATACACACGCAAATATATATCAAATATTAATATATCGTACTTCATGTACATCAAAAAGAAAACTTGAAATAACAATTGTTTTATTTCTAGCGCTCTCTATCCATAGGTAATTACTTCCAAGTTTAGGGTTTGTCAACGATGTCGAGTGAGTTCTTCATAATCGGCATTTTATTTCCTTTCCATTGAAAACCCATTGTAAGGACGACAATTTTCTATCCATCTCTTCAATAATAAATATTGCGTCCATACTATACGTTTTTTTATACATACTAATAATTAAAAATAGTAATTTGGTGACTGGTAATGTTAATTCTATAAATCGACATAAGTTGATGTAGGTATATATAGAAAAACGTACTAGGTATTATTTGGCATGAGAGGGAAACGAAGCCAAAAACTCCAGATATAACCTAAAAATCACTAAACTACGCATTTGTATGGCATCAAATGTTGGTTTAAAATACCTACTACATTGTATTTGGTGCTGATTTCAAAAGTAGAACACAATAGTTTTTTTTTTTTTGTGTTTTAATTAGTAGCTTTGCAATTTCTTAATTTTAAAACGTGTGAGAAGTCGAGCATTATCCACAGGAAAAAAGCATATTTTTGTGCGAGCTTGAATATTTGTAGCGCTTAAGATTCTGCTCTTTATTCCTTCGCTTTGCGCGGGAGTTAACTCAACAATCTTTCGATGCACTCAGATTTTTTTGCAGATGTTCAAAGAAATATGGTGAGTAAGGCTAACAATTTCCTACATATTTTTTGTGACTTACAATAAATGACATCACGAATACCATTCGGTGCCCAGCGGCCACATTCTGTTTCTTATAACGTGAGCGTTAGATTGTCAAAATAACAAATTCCGTTATTAGCACTCTCTCCTCCAATCAGCGAAGATTAAAAAACTACTCTGATTGGAGGAGAGCGCGCTAATAGCGAAAATCGTTATTTTGACAACCTAACGATCACGTTATAAGAAACAGAATGTGGCCGCTGGACCTCCTACGAGTACCTAGGCGAGGTTCAAATAAAACCCCAGCGTCGTCGTAGCAGTTATCTCCACAAGTAGCCAGATCGTGGAATAAATGCTTTAATAATTGTCTTTAAATATGATATTATTAAAAAAAAAAACTATTTAAAAAAATCCCTTAGTGTAAACGACATTTCTCAGGTGGTGCCGACTAAAATCGTTGCATACACCAAAGAATGAAAAACAAAGGCAGATCTGTCCCTTAAATATTATATATCACGGGAGCTTTATGAAACCTGATATTTTTGTCATATCTCCGTTTATTTGTCTCTCTATAGAATATTACAAACACAGAAATCCGATCAGAAAAGTAAAATAGTCGTCGAGCGTGATTTTACTACGATATATCCGTCTATATCAGTAAACCTTTAATACTTACTTAAATTGCACATCTACCTTTTTTTTACTGGAGCACGGCATGTGATTTGGTAAGCAGACCTACAAAATCCATGAATGGGGACGATCAATAAACATATTATTGTTTAACAGCAGTGATTGCTCCTACTACGCCAGGATAAGGATGCAGATACGAAAAGGGCGGCGACAAAGACGAATTTGCTAATACTGCATCCGTTATCGCGGACTCCGCGCTCTCCATACAAAATGAGCTTTCGCACTTCCAGTATTACTCGATAAAAACTTTTTTAATATTGTAATAGAAATATATTTATTACCCATAACAGAAAGACTTTTGCTTACAATTACGAACATGATAAAAATAATTGAACTTCGACTAACAGCCAAGTTGTAATATTGGAAGTACGTTTGTATGGGCGTCAAGTCGACTCCGCTGGCCCCTCTGCTTTATCCTCAAATTAACTGCCCGTTTCGTAACCGCACTCTGAATGAAGACTACCATCTAGACAAGACATCGATGCAGTATTCTCCTAAAAACCGGTAAACCCACAGACTAAAACCGAAGCATGACTAGATCATTTGGCGGCTGATCTCGGAAGGCCAAGATCCTTCAATAGTAATCACAAAAGTTAGACGTAAAGATGACGTATTTCATACCATGACACCCGTGCCCTATTAAACAATTGCCTTGCTCGCACGGAATTGACGTGCGAACGAGTCTGCAGTATGGGAACGAGAAAGATAACTTCGGAGTCAATATACAAAATTATTTCTCTTCCACATCCAAGTGATTATGTAATCAAACAAAAATGGTTTTTTTTTTCTTTTAGGACAATTTACACATATTGCCCTGATCACAAACTAAGCTCTAGGCTGGTACTATGTGTACCAGAAGCAACGATATAATACATATTATATTTTATAAACACCCAGACCATGACAAACTGAACAGAAAAAACGTACTAATTAATATTTATTTGCCATGGGTGGGAATCAAACCCACGACCTCGGGATACAACGCCAAAGGCGCAACCGCTAGTCTACGGAGGCTGTAGTATGTGTACTGAGGTTGATTAGGTATGCTAAATATAAACTTTTTTTTAAAACAGTGATCTTCGAATGGTTAAAATAGTACCTTGGCAGCAATAGCCGCAAAACAAACTTTTTACCCTAAATCCTCGGCCTAAACGCCTCATCGTAAATCATAAAAAGCCATGAATGTTTAGGGGAAGGGTTACGAATAGGTATACTTGTAGTAAAACGTAGATAGTTGTAGATATACCTACTCTTTCGCATACACAAACATACACACACAATTTTTTTGCTTAGTGAAGTAATTTAATTGATTTATTTTTGTGTAATTTTGTTTAGGATACTATAATAATTTTGTTTAGAATATTGTGAAGATTCGTTATTGGTCACAATCATATTAATTATGTGTTTTTTGTATCGCTGTAAATTTTCTTCGAATAAATAATTATAATTTATATTAACTTAGATATTTAATCTATGTTTTTCAGATCTGTGAAATTATGTGTTCCTGTGTTTTTTCATTTTTGGCCCTTGTAAGTCTTGTCTTGTATTGTCTATTAACTCGTGTTTTTTTTAAATGTCTATTACTAAGTTATTTGTTAAATATATATTTTTGGTTTTAACCAAACTTTAGAATTATGCGAGAAAAATATTACAGCTTTCTAAGCCTTGCCAGTGACATTAAGGTTAAAACAATCATAAATTATTGACGGTAATTCGATAGCCACAGTGTACATTTAAATAAAAAAATAACAGCCTGCTTTCTCAGCCCAAAATATAATACATTAAATAAAATACAAAAAAAAACAGTTTACCAATTTGCTAAACATCCTCCGGGTAAATTTAATACCCTTATCCATTGAAAATCATGTCGCGTAACAATTTCAATTTTTGCACAAATCTATGCGTATTTAAAGTATAGTATTACTCCGCGTATTAATAGTTGGTTGACAATGTGCCGCGGATATTACGCGCAAAAAATGTCCTCGATGTCCCGGGATTTTCCGCTTCACGCAGACTTGCACTCGACGTAGCCGGGTACTCGGCAGTTGACAAAATATTGTATTGTTCCTATTATGTCTGCTGTATTTATTTAAAAACGTTATTTAAATGGATGATTTTAAGCCCATTCTGACTGATGCCGCTTTTGTCATCAATTTTCGTATTATTTGCTCTTCTATAATGAACTACTTAATAATAATATCTTGCCTCAATTTTCGTATCATTACTTACTTACATAATTTTTGTTATGTACCTATAAAATATAATTTTTGAAAAAAAAAAAAAAATTAACTTATTTTTTTTAGGAGACCATCCTCCACTGGTTACACTAAGGCCTCTAGGCAATCTCGAGCGCCGTAAGGCACCCGTGATTATATTTATGCTAAGCCGTACTAAGTTACGAACCTACATTTCTCTCTGCCTACCCCCTATAGGAACAAGCTTGTTGGTACAAATGTACTTATCTCTATACGCAATATACGAGTAGCTTATGTCAAACCAAATAATGATAGGCATCGAATTAAAAAGGAACCCATAAATTTGAATTGACTCGGTGACATTCAATAAAGGTAATGAAAAGCAATCACCGACCAACCCAATAAAATAATAGAAATAAATTTGATATGAGCGACATATGGTGGCTCTAATGTCATCCGACCCCGTTATTGTCGTCAAACATGCGACAAATAGCTCAGGCACAAACTTCAATTTATTTAAGCTAACCGTTGATTATACAGCATTGGTCCGTTGGACATCAATAAAACAGTCTAATTTCAGCCAATATGTTCACACCCTATTCTGTTTTTGATTCAGAATAATGACCAAAAAGTAAATTCCAGTTTATTATTATTCCATTACGCATCACCCTACTTTAAAAAATATGTCAGTGCGATGACGGGGGGATCTCTCGCGAAATAATCTGCGGGTATGAGTGGGGAGGTCGCGGGGAAATTGAATGAGTTTATTTATATAAAATAATTTTCATGTTTGACAAGTCGCAACACAATAGCGTATATTTTTTGTTGTATTACGAATGTCGATAAATTGGTCGGATTATCTTAATGGTGGGCCCATCCCCTATTTTAGCAATAACGAATCAGTTCTACTTTTATAATGAGGACTGTTCCTATTATACGTAGATATATTAATAATATACTTATTTTTATTATTACGAGTATAATGGCGTCATAATATGTATATATTGAATTATCACCACGGATATATATAGCGTTTGAGACAGCCTAGACGGTCTCTGGGTACCCAGCGATGGGGTTTTATTCTCACCCTGTCATAACCGATGGTATTCTGAGTACAGTGAACAAGTGAGTCAGCCGATCATGGAGTTTGTATAGACTCAATGACCCATCCATAACAGTTTCACAAGATGGTATAGTGAAACTATATAATTTATAGTATAATAATTACGTGCAATGGGGAGTTAAACAAAAAACGCAAAAAAAATCCGTTAAGAAGAATTTACTAAATTGTAAAAGCTATTAATTACTTTCTTAATACTTTCAATACAATTATTGTCAATACGTATTATGCTCAATAACTCCTTGACCGGCTTGAACTTTATTTTGGTACAAAATTGATACAAAAATAAACACAGTTCGAAACGAACACTTATTTAATTGAAAGCTCGGCCCGCAGCTTGACCTATCTCTGACATGTTTTATGAAAAGGGTAATACGAGTAAATAATTGACTTATTTTAAAAGGGAAATAAATTTGGCACATTCATATCCCGGTCATGACGTATCGCATTCAAATGAAGTTCAAAATAAAATATTAACAGCGCAACCTTTGGTTACAGACAACGAAATCGAGCGACGTTTACCCTTTGCAATCCCTAATCTAATACACATTAGGAATTTCTGCATAAAACATAACGTTCACAATACAACGTGTCATATTAGTGCTGTTCCTTTTTTCTCTCGTAATAGACTAGCGAGCGAAAAGGAGACAACAGAAGATTAATCTGGAACAGTTACGGGCATGAGCGCACAAATAATTTAAGCCTAGATTATTATGCACGCGTTGAATCACATTCACAATGTGACATTAAGATGTGCTTTACTCACGCCTCAGAAAACAAAATGAAATACTGTGTGTATTGAGGAAAGCGAGCTTTTAATTCAAATATTACGACTAAATTGTACATTTTTGTTTGTGCAAACAAAATATATTTTTTTTATAGAAAAGAAGAAACTAATTTCGTTTATATAAATTTAAAAAACTTGTGTTGTCCCTGCTTTCGACGCTGTTTTGTTAATAAATTCAAATATAAAAAGCGATATTTTGCTTATAATTTAGAAATATTTAAGTTTGTATTGTTTTCGCGGTTCATGAAAAACTTTGTTTTCCTTTTTTGTAGTGTAATTTATTTTCTTTCAATAAAATAAAAAATCACGCTACTTTCTTAAAGGAAATTAAACTTGCAATTAAGAATAATTTCAAGTAAGAAATTCTTGATCGCAATATTGTATTTATTTAATTGTACTATTATCTCACCCAACCACCCAACATCTAGTATTATAATAATATACCTGATGTTGGGTGATTAAGAATGCAGAATTACCGTTTCAAAAGAACTTCAGCAGTGGATCTAAATGGTCCTGAAAATTGAAAATTGAATATTTAAAATATAAAATCAATTGTTGTCAATATACCCTTGTAATATACAAATAAAATTCGATGCAATTTTGGGTGTTTTTATAATTTGACTTATTGCCTTTCTTTAGCACTTCCCTATTATTAATAGCCTCCCAACCGAACTTAAAATTTACAACTTACGTGCGAACGACAGAGATTTCTGATAGGACACCCAAAGCTTTACCACAAAGAGAATTCCCTAAAAATAATATTAATTTAGCCAACAAAAAAGAAAAAAAGTTAATCTCCAAAAAATTCCCTCGATAACATAAAATAAATCCATTATAGGGAAGCATGAATCACATTTTGTCCTATAATATAAAAATTCACATTGATTAGGCGCTTATGGGACACGCCGGAACTGCAAGATCTTATCTGATGTCCCCCGAATGTTTATACTAAATATTGGGCGACACAATGAAATTACATGACATCTGTACTACAAATAACGGGAATATCTTTATTCATAGCGAGCGAGTAAACATGGGGTGGAGCAGGACGAGCTATTGTGGACGTCTGCTAACTGTCACTCTCTAGCATTCTATTCAGCTTTGTAAGAGTCTTACCGCGGTACATTTTGCATATGCTTCTTCTTTCATAGATTTATGAATTTATTTTTTATTATAATTCTTATGTCGTTCTTACCCCCAGTTCGGTAATCAAATTATGAGAAATATTTTCAAAATTAGTTATCAAGGAGTCAATTAATCAACAAATTATTCTAACGAAACTGTTATGTTAGTTTCATTTAGATCGCTATTCTTATGATGTATATTTATTTATCTTCACTACAGATCCCTTCGCAGGGTATGCAGATACCAGCGGGTAACATTTTTCTTTTCTCCTTTACGCTGATTCCAAAACATGAGAAGGTGAAAGAGGCAGTTTCCTGGTTTTGAAAACACTATTTTTGTGAAAGTTTTATTCCAGGGGCGGTACCAAACAGGCGGCATGGAGATCATTTTAATGATAAAACAGATGATACCGACAAGGTATCTTAGTGCAAATTCGTATTTTATTTAATACAACTGTTTGCTGTTTTCATTCTTGGACTCTACATACCGCTTACCATAAGGTGGATGCAGGGTTAATGCTGTGCTCTAGATAAAAACTATCCTACTTTACTTACGATAACAAATCTAGGGAAATGTATCATCATCATCATCATCATCATGCCAGCCTTTCGCGCGTCCACTGCTGGACATAGGCCTCCCCCAAAGGGAAATGTATAGAGGTAATAAAATGTTTCATCCCTACGTAAATTCTAGGGGTAATAAATATATGAGAACAAAAAAATCACCTAATCTTCCATATGAAAAGAATATTTTTATCTGAAAAAATAAAACGACAAATAAGGGTAGAAAGGCACGCGGATAGCGGAAATATTATGAATAGAGAAAGAAAGGACGATAAGAAATGTCGGTTTTTATTGTGAAATGGTATTATTTTACCGCAGAGGGTGGAGGAAACGATTTACTATAAATAACTCTAATATGAGCAGAATACCCCGATATTGATATCGATAGTTGGGACCCTTCCACGCCCGCGGCTTTCAGACATCTTTAACATTTTTTACAAAATACTTTTATTGAAAATACCTGTAGACATTGAAAAACATTATAAGATTTTTGTGGTGGGTTTATTTTCATGATGTAAATTATATTTATTACCGCCCATATAAATGCAAAAATCGTCAAGTGACCTAGTCATGTTGGATTTTAGTCTTTAATTTCACCGGTTTTCAGGAGACTACTGCATCGATTTCTTGTAGTAGTCTTCTTTCAGGGCGCAGTTGCGAAACGGGCAGTTAATTTGACAAAAAAGCAGGATATAATTGAAATATACCTACTCGTATTGCAAATTCGTCTTTGTTGCCGTGTGTTCATAGTCGATGCGATTAATATTGTTTAACAACAATTTATTGATCGACACCATTCATGGACTTTATAGTCTGCTTAACACCAGGTAGATACAAGGTCACATACAGTGCTCCTAAATAAAATAAAAAAACTTAAATTACTTTTCCTATACGTCATTTTGTAGGTATTTTAGTTTCTTATTAAAAATATGAAATAACAATAACACAAGGTGGTATTTATGTTATAATGCCTGCCATCTTGTATTATTACTATTTCATATTTTTATTAAGTAGGTAAATATTTCAGCTGAGTAGCTAAAAGCCTGGTAGCTTAACGGCTATCCATCGTTAAAGTCAAATTCAGCGAAGTTTTTTAAGAGAAATGAGTGGCTTTAATAAACTTTATTCGATTTTACCTTGACTTATCAAAACATTTATTATTCATAAAAACATTTAACCAATACGTCAATTTTACGTCAGTTACAACCAGCAATCGGGTACAACGGGCCTAGATTTCAAATATGCAGAGAGCCCGAAAAAAAAGGATTTTCTAGTGCTTAATGTATACACTTTTAACCTTGGTGGATTGCTTTTTTTTATAGAATGTGACCTTATACGAGTAGCTATCTGATGGTCAGTAGTACTACAAAGTTTATGAATGGGATCAATTAAAACATTACATTGTTGTTATCGTTTTCCCACTATGCCGGATAAATAATGCGACAAATTATAATGAGCGAAATGGTAATTGATATAGAGTTACGAAATGGGTAGTGACAAAGACGAAGAATTTAAATATACATACATATGATCATACTCTATATTGAGGTTTTCAAAAATCTCTTTCTATACTAAATGTTGTCGACACCAGAGTTGAAAAAACGGCAAACCTTCGTATAACAATCTGTCAAAACGACCCGCTATTAGTTTTCTTTTGAAAGTTTATTGACAATTGCCTCTCTTGACATCATGTCATATAAGGACTGCCTCCAATTCTGATTCCTTTATGTGATCAACCACGTTATTAAATATTTTTTTCGGTAGCTTTTCTGTTGATTTTACTTACATTACGAGTTAATTATGTGTATTATTAGTACCTAATATTATTATTTACTAGATATAACTTTTTAATCTATATATTATTATTACTAAGGTAGAGTAAACATGTAAACCATGGCTACTATATCCGCGTATGCCTCTTCATAACATATATAAAACCCCAATTTATAGGTATACTCTTGGGTTTTAGTAAGTACTTACCTAACAAATTCTATAGTTGCCAAAAACATAAAATGTCAACTATTATAGAAAAAAAATCAATTTCTCAAAAAGTAAATATAAAATCGAAAATATTTTAATGCAGTTTTATGCCATTAAAATATACCCAGCTTTGCTTATTAGAACATTTCTTTTTATCTATTGTATTTAAAACTTTTCTTAAGAAACTCTTAAACCAGAAATACCCTATATACCTGTATGTGTATAAAAATATAATATACCTTATTTTAAACACAGAGCTATTTACTAAAAAAGACCGCACATAAATCGGTCAATAAGTTTTTAATTGATGCCTCGACAAAGAAATAGCCAGAATTCTAAAAATAATAGTTTTTTTTTTTAATCAGATTTCTTTTTTTTTTTTTTTTTTATATGTATAGATGTGTATTATTATAGTATATTTTTGTATATAAGTTAGGTAGGTATGATAGTTTCTTCAGTATTATTTTTACTGACTTTATTTAAATTTAGGTCATTGCCAACCATTTATGATAACAATTTAAGAGCCTGGCTCTTGTCTTGGTTTATTTATATCCCTTTAAGTCCCTTATCATTTTTTTTTAATAATTATTTTATTGGATCACGGACTGTGACTTTGTATCTACTTGATGGTAAGCAAATTTACAAAGTCCAAGAATGGGGCAATTAATACTTTGTTGTTTAACAAACTTTGATCGCTCTCACTATACCGACAAATAATGCGGGAAATGGGCGGCTATAAAGAAGATGAATTTGCATTACGAGTCGTATTTCATATAGCCGCTGCTTAATCATTAAATTAACTACCCGTTTTGTAACTGCACCCCGAAAGGAGACGACCACTTCGAAAATTATCTCCTACCTGAACTTCTTTGAAAAGGTGGTTGGAGGTGGGAATAAAACCCCACCGCTGGGTACCCTTAGGCTGTAAGTCTCAATTGGGTCATCTAAGACATCTTATTCTATCTCTACATACTCTGAATTTCTTACATACATATACATATGATCACGGGTTCCTTACGGCGCCCGAGACCGCCTAGACGGCCTCAGGGTACCAAGCGGAGGGGTTTTTAATCCTATCTTGTAGTAACCCATGGTATAAGTCTACGTCGCACCAGTGGCTAGCTCGTCGCATTATTTGGATAGACCCAATAACCCATCTATAAACAGTTTCACAAGTTGGTATAGTGAAACTGGGACCGACAGTTTAACATGCTCTCCGAGGCCCTATAGTGGTGTTGTTAAACAAATGTAACTACATATTTTTTTAGATTAAAAACTCATCAGGATTCGAACCAAGAACCTCTAACCAACTCGGCCACCACGTATATTATAATGTAATTTAAAATTTATTAATTAAATTAATAAATTTAGCTACTTATTAATTAAAATCCACTTTATTTATCTATAATAAAACATCGTTATTCCAAATGAAAACTACTATAGCAAGGTCCATCCATCCAGGTGCTTGCGGTCAACCTATAGAAATCATAGTTGATTTTTTGAAAGAATTATGACAATAATAAAACCGCCTTCACAGGAATGTTGGGATCTCGTACAATTAAGAGATAAATCATCGGGAGAGAAGCTTTGTGCGTAGAGAGCGTTATGACGGCCGCTCCAGAAGTACCCATTGCCCGACTACCCATTAACAACGATCACCAATTTATCATTAAGGCAATTTTTGCAATTATTGTTTGATACTATGTTACTATTGTTGGTGAAAAGTATGCTCTACTTTGTATTTTTTTACTATTTTTTTTTTATGCATTAAAGTTTAAGTAAGGCATTGGTGTTTACAAAATAATTGGCAATACGGGTTTAATTTACGATACCAAATATCAAGTTAATGAAAAATAATTATAATATGTAGGACAATTGACACATATTTCTCTGGTCACAAACTAAGCTCTAGGTGTGTACTATGTGTACCAAAAACAACGATATAATACATAATAATATATTTTATAAATACCCAGACCATGACAAACTTTACAGAAAAACATACTAGTATATTTTTTTCTATGGATGGGAATTGAACCAACGTCCTCCGGATACAACGCCGTAGGCGCAACCACTAGTCTACGGAGGCGGTCAAATAATTGATGTGTTTTTGGTAAGAATAGCAGCCTAAGCAAACGCGTTTTAAGACGTACGCTGGGCTTATGGCTTATTATATTATTATATTTAATAATAAGGTTTCCAAATTATATAAATTCGCAATAATGCTCTGGTCTTTTTACCAGAGCTCTTCATACCTATACCAAGATTATGGGAAAATAAGGTCATAGTTATTGTATTCGTGGTATTTGTTACAAACTTTCTTTGCTTCGTGTATAATTTCAAATCTTAATCCCCTTTATTGTTGGCGTCTATTGAAATATATATTTATTATATTAATTTTCAAATTAAATACCTATACTTAATTCATAAAATTAATTATCTAAATTATAATAATAATAATAAATGACTAACGAAATAAAAATTAAAACTATTAAATAAAAAATCGTCAATCCCGGACATAGCACCGATTGCCACGTTGTATTGCCAGACTACTTCTTTAGGCCAAAAATGTTCGCGCCCGACTATCACCTGAAGTCTGTATCAACAATTGGCCAATAAGATCCACCAACTGTCGTGCGTCGTTACTCCAGGAACCGAGAGTATCCACAGCAAAAGCCGAGAATACAAAATTATCTTTTAAATGAGAATATTTAATATGTTTTGCATTCTCAACCTTTGCATCGGAAGAACCCGCGATTCTTTAATAACGGGTCAGATTGGTGGGGCGAGATTGTCTGTGCACACGGGATTTATCTTGACACCAGGGAACTAATGTTGCCGTCGGGCCTTTTTCCATATATTTACTTATATTATACTAGGCACTAAATAACAAGTGGGAGATGTTCATGATTAGTACACAATCTTCTAGAATTAAGTTTTCTCGAACTTGAAAAAAAAATCCCCAAAGCTCAAACTTTAAGCCAAGAATAAGATTTTTCACAAGGTTGTGTAAATGAGAAACTAACAATACAATGTTTTGAGTGTTGTAGTTTCCACTGCTCATACAGATGCATAAACCTTCATGTTTCGGTTTTAAACTGTGGATTTACTGGTTTTCAACAGACTATTGCATCGATTTCTTGTCAATGTCATTCTCTTCTTTCAGGATGCAGTTACGAACGGGTAGTTGATTTGACAACAAAGTAGCGAGGATAATTTTTCTCCGCTTATATCGTAACCGCATCATTTAGCCAGTATGCCAGCTAATTATGTATGTACAGTATGTGGGAGCAATCAACGCTGGTTTATATTGATCGTTATAAACAAATTCGTCAAATGCCAAACGAAAATTAATTTTACGAAAAAAGCGCTCATGTTTAGTTAGCTCCATTTGGTCAGTAAAGGTAGAGCACCAAATAAGCCGTATTGACTGCACCGGTCAGTTGTCCACCTCCCACGCGACACAAAGGCCGCGTGGGTGTAAAGATTACTCTCATTCAATTGAATGGTATTGTGCGCAGACGCATGCGCCACTTTCAGCGGCTACCTCTTAATTACCCCGCAGCTGCTGACCCGAGTCCATCTGTATCACCTACGCTTGTCTACTAGACACAGGGTGTCTTCAATTTTGTTTGTTGGCAAATTGATAATAGATTTTCGTTGTGGTATTTGATTTTATTCCTAATATTTATGTAACACCCTTATTGTGCATATACGTGGTGGCCGAGTTGGTTAATTAAACCTTAGACTTAAAAATACATAGGTCCCTGGTTAAACTCATTGGTGTACCAATGAGTTTTTAATCTATAAATTTATGTACATTTGTTTAACAATACCACTATAGTGCCTCGGAGAGCCCGTTAAGCTGTCGGTCCCGGTTTCACTAAACTGTTTATAGATGGGTTATTGAGTCTATCCAAACATCGCGACGAGCTAGCCACTTGTTCGGTGTAGACTCATACCATCGGCTACGACGAGGTGGTCTTAAAACCCCTCCGCTGAGTACCCTATTTTTTTTTTTCATATGGAAGCCTGGTAAGTGACTTTTTATCTACCTGTTAGTAAGCACACCTACTATTGACACTAATATGAATATATAAATAAATAAATACTAACCTTTATATGAATAAACAAATTATTTAAAAGCACCCTGTAGAAAGGTGTGATAAAATAATATAAGGTGACAGTGTCCTATAACAAAAGGGAACGACGATTTTGAGTGGCCAGACGTCCGGCAAATCTCATTTGTGGATTTATCATTAACCCTCTTTCATAAACCCCGCTGTGCGCGAAACCTGATTACCGAACACATAACGTAAATTCTATTTCCGACTATAAATGCCATTATACTATTTGCCATTATTAGCTATATATACATTAATTATAATATATGCCCTTACTTATGAAATTTCAATTTTTTAAGCTGACCTTTTATTGTGAATATCGACTTAAACTTAGAGTTTCAAATACAAATTATTTAAAAAATTACTGTCTTTGATATCAAATCAATATCGCTGTGTATTGTACAAAATTTTAGTAATATTTCAATTGGGAAGTGTACTTTTTCAGATCATATTAAATAAATAAATAAATAAATAAATAAATAATAAATAAATAAATCTTTCTTCTTGTGGCTTGACTTTGGTCGTACGTAAATGCACTTTTATTAACATTTTTTCCGTAGACTAGTAGTTGTATCCGCAGGTCTGGGTTCGATTCCCACCCATGGCAAAAAAGTTAAATAGTACCTACATTTATTTCTGTACAATTTGTCATGGTCTGGGTGTTTATAAAAGTATAATATGTATTATATCATTGTTTCTGTTAAACATAGTACAAGCCTAGAGTTTAGTTTGTGACTAGAGCAATATGTGTAAATTGTCCTACATATAATTATTATTTTCCATAAAAGCAATTTGGCGTGGTAGCCTAGCCATAGTCAACATGATTATTTTACCTTACCAATATTAGAATATAATATTAAAAAATCAATAGCCAATAGCCTTTTTTTTAAATACCACACAAAGTTGAGAGCAACGGTTAGTGTATTTTTTTTACCACAAGAAATAAAATCTACACCAATGATTGGGCCAACTAGACTTTTCTGTCCACTGTACCTACACACATACAGTGTTGAGAATGCTTTCAGTTTGTAAAATACGACCTCAAAATGAAAACTCATAAATATAAGCTACACAATCTCTCAGTAAAGTCGTTAATGTGGAAAAATATTAGCTTTGTGTGCACTCGTCAGAACGGGGAGGAGTGCCCTAATCGCCGACCTTATCGACTCTAGCTTTTGTCTTAATTCGATACTCGGTTATTTACGATCGTGTGCGGTCCTCATTTTGCCATAAATAACCTATTTAACTATTTCAATGAACCTCTATTCTTGCATCAAAAATCTCGTAAATAATTTCGGGCGCCACCCGTCGCCGATCTTATCTTACTCCGTATGCGACATCGCAGCATCTCGCTCAGATTTTAAGATCACCTTAATATCCGAGTGAGGGCACGTTAACTCTAATATTTGCGTACGATTCTTTCAATTTACCTTTTTGAAAGCTTTTATATCGTCGGGATAGGTTTCCCATCGCTCCCCCGGCGCCCACACCACCGCAGCGCTTCGATAGCTCATTTATTCATGCCACCCGAAACACATGATCGGTTTTTCGGATAGGGCATATTCAGTTACTTTTTTATTTCCTTCAATCGGGCTATGATGGAATATGTTTCTCTCGCACATCGAAACAGATATTTATTGAAGCCGTACTAGTACGTGTTACGAATAGGTACGCGGGCTTAAAACAACTGCGCATTTTTACGTCTCTTACCTGAAGGAGAGTATTTTTTAATTAATGAAAAATATTGACTTTAGAAATACTATACAGAAATGAACAATAATAAATAAATAATGACCTTTTTGTTATTGTCAGATAAAGTTAATCAACTTACAACAAGATAACTTGTATGAAGAATAAAACATTACAGTTCTTCATATAACTTAACTTCCGAATAAATTTATCTGACGATTAAAAAATCATCCCTATTATATTAGATTAATACCTATTTATTAAATCCATCAACATCGTCATCATATCAGTTAAAGTAAGTTCCATGCAGCCAAAAACCTGCTGAATAGCTGAAAGAGTTTATTAGAAGATGAATAGGTATTTAAGACTTATTTCACAGGTAAGTTTTAAAGGTGTGATAGTAATAATATCCAGAGGTTAAAGATTCAGTACTCATTTAAAGTAACAATTCTTGTCATCATCATTTAATGCATTGGCCTGGTGGTTTATATAAATAAATAAAAATATCAATATTGTTCCATGTACGCTGTGGCTACAAACTAACCCTCTTATTCATAAAATAACTTTGTATTTTGTTTTATCTCTTTCTTACCAATAAAAGTCTACATTGGTAAGAGATAAACACACCATTTTAAATAAAACGCTCGATAAACTTTTTTATGAATAACTGGGTAAGAATTGGAATAAATAGGTAGGTACTGATTACCTAGACAATAATATAATTAATTACTTCATCTATTATAACACCCTCATTATTTTCTTCACTCGTAAAAAAGGTAAGCTGGTAAAAAATACCTAAGGCTTAATTAAGCTTACCTTAACAAAGAATTAAAAATATATAAAATTTCTTTAAAAATATTTTATTTGTAATCCGAACAATATGTATGGCGCGTTTCTGTCCAAAAAATATTTATAGGAATACATAGAAAAATATATAATTGACAAAATTTCCAATTAGTTTATGTGTTTCTATAATGTGGTACCATAAAAGTGCAGATATCGAATTGCAATTAAAGCTAACGAACAAAACTCGTTTATAAACTGTGGGGGAGGATATAGCAGATGTGCTGACACTTGTATCCCAAAACCAAACAATTGCAGCATCACCTTTACAGTACTGACCTACCACAACCTTCTACCGAGTCAAATAGGAACCACTCTCCAATACGTCGATAAGGATTCCATATTTATTGTCACCAAACGAGCACCATTAAGATAGTGTCAAAACTCAGAGTCACTTACGGATGTTCTCCGAGCACTCATAATTATTACTAATGCTTTAAATATGTCAAAACAGGAATCCAGGTAAAAAGGCGTAATTTACGCGCGGTCGATAGAGATTTGGCAGTTGGCGCCGTGAAGTGAGACCCGGACGGCGATCGCGAACCGGGCGCCGAGTTTTTGTCCACGATTGTTTTTGATATAAATTTTAAATAGGAAATGTCCCTTTTTATGGAGATCTAGTTTATGGCGTTGACAATGAGGACATAAATCTAGTGAGTGTGAGACGTTTCGACCGATCATCCGTCGATAACCATTGTTTATGTACTTCCGCCCGGGATGGAACATGACACCCATGGGTTTTGTTTCATAATATTTGTAACTCTTCGTTTAGTCTTAATTAAGACTTGGTACAACAGTTTTGTTCTGGTAGTTGAGGAAGCTAGAGGATGCAGGTCAGTTTAGAAATAACTCATACATAACTTAGTCGATAAGTTTGCCGTCATTCTGTATTCTCATGTAAGAGAGAACTTATTTTGGAACGGAAAACAATATAGGTATATCATCCTAAGTTTAAACTAGTTTGTTGTCTGGTTGTATTTGAATCAATAAATCCTAGATTTTATTAAATACCTACGTGGTAGCTGAGGGGTTAGATCGTCGACTTCAAAACTAAAAGTTACAGGTTCGATCATTTGTTGTACAAATCTACTATCATGCTTCGGAGCGCACGTAAAGCCGGTGGACCCGTTTGCATCATTACACAACATAAATTAAAAACTCAGTATTCTAACTTGACATTTACAAATGTACTCAAATGATAGAGTGTCTAAACCTAAGATGCTAGAAGGGTGACCAAATTATTCTATGAACAAAATTTAAACAGGCTCATGACTAGTGAAATGTTATATTGCACTAGCTGACCCGCGCAACTTTGTCTGCGCGTTTAAATTTAACCGTTTACGCAGCGTACACTCTTAAAAGGAATAATTTTTCCCCGTTTTTGCAACATTTTTCTTTGTTACTCCGCTCCTATTAGTCGTAGCGTGATGTTATGTAGCCTATAGCCTTTCTCGATAAATGGATTATCCAACACGAAAATATTTTTTCAATTCGAATCAGTAGTTTCTGAGATTAGCGCGTTCAAACAAACAAACAAACTCTTCAGCTTTATAATATTATAGTATAGATAACATATGTTTTTCACAAATCCTATTATTACTATTACGGGCACCCAAAACCCCATATACGGCCTTACGGTAGGGTAACAGCCCAGCGGTTTTATGACCACCGGGCCTATTTCATAACGTGACAATTGTAATTTACCATGACAATTCATAATACATTGCTTGGTTTACTTTCAATTATTTACTTTTAACAAACTAATCCAAGCAATGTATTATGTCATAGTAATTTACAATTGTCACGTTTATCAAAATAGGGCCGATAGTATTCTAAGTCTACCCTAAACAAGTTTTAAAGTCGTCGCAGTAATTGTATATATAAACTATCTATAAAAAGTTTTACAAGTAGGCATACTGGTCACTACAGTCGTAATGTAGAACAAAATATACATTCATTGTTTAATTAAAATCTATACTAATATTATAAAGAGGAAAGATTTGTATTTTTGTATGTTTGTAATGAATAAACTCAAAAACTACTGGACCGATTGCAATAATTTTTTCACCATTAGAAAGCTGCATTATTCAGAAGTAACATAGGCTATATAATATCACGCTAGGTCCTATAGTTGTGGAGCAGTAACCAAAAATGTTTTAAAAACGGGGGAAAAGTATCGTTTCTGAGGCCTTCCGTGGCGTGCGCTGAGCATATAGTTAAAGTTATACAAACCCGTGCGAAGCCGGGACGGGCCGCTAGTCTATCTATAAAAAGTTTTACAAGTAGGCATACTGGTCACTACAGTCGTAATGTAGAACAAAATATACATTCATTGTTTAATTAAAATCTCATTGGTACATACATACACATTGAAGTTTGAAACCGGGACCATATTTTTTTTTGTTTTTAATTCTACGGTCTTACCACCTGGATCACCACGTACCTACCTACGAGTATGTGTACTTCTACCAAGCATGTGACTTATTAGTTATTAATCATTGTTTTATGAACTAATCCTAGTAACTGAATAGTTTAAATAATATTGCATCTAATTAGGTAAGTATATGAAACAAAGTATGCCGAAAACAATGACGTAAGGTTATATAGTAAGCGCGCGCGCTGGTCGCCCCAATCAAAATACTTCCATGAGAAGGTCTGATTAACGACAATAACTCAAGCACAACACCGACTTTACTCTTTTATTTTTATTTTTGTCCCTCTCCACTCGATCTCTAATGAATACGGTTTATCTTCAAGCTTATATAAAAAATAAATCGCTTTTAGCTGAAGAATCACGCCTTAAAAAAAGAAACTCTTATTAAAATTTATTTCTTTCTCCCTTCGCGGCGCGGTCGTGTACAGTGTCTCGAATAAAATTAAAAAACTCAACAATTCTTATTTATTTTAATACAATAAACCGCAATCGTTGAATAAAGATAAATAAAAAGCAATAAAAAATAAACTCGCATTAGCAATAAACAAAATACTTCAACGGATGTGGGTAGACGACAATGCCGAACAGCGCAATGCCTGGAGACGACCTTTTTCTTCCATTAAAAATTCCTCACATAAAAGTCACACACATCCATATTATTAATTAATTTGACTTTTCATTTATTACTTCATACAATAATATTATTTGAAAATAAAATTTTACTCACAATGTAACTAAAAATAAAAGAAAAAACTAAATCTAACCATATGTATGTCTTTGTTCTAAGATTCACGAGTGCTACCCTTGCCGGCGTTTTCTTAATTGTGCCGAAATATTTATTTGATTACGAAGTTTGCAGCATCGCGAAGAAACCGAAATGGTCAACGGCATCTGTGCTCGCTGCCACAATGGTTCTTTGGACGTGCGACTGGACTCCGGGCTTCGTGCAAACTATCCTATAAACTCCATAGAATAGAACACTTATTGCTTTATCCGCAATATAATTAAATAGCTCCGTCTTAAGAAATAAAACGGTAATTATTTTATTAAGGTGAAAGCTTCTGTATACATGAAGCTGTTTTTATTTTGTGTTACTATTGTTTATTTTGATTTATTTATTAAATTAAAGTTTTAATATTGACAGCCTCCGTAGACTAGTGGTTGCGCCTTTGGCGTTGTATCCGGAGGTCGTGGGTTCGATTCCCATCCATGGCAAAAAATATTAGTACGGTTTTTTCTGTACAGTTTGTCATGGTCTTGGTGTTTATAAAATATAATATGTATTATATCGTTGCTTCTGGTACACATAGTACAAGCCTAGAGCTTAGTTTGTGACCAGAGCAATGTGTAATTTGTCCTACATATTGTTATTATTATTTTTATTAATATTCTTTATTTCCGTTTGACGTTAGACGTTTTACATTGATAATTCAATGGAATTATTTATAAAAACAATTATTACCGAATATATACCATTACAAAGGTTTGCGGCTCCCGAGACTGCTTAGACAGCCTAGCCAGGTAGAGTTTAAATATTTAGAGTCTACACCAAACAAGAGGCCATCTGGTTGCAGGGTTTGTATAGCTTTATAGTAACAAAGTAAATTTCTGTTAAGAATAGTTAGACTCAGGGTTTGAACTTAATTATATAAATTTTATAAAGCTCAAGTTCGTAATAATAAATAAACTGTAATAGTCATCTTTAAAATTAATATATAAAAAAAAATCTGTTTTTGATCTAATTATAAAATCAGATGCAATTTGGAATATTAATCTTTCAGAATTGTAGGTATCGAATTTTGGATAATTTGGAAAGCCTAACACATAGTGCCACTATTATATTATTATTGTCTTTATAATGCACATTATTTAAACTATTATTAATTCAAAAATAATACAGAACTAATTACATTTTAGAGTTAACTTTTATGAAGAATTAACATATTTATTAAATCTCCATAAAAGTTATTTGTTGAATAACTTTATCTGCATACATACATACATATCATCACGGGTGCCTTACGGCGCCCGAGACCGCCTAGACGGCCTCAGGGTACCCAGCGGAGGGGTTTTTAATGCCACCTCGTCGTAGCCCTTTGTATGAATCTATAACTTTATCGGACTATTGAAAAATATAATTATGGTTAATTTCATCATCTACAATACGAAGGAACTATACCTACACACCGACACAATTAGCGACAAGAAAAGCAACGTAAAAAAATTTACTTGAAGTACTGACGCTTATATAATTTCATAACTGCTACCTAATGGTAAGTAGAATTACAAAGTATATGAATGGGATCGATCAATACCAATGTATTGATGGTTTAATTGTTCGCTCCCACTATGCTTTGAAATGGGCGTCGACAAAGACGGATTTACCATTACGAGTGCGAAAGTATATTTAAGTGTATTGCTCGCTGCTTACCCTGATAGAAGACCTCTACATGAAATCATTGCAGTTGTCTCCTGAAAACCGGTAAACTACCATTACTAGGTCACTTGACGGTTTGCATCTGTATGTGCAGTGGTAACGAAACCGTTGTGTCTAATAACATTTTCATGAAATATGCGTTATATCTCATAGTGTCACTTTTTTCTGTACTGCTAATTTTGCCGGTGTGTAAATATATTAAGGTAGTCACAAATATAAAATTACGTGTAATAAAAACAGGTCATACCTACTAAAAAAAATGTCCGCGGAATAAAATAATGTCCTGTGAATCGTTTGAAGCGTAACACAGTGGGTGTAGTGCATAATCAATTAGGACAATCACAGCGGACACGTATCGCAGGCATTCCTGCAGACGGACGCGCGACTCTGCCAGTCAATCCACTGCAGTATCGCCGATCTAAATGGGCCACCGCCTCGTTTAAGGCGCTATAGGAAAAAAAAACGTAAGGTAAAGGGGAGTTGATTAGCTTAAGTTTATAATACACGTGTAAGTAGTTTAGGTACGAACGCGATATCTACTTCTAGATATCGCGTTCGTACCTAAACGTCTCTTAAGAACACTCCATTCGCAATCGCGAAGTCTGCGTTTTCCATACAAAATGAACTTTTCTTTCGCACTTCCTGTAATACTAGACTACTGTTTGTGCATAATTAAAATAACATTTTCATCGGTAAAACAATCTTATTTAATATTACAATAAAAAAAAATATATTACCCGCAACAGAAAGATTTTCGCGTACAATTACCAAAATAAAAATAATAATTGAACTTTAATTAACAGCCAAGTTGTAATATAGGAACTAAATACGTCTGTTTGGTCGTCAAGATAACTACAGAGCAAGATCAAGTAAAATTACGTAAGTGTTAAATCAGAAATGAAAACATGACTAAATATAAACTACAAAGTAATATCGTCTTTAAATATCATAAAAATAATATTTCATTTTTTCAAAAAAAAAACTAATTTAGATTAGAAGACCTTTTTTACGGAAAGTTGAAGCATTTCTTATTTAAATGTTTTACGAAAAAAACTAATAGCAAATATAGTAAACTAGCAGTTGTAGTTATCGAGATGTAAATTTATTTAAAGCCATTTTTTCAGTACTCGCCTTAACTACTACCTCGGTTCTCAGTGAACGAGAAATGAAATATAGTATGAATAGCAGTTCCTTGTAACCCGCGACTGTACTATTACTTGTACTTGTAGCACAATTGAGATCAGATTTAAAGATACTCATAGCAATGTCAACTGGACCGCTGTCTGCGACGTTCTCATGATTTGCGATGCAATTCTGTTTATTATAATTAGCTCTTTGCTCTCATCTAATAGCCATGCGAAAACTTAAGAGGTAGAGTAAACAGATCACGCTAAAAGTATAGAGTGTACACTGTGAGTGTACACATGAAAGCAAAGAGCTAATTATAACAAACAGAATTGCATCGCAACACACATTCACACTTTGAACATACTTGATGGCCAAATTGGTTAGACGTCAAACTTAAAAACACTACAATTTTAGCCGTTTAAAACCCGAAGTTTATAATCAAAAAAATATATTACATTTGTTTGACAACATCAGTATAGAGTCTAGGAGAGTAAGTTAAGCTGTCAGTCGTATTTTCTCTGTTCAAACTTGTGGAACTGTTCATAGATGGTTTATTAAGTCTATCCAAACATCACGACGAGCTATTGATATATTCATAACAAAAGGGCATAACAAATGTGTTTAATAAGTTACGCTTAAAGCCTAAGCGGTTTAATTGAGCGCAGTGAAGTCGCATATGGTTAAGTAGGTAAATTTTTGAAGTATTAAACAATTAGGTATGCATTTTATCAGTGGCGTGCACAGAGTTTTAGTATAAGATTTATAGTAACATACCAAAGAAATGAGTTTTCTTCTTTGATTTTAATTGTTAAAATTAGCAAGTTTTAATAATTAAAAATTGCTAATTTTATAAATTTCTTAAACGGCACGCACTACAATTATTGCAATACAATGTTCTCTGTGTATATTTTATGAATTACTTATTTCTTATCTACTTGTTCGGTGTAGACTCAAACCATCGGCTATGACGAGGTGAGAATAAAACTGGTATAGTTGGCCGGCTCTGCTGGGTATCCTGAGGCCGTCTAGGTGGTATCGGGCGCTGTAAGACACTAGTAATGATACTATATGCATGTGTCCCACTCGCGTGACTTTAGTCTGATGTTTAAATCAAATATTAAGTTCAACGACACTGGGATCACCCAATCCGTTTGTATGTCTTCTGACCAGAGCGATTCTTCGTGAAAATTCGTGAGTCTTCCTGATACCCTGCTAGCATGTATGAAAAAATCTTCTTTTTAGGTATAATTGTATAATTTTTTAGAAATATTTTTTTAATTTTGTGTCCATTTGAGATAAGTAGGTAATATAATTATAGATAGTTCTTATTTGTTTTTTAAATCATACATTTCTCTACTTTCATATCTCACTTCTGATGTATGAACCCTAAATCCACATATACGATTCATATTTTTTACCAAAATTAGAGTCACGTAATGGTAGAGTCCAAAAATTTAAATAACCTAATCTTCATTTTCTTCATCACATTGGTTGCCTGTTTATACTCCGATTCACGCGTCTCTAAAAGAACCTGATATTCATGCTAGTAGACGCATTTTCTATTTAGTAGCACAATAAAATGCTACTAAAGAACATGTGTTTGGTAGACTAGCTCCAAGTAGCAGTGACACAATATTAATTATAGGGGAAGCATTCAAATGATTGCTATGTGGGCTATTAAAATAATGAAAAACAAAGCACGTATGAACTGTAGTTGAGACGATATAGCCCGCGTTCTACTGATATAGGTCTGCTTTTTGGAGGTCTACAGTACCGCTGGGAAATATCACAGCTTTGAGGTATAGCAGAGATAATTTTTGTGCTCTTATTTATGAGCGTCCAATAATAAATTCACTTTGATCTCATTCGAAATGTCACATTGATATTAAAGTCGCGTTTCACATTACTCGTTATGCGTTTTTCGAATATTATAAGTAAATCTAAAGTGTGTTTCTTTGTGACGAACGGCTGAACCAATTTTAATTAAAGTTGGTTGATATATATTGTTGGGTATATTAATATATTTAATATACGAGTAGTATCTAGGAACAAATTTATTTATTAATATAAACAAAATACGTAAATTAATAAATTTATACAAAATTCAATAATCTCATTATTACGCTTTGCGTACTTAATCCTATTACGTTATACGTTGATCGCACTATTCGAAATACGACCTATCTATACTAATACTGAAGAAAAAAGATTTGATTGTTAGTTCAAAAACTACAGAAGCGATAAAAATCACCAATAGAAAGATCTATATTATATTATCAGCGAGTGAAACATTTTAAAACTCGGTTTATTTTTAATGTAACGGCGTACATAAAGCTCATAATAACTATGCTTTTATTAAACCTGAAATTTATCAAAAACTTAACCCATATTTATGCAAATATCAATTTTATCTCTAAACATCGGAATGACAAATTTGTGCATAATACAATTTGAATAGATAAAGGCCAACTACGGTCCTAACAAAGCTAACTAATTATCGCGGGCTGTCGTAAAACAGTGCATATTGACGGAATATAGAGAGCCGCACACACTGCTTAATCACATTAATCACATTGATTTATTGTGGTTCCGAGTTATTACAGGCCGGGCGCTGTGTGCGTTACATCACAGACCATCTATATGAATGTGCCGTGTGTGTTACGCAGGATGTTACACTTTGAGCTCAATAATCCGGAAAAACTTACCCCAATTTTTCTGAATTAAACAGAAGAATAAGAAGCGTACTTCAATGACATATTTCTTATGATGCTGAGTCTTTACAGGTCGGACTGTGTGCGTTACATAACAGACCATATACATATATAAATGCCGTGTGTTTCGCAGGATGTTACACTTTGAGCTCAATAATCTGGAAAAACTTACCCCAATTTTTCTGAATTAAACAGAAAAATAAGAAGTGTCCTTCAATGAAGTATTTCTTATGGTGAGTCATTACAGATCGGACGACTATGTGCGTTACATAACAGACCATCTACATATATAAATACCGTGTGTTACGCAGAATGTTACACTTTGAGCTCAATAATCCAGAAAAACTTACTCCATTTTCTTTGAATTTAACAGAATAAATAAGAAGTGTAATTTGTCCTTTAATGAAGTATTTATTATGTTTCTGAGCCATTACAGGCCGGGTGCTACGTGCATTACATCACAAAACATCTATATAAATGTGCCGTGTGTATTACGTAGGATGTTACAGATTGAGCACAATCATTAGGAAAAACTTACCCCAATATTTCTAAATTTAACAGAAAAATAAGAAGTGTAATTTGTTCTTCAATGAAATGCTTATTGTGGTTCTGAGCCATTACGGGCCGGGCGCTACGTGCGTTACATCACAAAGCATCTATATAAATGTGCCGTGTGCGTAACAGCAGGATGTTACACGTTGAGCTCAATAATCCGGAAAAACTTACCCTAATTTTTCCAAATTAAAGAGAAAAAATGTGTAGGTAATTGTAAATCTGAGTCATTAAAGGTCGAGCAGATGTGTGCGTTACATCATAGACCATCTCTAGCATATGTGCCATGTGCGTAACGCAGGATGTTCCACTTAAAACGGAAAAACTTATTTTACGCTTTGAATTTTTAGCATAACACGGCATGTGACATTGTATCTACCTGATGGTTATCAGACCTACAAAGTCCACAAAGCGGATCAAGCAATGCGTTGTTGTTTAACAGCATTGAACTCTTACTATGCCTGCTAAATTATGTGGGGTTACGAAATGGACGACTATGAAATAAAATTAAATTAAATAATCCGGAAATAAATATGTGGAGCTTTTTATTTAAATGAAAAAAAAAGTACAAAAATAATGCTGGAAAAAATAAATTAACAAATCCTTCAATTCTGTACAAGTAAAACAAACACTTATTCTAAGTACAGTTTACAAAATAACTTTTATTGATTCTGCATATAATAATATACGTAAATACAAAAAAAATCTACTGTAAGATAAGTTTTTTTTTCTTATTTTTCATATAATTTACCTTTCAATAAATATGAAACACGCTGTATACTCCAGGGATAGTACGTCTATGTTGGTATGAATGTGTGCGAGAGGCATTAGGCAACAATTTACGCTGTTTGCGGCGTGTTAATATTGATTGGCTCGCTTTATTTGAGCCAGCGAAAATCTATCCACGAAAACTAACCTAATTTTTGCTTGATTTTATCATTTTTTTTAGGGATCCGTATATCTGAAAAAGATTCATATAAACCTGTAAAAATACTCATGTTAGCAAGATATTTCTAAAGTATTTAATGGGGTAACTATGTTGTTATAACTTATTCGGGGGAGCTGATTTGGTTAGACTTAAAAAACACTACACGAGTGCAAACCCCGGTGTGTACAAATGCGTTTTTAATGTAAAATAAATAAGTTGGTACATTTGACTGACAACTGCAGTTCCTCGAAGAGCGCATTAAGCAGTCGGTCCAGATTTACTATACCGACTTGTGAAACTATTATAAGTCTAAATCGCAACGAGCTTCGGTGTAGACTCATGGTAATTTCTATAATTATCGGTAATGGTAAATGTTCATTTTACCTTACTAAATAGTTAACTATCATTTTTGTATGGGAATAACGTAGTGTTATCGTTTTTGAAAATTATATGTATTAGCCTCTATAGGCCACGAGACCGCTTAGATATCCTCATCTAGTTCAGCTAGCTGTTGTTAGGCTAGCTGTAACTAGATGAGGACATCTAGGCTGTCTCAGGCACTACATATACAGGTTGAATTGAAAAAAAAAACTTCTCCATACTACTAATGTAATGTTAAAATGACCAATTAGTTTGGGAAAGTCAACATGTTTTTTTCATTTGCGACACATGGTTCCATGGGAAGAATTATTCGATATGTAGTATGCAGTAGAACCTAATATTAGCCCAAAGTACAACCTTCCAAAGTCACCATGTATATACTTTTATATTATTAAAAAAACATCTTCTAAGAAAGCACACATAATCGTACAAGGTAAAAAAAAAGTAAGAATTACACCTAAGAAATTTTATTAAGATCTATTAAAAATATATTTTAAGAATTAAAAAGATAATCGCGACACCTTTAAGCTCTCTCTATAAATATTAAATACTATGAAGTATTGAATAATTTAATGACATATTTGTAGTGAGGTTACACAGTGGATTAGTCAGACTTCGTCACGTTTTTGACTACACCGCACGAAGAAGCGCTCACTCGAATATAAAATATAGCATTATAATTTCATAATACGGAGCTGTCAACATAAATAATAAGTAAAATTTATGTTACCTCATTCTCACCAGTCACGGACACAGTGAATACAGAATGAGCCGTCAATGCCGTCAGTGTCCATCGTGAACGACTCGCCTAACATTAATATCATGTTTTATAAATTAAGCTATTATCAGATGATCGATTAATAGAATTGAATAAAACAATCAAATTAATGATAATATGAATATTAAACTTAACCGGTTTGTGCTTATAACATTTATAATTATTGTATTTTAGGGTTCCTATACTAAAATACTAAATATAAATACTATATTATGGTTATAATTACTCTTTTTATACGATATATATATAAATATACGTGGTGGCCAAGTTGGTTAGACCTTAGACTTAAAAACACTTAGGTCCCTGGTTCAAACCCCGGTGTGTACCAATGAGTTTTTAATCTAAAAATGTATGTACATTTGTTTAACTACACCACTGAGAGCATGTTAAGCTGTCGGGCCAAGTTTCACCATACCAACTTGTGAAACTGTTTATAGATGGATTATTGAGTCTATCCAAACATCGCAACGAGCTAGCCACTTGTTCGGTGTAGACTCATACCATCGGCGACGAGATGTAATTAAAAACCCCTCCGCTGGGTACCCTGAGGCCGTCTAGGCGGTCTCGGGCGCCGTAAGGCACCCGTGATGATATTTATTTATTTATTTTAAGTACTCTTTTTATATTGAAAGCATTTGCAGAATGTTTAAAATTTTGGTGTTATGCTGTGGATTATTAGAATAAAAATAAAAATGAGACAAATAATTGTATTTGTCTGTGAGAAAAATCCTTATGAATTTCGGTTTGTTACAAAGATTTTAATATTTTTTGTAGGATTATAAAGAATAAAACAATTATTCTCTAGGCTCCTAATTATCCTAGTTTTGACTTAAAACTAAAAAAATATCTTCTCTAAAGTACGGTCACGGAACAGGAGGAATTTTGGACATAACCCGACTATACTTCTATCTGTCGCTCGTGCACAAATATATTACCGACTCGCTAGCACGTAGAGTTCTCAAAAATATTTCTGCTTCGCGACCGTAATTTAGTAATAAATCACAGACATGATGTTTAAATACATGTTATACAGAACCTCAACAGCCCGAATACTACTAACTCATACCCGCTTTTTGTATATTCCAACCGAAATAAACGAGCCGACAAATCAATTAAAAATGCTAAAAGTGATCTTATAAATAAATTTTAAGTATGTAATTTAAAATTGAAATTAAAAGAATCGAAAACATGTATTATATCTGATTTAGATCGACATCAAGATAACGAATTCTACATAAAAATGTACAAATGAAGAAATGCAACCCCTTAGCAAGCCATACAAGGGGGCCATGTCCATCATCATTAGAGATATATTGCTGGCACAATTAGCGCCTCTTGCGGCGGATAATAAATGATAAGTGATCGCCACTTTTGTCTGACAAGCGAACAAATATGATAGACGTGTGCACCAAAACGGTTGTTGATAATTATTAATTTTGTATGCGTAGGCATCTCATTAACATGCTACAAGCAAACGTTGTCGCGCCTATACATACGTACTTTACGAAAATAACTTTCACAAAGACTTATTGCAAAATTATGATCTTGTATTCTATTGTAGAATTTTGGTTTGTATGTTTTTTGTTACGTTTTGTTTAAAAGCTATTAATTACAACCTAAGGAATATTTATTTGGTAATTTAAATTCTTTAATTAAATATTTTTTTATACAAAAACTATATATACAAATTTATAGTAATTTTTAGTAAAATAAATCTAATATAAAAAAATCTTTAATTAGATTTTTTTTTACAATAGCTTTATAGCTTTTATCTTGCGATTCTACGGTGAAACCCTTGTTTAAACCTACATATATTATTAAAATAACATTTGTATCATACCAAATTTATTTCAATAATAAATGTAATACAGTTCATAAATATTCATCGGCATTTCCTTTATTTCAATTGCAAATACCTTAGCCCATGCAGCAGTAATTAATTTCGAGAACCATGCAAGAAAGTGGCCCACAATAAAAACCAGAGCAACAAGCAAACAAACGCGTAGCACATTGAAATTAATGTTGATAAATATACGGGGAAGTGCGGACCTCGCGACGGAAGTCCGTCCATCCATCATCCGACTTGGCTGGATAAAAACGCTCGTTAGTCGTGCGGCCCAAAGGCCTCCCGCGCACACCACCTCGGTCTATTAATGCTCCACTCCAGAGCCTCTATTACTCTTCTCATTTATTATACCATTTTGGCAAATTGGCTAATCTCGTTCTGGAAACATATCTACGCTTTGTTTTGCCTTGATGTGGGAAATTATTTTCTTTTTCTATTATAAATATACGTAAGTATATATACGAAAACATAGCAGAAATCAAACCTAAACCTACGTCTACATCTTTATCAGTTCAATTTACCATAAAAATAAAACCCAGCGGTGCTTTCAGCAGCACATAAAGTGCTGCAGAGATTGAAGACATGCACGCGAGGGCGACAACGTGTGGATAAATCCTCGGGGGTAAGGGTGGAAGTGCTTATAAAAGTATGCGCTGCAAATCCGCCGCCCGCGTTCTCCCGCCCGCCTAACTATGAAAATTATTATGAAACCTCGCGCCGCGATAAGGCGGGATGATACCGGCTTACCGCCACGCTGCCTACGCCGCACTATATGCGTGTCTATGTGCACGATAACCGACTTGTATCGTAGCCGCTAGTGTTTCCGATCTTATGCCCATTAGCTAACGATACCTACTGTGATGGAATAATTAAAATCTGAATGTGAAACAAATACTATGACCTAGGTATATTTTTACCGTTAACCTACTATTGAGGCTCTAAAATCTATTAATAAACTGCTTAGTTCTAAATTAAAAAAAAACACTGAACATAGTAGATAAAATAATCAAAAAGTAAGTACTTCGGTAGCAACATTGTAAACTATTATTTTGAAGATAAAATGGAAAGACTATACAATGGAATGTCGAACAACAATTATAACTTTGGCTCGTAGCGCGACAGAACATTGCACACTGCAACAAATAAAACAAAATATGTCCTCGAATGCGGGCGAGGGAGACGGCAATGAGAATATTCGTGGAGAAGACAAAGATAAGCTTAACCAGCACGAAATTATGAGCGTTTAACTGTTTCTAGCTGTAGAATCTGGCACGGGTGCTTCGCCGGCTCGCCAGCGCGCGTTATTTACGAGGGGGTGGTCGCGCCCGCCGCCGAGATAGTGCCTCCCCGGAACCTGCGCGAAGCAGAACAGCCTGAGATCCAGCAAGTGCAAGCAAACCTGCGCCTTCGAGCACGGGCGGTAGATAGCCTCTTCTACAGCCGACACCTGTCGCCTGCACCCGGATGCCGCCATCCAAGAGACTTTGCTTGTGCAGATTGCCACTAACCCACATTCGAGTGCAACGCGAAGTGCACTGAGAACTCGCTTCTATCGCAATAGCAATAGAATGCATCCGTCGAGGTTAGGTTTGGTCAGTTTTAGTGTGCTCGAGGTGCATCGTTTTCTTACATTACATTATAGTGAAGATGTCTGTATTTCTAGTTTATGATAACATAAAACGATGCTAGGTAAATTTGTACCTATATTATTATATGCGGTTTGGCTATCTTAGTATTTAAATGCAAGCATACCTTACGTTAAATAAATTGTACAATTGTACTTAGATCTGTGTGAATAAAATGCACCCTCGTTGAGCATGTCTGACATTCCGGGGTAACAGCTAGCACGACCGACAAATAAAATAAGGAATTTTTGACGAGAATGCTCTCTATAGACGAGTTGTCACTCATCATTTGAGTATTCTTCCAATTCATTTCTTTTCCCATGAATTATTTACATACATTACATAATGTAAAGTCTAAAAATGCTAAGGTCCCTGGTTCGAATCCCGGTGTATACCAATGATTTTTTAAATAAAAAAAATATGTACATTTGTTTGACAATACCACAATAGTTCCTCAGAGAGCACGTTAAGCTATCGGTCCCGGTTTCACTATACCAGCTTGTGAAACTGTTTATTGATGGATTATTGAGTCTATTCAAAACATCGCGACAAGCTAGCCACTTGTTCGGTGCAGACTCATAGCATCGGCTACAACGAGGTGGGATTAAAACCCCTCCACTGGGTACCACCACCCGTGATGATAGGTATGTATGTATGTAAAAATGCTAGACTAGATAAGTAGCCACATTTGTAACAAAATAAAAGCCTTTTAGTGAAATTACTATTTTATGAACATCATAGGGGAAGCCATAAACCAGCATCAGAGAGGTCACGTAGTCATGTCATTTAAGTGAAAAAATACGACCCTGAGAGAGAGAAATGCGCAAACTGTCCAAAGCATTATGCGGTGGAGACCATTACTTTTAATATAAATAAAATAACAAAATATGAGCGTCCGGCCGCTAAGTGCCCCCGGACACTTTTATATTTCACGAGAGCGGATTCGGACAGAAGCTACTAAGATTTATTCTTTAAGTTCGCAGTTTGCCAACAAACAAACCCTCTCGCTCCTCATAAGCTCGGCGTTTGTACCAATGTAAACTTTAAATATTCATTAGGCGCATAATCATTTATTATTTACGATTGCAAAGTTTGAACTTTACGTAGACGAGATTAGTTGCAATCTAATAGCAGATTTTTTTTTATTTCCGCTCGGTAGACTAGTGGTTGCTCCTTTGGTATCCGGAGGTCGTGAGTTCGATTCCCATCCATGGCAAAAAATATTAGTATGTTGTTATACAGTTATGTCATGGTTTGAGTGTTTATAAAATTTACTAAGTATTAATATCGTTGTTTCTGATATCTACGTAACAAACTAAGTATGCATACTTAGTTTGTTACCAGAAGAATATGTTTTATATATTTTTTTATTAGAACATGGCGTGTGACTTTGTATCTACCTGATGGTAAGCAGACCAACAAAGTCCATGAATGGGGTCGATCAATGCATTGTTGTTTAACAATTATGACCACTCGAGCGCTCCCACTATGCCGGCTAAATGATGGGATTACGATATATGAGCGATGCATTATTATAAGTCTATTTTAATATCCTCGCTGCTTTATCGTCAAAGCAATCGCCCGTTTCGTAACCACAATGAAATAGACTACCACCTCGACAATAAATCTATGCAGTTGTATCCATATCGTAACCGCATCATTTAGCCGACATAGTGGGAGCGATCAAAATTGTTAAACAACATTGCATTGATCAACCCCATTCATGGACTTTATATCTACCAATAGGTCACCAACTAAGCTTTAGGCTCCCACTATGCCGGCTAAATGGTGCAGTTACGAAACGGGCGATATTAAAATAGACTCGTTAATACGTCTTTATCGCCGCCCATTTCGTAACCGCATCATTTAGCCGGCATAGTGGGAGCGATCAATATTATTATACAGCAAAGTATTAATGGACTTTGTGAGACTCCTTACCATCACGTGGAAACAAAGTCACATGCCGTGCTTCAATAAAAACCCCTTAGTTTATTTGTACTGTTAATAAAAAGTCGATCCTATTGGTTGGTGACTACAGCTTAAATTGTACAGCAAGTGAAAGTATATTTAGTGTGCAATTATTATGGATCTAATTCAAAATTCTATACGGACGAAGTCGCGGGCAGCAGTTAATTTATAATATTTATCTACTTAAACTTATAAACTTTATAACTCTAACTATCAAGAGACAAGAACATACTTTTCAACTAAACTATATTGACATTGCTTGTAAGGTGAACAAAATTACGGCTTTTACTTAACCACTGTAGTGTATAAAATTATGTAAACCGATAAATTAAAGTATCTAATTACTATAATTGATTTTATTAGATACCCACCTTATACCTTTAAAGGTGCGTTCTATAATTCAATTATTATTATCCTTACAAAAATTACTAGTAGTTCCAAAATTCAAAAATAGTTACTTTGTGTGATCTTTCCGGAAAAAGAAAGAGATGTAATATACGAAAATTACATAATATCGTTTCTTTCTTTTCACCGAGAGATCGCACGGGTTAATTGTTACACCTTCTTTTACCCTTTTTTTGGAATGAGTTCTAATTATAGTACTAAAATTGCGTTCGTTTAGAATCTAATAATTTAATACCTAAACAGTTCACGACTATTTTTTTTTAATTGAAAGAGTGAAGTAGTGTGCCTATAAAAAAAGCTTTAAGTATAGAGAGGTGTAAAGTAGAGAAAATTAAAGAAGTTTGTCCAACAGCAGTGAACAGTAGCTTCACCATTAGTTTTTGTTAAACATCTTTCACTTAGTGTTTAAACTGTAGAGATTCACCAATAGGATCGCTTTATTTTTTTTATCGCACAAATATACTCTTCCTATTAGTGGATCCCTACAGTTTAAATGGTACAGTAAGTGAAATATTGTTTAACATAAACTGAAGGTAGAGCACTGAAATGCTAATTAATTGTGATGGTAATCATAATATATTTTATGAAACAACCCACTTATTTTGTAGTATTTGGATATCTTTGTAAAATTTAGCTTCCTATCCACAAGTCGTAACTCCGTTAAATTGCAGATTATTCTGATTAAACTTTAGTATTTTATATCCGTAGCTGATAATATAGGTACCTACCTAATCAATTTTGAACTGTTTTGTAATTTTTTGCCTACATTTTAATGTAGTACTTATTATACTTCAATATACATACAAATACATTTTAAAGATATTAACTGTTTAAACACTTTATTATAGCTTTTACCTTAAGTATTTCTGTACTTCATACAAACTAAAGAATACGTTCCAACTTCCGTGATAATATAGGTACAAGTGCCCAAGGACGTTTCAAACTGTCAATCAATGTCGAATCATAATAACTTAATTTTGACATTCAAGTCCCACAACCCACAACGCAAACCGTTTACTTTCATAAAGGAAAAATTTGCATAATTGCCTTCGCAGTATAATCAACACATCATGTTAAGCAATTTTCATGACATGAAATGTATAAAGTACAATATGAAACAGATACTGCGCGACTCTAACCAAAACAAGGAAATAAAATAAATGTACTCCTATAGTAACGCAATAAAACCGCGTGAAAATGGCAATAGCTATTCAGAGGGAGATATTAAAATGCATGGAAATAAATTCGGCGTCGCATTCGGGCATACCCGCTCGGGGGGTGCAGTAAAAATAAACAGCGACGCCATTAGAACTCACTTCCATATTCAAATTTATGAACGCGTCCGCGCCTTTCAGCCCGCGCCCTGCACGGGTCCAAACATTTCGCCGACCGATTCTGGCTGTCCCATAACAAATTTGACGTCCGATTTAAATTTCACCCCCTCGCAAGTCTGAACCTGAAAATATCAATAGCGCTTACAGAGCGAAATAGAAACGCGTCGTCGATAGTGAACTCAATTGAAAGGTTTCGTCGAGGACTAGAGAGCTTTTCATCGCGTCTATATTTAGAGGAATGTGAGGAGTAATTTAAAAATATTTTCTTTCCTCCGTTATTGACTGTTCGTAATCCATTCTTTTCATTAACGATACACGGGGAACGATCTAAAATTTTATTACAAGTAAATTATTTGTATAGGTAAATCTGTGCGCCCGTTACGATCTCGAACGAGGCCGTAGGGCGGGCGTGACGCGTGCTTTAACTTAAATAAACAGACGTTTTCAAAAATTTGTGTATTTAAATTGAATGTGACTTGTGTTACGTGGCTATTTTGGGTTAACAGCCGGCTGATGGATCTGGAATAACACTGGTTAGGGCCGCCGCTACACTTTAGCCGTTACCTCTACATAATAAATAGCATCCCCGATGAGTAAAAGTACCAATTAATATTACGTTTTGCCAATTGTAACGGTCGACGTTTGTGACAAATTAGCTATGCCATTTGTAGATATAATTTATAAATGTAGTTATAAATACTATTGTGTTTTTGACTTATTTTAGTTACTTAGTTTATTAGAATAATAATAAAAATATATAAATAATAATAAAATGAAGGACATTGCACCCATATTGCCCTGTGTGCCTATTACGCCGCACAAAGTTAAGCTAAACTTTAACCAAAATGACGTAGTTGTCTATAAATTTTCAATGTCACCAGAATATGTCAGAATTGCTTCATATCGATTTAAGTTTAGCTTAAATCGTTGTGCGCGTAATCATCCCGCTGGTCACAAACTAAGCTCTAGGCTTGTACTATGTGTACAAGTAACAACGATATAATACATATTATATTTTTATAAACACCCAGACTATGACAAACTGTACAGAAAAACCTAGGTACTAATATTTTTTTGCTTTGGGTAGGAATCGAACCCACGACCTCCGGATACAACGCCAAAGGCGCAAGCATTAGTCTACGGAGGCTGTCTATATTAAACTATTATAGGTTTAATATTACCTTGTTATAAGTTTCAACTGTTATTTTGGTGTACACCTAAAAAAAAATACTTGTAGAATTTGCATAATTGAAGGACCATAGAAGAATATTTATGTCTGATGTATCATAGTTTAATGATACTCAATCTATATATGGAACCTTTATGGTTGAGTTTTCAGTAACAAAACTTTTATTTTATCACTTACAGTAGGCAGACAGATAAAATAATTTATTTAGTTTTAAAGCTATTTATATGTAGTATATCAGTGTTAAAAAAAAATATATGACCATCAAATTAAAATTACTATAAATAAAAACTAAATACTAGAACAAGTAATGTAAATGTTCTATTGTTATTAACTAATCGGTGATTAAGAAGGTACTCAAAATGCCAAACATGTATTGCGTATTAATACCCACCACTTCGGTCGTGTGGTTCGGGAATTATCTACCTACCTATATTAATCTACAGGATTAAGTGTCATCATAAACAAGAGTTATTAGGTCTGAGACTAAGACAATGTTAGCGGGGAACTTGTAATCTGCTATTTATAGGTTATATATTTACTATATTTATTGTTATTCCTTTATTTTCATGTAATGTTAAGATTTTATTTACGATGTAAATTGTTAACTGTATATTTAATCAATCATATTAAAAAATATTTAAAAAAAATAGGTAAAATAGGAGGTAAGTTTTGGTTATACCTTAATAAGATATTAGAGGGGATAAAAAAATCTGAATACTATACTATTACCTGTGTGAAAATTTGGGATTTTTTTCTTTTATGTTTATTTATTTAAAAACTTAATTGCAGAAAATTTTACAATGGCGGCTGGCGCGGATTTAATGCCACTTGCATTTCATACCAATCAACCTTCAAGAGAAGGATTGACAGTTTTAATTATTTAACTACAGACACTTATTTATCTATAAAAAAGGTATTAATTATAAAATTATAGCCAAGGTATTAAAACATGTATGTTTAAACAGTAGTATATTACTATAGATGACTACTATCACTATAGATAACTTACTAAAAAGCTCATAGCTCACTATCCAAAGCAAATGTATGATTTTTTAATTATGTTTAAAATTACTGTTAAAAATATGTATTTTCTGTAAAACCTATATTGTAGAGTTCTAGTTTCTGTAAAAGGTTCTTTAATAACAATAACACCCTATAAAGCTAATGTAAAAATATATTATTGTAAAGCTACTGTAGAAACTCACTATGGAATTTAAAGTTTATAAAAAATCTATTACATACATATCTTCACGGGTGCCTTACGGCGCCTCAAACCGCCTAGGCGGCCCAGCGGAGGGGTTTTAATCCCACCTCGTCGTAGCCGATGGTATGAGTCTACACCGAACAAGTGGCTAGCTCGTCGCGATGTTTTGAATAGACTCAATAACCCATCTATAAACAGTTTCACAAGTTGGTATAGTGAAACCGGGACCGACAGCTTAACGTGCTCTCCGAGGCACTATAGTGGTGTTGTCAAACAAATGTACATATTTTTTTTAATTAAAAACTCATTGGTACACATCGGGATTCGAACCAGGGACCTAAGTGTTGTTAAGTCCAAGGTCTAACCAACTCGGCCACCACGTAAAAAATCTATTGGATATGAAATTTCTTTATTTTATTACAATTACATGTGTACCATAACGAATCTTCTGTAAAAACTTCTGGTAGATGTTTTTTAGCATTGTAAAGCTACTGTAAAATATTATAGTTTACTGCAGTTAAAACATATATTTGTAAATACTCACTTGTTTGTAAGTTACGAGTACCTACTGTAAAAAAAGTCATTGCCATGCAAGTTTATTTCAGCAGAGTGACACTGGATTTGTCTCTATCTTCTTACCTCTTCTATATATTTTTTTTAATAACTAATTAATAATATTTTTATTTTTCTCTCTTTAGTTTATGGAAAGTAATTGTTTTTTTTTACTAATAAGTTTTTTTTTGTATTTTTTAAACGATACGTTTTTTTTTAATTTATTTAATATAGTTACAGGAACATAGTAACCTTTCTGATAATAAATAATCATACCTCAACATTATATTTATCAAAAATACATTATGTTCATCAGCCCACACCCACCATTTTGGGTGTACATTTTTGGGGTACACAAACCGGTATTCATTATAATGAATATTCAACACGACGAATAACATTTTATAATAAAACTTCAATGACCTGTTGGTAATTAATTAAATTTACTTAACTTTAATCATCTCAACTGGTCTCGGCGACTGGAACAGGTTTCTGATAATGTCGCCTTACATTCATATATAGTAATGATATTTATAATAAGTATAATTTAACATTTTAAAGAACTTGGTAACATGTTACACTTAAGTGCATTTTTGAATACAAAGTTACATTTAAATCTTTTCGAAGCTTTGCTTGTTTAGTTTTACTGTTTGGCAATTAGCTACGGTTTAGGACTTCTATTTAGGTTTCATTTCATTTCATTAATTTTCTTAAATGTGAATTACGTGAATTAGGTATTACGTTTCATTTTATTCATTTTATTAAAATTCACGTTTTTCACATTAGAAAAACGAATGTAACCAATGAGTTAAATTATATTTTTTATTTTTTATTGGAGTACGGCATGTGACAAAGTCCATGAATGGGGTCAATCAATAATTGTTTTTAAACAATATTGATCGCTCCCACTATGCCGGCTAAATGATGGGGTTACGAAATGGGCGGCGACAAAGACGAATTGCTTTTCGAATATATTTTAATATACTCGCTGTCTTATCGTCAATACAACTACCCATTTCGTAACCGCACCTTAAAAGGAGACTACCACCCCGAAAAGACATCGATGCAGTAATCTCCTGAAATATCTCCTATATATAATTTATATTAAATTAGAATTTTAAAAATATAAGTAGTATATATACTTAGCAACTATAGGTAGGTACAAGTTATAGGTACTTTATAAACATCCAGACAAACTGTATATAAAAACATACTAATATAGTTTTGCCGTAACTGGGAATCAAACCAACGACCTCCAAATACAACGCCAAAGGTGCGTGGAACCACCAGACCACCAAAGCGGTAAATTTTTATGCGTTAATTAAAAAAAAATGTTTGTCGAAACCGCATATTTTTATTTTACGTAAGAAAATAAATATTAAAGTCTACAAGTAAAGTCTTAAAAGTTTTTTTTAATAATAATAGTAGATACCTAATTATATTATGTTTTTATTTTTAATAAAAAAAATCACGTACCTTATCTAATTAACTATTTTATGAAATGTATCTTTACGCAACATTTAAATCCGCTTCATTTGTCTGCGTGATCCAAACTTACCAATTGTAGAGTCTCTTTGTACGAAATGAGAGAAACGCAGAACTCAGGTTTTTTTCGAATGACATCTCTTGTCACTGTACCTAGGTGCCTATTTATAAGCTTTTCACACTTTAAAATTGTGTCTCTACCTACTTAAATAAAAACTGAAGAAATATGTAGTTACCTACTTAGTGTTTTTTTTTTCTAGGCAAATACATATGGCAAAGTACTTACACTATACGCATAAGTACACTAAAACATATGTAAATAAGTCGAATTAACCATAAACAGACTATGATAAATAAATTAAACAGGATAATGTGTATAATTAATTGGCCAATTAATTACAAATCTAAATTAGACATTAGCAAAATGTTGCCATAAAAATTAGAGTCTTTTTTCTGATATAAACAAAACTATATAATAAAATACTCTATCACTCTCTACATATAAAAAAAAACACAATATTTTTTGCTAATGTCAACTCGTCAAACTTCAGTGATCGGCTCGTCTCAAGGACTCACGAGATACGTGCGACAAGTGCCGCCATCTACCGGTCAATAACTGTCAACTTGTTTCTAAGTATTTTTCCTTCTACCACATGCACTTATGAATATGAGGCGTTATGATTATGAAAATATGCTCCGCCCTGAATATGGAATATGGAGGTGGGGGCCCGAGCGGCGAGTGCGAATGGGCGAAGTTTGATTTATGAGTTGGGGCGGCTCCGCCTCTCTGTCATAACCGGTACCTTTGCGCGCGCGCGCTCACCCGCCCGCCGCCCGACGCTCAGTCGCGCTTCAGATGGCGAGAGACACGCTCGTCGTTAGTCTGTGTCCCTCGAGCGCCGCGAGTATACTCCCTAGTGCACGCGCCGGTTTCTCCTGCGGCCAGAGGTCAGTGTGATGCGTCGGCTCTGACCGCCGGCACCATGCCCCGCGTCAAGCCAGCCTGCGTCCGTCGCGTCTCCATCGGTACTGTCATTCAGGATTTGTGAATTCATAACATACTTCAAAAAAATCTGTGAATTGAAATTACATTGTTGTAAATTACAATGATCCAATTGGCGACGATAAAGTACAGCATCCACGACAAAGTGAGCACTAAACATCGCCCGCGGCGCGGTGAGTAGCCTGTGCAGTGACATATACATAATAACTACCTAATCTAAGTTTTCCGCGTGAAATACACATTCGGATGAAATAAGTTTTTATTCGATAAAAATTTTTTTTTAATTAGTGAAATGTTTCTCTCAATAATCGGTAAGTTTTTATTTTTTTCCGCGAGAACTTCAAAAACTAATACAAGGGAGCTTTTTAAATTTGAAAATATGTAGAGTTCGAGAATTCAAATATAGCATTTTTTTAGGAACTAGCTTAATAGTTTAATATGCAATTAAAAAAGTATTTAATACTGTTAACAAAGTTTTCAGTAAGAATTGTCATGAGAAAAGTTAATACAGAACACTTAACTGAAAATCATGAAAATGAGCTTTTTTTTAACACAGTATTTTCTTTCAAATAAAGTTAAAATAGTTTACGTCGGTTTCATGATTGGTATAATGAAAATTGTCTTAGATACCAAGGCTCTAAAATCATATATAAACACAGTTTGTTGAGATTAATTAAACTTTATAAACTAAAATTGACACAAAACTATTATAATGTAAAATTTATACTTTAAGGTATCTCTACATATTATATATATCATAGGCTATTTATATCCGACAAAGGACTCAGTTCATACACGATTATGTTCTTTAATAGTTATTTTTATAAAAATAATAAATCACGTGTAAATTCAGAGTAAGGAATTACATGCCAAAATATTATATACTCGTAGGTACCTAAATCAAAATAGATCGCAAATTTTCTATTAGGTACATACCTAAATTATTTAGACGTAAATAGAATAATAACAAAAAAAAATGTTTAATAAATTAATATTTGCCCACTTATATACCTACATTAATATTTATTTTCATATCTAATTATCTACCTTAAATATACATGAGAATGATATATAATGTTTACCCACAAAAAAATGGTATTTTAAAATTAATTATGGCACATTTTTTTAAGAACAAATAGAAAATGTCGCTAGGTTTTACGTTCCTACTGATCTGATTTTTTTAAATATCATCTACTTATAGTTTTTTTATGCATTTCCGGTAGGCAATTATTACGTAATGTTTTGTCATTGATTTTCAGAGCAGAAATGGATAGAAGAACGCTTATCGCAATGTTTTTATTTATCACTAAGATTTTTTTAATGCATTATTAAAATTTAAACATAATTAAATGGAGGGTAGATAAACCATAATAATGATATTTTAGTTGTATCTCCCCAATATTTTTTAACTAAGTTTATCTTGATTTTGAAAAGTGGTTATAATCAAAATAATTTTATTATGTAAACAGTCATTTTATTCTTATTACGAAGTGTTCTACTATGTCGTTATAGTACCTAGTACCAGTAGGTATTGGAATCTATACTAATATTATAAAGCTAAAGAGTTTGTTTATTTGGTTGAACGCGCAACTGAGTAACTACTAGTTCGAATTCAAAAATTATTTTAGTGTTGGGTAGCCCATTTATCGAGGAAGGCTATATAACATCACGCTACGACCAATAGGAGCGGAGTAACAATGAAAAATGTTTCAAAAACGGGGGAAAATTATTCCTTTTAATAGCGTACGCTGCTGCGTAAATGGTTAAAGTTGCGCGGATCAGCTAGTTTATTATGAAATACTAGTATGTACCTACTCACGACTTGGTCCATCTGAAATTTTAAATTTGCTGATATTAATTGTCCCGGTATATATAGATACATGTCAAATAAGAAAAGGTACTAAAGAACTAGTTATGGACACCAAAAAAAAATATTGAGTACCGCCATTATTATTATTATTATTAATATAAATGTATTTAAGGACTCCAAAACTCACCTTGAAAACGCTCTTTATTTTATTACAAACATATTGCCCTGGCCACAAACTAAGCTCTAGGATTGTACTATGTGTACCGAAAACAACAATAGGTACTAATAGAGTATTTTATAAACACTAAGACCATGACAAACTGTAGGTTATACCTACTAAAGCTTTTAAAATAATCATTATTTTATTAAGTCGCTAGCTACTCTTAAATTAATTATAGCCGTAATAGTAATAACTATAAATATGAAAAAGTTATACAAATGTTGAATTATGTAAATCTAAAATTCTAATTTCGAATCACTAAATGGAATACCTTTAAAGAATTTGACAGCCTGTCAAATTTTATTGCAGTCACCAAAACTTGTCTGCTCTAAGTGCTGTTTTATAACCGCTCTATAAAGGAGTTGTCGCTTTATTTTATAACTGGATAGTTATAATAATATTTGGATAAATAACCTATTGATATTGGGATGAAATAAATCTTTAGTTTATTTAGCTCTTTTAATAAATTCGTAAAACTGGCTCATGGACCGGTTTCACTCGTGAGTATCTAATGCGTTCATTACCTTAGCGAATGAATTATCACGTTAAAATCTACTTTATCAATATAATACTTATTTAAAAGTTAAATAATTTGACTTTATTAATTAGTTTTCAATAATATTAAAGATAATTATTGTAATATCTTAGTTTATTACTGAGTATAAACAAATTCCTTGAAGGCTGTTTGAAAAAATCTACTTACTAAATTTATTTAAAAAACACAAATAAAATGCAATGTATTATTAAATAATATAAAGTGGTTCCGCCTTTGAAAAATTATTTTATTACCCTATTATTTTCTATAAAAAATATTGCTTTAAACACTAAATATCAATATAGACAAATTCGTCTTTGTCGCCGCCTATTTCGTAACCACAACATTTAGCAGGTACAATGTGTCTTGATCGACCTCATTCATGGACTTTGTAGGTTTGCTCCAATAAAGTTAATAACGAAAAAACTTATCGGTGTCTAAGTTGTTTGTTTTATTTTAGTTTAGCCAAACTTTAACAGAGAATTTATTTTAATTAAAAAATATATCTACTCTCTAGTTTTTAACGCTAAATACTTCTCTATATTTATTGGTTTAGTTACTTTTATAGTTTCTTAATTTTTTCAAAGATTAATATCAAAGAAAATATATCTTAAATGTCCTACATGTTTCTTAAAAACCTTACTAAAAAGGAGATAAAGAAAGCAATTTAAAAAATATTTTTTTATTTAGTTAGCTACTTAAATCTAGATAAAGAGTCGCATTTAAAACACAATGCCAACGAAAATAACACTTATAGGTAACTTTTTTTTTGGCGTAATACAGCGGCGGCTGTCGTTTAATGCCTCAGATCCCTTTACAGCCGCCGCAAACCTAAACAGTGCAACATTCTGTCAAAGTAACAACGTAAATACAAACAAATCCCTAATCCTTCCGCAACAAATATCTTTCTTAAATATACCGACATTATGGCGAAATGAGATATTTAATCCTCAATATTGGGTAACTTAGATTTCAATAGAATAGGCACTTGCCGCTTTGGGTTAGAGCAATTCTTGGAAATGTATGTTTTTTTGGAATGTAGAGACATTATATTGCTAGTATAAGGTAAGTTCTAAATAAATAATAAGTTTTGTCAGTAGCTTGGGTAGGTACTTACTTTGTATAGACTATACAGAATATACATCTATACTATACTACCTTTAGTAGATATTTAAGAATCTTAATACCTATATATCATAATTATCGTATTAAAAAATGTAATATAATAACTCCATTTTTTTTATTAAAACACAGCATGTACACACATGCTGTCTACCTGATGGTAAACAAGTCTACAAAGTCCATGAATAGGGTCGATCAATACATTGTTGTTTAACAATATTGATCGCTCCCACTATGCCGGCTAAATGATGCGGTTACGAAATGGGCGGCGACAAAGACGTATTTGCATTACGAGTCTAAGAGTCTAACCGCACCATGAAAGGAGACTACTACCTCGACAATAAATCGATTCAGTAGAATCCGAAAAACTGGTGAACACACGGACTAAAACCGAAACATAACTAGGTAAGTTGACGGTTTTTGCATCTGAAGTTTGATTTTGTTTCCCCAGTCGCATTTCATTTGTCTTATGTTGCTCGAGGACCCAGTAGAGGGTGTTTGTTTACACCCCGTCGTGGCCGAAGGTATTATGACTCTACACCGAACAAGTAGAACTCGTCGCGATGTTTATAGAGACGCAGTAAAATAAAATCTTAAAAACAAATAAATACACATGTACACTTAAATACAATAGTTACTTACATAAAAATGTATATAGTATATCGACCGGTATTTATAAAAACTTATCGATGCCTTAAAGAACACTTTAGTTACTAAGGTTTTGTCTCTTTTTTAGCACCAAAAATGAATGTGCGTAAAAAAGACAAAACCTATTTTAACTAAAGTATTCATCAAGTACTCAATAAGTTTTTATGAAATAAGTAATGCATTTGTGGGCTTTTTTGAATATAAAAAAAAATGTGTAGTCCTAATATATATGTTTAATGAATACTTAATATAAATTGTATTTGTTATAACATTTTTTTTTAAACTTTGGTCTAAAATAAATTAGTCATTATAAAAATCGAATATCAATTGATCTAGCCACTCATTGCTCTTATAAACTTCGCTTATTTTCACTGTAACGAAAAAGATTTAAGCGCTCTACAACATTTCAGAAACTTGACCTAAGTTGTTAACATAGAAATTGTTAAAATTTAAGCAATAGTCGAGTAAGATATTTGTCAGCTGATTTTTTTTATAGTCTGGCAACTATAAAAACCAAAAGATCTCTATAAAGTTGTTTTATTGTTGCCAGTTTATTTTTAGGGGTTCAAATGTGAGTCTACCCTAAGGGGTACTTATGTATAAGATTATTATTTCCCTGCAGCTTAAAAACCCTAACTTTATTTCCCCTTCTTCAAACATATAAGGGGTTAAGGAAATCCTGTCTTATTCTCTTCTTATTTTGTACACACCTATACCTATTTTTTTATTTAAAATGCATTACTGTATACAATTGTACATAGGCGAGCTTAATGCCTTAGGCATTTTATACATTTATATAAATATATTATTAATTTTATACTGAAGTTTCTTTATCATTTATAATCAAAACTATTTTTTTAATACTCGTATACTATTTTAAAATTATATCACAAAATAAATATAAAAGTACTAAAATAAAATACATGTTAATACTAAATAATAGGATTTTTTGTTATATTTTATAAAAACACAATTAACAAAAACAAAAATAGTTCCTGAAAATAAACTGATTAAAATAATGAATTTCATTTTGAATTGAGATATAAAAATAGCTACAATAAGAGCTTAACTATTTAAAATAGTGTCTCGGAGAGCATGTTAAGCTGTCGGTTCCAGTTTAGGTACTATTAGGTGGTTGACTGGTAGACAATGCCTAGAGGCATTAAGTCCGCCCTTTTGTAATAAATAAAGTGTTAAATAAATAAATAAATAAATATACCAACTTGTAAACTGTTTATACTTAGATAGAGTCTATCCATATGTAGGTATTCCCCATTCCTATATATCTCACACAATCACGTCTTCAAATACGTTGTTGACACATTTGAGGGGTGGACCTAGGTTGAGGAGCCTGTAGCTTTTCGGGTCCAGTTAAGCCAGTCCTAGGTGTTTGATCCCTATGCGTCTTAATCTAGGAGATATGTTATACCTAGTGCCTGTGTACGTGAGCATATACTTAACTAACAGCCTTCGGTATTTTACTTGTATATATAACTAGCTGAACTGCGCAACTTCGTCTGCGTAACTTTAACCGTATTAAGATATAAAAATACCTACAATAAGAGCTTAACTATTATACAGGGTGACTTTGAAAAGATGTACTTTGAGCTAATATGAGGTTCAGCTGATCTAATCGAACAACTTTTTCCATGGAACCATGTGTCGCAAATGAAAAAAAAATTGCCTTCTCCATACAAACTAGTAATGTTAAAATGACCAATTTGTTTGGGGAAGCCAATTTTTTTTTTCATTTGCGACATATGGTTCCATGGGAAAAGTTATTAGATTTGATCAGTAGAACATCATATTAGCCCAAAGTACACCCATTCAAATTCACCGTGTATATTAAAATAATTAAGTTCTGGATAAATATAGGAACCTACCTGCTGCCTGGTGGCCGAGTTGGTCGTAAGTACAATATTTATTACCCGTTTTTGCAATATTTTTAATTTTTACTCCGCTCCTTCTTTTATCTTTATTCATCATAGCGTGATCTTTCTCATGTAGCCTATAGCTTTCCTCGAGAAATGAGCTATCTAACACTAAAAGAATATTTCAATTCGAACCAGTAGTTCCTGAGATTAGAGCGTTCAACTAAGCTCTAGGCTTGTACTATGTGTACCAGATACAACGATACTAATACATATTATATTTTATAAACACCCAAACTATGGCAAACTGTACAGAAAAACGTACTAATATTTTTTGGCATTGGTTGGGAATCGATAAAAATATTTTTGATAATAATATGTTTTATCTAAATTGTATAATATGACTTCCATTAAAGAATATGTTAATTTTTTAAAGATATTTTTTTTTATAAATTCCTTTATAGGAATAAAGGAATTCATAAAAAATCCATTAAAGAATAGAAATATATAAGGGATGATAGCAACATAATATATTGTGTTACAGTATTACTCTATAATTATATGGGTACCTATATTATAAATCTCTTTTGAGGGTTTTCTCTGAATGAATAACAGGTCGGAAATCAGCTCACCTGCTTGTTTCGTAATTAAAGATTATTAAGAGAAAAATATTACTTTGATCAGAACTTGATTTAATTATCATTAAAACGTCACCTATCATTTATTTATAATTAAAAATATTGTGAGGGGATTTATTTTTTGCAAAACTTCTATAAGCTGAGATATAATATGAGATACTAGCATGGTCTTTATTCTTTTCTACGGTTAACATTTAGAAAACAATTTTATATAGGGACTAAAATTTATTCGCCTCCGTGGTCTAGTAGTTTCACACTCCCTTTGTATCCCATTGGCGTTGTATCTACTGATCGTGGGTTCAATTTCCGCTTGAACCCTTGGGGGAGAGTAACACAATTAGTTTTTTTTTCTGTTTGATTAACATTGGGTGTAGGTATATTAAATAATAGTGTTTTATCTCTTTTCTGCCAAAGATTATTTTCTTTGGCAAAAACGAGACGAAACACCGGTTTAACTAAAAGGCTCCAAAAAGTTCTTGGCAATTAATTTATATTTTTCATTTTTTATTTACAAAATCTGATTTTTAAGCTAGGAATTCTGAAGTTTACTCTAATATAAGTATTTTAGAGAATTTTCTTTGTAATCAAAATAGCTTTTATACAATATACCTAAAGAATAATTATTAGGTAATACGTTCAAAGTTTATCATTCAACGTGTTTTAAATCAAAATTTATCGCACAATTTGATCTTTTATCACAAAAATTAAAAGTTATGTAGCGCTTTTTTGCTTATTCCAATATTTTTCTGCAAATATATTTAGATTATATCTTTTATGTTGACCGCCTCCGTGGTCTTTTGGTATACGACCTGGAATTCAGAAGTCGTGGGTTCGATTGCTACTTATGGCAATAATATTTACTGACGTTTTCCATACAGTTTGCCCACGTCTGAGTTATCTAAACTAATATTATAATACTGAAAGAGTTTGTTTGGTTGAACGCGCTAATCTCAGGAACTACTGGTTCGAATTGAAAAAAATATTTTAGTGTTATCTAGCCCATTTATCGAGGAAGGCATAAAATCATGCTACGACCAATAGGACTAACAATGAATAATGTTGCAAAAACGGGGGAAAATTATTCCTTTTGAGAGCGTAAACGGTTAAAGTTACGACGAAGACGAAGTTGCTTGGATCAGCAAGTTATTAAATATATTTAGTATAGGTAACATTATGTCTATGTCTACACGTACTTTGTGCAGATTTTGACCAGAGACTCTACTATAAGTATTTGCTATCGTATATCAAACATTATGTTCAATTATCTTGTTTTCTAATATAAAGCGTTCCTATTGGTGGTTCTTAACGTTACATTAATACGATAGGCAAAAACTCATGGTAGAGCTTAGGCTGTGGAATTTCCTGCTGACCCGTGCAATTTCGTCTGCATAACTTTAACCGTTTACGCAGCGATTGGTCGTAGCGTCCTATAGCAACACTATAATATATTTTTTCAATTGGAACCAGTAGTTCCTGAGATTAGCGCGTTCAACCAAATAAACATACTTTTCAGCTTTATATATTAGTATAGATATTTTATTATTAACGACTTTGCATCCACCTGAAGATAAGATATATAGAGAAACAGAGAGAGAGAGTTTTAACTACAAGATCATTCAGACTTTACACTACCATATACTTGTTCATGTGTCTTATGTTGGACACCCAATAAATTATTTTATTTTATTAACCGTGCGTAAAAAATTGAGATAACACCTTCATCCCTGACTTTTTCCCGAGAAATCGCGTTTCCAGATAATTATTACAGATTTTGTAATCACTCCTTGATGAGAGATTATATTGATTGACTCTTTATAAATGATTCATAAATATAACCTATCTGAATTTTATGATTTTGATACCTTTACCGTAAATTTGTGCGCATAGTATTATTTTATTTTTAACATTTTATTTGGTCGAACTCACCCAGCTGCGCTCACTCATTTGAATTTGTGAATTTGTTATATTCCCTACAATTTAGTTTACCTAGTTCAGTCAGTGTCCTTTATAAATTCACCCGGTACCTCAATTTACAATTTATTTTAATGAAAGTTTTTAAAATATATAGATAGAATAGGTAGATATTTACACATGTTGTGCTCTAGATACTTAAAACTAGATATAAAGTAAATATTTTTTATTTTTAAAGCATCAAAAAAAGTTGATGTGCCGCGAAGAGCAAAAGAGTTAAGTTTAGCTGTCGGTCCCAGTTTCACTGTACCAATACAAAACTGTTTAAATATGTATAGACTTTAACACCGTGACGTTCTATTTGGCTAATGTAGAGTCATAATAGCATTGCCTACAAAGAGCTGGGAATAAAATCCCACCACTGGGCCCGTTGAGGCCGTCAAGGCAGTCTCGGGAGACCCAAAGTCAATGGTACATCTAAAAATATACTTCTACTACTAATATAAAAATAATCATCATAATAATAATATCCGAATACCATCGGCGAAATGAGGATGGGTTAATCCCTCCGCTGGGACCCTGAGGCCGTTTAAACGGTTCTCGGGAGCCAAATAGCCACCCGTGATGGTATTTATTTATTTATTATCATAATAATAATAATAACAATGTGTAGGACATTTACACATTAATAATTGTAATATATGGAATGCGAAGATACTCATTCCTAAATATAGCATGTACCAGTACCAGTAAATGGTACCTCCATCATCTATAATATTTCACTTGCGGAGTGCTATTTACTGGTACATGCTATGTTTCAGCATGCAATCTATACTTTGTCCAACTTTTTGTATATTGACATCTTCATCTTTAAGTGGTATATTATTTAATTAGGTAGCAATTTATTGAATCTATATATCTTCTATACATATAAATAAAATTGGAGTGTATGTTTGTAACATTAAAATAACCGCATGTTACTTAATGCATACACGGTATATATATTTAGCAAAATTTTTTTTTTTACAATTTTTGTCTGTCTGTTTGTTTCACGCTGCAGCTGGTGCTGGTGCTGGTGCTTTGTTTAACAGCTGGACTGATTTTGACGGGACTTTCATTGGTGATAGCCGATGTAATAAGGAATAACTTAGGCTATTTTTATTTTAGAAATTTTATATTTATTTTTATTAATATAAATGAATAATAAAAAATAGCTATTCCACGCTGACAAAGTCGCGAGCACAGCTAGTATAAAATAATAATATATAGCATTTGTTTATACATGCCTAGGTCATAAACGTCTAATATTGTTTTGCCATAAGTGGGAATTGAACCCACAACCTCCGGGCCACGGCGGCGTATGTTTTTTTTTGCGGATTGGGAAAGGCCTTTGATAATATCCACACACACCCTAGGACCCAATCCACGGGTATTCAATTGGCAATCCACAGAGCCACGGGTATTGATTTTGTATCTCTAACTTTATGTTTAATGTCACATTTAAATCTTTATAACTGTTTTATTTGAAGTTTTAATAAAACTAAATAACATTAGTTCTATTCAGCGTAGTATTCTGAATTAAATTTAACCTAATAAAAATAATACCTACAAAAAGTTTAGAAAACGACTTCAATGATAGCGACATCTAGTGGTGAGTAGTGGTAATAACAATGTTAACCTACAATTTTTTTTAATTTTTTTATTATCATTTTTCGATCAATACGTACTAAAAGTAATATAATAAAGTTATAACTAATATAATTCCGTTTCTAAATTCCGTATATTATTTTAAAAAAATAATAAATAAATATTCAACTGAAATATACTTATTAGTACAAAATAACTACCTACTAAAATTTATGAAATAAATATATTATAATAAAAATACTTCTTCAAGATTGCTGCCAGATGAAATTGTAGGCATACTTAACTAATATTTTATAAATACATCGATGTATAAAAAAAAAAAACAATTACTAACTATTACCCTACCTATTTTAACACAATATCAGAGTTTAGCTAGAAGTGTGTAAGTAACAGGGCATAAACAAAAAACCTAATAGTACCTACTTATATTTTAATTAAGTATGAACATATTTATGATTGAAACTTCTTTGTAATGGATGCTGTCTTTATTTCACAAATATTTTATTATCAGTTTAATCTATAAAAATATGTTATGCATCTATTATGTATTAACAATGTAAAAAACTCATTTTTTAGTTATATTTTCTATTGTTTTAGGTGAAAGTTCGGGTTCATGCTCTGAAGAAGATGGCATCAATATTATGTCGGAGGACCCGAGAGATAGATCGGAGATGCACATGTGTCCGAGATGTCAGGAACAATTTGACAACATTCACGAATTTTTACATCATAAACGTATTTGTGATCAGAAGGCGCTACAGATGGGCGAAGACAGAATGCACTCAGATCCTGAAGAAATGGTTGTTTCAGGAGACGAAGAAATGGATGAACCTAATAAAAGGCTAGAACTAGTGCGAAGGCATCGACAAGATGCCGAAAATAATAATAGTCTCGAAGACGGCGAAGGAGATGTTCCCGAAGCTGACGTCCCACCAGTCGGTCTCCCTTTCCCTGTCGCCGGTCATGTGACGTTGGAGGCTCTACAAAATACCAAAGTTGCCGTTGCACAGTTTGCAGCTACTGCAATGGCTAATAATGCAGACAACGAAGCAGCCTTGCACGAACTGGCAGTCTTACAAAGCACATTATTCACCCTTCAACATCAACAAGTTTTCCAATTACAATTAATACGACAACTACAGAGTCAGTTATCGTTAACGCAGCAAAAAGATGAAGAACCAATGTCAAGTCCACCGCCGCCGGAGTTGGAACCGAACGTCCCGGCGCCTCCCGTCCGATCTCCGTCACCGCCACGTCCGATACGAGAACCGACTCCCGTCAACCACATCACACCTGTATCCCAATCTCTACCATCCACACATTCACATCTTACACCTAAAATAGAACCTATATCTGTTCCAAAAATCCCAACATCCTCACCTCCAATGATGTCACACCCACCCTATAGTTCAATATCTTCTTCGTTAGCTTCTACCATAATTACGAATAACGATCCGCCGCCGTCTCTCAATGAACCAAATACATTAGAAATGTTACAAAAACGCGCACAAGAAGTTTTAGACAATGCATCTCAAGGTTTATTAGCTAACAATCTCGCCGATGAACTAGCATTCCGAAAATCTGGAAAGATGTCGCCGTACGATGGAAAATCAGGAGGAAGAAATGAGCCATTTTTCAAGCATCGCTGTCGATACTGTGGAAAAGTATTCGGGAGCGACTCGGCGCTACAGATTCACATTCGCTCGCATACAGGTGAAAGACCGTTCAAATGCAACGTTTGTGGATCCCGATTTACTACCAAAGGAAACCTTAAAGTTCACTTCCAAAGACACACTTCGAAGTTTCCGCATGTCAAAATGAACCCAAATCCAGTACCCGAGCATTTGGACAAATATCATCCCCCATTATTGGCCCAACTCTCACCAGGGCCTATTCCGGGTATGCCACCGCATCCGCTACAATTTCCTCCCGGTGCCCCTGCACCCTTCCCGCCAGGCTTGCCACTATACAGGCCACCTCATCACGATCTATTACCGCCTCGACCTCTCGGAGATAAACCTTTACCACCGCACCCATTGTTTTCTATGAGAGAAGAACAAGATGTTCCAGCTGATCTCAGTAAATCTTCAGTTTTAAGTCCCACACGCTCTACTCCAGAAGTTGTGAAATCAGAGCCACACGAAGAGGAAAATCATAGAGAATCTAACTTTGATGATAATGATAGAGTTTCACCAAAACATGAACCCGACGACAATGACGTTCACCCTGACGTAGAACAAGATCGATATCCATCTACGTCTCCGTACGATGATTGCAGTATGGACTCCAAATACAGCAATGAAGATCAGATTGGGAGAGAAAGTCCGCTAATGAAGCTCGATCCTGATCAACCGGAAAACCTTTCAAGTAAGAATTCAACGATATCTGGACCAATTTCAATTTCAACGGGACTTCGACCTTTTTTATTATATCCGATGTTCCCAAATTCTCCTCCAAGCAGTGCCTCGTCCGGTAGTCTCACTCCTTTTTTTCAAACCCCTCATAGTATTATCGAAACGGATATAACTCGGGACCCTATTTATTATAACGCATTGCTACCCCGGCCCGGAAGCAATGACAATTCATGGGAGAGTTTAATCGAGGTCACTAAAACTTCAGAAACGACTAAATTGCAACAATTAGTAGATAAAATAGATAACAAAGTTTCCGATCCCAACGAATGTATAGTATGCCACCGGGTTCTCTCCTGTAAAAGTGCTCTCCAAATGCACTACCGCATTCATACAGGTGAACGCCCATTTAGGTGTAAACTGTGTGGGCGTTCTTTCACTACCAAAGGAAATTTAAAAACACACATGGGCGTTCATAGAATTAAAGCTCCTTCCCAAATTTTACACCAATGCCCGGTTTGTCACAAAAAGTTTGTTGACGTGTCTATTTTACATCAACACATTAGACTTCATACCGGAGAACGTCCGGATCTCACTTTCGACCAAATTCGCGCTGGCGAAGTCCGCTTCTCTCACATGAGTCAAGATATGCCATCCCGCATTATCGATTTCGGGTCGTTTCGACCTACACCACCCGATTATCCCTTATCCATAACTCCCGGCGACCGACGGGCGGACTCCCGCGGGACCGACGAAGAGAGCGGCCGGGACTACCGCGAGCCCGCCGTCAGGGAGTTCGATGACGACTCCGATACGAAGGATCGTCGAACTTCGCCGCTCTCCGTCTCCGCCTCGGCGTCTGACGGCGAATTAAATAAATTCATCACCACAACGGCTTCCCTCCTATCGGCGACAGGTTCGGAGAGCGGTCGCAGCGCCGGAGCCACGCCATCGCCCGCGCTGTCCACGCCGCCGCGCCCACCGCCGCGATCGCCGCTGCCGTCGCCGCCCGGGCCGCTCGCAGCGCTCGGGGCTCTCGGAGGATCGCCCTTCAGCCCGCTGGGCCTCGCTTTTCCTCCCGCAGGTATGCGATTGCGGGACGTTCATATGCTTTTCCGTCCGCCCCGGTCGCCCGCACGTCCGTTTCCCTAATCTAATCCGCTATCCCTTTTATTCGAGGACGGGGCGCCCGACGTATCGCCGAGAAGAGATTATACTTATGACATTGCAACGTGATAACTTAAAATATATGAAGGAGATGAGGTGCGGTCGTGCGTTCCGTCTTCGCGAAGTGAGAAAGTGTGACTGTAGCTAACCGGACTTATGTTGTACACAGTGCGCGGCAATACCACCTGCAACATCTGTTACAAGACCTTCGCCTGTAACTCGGCCCTCGAAATCCATTACCGAAGTCATACGAAAGAACGCCCATTCAAGTGCACCGTCTGTGACAGAGGATTCTCTACCAAGGTGAGTTTTTCAACATAACTTACATTTAACTTTATATTTAATTAACTTTAAGTATTTTTATTCTGAATATTTTTCTAAAAGAAAATATTTCACCGTTAGATTTAATTAATATAACACTAGGTTTAGGCAATAAACAAAAATATATAATAAAGAATAACATTTAATAGCAACTTATTATAAATTCCATGTAGCTTCTCGTAAACATTAAAAGTGATTGAATAAAGTTGGCTCCTGTCCAGTATATTGTTCTCACAAAAATAACTAAATATAACAAGTGTTAGAAACGTTTACACAAATTTTCACGTGTCACATTATCGGCACCTATAATTTAAATCTAGGAAGTGAGCAAATGACATTAGCAACATTCTATAGTGCTTGTGTTACATCTCATAAAATAATGTGTGGGCTCCGTGAATTGTAGCCTATTTTTATCCGAATTAAAGACGGTATTACGTGTTTATCATAGATAATCATAAAATAGTAAATAACCCACAAAAGTTAAAAGGATTTTTATGATTTAATTTCTCTTTTACTTTCCATTTAATACCTACTTAAGTTAATTATTGAAATTAATAGAATTTGAGGGCGGTCAAAAACCTTTAATAAGTTTACCTACTTAAATATTTAGGTCTAATTCTAAAGACAATGTTTCTAAAGGAAACCTAAAAAATATTAAGGACGACCTATACAGTTTTAGTAGGTGTTGCTACTCTATAGGTAGAGTTTTTTTTCAAAAACAAAGCCAAACATGTTTCATATCAAAAATACAACAAAATTAAGAATATCTAAAAAAAACTGAAAACTACCCCGCGTAGGGTCCCAACTTGTTGTGATTCTAGGATTCATAATATGATTTACGAGTATGATGCATATTTTTCGTTCCTTATTTGTGTATTTACCTATTCCCTAATTCAAAATAAAACTGGTTTTGCAAACATCTGAGCACAAAGAGTTTGTATTTTTTATATAGGTACAATATTAACTTAATGTTTTTGCAATAATAAAAGTTGGGGGATTCGAAAGAAAGCGAATTGTTTTTAGCTTACTATTACGGATACAAAAATCTCTTACTCTACCTCTCTCTTATTTAGTTTAAGCGGTTCTCAAATAGAAGGTTGTATAAAAAGGCGTCGGCTGAAAAGTAGTATTGACGATAATGACTGTAAAACAGCTGTAAAAACTGTTTACAGTATCACTTCAAAAAGTGAAAAAGCCAGGAAATGGATTCGCGAACTCGAATGTATAAAAATGTCTTAACGTTGCTCTCAGTAATTTTAAAGATTTTAAAGATATATATATATATATATCTTTAAAATCTTTATATATATATAACGTGGAGGTGCAAATATTACTTAATAAAAAATCGATTAACTTTTGAAAAGACAACTAAAGAACGAGTTTTGGTTTTGAACTTATTTTAGTTGTAATCATGTTAACACGTTATTTTTTATTTTCAGTAATATTATATATTTTTTTCCAAAAAAAAAATTATATTACTCTAAGCAACGTTTAGACTTTTTTACGATATTCTGCTGTTTGTTTAATAATACACATTATAAGTTTAATTAAATAAATCCGCCAACTTATTTGGAAGAGAATCGGTGTATAGTATTTTTTTACTACAAACTCTATTCTTGGTCAAATTTAAATTTTACTGTTTACGTCGCGTTGGTTAGATACAAGCAACCGGTCCTCAGTCTTGGGAATTTATGAAGGTCTTTTATAGGGTCTAACAACAGTAGGTCGTTCCCACGCTGCCAAACAGACTAATTTTTATTTCTAGATTTCATTTAATCTCCCGTTTTTTGTAATCGCACCCCAATAGGAAACCAACGTATCGAAAACTATACTAGCTGAAGAGTTTAGTTTGTTTGTTTGGTTGAATGCGCTAATCTTAGGAACTACTTAGGTTCTATTCTTAGGTTAGAAGAAAAAAAAAATTTTTGTGATATCACGCGAAAAATTAAAAATATTGCAAAAACGGGGAAAAAATATTGCTTTCGAGGGCGTACGCGCAACGTTAGCTTAAAGTTACCCAGACGAAGTTGCACGCATCAGCATATATAAATGCACAGTTCGGATTTTTGTGAAACAATAAGTTTTAATTAACGTCGTGGCCTGATGGCCTGAGACAACACTACAAGTTTTAGGTCCCCGCTTCAAACACTGGCGTATGTATTTGATTATAAACATTATAGTACCTCGGAGAGCAAGTTAAGTTATCGGTCCCAGTTTCTCTAAACTAACTAAATGATACTGTTTCGGTATATATAGGTTATTGAGTTTATCCAAACACCGCGTCGGCCACACACGGCTGGCCACGTGTTACTTATTACAATACCATAGGCTATGATGAGGTGGGAATATAAAACCCCTCCGCTGTTTATCTGAGTATCGGATAAGGCCGTCTAAGCGATCTTGTGCACGTAAAGTCCCAAAAAAAGTTTTAATTATATTTGTGTAAATTATAATAGCTTTTAATAAAAAGCTCTTGTATGAAGTAAAGCTTTTTTAAATGTGTATTAAGAAAATATGAATAAACAAATTCTAATAAAGTAATATAATTAAGTATAGTTTAATAGTTCAATAATACTTTTCAAAAGCGAAGCACTATCTTTAAAACTTTGGCTCATGCAATGCAATTATATATTTCTACATTGACATTTTCAATCTTTCCACTCAGTCTAAGAGAAGGTACTTATTGATTTTCCAGTACCGAGTGAATGAACTCAACTCGCAGATAAATTCCAATTCGTATAGTTCAATTCAATCGTCTAGAGCAGGCTCAGTCGATCCCACCAAGTTTGTGTAGGAAATTGACAGCGTGAGTTGTTCAGCGCTTGCTTCTCGCTTGATTTCATTTCGTCCACATTGCAGTGCATTAATTTTGCAGCAGTAATTACAAGATGCAACTCGACGCCTCTAAGTTCGCTTTAAGTTTGTTCGGTGTCTTCAACAGAGGCGAGGAGAATAATTGGACGGCTGTGTCTGCTAACTTGTAGGCTCGTTTGTCCCGATTTAATCAAAACCACTGTTGATGTCATTGTTCTGCTACTATATTTATGTAGAGAATTTCCATTATTGTTTGTAGTTTATTCTTAGCGTTGTCTTATATTTATATTAATAAGTAATTAATATATGTGATGGCTGAGTTGGTAGACTTTAGAGTTAAAAATTCAGTGTTATATAACGGGTTCAACGACGATCTTTTCAATCACGAGTTTATAATTAAAATTTTATGACATCATCATCATCTATAATGCTTCGGAGAGTTAAGCTGCCGTTTCCAATTTTACTAAAACAACTTGTGAAACTGACCATTTAATCGGTGTGCCAGGTAGATAAAGAGACAACCCATGCTCCAATAAAAAATTATGTCTAAATCTTTACGCCAGATTCCTTACACACCGAGCGCCACTTGTCTCTATTTATATCATACTCCTTTTGCTTCGTCTACAGTCATAACTCTTCTCATACATCCACGTCGATTTCGGAAACTCAATTTCACAGTGTTTTGAAACATTGTGTTTGGTCTCCCGCGGCCACGTTTATCCTTCACCTTGTTTTATATACCATTCGTCCTATGCTTATATTCTTTCATAACTCATTCTCTCTACATACCCAAACCAGCTGAGCCCTTCCTAGTTTTAAATGCCTATACTTTCTTTCAGTATTTCTCTCCATCCGAATTACGCACGTTATTCCGTTCAATTCAGACTGTTAATTTAACACCGCATTTTTGTCGCAATGCATTTCTACTGCATAATTTTTTCTTTTATTCATCTTTACCAATGCCCATGTCCGACTTATCATTTTGTTATATGTTAAATAAAGTTTGGCATAAGATTTATTTAAAAAAAAAGTCATTTTAAAAAGCTTCTTAAAAAGCTGCATTGAAGTTAGTATGTTTGAATATTTTCAGTACTATTAAAATTATAATACACAAACAAAACATGTATATGTATACAAATATTTGTCATATACATACGTACATAAGGTTGCTAACCTTTTGCAAATGAAGTTGATTTGATTCCTTTTGAGCCAAATGCGTTTAAATTATATGTGGCTGGATGACATGCAGTATCTGGCGAGTGGCGCGACACAAAAATGATTACTCATAAAAACAACGTCACAGAAACGATCAGAATATTAATTCGTGCAGTAAAATATTTATTACTTATAAATCCTTGAAGTTTTACCTACGCTTAGCGTCATAAAACATTATTTATGTGTGACAAAGTAACATTTTTTCGTATTTTTGAAAAAGTTTCTGGACAACAGGGGTCTTGTTATTAAATATAAATATTTTATTTACGATAAGCGCCACTTTATTGGAAACTGCCCACGCTAATATTAAATGTAGCTTTAATTGCAATATATAAAATATTAGTCATTAAATATTTTTATATGGACTTGGTTGGGGTAAATCAAAAGCTCTAATATATTTTTAACCGGGCGAGCATTGATATAAACGTACCTACTTACGTAATGCTTTATGCACCTTTTATAAGTTTAAATCCGTAACACGTATATGCATAAATTTATTTCTTTAGGTAGGTATTAAATAACGTTACCTATTGAGTGCCTTACGGCGCCTAAGACCGTCTAAACGGCTTTAAGATACCCAGCAGACGGATTTTTATGACTCGTAGTAGCCAATAGGATGTCTTGCAACTTGTTCGGTATAGAACAAGCAGCAAGACGTTGAGATATTTGTATAAAGTGGACCGACATGTTAACGTGCTTTTGGAGTTAGATACGAGTACTATACCTAGTTGTATTATTTTCAATCCAATGTACCTACTTTTTTTTTATTAAAAGTGTTTTTTTTTGTAGGACAGTTTTCACATATTGCTCTGGTCACAAACTAAGCTCTAGACTTGTACTATGTTGATACCTAAATCGTGTTTTTTTTTTTTTTTACTAAGTACCTATAGGTCAAACACCTCGGCCACCACTTAAATTAAAGTTTTAGTTAAAATAAAGTTTAAATAATATGACCTTATCTTTTAGTTAGTTAGTGCTAAGCTACTTGACAATACACTTGTAAGCTATAAACAGAATATCTTAGTAAATCTGTAAGCCATAGGTGATAGTTATAATCTATCAATATGTAGATTGGTTCCGCGAATAGGAAGTGGCTAGTAGGGCCACTATCGACAACTAACCACATTTGAAATTACAATAAGCTACGTCGAAGCCCCGAGCTTGGTGCCAATGAATCGACTATTCACTATTTATCTATCATTTCTATCCATGTAGCAAACACATTCTATTTTATTGACTGATTTTTATCGATTTTATTTTAATTTAATAAAGGACATATTTTAAAACCTTGTGTTTGCTCTCCCGCGACCAAATTTACCTTGTTTTATATACCTCTCGTCCTTTGCTTATATTCTTTCATCACTCATTCTTTCTACATACCTAAACCAGCGGAGCCCTGCCTCGTTTTAATGCCTATACTTTCTACTTTCTTTAAGTATCTCTACCAATCCGAATTACGCACGTCATTACGTTCAATTCAGACTGTTAATTTAACACCGCATATTCGTCGCAATGAGCGCATTTCTACTGTATTAATTTTTATTTTATTTATCTTGACCAATACCCATGTCCGACTTTCTACATACATAACACATTCTATTTTATTGACTGGTTTTTATCGATTTTATTTTAATTTTATAAAGGACATATTACCCTTGTCACAAACTAAGCTTTAGGTTTGGACTATGTGTACCAGAAACATCAATACCTACCTACTAATATGACAAACTGTACAGAAAGCGTACTAAGTAATATAAGTATATACATTTATTTATTTTATCATGGGTGGGAATCAACCCACGACCTCTGGGTACAACTCCAAAGGCGCAACCTAGTCTACGAAGTCAATCCACTAGCCTATGGAGGTGGTCAATTATAACTTGGGAATGTAGATAGACTATAAAAAAAGCTCCAATCAAATTAATCTTATAAGAATCTACGATTCTAATAACCTATTAGGTCTGTACTTTGTACATAAAACAAAACATAAATACTAACATAATATATAAAGACAAAATAATCTATATTAAAGTTTATAAATAAAAATATAATTTCAAAATGTTATCCAATCATTTCATTTGTTGTCTCTACCACGTCTTGTAGCGCCATCTAGTGTGCAGTAGCAACACTAATACTATCTTTAGCGATTTTGAAGATAGTCGCTAATATTATTTAAAACCACTAGCGTGATTATTTTATAATCATAATAAATCTTTTATAATATTTTTACCTAGGTATTTAGCAGTAAAAATGTTTAAGACCCGGTAAACGAATTTAGGGTGAATTAGGGCGGAAATGCATTTAAAAATGTTGTGTAAGCGGGACTTAAAATGATTAGATAATATAAAAAGCATCTATTAAAAATTATTAGGCATATATAAGTATTTCTCTAATTACAGTAGTAGTTTTTTTTTATTTCATACACAAGTGGTCAAACATAGTAGAAAATCATTATTACTTAGGTATATCATAAAATTAATAAAACATATTGTACTTATCTATGTTCTGGAATTAATAACGTAGGTAGGTATATATTTTTTTGCCAAAGTATTGACAAATACATAAAGCGAATACCGACATGGCCTTTCTATTAATTAATGTGATTAATAGATACTTATCGCGCTTACGTAGGCAGTAAAGCTGCCCTATTTTTTGCTAATCTTTCAATTATTTATTTCTAACTAGCTGTGCTCGCGACTTCGTCCGCGTGGAATAGTTATTTTTTTATCATATAAACTTTCATCCCCTATTTTATCCCCTTGGGGGTAGAATTTATCAAAATCCTTTCTTAGCGGATGCCTACGTCATAACATCTACCTGCATGCCAAATTTCAGCCCGATCCGTCTAGTGGTTTTGGCTGTGCGTTGATAGATCACTATGTCAGTCAGTCACCTTTGAGTTATATATATTTAGATTATTCTTTAATACATATTTTTTGTGTATCTTGAACCGTTTTCACGGCGCACGCAACGGAAGGCTTCAAAGATGAAATAATTTCTCCCGTTTTTTACACATTTACCACTATATCTTTGCTCCTATTGGTCGTAGCGTGATGTTATATAGCCTATAGCCTTCCTCGATAACTGGACTATCCAACACAAAAAGAATTATTCAATTCGAACCAGTAGTTTCGGAGATTAGCGCGTTCAAACAAACAAACAAACAAACAAACTCTTCAGCTTTATAATATTAGTATAGATTTCGTAATAGTATTTTTATTGCTCAAGTTTTTTTTTATAATTTACCTATTTTAAAATTCCTATTAGTACCTAATTCTTATGTATGTTACATGTTTTTAGAAACATTTTAACAAGTAGGTATTTGTTTTCGTTTTTACTCTCGCGTATTCAAAACTTATACTTAGTTATAAACTAGAATTAATAACAATTACTAGGTTTTAAGTGTGCTCTAAAACAGATACCTAGTTTAATTTTAATACTTAATTATAGTTTAAATAATAATGTTAATCAATAAATAATTTAATGTCGCAATGAGGAATGTAATCTCAGAGTGTTCATTATCGTATGTGTGACTGTTCTATTTATTAATAGGTGTGTGTTTGTGGTTTCACAGAGCAGTGGCGGCGGCTGCCGGTGCGGCAGACGAGTACGCTTCCCGCGGCCGCCGCACGCCACTGCTTTGGAGCTCTGGAACTCCTTCGTCTACCCGGTATGAGTGAGCGACGCCTGTGCGACATTAACCCGGACACCTATTAGCGAACCGTCAGAGATGCCGAACATACCGCGAGAACATGGCTCTCGAACTTAGAGCCCGTGCCATCAAATAAGTCTCTCAGACGTGGCGCTGCAGTCGTGCAAACTAATTACATTTTTAGTTCCAAGTTTTACCGCAGGGTTTCTTTGGTGGCGATTACTCTACCGCGATTAAAGTATATCGATGATACGACTCGATAACCTACCGCGAGCTTTGTGACGTCTCTATAAGCAACGACTCGCAAACTTAACGCGACTAAATTCTTAATTAGAGTCGGAACCACCACTTAAGTCCGATAACCGTGGCGCTTCTGTAGCACACTTCTGTCAAACTATAAGACAATTTTTTAGTTCCAGTTTTAGACGCAGTACTTGATTAATGGTCCTGACCGTAACTATCAAACTTTCATCTATCTCAATATTTGCGCAAAAATAACACCTTGTGAACCGAAATGACGTTCCGTTCTACCGCCATTAATTGTTGTTTCTATAAACAACAACTCGCGAACCTACTGTCATCACAATGACGTATCTTTAAAGGTGAATTCCTATATTCTACGATAAATATTCATTATCCCCTTACAAAAATGTCACCGTCTGTAGCTTAGTCTGTTTTTTTTTATGGGAATAACCAACCGTTGGTGTCTCCATAGATTATAGGAATTCTTTTAAATCAACAACTCGCATAACTACTATGTGTGCATAGTGTTGACGGTTCTTTCGCGATTAAAATAACGTATCTCTATGGTTAATACCTAACTCCTTAACTTAGGTACTATCAGCAAAACGTTGTCTTATAACCAAGAACTCGCAAACCTACCGCAAGCAATGACGCCTCTTTAAGCAACGACTCGCTAATAGGTACCCGGCATTACACTATGCATTGCTTTTCTAAAAATGCTTTGTTTAGGTTTCCGCAGCTTTTAAAAATTGTATGCAGGTCTTCTACTTGGATAACTAAATATGGCTCTTTATAAGTTAAGCTTTTTATAAGAAATTTGATCAACAACTTATTAAGTACGACTTTATTATTTATCGATGTTTAATAACATTTGTTTTTAGCCACGATTCAGCTTTTATAACCTAAAATAAATTAATCAATCTTTATTTTACTTATGCTTAAACTAATTCTTTTACTTATGATTAAACTATTCTTAATAGCTACAATGTACATCTTATCTATCTACATAAAGTTTAATCAATTCCTATAAGTATGCACTTAAAAGTTGTTGGTTTAAACTGACATTAGTTATTAACTTTATTATCCTTACTAAAACCGTTTTCCCTTTCAGGGCAACATGAAGCAGCACATGCTCACTCACAAAATCCGAGACATGCCTCCAACGTTCGACAAGAGCGGCTGCAATCCCATGCTGACTCCAATCCCGCCACCTGACGATCATCGGGATTCCAGTCCTGAGCGACGTTCGTCTCCTGAAAAGATGGAGCTAAAGAGATCTCCTCCGATTCACGTGCCGCCTCCTCTTACGCATTCTTCGCCTTTGGATATGCCGCCTTTGCCTAAGCGTCCTTCAGGTTTGTAAAATAGTTTTTCATCACCTAAACAGAGAGCTTAAAAAAGTACTTTTCGAAAATATAAGTACTATAACTGTCGATTTGGGACGGCCAGATGTATTAATTAATTTTTATTATAATTCGTAACTGTAACAGGAGATAATATCTCTCAAGCTAATGAGATGCAGTCTCTTCTACACAACAACTTCAGGACTCAATTAGCTTTTTCGGCAATTAATGATTTCATTTTATTTATCTTCAATATCTCTTACTTAATTTCGTAGTTTGGTAGACTCTATCATATCATATTTATATACTTTTCAAAAGCAATTTATTTTTACTTACATCAGCTATATCATTGCTATCAGCGTAACAAAAACTTATTGAAGTCAGGTTTCATTTTAAGTCTGGGCTTTACTTATTTATACTTTATTTGTCTACTGTATTCTATAAGGTTATTGTATACTATAGGTAGGTATATAGTACTAGTATGTAGTATTAATCATTGTTTTTCCCTCCAGTGGCTCCAGGACCACCCCACGTTCCGTCTCCGATATCTTCCAAGCATTTATGTGGAGTTTGCCGTAAGAACTTCTCCTCATCATCAGCCTTGCAGATTCACATGCGGACCCACACTGGAGATAAACCCTTCAGATGTGCTGTTTGTCAGAAGGCTTTTACTACCAAAGGGAATCTTAAGGTGAGAATAATGAACCATACCAAATTATCTAAATAACTGCACTTTTCTTAAATTCGCTTTTATTTTGTTTTGTATCAACAGACTTGAAAACTGGAATTCAATTTTATAAAGTATATATATATGCATAATAGGTAGGATTTCATTAGTAGAGCCTCATATTACCCCAAAGTACAACCTACCAAGGTCACCATGTATATAGCTAATATACAGAATTACTGAAAAACACCACTAAATACCGATAGCCATAAGTGTGTAGCACACTTCTGTCAAAATACAAGACAAATTTTTAGTTCCAGTTTTAGTTGCAGGATTTGAGTTGTAGTTATGGCTACTTCATTTAAGGTTCAATTAAATTATTTGATAAATGGCTTTTCGCTTAACGCGTATATCTTCCATATAACGCGTAAGTCTAGTTGGTTCATAGGAGACTATTATAGTTGCATATTACGTTAATTTATAAAAATCAAGAAATTTGACATTAATTATTATATGTAGTTTAACACTGCACATTAAAAATAATTCAATTCGTCTTTGTCGCCGCTTATTGGTTGACCCCATTCATGAACTTTGTAGATCTGCTCACCACCAGGTAAATATAAAGTCACATGTCGTGTTCCAAAAAAAAAAGTTATATATACAAGGATCACATTCTGTAATAAGTTTTAAGAAATCCTATCCACATGGTTGTTCACGTAATGTCTCCTCTTAGGCCAGGGTTTTACTTCTATCTAGTAGTTTGAATAACTATATGGTTTTATTTTTTGTAGGTTCACATGGGCACTCACATGTGGTCCGGGGGTGCTTCGCGGCGCGGGCGCAGGATGTCCCTGGAGCTTCCTCCTCGACCGCTGCATGAGCCGCACGAGCTACTGCGGAGACCAGACCTGTTCTACCCGTACTTACCTGCGCCATTCCTTAACGGCATGCAGCAAAAGGTGAGTACTTGATTGTTGTTATGGTGGTATTATGAACTTGGGATAACTATTACTGTTCATCAGATACCTAATCTTATATACGTGGTGGCCGAGTTGGTTAGACCTTGGACTTAAAAACACTTAGATCCCTGGTTCGAATCCCGTGTGTACCAATGAGTTTTTAATTAAAAGAAATTATGTACAAATGTTTGACAACACCACTATAGTGCCTCGGAGAGCACGTTAAGCTATCGGTCTCGGTTTCACTATACCAACTTGTGAAACTGTTTATAGATGGGTTATTGAGTCTATTCAAAAAATCGCGACGAGCTAACCACTTGTTCGGTGTGGTGACGACGAGGTGGGATTAAAACCCGTCCGCTGGGTACCCTGGCGCCGTAAGGTACGCGTGATGATATGTATGTATGTATGTCACCTAATCTGTCAGGTATACCGGAGCATGTATGGTCAGCATCAGGCAAGATCATGATGACATCTAACGTCTAGGATACAAATAAATTCTGATCACAATTCAGATCTGTATAGTCGTTGTGTAGTAAGTTGTATGTATCACATTTGTGTTATGAACCTAAGCTCCAGTTGCACCAAATTGTCTGTTAAAGTTATTGTAAAGATTAAAGATAAAAATGGCGTCGAGTGTACCAGTTTTAATATTGATAGGCGAAAGACAGCTGGTACTTTCGGCGCCATTTTTAACTGTAATCGTTACAATTACCAGTGGCGTGCACAGGGTTTTAGTATAAGGTAGGCATAATTTATAGTAACATACCAAAGAAATGAGTTTTTAGCAATTTTAAATGTTTAAAAAATCACAACGTAGTCTACAATGACATATTTTGCGAAATTTGCGATAAGTTGAAACAGCATTAAAAAGCCATTACTTATTATAATTAAAAGGTTTTGCACTAAACAAACAAATAAAATCATCACCATAAACCTCTCACAGAGGAAATAATAGTACAAGTAACGTGACTAAAGAATGCGAAAGTGACAAAAAAACAATACCTACCTTATTAATAAATGACAAAAGAAAAATATCAAAACATTATTTACATTAGGTAAATTTGATTAGAATTACGTAACATTGCAAATTAGTAGGATAATATTAATAACTCACGACTTCAAGCTCCACCCAGATGCATGCCATCTCGCTCTGCACGCGTCATGTGAGCAGGACACAGTATAGTTTCCTATTTGTACCGCTAAGGACTCCTGCGCTCCTGGTACTTCTCAACAGTTTTGTGCAGAGAAGTTCTCGTTCTTTCATTAATACCGTATGCCTAACGACTTGCTACCTACAGTTTCTGCGGTCCTAGTCCTATTAGATTTAAATTTATCACAAATATTTGATTGTTTGAGGTACAAAGGCAGTGCCTAACTCTGTCATACATTTAGCATAATCCAATAATAATAATAATTGAAAAATTGCAAGGAAAACTTAGGCAACCAAAAATAATACGGAAAATAATAGTACAAAAAAATAACGATAGATGGCGCTAGTACCATATGATGATAGTACCTCAAAAAAACTATAGATGGCGCTTTTTGAAATACAATGTGTCAATATAACAAAATATAATATGATTTTATTACAAAATTTCTGGGGTAGGCAGTGCCTTTGTGCCTATATGGACTGCACGCCACTGACAATTACCTTAACTAACACTTGCCACTTAGCCAGTCAGCGACTCATAAATAGAACCCATTTATTTCAAAACTATATTGAGCTATATCAAATAATAATATATCAAAGCTATATTGAGTTTAGAACACTGGAAGGGTTTTCATATAGGCAATTCTTCCAAAGCTAGCTTTACCATCAGTTTAACATAGACGTTAGCCTCTGCAGTTAGATCCCACCAATCGGTCTATTTGTAGGTGCTATTTACAAAAATAAAGGACACCTACTATTGTAAATATTTTAACGAACTTACTGACTTTAATAAAGCTCTTATAATAAATCTGGAGAACCAGATCCTAATGGTTCGTTTTGCATTTGTATTTTTTAGAATATAATATAGGTACTCATATTTTAAATTCTAACCAGAACAAATAAACTAATAAAATTATTTAATTTCAGCTAAACGAGATATCAGTGATCCAACAAAGCGCGGGTCAGAACGGAATGGCGGGCAAGTTTCCTGGCCTGCTCGGGTTTGGTCCGTACGGCGTTCGAGCGGGATCTCCTCTAGAACGGCCGCCGTCACTCGAGGGAGATGAGCGTCACGCAGCGCTGCGGGAGCTAGCGGAGCGAGGCCGAGCGATGCGAGAAGAGGAGTTCCGCGCTCCGCAGCCGCCCGCCCAAGCCTCGCCCCCGGCACCACATATGCCTCTTCCACCACCTTCAAGAACTGAAGGACTTACTGTGTAAACGGCTCTGAGCAAGAGATTTAAGGTGTTATCTGCGAGTTTGTTCTTAGCAACTAAAACGAAGCAAATATAAACTCTAGTCTATGGAGGTAAATAAGCATTTATCTACGAACAAATCTATAAAAAACATTTTGAATTTAGGATTCGTTTTAGCTGCCATGTGAAGTTATGCAATATCAGTTAGAAGGGGCGACTGATCCTCATGTTGTACTATTTGAAGGAATGTCATTTTATTTGTCACATATAAAGTCGGTCGTGCTTGGTCGGTTGTATATGTTCATACCGGCAGTCAGCACCCTGTAATAGAGATGTTCGTGTAAAAGAAACGTGCGAGGCTCGAGGCAAAGTGATGAGTGTAAAGTGTACAAAAACTATAATAAATTATTAATTTATAGAAAACTATATTTAAGTGACTGATAAACGACCTAGTAAAATAGTAGGTGACACCTATTTAGAGAGTATTTAGTGCTACGTTATGTAATATCGTATACCTATGCCAATAAATATACCTACGTTGTAAGTATGCAATTATGCATGAGTACGGGCCCGGGGCAATTGGGACAAGTTCGCAAGTCCCTAGAAATGTCATACTCTGTGATACCGCGCGCTGTCCCGTCCGCGATCGAGATCTCACGAGCAGCGGACTCGACACGCGTGCTCGACATTTTATCAAAATATTTACGAAATTATCCCAAAAATTAATTAAACGCCTAAAATTATATGTATCGAGTGTAAATATATTGTAATATAGCCTGTAGCATATTCGTTATACCTACTTATTACTATGTATATTGTTAAGAGGCGAGTGGAGAGCGATGTGCATGATTTTGACTTTAGCCACATTCCAATAATGTATTCGTGTTGCATCCTATACTTATCACTATATAAATTATATTAAAGAAGTTGGAGGAACAGTTTTGTGGTTAATCTGAAAAGTGTAAGCTTCAAATATCCATATCATGTAAATGTAACGATTAAGTATTGCATTTTGAGGTCTATTTAGATGATAAGTTAGAAGTCAGCGATAATACTGCTTTAGGAATAACATATCGACAGTTACATCGTTAGAGATGAGTAGTGTTTCCGAGCACCAGACTGAGGGAGGAGAAAGTTAAGTTAGTTCTATACCTATATGCATTTTCCTTGCAATTGTAACTACAGTAGATCAGTATTTGTGGTGTTAGTACTACATATTGTATATACACCTGCCAGTGAAATTTATCAATATTTATATATATATCTACTTATGTACAATATAGTCCTATTAAATTATTTATATAAATCATGCATGCACTCTTAGTATTATGTCGACGCTTGTGAGGCGATAGGCCGCGCCACTACTGTTTAGTTGTCTAGAGTATAAAATATAATAGCACCTACAATTTTATGAATTTTCAAGTTGAAAATAGATATTAGAACCTATGTAGTTTTAATCAAAAATAAGATGTGTCATGTCATTTCAATATAAATAATCATTTGTAAATTATTAAATGTTTATGTAAATGTCCAAAAGTATTCAAATTATTTAAAAAAATATAATATTAATACTTATTTCTTCTTTTTAATTTTGTTTATTTTTCCTGTCCTTGTCCTTTTTTATTTACCTAATTATTAAATTTAAAAAAAAAACTACAACAAATATACAAACTAGTAACAAGAACTGTAACTACTCAGGGCCGTGTTCGTAAACTAACACTTTAACACTGGGGTCATTACACTATATGCATCTCTTCTTCTCTAAGCATTTTTCAATATTTTTATCGCACTCTGTAACATTACCCAGTGTTAAAGTGTTAGTTTCCGAATACGGTCCAGTCTGTTTATTATTATTTTCATATAGATTAAATCCTGTCAAAAAAATAAAATTTACGACGATTACAAGAAATTAAATTGGAATTAATTTAATTTCTTGTACCGAAATAATACAATTACCAGAAAATACTTATTGCTAATGTTGCATAGTTTCAGCACCCCAATATTATAATTCATTTTACAGTAGCTCTAACACAAGTTTTTGCAAACAGTTTCCACAATAGTCTCTTGTATATATAGTCTATAGATCAACCAATAGGATCGCTTTATTTTTCGTATAAACCTCTCTTATTGGAATATTGATGGCAATATAGAGGTGGCCACTTTTGTTCAGATACGAATTTCCTTCTTTTCAAGATTTTCGAGTCACTTCAATTAGATTTTCCCTGACCTTAATGAGCTTCAAAAAGAAAAGAAAAAATCCCAAAAATATATTATTTGTTTTTTTTAATTGATTTTTGAAAATAAAAAAATATTTGAGATAAAAATTATTAGAAAATAGAAACAATTATTTTTAGCAATATTTTCGGAAAATATAGAGCAACAACATATATTTTACATTCTTAAAAAAATAAGCATATTTTGAACTTACATGGCATCGCCCCTCTTAGATTTCCAGTCGTTTATAAAATTTAGTATTCGTTTAGCAAGTTGTGTGTTAACTTTAAATATTTTCACTGACCTTCTAGCATTTTCCCTGACATTTCCATGACTATTTGTCCAGTTTCCGAAAATTCCCTGACTTTTCCATGTTTTCCAAAAAGTGGCCACCTGCAGTTAGATACTAGCTACTATAGTAAAAATAGTTAACAAAAACTTGTAGGTACAGTAGCCCTAGTGTGAGTTTTTTTAATATTTACTTTCGCGTTAACTATACTACTGCGTTAACATTTTGACCAATCACACGCTCGCATTTTTAGTTTTGAAAATTTCCGCTTGGAGCGCTGAACTATTTCCCATACCAATTTTAGTTAACTCAAACGCAAAGGAATAGTTAAAAACTCACACTAGGGCTGGGCACTGATAAGCTCATTTTGTCAGTCTTTGAAAAAAAAAGCGATTCTATTGGTGGAGAGTTGACGAACTAGTATATGATCAAAAAAACTCACACTATGGCCACGGATCATACCCAACTTACTTGACCCTGCTTAAACTAAAACTGAATTGAAAAAACCATCTACTGTACGGGACACTAGATGGTGTTTTCAATTCAGTTTCAGTTTATGCAGGGTCAAGTAAGTTGGGTATGATCCGTGGCCATAGTGTGAGTTTTTTAGGTATTAACAACTTAGAAAAATATCTGTAGATGTCTCTGCAAACGTAAACAACTACTTTATAAAATAAAGCGCGTGCGTTCGGCGACGCCATATTTTTTTGTTGTTTGGTGTTAGGTATATACGGTGTTGGCTTTTAGGTTGGAGGGAGTCCTCTATAACTTCGCTAGGCCGACCGACCGGACTCGTTACCACCGCCGATACAGATGCAAAAAGTTATCTAGTCATGTTTTGATTTTAGTCTGTGGGTTCACCGGTTTTCCTGGAGACTACTGCATCTTTTTATTGTCAAGGGGCTTCTTTCATTGTACGGTTACGAAACGGGAGTTTGTTTTGCGATAAAGCACCAAGGACATTACGATAGACTCGTAATGCAAATACGTCCATGTCGCCGTCTATTTCGCAACCGCATCATTTAGCCGGCATAGTGGGAGCGATCAATATTGGTAAACAATAATGTATTGGTCGATCCTATTCATGTACTTTGTAGGTCGGCTTAACAAATGCCGTGCTTCATTAAAAAATATATATATGAAGATTTCTAGTGTGTAAATTCTACTGCTACAATTAAAAGTTCAAGTATACTATATTATTTAATGACTGGATTTAAATCCTTTATAATACGAAACAATGGAGACCTATTAGAAAAAGCTATGAAATCCCGTATATTTTTGCGTCAGCGCAATGTGACATAAAATATTATTACAGCGTTTCTCTTCTTGGTCTTTATAGTTCGTTTATTAAATTACAATTAAGGATTTGCATTCAGCGGTTAAATAAAAGAATATACCTACTGAAACTATAATGTCAAATAAATTAAAAATATTAGTAACATGTAATGGAGGCCAAGGGTACTAAAAACGGCCATCTAGTTTAGGGGGGCGTAAACGTATTTTTTTTAAATACGAGAGGCCTAATAGCATTCCTTTTATATAGTGTATTTATTATCTATGCTAGTGCGAGTCTATGATATGCTGCCACTATATCGGCTAAATGATGCGGTTACGAAATTGACGGTGATAAAGACTAATTTGTATTAAAAGTCAACTTTAATAACCACACTGCTTTGTGGTAAAATCAACTACCCGTTTTGTAAGCACAACCCGAAAGTAAACTACCATATTCACAATAAATGGATGCAGTGGCTTCTGAAAATCGGTGAAGCCAAAGACTAAACCGGAAATGACTATGTCACTCTGGGGGCCTTAGCACAACAGCATCGATAGGGTCGATAAATCGATACATATCGATTTCATGAATGAATGTTCATTCATAAACTTCATTTTATCGACTGTCAAACTATATCGATGTGATTATGCTAAGCCCCTGAATCTGTATAGGATATGCATATGTATGCATTTTCAATAAAAAGCTATCCTTATTTGGGTACACTGAAACAATTTCTTGCCGTGGTTATAATATATGAAGTAGTCTCCTTTTAGGGTGCGGTTACAAGACTGGCAGTTGATTTGACAATAAAGCGCGATGCTATTAAAGTAGACAAGTAACGCTAATTAATTTTTGTCCCCACCTATTTCGTAACCGCACCATTTAACGATGATACTGGGAACATAAGCGTTTTAGTCTTTGGGTTTCTCACCGGTTTTCATTAGACTATTCTTGTGGTAGTCTCCTTTCAGGTGACGGTTACGACACGGGCGGTTGATTTGACAAAAAAGCAGCAAGAATATTATAAAAATAGACTCGTGATGCAAATTCGTTACCACCCATTTCATAACCGCATCGCTTAGCCAGCAAGAGCGATAAAATATTGTTAAACAACAATTTAATGATCTAACCCATTCATTGACTTGTAGGTCAGCTTAACATCAGGTGAATGCAAGGTCACATGCTGTGCCCCTGTAAAAAAATAGCATTTCATTATAATTTATTAGTTTTTATTACTTTTTTTTGATACACATAATATATAAGAATATTTGTAATGTAGGGGTTAGAAGTTGATGACACTAGCAAGTTTCTTGACCCGGTTAAGCAGGAGATCCCCTTCACGTATGGTGGCCTGGTAGAGATGCGAGCGGTCGGCGTCGGCGCCGCGGCCCGCGCCGGTCACCACGCAGCCGGCCACGGCGTCGATGCGGCATTGGAGGCGACCGGCTGCAGTGAACCTATAAACAAGAAAATTAACGATATAGATAATAATTGAAAACAAAAAAAAATACACTAACAGGATTGTATATCTACGAAATGATCATGTTTGCAAAACAAAATATACACCTATTCACATTTAGAAAAGACATATTCAGTATTGACACGAAATTCTAGATACCCAAATAAATGTATAATAGACCAATAGAAGTACGAGGGTTTTCAAAAGAAAACATATATTTATTGGCAATAAAAATATATTACAAAAATGTGAGAACAGCAATCACTGAGCGTTGATTGTTTAAAGTGAGAACAGAATATAGCGGCAACGAACTCTTTTGACATTTCGTTTTATATGCCATTTTAATAACCCTAGCGAAACAAAAATCGTCGTATCTTTTTAAACGGCTGCGCGAATTCCACAAAACATCGAGTAGTTGGAGTTGCGACATTGCCGGGTCGTATAGTAACAGTGATTTAGTAGTAGCGTCGTAGGCGCAGCGGATGGTCGTTTGCAAATTGTGGCAGAGACAAACCCCACGTAGTTCGGCACGTCGTTTAAAAGGTAAGCAGATTGACATGCATTTTATATCAAATTCTACATAAATATTTATTTATTTTGTGATTTTAATACTTTAATCGTTTGTGTATTTTTCTTATCTCATTAGGCCCTGAAATAAAGGACAATAAAAAGTTTATAGTTAAGTTTAAGGCTAAACTAAAGAAGATGGTCTCTTAGTTATTAAAAAAGTACTGTTTTTGTTACAACGCCTATAGATATTAAAAATGTTTAATTTTACTTAACAAACTTATTTTATTTCTATGTCCTAATAGTCCAACAACAATACAAATATGTATAAACTAAACTTTAAAAAGATAATCTCTATATATAGATAGAATAATATTGGTATAGGAAACCCCATCATAGTGCAGTACGCAACTTTTACCCACGTGGTTTACGGTAGGTTACGACATTAAGGCGGTTCCATATATAATTATTACTGTCATGGTTTGCCCAGAATGGGCTTCCCTCCCCTATATTAGAGTGAAGTTGAGTCATATTAATAGTCGTTGCTTAGCCTGAGTCATTGAAACTTTCAAAAGGACACCTGCATTTTGGCTTAGTCAATTGTACCAAGATCAAATTATAATAAAAAAATACTTGACTAGAATCTATTTTTAAAACAATTATTAAATTAATTTAAACTTCACGGGTTTTTAAGAAAAAAATTAAGAAAAATTGAACAACTTTTGAGTAAAAAAAAAAGATGTTAATGACCTTTGCTTCTATATTATGAAAAAAAAATGTCAAAAGCGATATTTAATATTAATGTAACCTAAAAACCAAAATAAAAACAAAACATCTAAATTAATGAATATTTATTACAGAATTATTACCTATTTTTGAACACCTCTATATAGTTGACATCCCAGCACGTTCCTATTTATTATAAGTATTATTATTATATACCAACTTTATTTTTTCTTTATACCTATTTTAATTTGTAGTTTTATTTAAATACTACTTCTGGCTTAATATATTATTAACAAATTACATAATAAGTTTATATACCGATAGCGACAATAACTGCTTGCGCCGGCTTGAGAAATGTTTGTGAAACGAAACATTTAGTGATACCAGCAATCCACAAGTATTGCTACTGTAAATATTTTGTAATGCTAATTTTTCAATTCCTGGCTAAAAAAAAATACAAATACTGTTAAATGAGCATCTCAAAATTATTATCTGCAACCCTACATACCAAATGATTCGGTACAATATACTAGGCCAAATTTGTATGGAGGCGGCCGGATCTCTTTTAGTTTTTTCATATGCAGTTTGACAGTCCGAAGCACTGGCTAAGCTAATGCTTAGCAACGACTATTAATCCGGCCACTAGTTTCTAATACTAGATAGCACAGGAGTGTCTCATTTGTTTTTACTTTTTTCAGCATTTATATTATATTTTATTTATAAATTCCTTATCAGGATAATCTTGTATTGATTTTTTTTTAAGATAAAACACAATGAAATATTTTCTGGTGGGAGGGACTCGACCCCACGACCCTCGCTTTTACGGCAAGGTATTCAACCACTAAGCTAACCAGTTTACTTCCATATATCAGGGTGGCCACTTTTATTTGGATACGAATTTCCTTGACTTTTCCAGCCACTTTTTTTACATTTTCCCTGACCTTAATGAGCTTCAAAAAGAAAAGAAAAAATCCCAAAAATATATTATTTGTTTTTTTAATTGATTTTTGAAAAAAAAAATGGTATTTGAGATAAAAATTATTAGAAAAAAGAAACTTTCTTATTTTTAGCAATATTTTCGGAAAATATAGAGCAACAAAATACATTACAAGATTCCAGACGAACTAGCAGTTTCAGCCTATAGACCAGACATACTGGTGTACTCTCGGTGCTTGAAGAAAGTAATACTTATAGAACTCACCATTCCGTGGGACACAAACATACCTAAGGACCACAACATCAAGTCGAACAAATATTTTGATCTCACAAACGAAATTACTAGAAACGGATTTAAAACTCAACTTCCCACCCATGGCCAAAAATATTAGTATGTTTTTCTGTCCAGTTTGTCATGGTGTGGGTGTTTATCAAATAAAACAAAGTCCATGAATGGGGTCAATCAATACATTGTGGTTTAACGGCATTGATCACTCCAACTATGCTGGCTTGTTTTTCGTTGTACTTTTAAATTAATAGGGCCTAATTAAAAAAATCACCCTGATGTGAAGAGGCAACAAATGAACAAAAGACCAAAAATTGTATGTTATGAGTTAACATATTGAACATTATGCTTATTGAACATTATGTGTGTGTATTGAATATTATGCTTATTGAACATTATGTTTATTTAACATTGAGCGTTTGTAACAACAACAACATGAACAATCACTTTCTAAAGACGCAAACAGAATTACCAGTTTACCAAGTAACCTTAGGTACTTTAAATAATAAAATTTAAATTAAAAAGTTTTGCCACTTTCGCTCTCATTACTTTTAATATAAGGATCGCTATAATAGTGCGAGCGAGTCGGCAGTATATTAGTTAGATCGGAGATTAGTACCATTGGTGGTGGCTGAGTTGGTTAGAGCTTAGACTCCACAAACACAGTTCTCTGGTTCAAACCCAGGTGTGTACCAATGAGTTTTTAATCCAAAAAAAAATGTTTAACAACACCACTATAGTTCCTCGGAGAGCACATTAAGATGTCGGTTCCATTTCACTATACCAACTTGTGAAACTGTTTATAAATGGGTTTTGAGTCTATCCAAACATCGCGATGAGCTAGCTAGCTGTAGACTCATACTATCGGCTATGACGAGGTGGGATTAAAAACCCTTCCATTGGGTACCCTGATGCCGTCTAGGCGGTCTAAGGCGCCGTAAGGCACCCGTACGTGATGATACATATATATAATTACCATAAAATCCACATTAACTTATTAAAGTCGAAGTCAATTTTTGTTTTATTAAAATAAAATCCACTTTTAATTATAATAAAGTTAAATGATTAGAGTATATGGTATATAACCACCTAGTCTTACACTGGTTGGTTATGTGGTGTGTGTTCGGTTTGGTTTCTATTTATTTTTATATATGCATGAGCCTAACCAAGCGCACACTTAGACCTTATACTAAATATAGTTTTTTTTTTGACTATGCATAAATACCTGTAAAGGATTACATGAAATAAATATTTTTGACTTTGACTTTAACTTATTGAATATTTTTTTTTTTTTTTAATTAATTATAGAAGAAGTGAATCTAAGTCTAAGCGAGTTTGCGTATGTATTGTGCCTATAAGAATTTTCCGAACAACTTTCTCCTCCACGACCGTACACTAGCTGCAGGATATTTGCATAATAATAATAATAATAAATGTTTATTATTATACACATAGAGAAAACATTCTTAACTATCCATGGATTCTTCGTGCGGGTGCTGGGTCCATCACATGATTGGAAGGCAGGGGAATGAACTGCAGTGTTCCCTGGCTTGAGACCGCGAAGAAGGTTTAAATATGGGTCTTTTAACTCTCATCTGCACACTTTACTCAACCAAATACTATATGATCCTGTTAGCGCCATCTTCGAAACACGCTCCAGAAAAGTTCCGACAGCTGATCTTGGAAGGCCAAGAATATCCTTCGTTAGACGATGCAAATAGGGAGGTCTGGAATTCCTCTTGCACCTAACAAAACACTTACGTAGAGATCTCTTCCTCAACAAACTCCCTGGTGACCCCAAAGATATGCGCGATGTTGTCGAGGCTAAGCGAGCGATATGCGCGAAGTAGCTGCACGTAAGCTTTGATGCGAGCCTCACGTACGTAATGTTGGTAGTGAGGACGGAATACTGGATCCACACTAATTTGAGTCTCCACCTGAAAATATTTTCAAATTATAACTTACAACTAAAATTTAAATAATATCCAAACATATTATTCAAATACAGACATTTGAGAAATGAGTCATGACAATTTAATAAAATCTCGCATTATGTTGAATTTAATTGGAGACCAATGTTGTTAAATTTGTCAATGATATTTTCTATGTCATGTAAAACCACAGAGGTTTTTCCTCCAAGGTTACCATCATCTAAGTACCAAATATTTAACTCAGAGTTTAGATTTTCGATTATTGCTAGTTCTTTGATTAAAGAAAATATTTAAATATAAAGAGAGATAATGTTGTCTCTTACATTCTTTCTTAATTTAATATTTGATGAAAAAAGATATGACGACTTGACGCCCATACAAAAATCTTTCAAAATTACAACTTTGCTGTTTTGAAATTCAATTATTATTTTTATTTTGGTAATTGTACAATAAAATATTTATGTTATGGGTAATACATATTTTTGTATTATAATGTTAAAAAAGTTTTTTAACTGTTTTCGAAAAAAAAAATTACCCAACATAGAGAGATTACTAAATACAAGGATCAATAAAAATATTATTTTAATTCTGTGACAAAACAGTAATTGATATTATATTCTGGTATGAAAGCTCATTTTGTATGGAGAATGCGGAGTTCACGATTACGAACAGCAGTGTCCTTAAGTGATTATTCAGTTTGTGTAGCTTTTATATATAGGGCCATACTGAAGCCTTTTATAAAAGAGACAATGTTCTTAGCTATCCATGGCTTCTCCGTGCGGGTGCCGGGTCCATCGAATGGTTGAAGGGCAGGGGAATGAACTGCTGCATTCCCAGACTTGAGACCGCGAAGTAGGTTTAAAGGCCTTATTAAATTGATGGAAATTTACGAGAGTTTTATTTGTTATTTCTCTATTTATAGAAATCCCCATATTCTAAGTCAACACAACTTAGAATATGAGGAATTCCACTCTACTGTCACTTAAGGAAAACTGTCTCTTTCCTTCAAATATCAAATGAAGAAAAATAGAATAAGATTTGACTTTCCTTGAGTGAAAAGATCTTAGAATACAGGGGAAAGACACCCTCTATGTGCATTCTTCTTAAAACTTTCTATTAAAGTGTAGTAGAGTCCTAGTTTTTGAATACTATAAGGCAGCGTCGTGTGTTATATATTTTAACACCGGCATTCATAAAAACTTATTGAGTCCTAAGTCCGAAGACTTTAGTTATAGTAGGTTTTGTCATTTTAATTTTATCAATGAAAATTAATATGTATAAAAGAGACAAAACCTATACTATAACTAAACTGTCCTTCAAGGACTCAATAAGTTTTTATGTATGAGACCATTAGTAATTTTTATAGTGTTACATTTTATCTAGTATTCACAAACTAGGTATGTTAACTTCACTCTAATACAGAGTATTTAAGTTAATTAAATAGTTAAAAAGCAATGGCAAATTTGGTGAGGGGTGACTTGTACCTAGTTCGCTCAGTGGCTGAGTACCTTGCCGCAAAAGCGAGGGTTGTAGTTACAAGTCCCACCCAACAGGAATTGTTTCATTGCAATTTTATTATAAACAAAATAAAATACTTACCCAAGCAAGACTCTTCATGAAGTCAGCATAGCGACACTCATGCAAGGACTCGACCAACTCCCTGAGCTCTGGGTAACGGGATCGCAAAGCCTGCACAGCAGCTCCTTGCCGACGGAGCGCAGACTGAAGAGCATGTCGCTCCAAGGCCAATGCACAAGCAAGAACACAGTACTGTATTATGGTACCTAAAAGATCAATAAAACACAATTAGTACTTTCAAAGGATAATTTTACAAATTGTATTGATCTTTTAGGTACCATAATACAATCCAGTTTAAAAATATACAATTTCTCTTACAATGTGATATAAAACTAATGTTAATTTAAGAGCATTGCAATCCTGAACCTTGCCGTCAGTTCATACATAATGAATGAGGGTAGTGCTTCAGGCCAATGATTGTGATAGTATCAGGGGTGTTCCACTCCGCGCTTTAGGTATGAAGCTACAAGTACCTGGTCATGCCCACGGATGCAATATAAACAACTATATTCAAAATAAATCTTACCAAAGTCAACAAGTTCATAAGATTCAAAGGTTGAGACACAATCTATAAATAGTTCTGCAGCATGACTATAGTCTCTTACAGCTAAACAGTAAATAGCTTCATATGCCTTAAGTTTGTTCCTGGAACGCCAATCACCACCTTTATCAACTAACTCATGAGCCTGAAAAATATTATTTCAAACAGTTATTTAAAGTAAATTTTAGAAGTTGAGTTTCATGGTCATAATTTATTTTTATTTCAGAATTAATTCAAACTCCAAAATTTATTGAATTTATTGAAAAAAAAACACCCAGCCAACATTATAAAATACTTTAAAATTATACATATAATTGATTATAAGGATGTACAGGGGCAGATCGATGTTTAAATTTGGGGGTGATGCGGGGGTTGCCTCAACCAGATTATTTTGTCACAAATATTATACATAATGTCCTAAATTGTTACAAAAATGCTTGTTGCTTATAAACAAATTTCGATGATTCTGGAGGGGGGCCATGGTCCCCTGGGTGCCCTCCCTGGATCCACCGCTGATGTTGTAAATTCAATTTCATGAACTTTATATTGGGGGTTAAAGTATAAAGTTGCCTACTTATTTATATAAACTATGTATTATACAACAAAAAAATATATATTTAAGCCAAATATTATACCTTAGTTACAGATTTCCCCATATCCTTGACATTGCACCCATGGAAATAAGCTATTCTGAATAATGCAAACATAGCATCTAATCTCCTATTAGTAGTTAGAGTGGAATCCTCATACTTTGTAGTTGCCAGGATGGTTGCAGCTTCTTTATCTCCAATAGAACAAAGGTAGTCCAATCTGAAAATGTTTTTATTAGAACACTACATTTGGCTTTATACCTGATACCTGACAGCAGTGAAAAAATAAGTTTACTATTATAATGGTCTACTTTAGGGTGACATTGCACTTAATCTATCCTTGATCAAAAAGAATTAAAAAACAATCCACAATTGACAAAGAAATTGGGGAACACCCATTTAAATAAGATCCCAACATATTAAGAATATCCTCTATTTTGAAGTCAGTTAAAAAATATGATGCATTCATAATACTTTTATGCAGGATGTGCATTCAAATTCAACTTATGTTGGAGTAAGTTATTGAGAGTTAAGGTAAGACATTTTGGTAGATGATAAAAACTTTAAATTAAAAGTCATTTAAGTAATTTGCTGGACTATGGTATTTAGGAAAAATTAAAATTTCTCTGGGTAAGCAACTTATGAAATGTTTGAACTGATTAGAGTAAACCGTAATGAATTATTAAAGCAGTTGTGCCTATTTAAACACACTTGGTTTAAACATAAGGGATATATACCACAAAATAGTGCTCAGTGAAAGTATGTGGGCATTTCAGGGAAATATAATGAAGGCCAAAACTAACATTGCAACCCAACCGTGTATATTGTCAATACCTATGTTATTGACCTCATTATAAACACCAAAACATTCAATCACTCGACTTTTAGACTATTTTTTTTTGTGTACTCTTTTACTAGGTACTTTAAAGAAGTTTTTACAGCAATGCTTGATATACTATGGGGCTGTCCCAAATTAGGTGTAATAATTACCCTTTGCAATTTCGAAAAAGAAAGAGATGGAGATATGTGTGAATTGTACATCTCAATCTTTTCCCCAAGAGATCTCACAAGTACTAATAATTTAATTGTGAAATACGGCCCTTTATATAGTTGTAAAAAATTAAACTAACTTGTCTTGCCATACAGGAGTCTCCGAATCATCCTCTTGGAATTTGTCTAATTTCTCCTGGTTTTCTTTTGCCATATCATTTAGTAACTTTTGATCCATTTTCCATCCCAAATCAGTACAGACCTCTTTGTAATAAGGAGCCATGTAACCGGCTTTAATACCTTGTAATAGTTCTTCTTTTAGCTGAACATCTTCCTTATATTGTGGCAAATTTAACTTGAATTTTATACTAGCCAAAGCCATGTAATCAGGTGTTTTCCCATCAGCTGAAAGCTCCATTTTTATTTAAAAGTACTGAAGTAAAATTTTAAAACTGTAGTAGAAAGAAATAACAATAATGACGAACAAAAATCAATTAAAAATCACAAAAAGAAAACGCTGCGTCAGCCACAGATTACTGTTTTTACTTTGATGTTTTATTAATCCTTGTAAAGGGAAAGGCAAGGGCATGAACCATATAGCCAAGTCTTCAAAAATATATTTTCTTAAATACGTGCTACAATAATGGGAAGCAGAGGTGATCTAGACATGTGACAATCGCGAATGATTCAATCATTTAGATATGGTATTGTCAACTGACCAAGATAAAGATTCACCAAGATAAAAAAGATTCGGTACTTTTGATTGAGACCCAATTGCCGACCGAACGAAAGCAAACTGATAAAGATTGATATGGGGGACTGATTGAACTCCGCGACCGAATGAAAGCAAACTGATACAGATATGATCGAAGGATAAAGATATAATCGAAGAATAAAGATACACATGGGACCGAAAGGAAACAAAAGACACACTGATATAAACGCAATATGTTTTAATAGCAGAACGAACGGAATTCGCAACCGATAACAATTATCAACCGATAGAAATTCCGTTCATTTTGTGTATTGTACGTGCGTGGGTGATGGTGGCTTGTCATTAGGGGTTATTTTTGTGGTCAATATTGACTCAATAATATGAGAGCCGTTAGTACAAATATATTACCATACCCGCCCCCCCTTTTTTTGTATCTTTTTTGATAGCATACTGGGAATCCAATCGCCACCGCGAATGGAACAATTGGGATCATATCCTTAAAAATTAGTGATTGTCACATGTCTAAGGTGATCTATTGCGATGAATTGCGATCAAAGCTATGTCTCCCACATATATACATATCCGCACACTAATGATGCAGAAGACAGTCGGACTCATTTGCGAGAAATGTCAAACCTGTAGTGGCCACACTAAATGTTTAAAAAAGAATATAACTGTCAAATCTTTGCGCAATGCAAAATGGTGTTAAAATTCTCTCAATAAAAGTTCTTTTCAATAAAAAAATTTGTTTAAATCTAAAATACACAACGATTATTTGAGGGTAGCTCGAACACTGTAGACGCGTGTTTATATTATATTTTTCAAATTTTATTTTATTGAATATTATTGTGCAAAAGTGTACTAATTTTGTAGAATAAGCATTCGTATATATATTCGTAATATTAAGTGTGAGCAGTGTAGCATTTACGCAGTGATCTTGGTGTTTGTGTTATCTCAAATACCTAATCCCACAATCTTCAGTAAAATGGCGGTACCCATTTTACTGTTGATCCTTTTCCTCCTTCACTAGACATTGGCAAGACTATGCCGTATGCTTTCATACGGTCATGTCGCCATTCCTTTTTCTACCCTAGTCCTTTCCCAATTCCTTTCCATCCTATTATCCCACTTTCACTATTAATAAAAAAGTTTTTTTAATGTACCCTACTCGCCACTGGCAAAATTACGCGCACGCGTAGAGGCCATTTAAAATACACAACAATTAAGTGGCGACGAGATGGCGGAAGAACTCAAATTACAAAATCATGCCATAATGCAGGCGTTAAATGCGCAATCACAAGTGCTGACGCAACTAATGCAAAAAATATGCCGGGGCGACGACGACCACGTGCAAAATGAATTCAAGGTATTAACTTAGAAACCTTCGATGAATCAAAAGAGTCATTCAAATCTTATAAAGAAAGACTCGAAAATTACTTTCAATTAAAAAACATTAAAAATCAAACCGGGGCAGAACAGACCAAATCAAAAGTACTCATTAGCGCCTTAGGAGCAAAATACTACGAATTGTTATCAAGTTTAACCACTCCAGAATTACCATCAAATAAGCCCTATAGTCTATAGTGAATTAATAACATTACTATAAAAACAAATGTTCATACAGAGAGACACAAATTTTAGTCAAAAATTCAACACCCAGAAGAAACTGTTTCAGAATATATTGCGACCCTAAAACACATGTCAAAAACTTCAAAATGGTCATGTGATGATTGCAAGAAATCTATAAATTCAATACTTCAAGCTCAATTAATAAGAGGATTAATAGATAGTGAGATAAGAGAACAAATTTTGTAGCAGGGGGACCAGGTAACATTAGAAAAAATAATTGAAATTTCACTAGCAATAGAGCAGCTAAAAAACAAAATAAAATTTATTTAAATTCTACTACTAGTGATATAAAATAAAAATAACAAAAAACAAAAATATAATTATCAAAATAAAAACTTAAACAAAAATAAATTAAAAAATTTTTAAAATAAAAAAAAGGGGGAGTATTATAGAAAACCTAAAAATGATAAACAAGTGCTTACATTGTGGAAAAAACAATCATAATTCAGGAGATTGTCGCTCTAAAGACAACTTACAGTGTAACAGCTGTGGTAGACGAGGACATCTGTCTAGTGTTTGCATATCGACTAATTTTAGTAAAAAAATACCAGTTCGACATATTGAAGAAAATTCGGAAGAAAGTAATGAAGTTATTTATGAAATTTACCAAATAAAAAATAAAACAAGCAAACCATTTACTATTAATTTACAAATATATGAAAAAAATCAAAACTTTGAAATAGATACTTACTGGAAGTCAAATGTCAATCATGTCTCAAGAGGATTTTTACAAAATTAATCAACCTATTACATTGCATCAAACAAATATTCAATTTAGAACATATACACATGAAATTTTCAAGCCTCTGGGCATGGCTACTATTCCAATTAAATTCAAGAACATTTTAATTAAGGGAGATTTATACATTGTGGAGAAGAAATTAACACCCATAATGGGAAGGGATTGGATAAAATTGCTAAAAATTGACTTACAACAAATAGTTACAGAAGATGATACTCATAATGTTCATAAAATTCAAAACATAGAATTGATGACTAATTTTATTATAAACAAATAATCCCTGAATAACTTAAATTTTTGGTTCAATTTAAATAATCTTGTTTTTAATGTCAGTAAAACTAAATGCATGCACTTTAATCTTAGTAAACAAAAAGATGCTGAATTACCTTCAATTGAAATTAATAATTTAACAATTGAGTATACAAATGAAATACAATTTTTAGGAATATATCTAGACAGTAAATTGTTATGGGAGAAACATATTAATGAAATGTCAGGTAAACTATCATCAGCCATACATACCATTCGAAAGGTTCGAGAATTATGCTCACCCAAAACGGTAAAAAATGTTTACTATGCTTATTTTCATAGTATTGTGTCATATGGTCTGAGGTTCTGGGGTAATGTTGCTAAAGTAAAAAAGATCTTTATTCTACAAAAACGAGCAATCGGGACCATATTAAATTTAAAACCTCTAGATAGTTGTCGAACAAAATTTAAAGAACTAGAAATTTTTACATTACCATCTATGTATGTATTAAATAATCTATACTAATATTATAAAGCTGAAGAGTTTGTTTGTTTGTTTGTTTGTTTGTTTGTTTGTTTGTTTGAACGCGCTAATCTCCGAAACTACTGGTTCGAATTGAATAATTCTTTTTGTGTTGGATAGTCCAGTTATCTAGGAAGGCTATAGGCTATATAACATCACGCTACGACCAATAGGAGCAAAGATATAGTGGAAAATGTGTAAAAAACGGGAGAAATTATTTCATCTTTGAAGCCTTCCGTTGCGTGCGCCGTGAAAACGGTTCAAGATACACAAAAAATATGTATTAAAGAATAATCTAAATATATATAACTCAAAGGTGACTGACTGACATAGTGATCTATCAACGCACAGCCCAAACCACTAGACGGATCGGGCTGAAATTTGGCATGCAGGTAGATGTTATGACGTAGGCATCCGCTAAGAAAGGATTTTGATAAATTCTACCCCCAAGGGGATAAAATAGGGGATGAAAGTTTATATGATAAAAAAATAACTATTCCACGCGGACGAAGTCGCGAGCACAGCTAGTATTATATATGCAAATAAAAATATTCATAATACTCCATTGAACTCTGATAAGCACTCGTTCTCAACAAGAAACAAAATTTCTAATATTAAATGTAGATTAAATACAAAGTATAAAAGTTATGCTATAAATAGTGTAAAATTTTATAATAAAATAGACGATGATTGGAAGCAAAAGAAATTGTCAGAATTGGCTCCGGGACCTTGAACAAGTGATAGGAGTCACCATAGTTCCGCAAATTTGAGGTAAGAGATCGCCTTTGACACAGCGTAACTGCACAATTCAACCATTTTGGTTATCTGAGCAGAGAATCTTTTTGCGACACTTAACGATACCAAATGACGCCGATTGCATACGAACAAGTTTTATACTCGTATATTGTATATGACCTATTTGGCTAGGGGCCTGACCAAAGAACACAATCGCCAATCGATCGATAACAATGTATAGGAATTTTACTCCATGGTTAGAGCCTGATCGATGAGAAACGTCAAATCCAATACATTTGGCCTTCGATGGGTATTTCGATTCGATTATCGATTGGCTCTTTGGTAAGGCCCCAGTATTTTGGCAGAGGGGAATGCCCCGCACCGACCCGCACTAGACAATGGCCAAATTACTCGGAAGGAGTAGAGGCCATTATTTAAAAGAAGAAGATCTTAGATTATTTATTCATTAGTTGGCCGATGGACTTGTATCCAGTGCTATGTTAAAATAAAAATTAAAATATTCATTAGTTATTGGGACTTTTGGCGGGAAGTCAAACCAAGTGAATTATTTTTTATGCTTTTAGAGTAATTAATGTTATTTATTAGTATAAATTAATTGTTTAGTGTAAAATATGTAAATATAATTTGAGTTATTAGTATTTTTCCATAATGGGACCTGCAAGTGGCGGTAAAAATAGTGATGAGCCTAAAAGGAGGCGACTTGATAGTGAACAGGTTCAGAATATGGACAATGATAAATATAAACCATTTTTAAAACAAAATTATACGAGACTACCCTGATAATTCAATTCAGGAGGAATATTATGTGTATATTGAATCTGAGGATCAGGAGCGAATTGGGAATAGAAATCCAATTTCGATTACCCAACTGTTCACGGACAACGTTAAGGGCATCCACCGTATGCAAAAAGTGAATGCACAAAAAATACCGGTTGTGTTTAAAAAGGCTAATACAGCAAATGATTTTTTTAAAATGAACAGTTTTCTTAACAATTATAATTTAAAGGCTTATATTCCCGCACATTTTGTAGAAAAAATTGGAGTTGTACGGTATGTCCCTAAAGAGGTTTCCAATGAGGATTTATATAAACAATTATCAAGTGATATTGATATAGTGGCAATTAGGCACTTCTTAAAAAAAGATAGTGATGATAAATTAGGACCTTTAAGCACAATTACTGTGACGTTTTGTCACGCCTATCTATGTTTAGGTTATAAATAAGACGCGAACAAATAAGTTTTAGATTACAATTTATTACACTAAACCTAACATAAAAAATATATAAAAGAAAACTGTACAACTATAGCTAACTTAATCTAGAAACTGATCTAGAATTTCCAATTTGGAGTTGATCTAGATATCCTAATTTGGAATTGCTAGGAATCTTAATTTAGTAAAGAATCTAGAAATTCTAATTTATTAAATAGTATCTTAGGGAGTGAGTACAATAAAAATCAGTTGATTTTTAGTATGCAATACGATACCAGAATCCTTTAGATACCCGATCTGGGGATATGTAGAAGGGTTATGACGTCACGACGACAGCCTCGACGTACTATGCATAGCCGTAGTTCTAATTGTAGACGTAGATCCGATCATAAAACCCTGGAATGTTGGACACTTTAGAAATTGTCCAATTTTGCAACTGGACTGCAACATGAGCATTGTGGTATAAGCAAAAGTTTAGCAATTTGTCTAACTAGCAATCTAAGGTATTGCAGCTGATACATATAAGATGATAAGCAGAAGGATTTTACAATATTTTAATAAAAACACGATATTAATTACATATTATAAGTATTGAAGTTTTATCTATTTTAATAAAAATACATACTTAAAATTATATAATTAACCAAGTAGCAATTAAAAAAATAACACTAGTCTTAACACATTTATTCTAATATCATATAAAATATCTAATTATAATATTAAGCATGATTTGCAGTTATTGAATTGCAAAGCACATTTTAATTTTAATGTTTTATTATTTATCTAGCAAATAAAACATATTTACATAACTTACCCAATTTCTGGGGTTAAACACACACTTATTTAACTATTTATATTTAAGAAACAGAGATAGAAAATAATTTAAAAAGATTTATAAACATCAGGGGCTCAATTCCGCTAAATCAACGTTGTGTGGATTGGATATCAACGGCTAAGCTTATACGTCATTTCACACTTTTGGTAGTCTACTAACAAAATTAGCTGTCAATTGTACATCGATTGGATATCAACTGAACGTTGTATCGACTTTTGACAAATTAGGTATTCTACTATTCCAATCGTGTATGGAAGGTTTTTTTAATGGTATTCTATTATTTTTTGACGTTTAGTTTAACTTGATATCAACGTTCTCCCAAAAGTTTTACTTCAGTTATAATGTCATTTTACAAAAGTTGCTTATTTGTGAATTGTGTAAAAACATTTTATAAAAATGGTTGGATTTCCGTTAATTTCGCAGTGGCTCCAAAGTTTGAAGATATTAGAAATGGCCCAGAGATAGAACATCCGCGTTTCTGATGCTGGCCGAGTTTAGAAACGTGGAAAATATATTTAAAGTACTACGGTTTTAGGTCCACGGTTCAAACTGCCACCGGTGTCTACCAAATGAGTTTTTAATTAAAAAATAGCTGCATGCGTTTGACAACACCACTATAATAGTGGTCCGGTGAGCACACTAAGCTGTTCTGAGTTCATAATACAACTTGAGTAACTGTTTATAGATGGGTTAATGAGTATGGTTCACGGGTTTTCAGGAGACTACTGCATCGATTTCTTGTGGAGGTGGTAGTCTCCAATGCAATTCGTCATTGTCGCCCCCCATTTCGTAATCGCACCATTTAGCCGGCGTAGTATGAGCATTAAATATTGTTTAAGAACAATATTGGTTGACCCATTAATAGACTTAGTAGGTCTGCTCCCCACCAGGTAGATACAAAGTCACATGTCGTGCTCCAATAATAAAAAATATCCAAATATCGCGACTAGCTGCCCACTTTTTCGGTATAGACTCAATACCCTAGACGGTCTTGGGCGCTGTAATTTTTATAGATGTTATTTAAAAAGTTATGTCTGATTATAATCAGACATAACTTTTTAATTTATTTTCGAATAAATTGTTTTAATTTTGTTGCATTAATGAAATTTTGATTTTAAAAGATTATTTTCCAATTATTAATGCAATAGGTAATCGTTGAACTTGTCAATATTTCAGTCTTAAATTATATTAAAAAATTAGACTTAAAATAAATTATTATGAAGAAAAGTAGGTAAATTAGTATTTTTTTCGGGCCATAAGACGTATTTGGGGCAAACGTCGGATTTAACAACAATAATTTTGGAAAAATACCTATTCGGAACGAACAGACAAATCATATTTAGGTGTAACCTTTTCAGGCAAAGCAACCTAAAGCTATTAGTAGTTTTATTTAGAGTGAGCAAGGTGGAGTTTTATGTCTTACCACAGGTCTTACACTATTACGTTAGAATTGAGTATTTAATTTTCGATTGGTAATAATTTAAAACATTATAAAAATATTGTATTGTCCTTTCTAAATATGATTACTACTCTATGATATATTTTATCATATCTAATAATTGTTTACTCTATGGTATGCGCAGGACAAAATGTAGTTGGTGAATTTTGTAATAATAAAACAGTCTAGTATAATATAAAGTGTATAATAATAAGAATACACTTTTAAATGATATTTTATTTAATTATAACATCTATTCCATGTAAAAAGAGCAAAACTTAAAAAAAAAATACAAACTAATATGACAGGCACAGATAAAAAAGAGTACTACAATGACAGGTTAGCCGAACAAGCGACGTGCATACGACGTGCAATCGACGTCCATACACAAAGCCGTTTTACATTTAGTAGAATACCAAGTTTCAACTCAACGTCCTTTGCTTTGTAAATGGATCGTGTCGGTAAGTAGTCAAAGTTTTAAAATTAGCGGAATCGGGGCCCAGCAGCCTTTAGTGTCTGCTTTTTAAGGTTAGATTGTATTACTACTTGCTAACTACTATTTAGTGCAGTAAGCGCCTTAGAAAATAAAATAGCTATAGATACACTTTTGATCTATTGTAGTTAGTAATTTAGTTTACAATGTTACAGTTTTCATCGACTGTTTTACCTCAATATGTATATATAAATTTATGGCGGTATAAAGTTCATCAATATTTTTCTCCACTTTTACAGTGCTATAAATGTTTAAAATTCAACCATTCGGCAAATATATGCAGGAATGATCAGATGTGCTCGTCCTCCGCTGGTCAACATTCATATAAAGTCTGTGATAGTGAAATAATACAATGTGCGAATTGTGGTGGACCTCATTTGGCACAAAAAATTGAAGAAAAACGAAATAAATCGTACTCTATGGCTATGAATATTGGAAATTATAAACGTGATTTCCCTGCGCTGCAAAAGAAAAATTCAACGGTTATAAATAATAATAAAAATGATAAAACGGACTGTGAAACTATTGCATATAGGAATAAAATGGACAATATTGCGGTTGTAAATAATAAAATAGATAATAATGATATTGTAAATAATTAAATAATTTTAAAAGCTATTCTTAATTCTATTATACAGATGACCAATTGTGGTACAGATCAACCTATGACTCGAACCAAAATTAAAGAAATATTACTATCTAATTTGGTTTAAAAAAAAAGTTACTTATTACTAGTTTTTTATTTTATTTATTTCTTTATTTTATTATAATGTCTAAAGCAAGTGAATCTAATTTAAAAATTATTTAATATAATATTAGAAGTTTATATAATAAGAAACCCCTGTTAATAGATTTCTTATACAAAAATGATATTGATATATGCTTATTGAATGAAACTTGGACGAAATCTTCATCTTCATTTAAAATAAAAGGTTACTATTTCATATTTAAGAGTGCAAGTAATGAACACGGTGGTGTTGCTATTTTAATCAAATGTCATATAAAATACCAGATAATTGAAACTCCTTTTTTTCAAAATATACAAAATTTATGTATTTCAATTTCAACTACAATATGTAAATTATCTATTCTTTGTATATACTGTCCTCCTGGTAATAACAATAGATTAAATATGAATAAATTAAAAAAGATTATTAACATAATTCCCAAACCAATGTTAATTTCAGGGGATATGAATGCCCATCATTTGGCTTTTGGTTGTTCTTCCACTACGTCAAGAGGTAGAGAAGTTTACTATTTATTAGACGAACTTGAGTTTTGCATCTTAAATACTGAACTTCTAACAACAATAACTTCTCCAAGCAAATCAGCTTCTGCTATAGATATTTCGTGTATTAGTGCTCAAATGGCCCCATTATGTGAATGGGACGTATACGATGATTCTATGGGAAGTGATCATTTCCCCACCTAATTTAAATACTAATCCTAACACTTATGAATTCGGTAATGATAATTTGAGATACATTTATAATAGAGCCGATTGGAATAAATTTCAATAAGATTCAGATAATTTATTTTCAGAATTAGATGTTAATGATGTAAATATTTTAGCTGTATATAATGATTTTTGTAATAAATTAGATTTCTTAAAAAAACAGCACGTTCCTGTAAAAAAATCTAATGGTAAATTTTTATTAAAAAAAACAGTTCCCTGGTGGAATCAAAAATGTATAGAAGCTGTAAATAATTCTAAGGGGACTCTCAAACAATATAGATTAAATCCTACTATAAATAACTATATTATATAAAAAAGCAGATGCTATAAAAAAGAGAGTTATAAGTGAACAAAAATCTGAAAGTTGGAAAGCATTATGCACTTCTTTTAATAGAAACACCCCGGTGTCCAGAATTTGGAAATTTATTAAAACATTTAAATATTCTCTAACAAAACCTCAAATGAATAGAAATGATGAATGGATTTCAGATTTTAAAAATGTTAAAGCTCCTAAATCTAATCTTAATAATATGAACTTTAGCAATAACATGGAAAATTATTTTAATTCTAATAATAATAATTCATACATATTATCGCATATAACATTCTCAGAATTTATAGCTGCGTTGCGAACAAGGAAAAATACGACACCTGGACTAGATGATTTTCCATATTTGTTAATAAAAAATCTTCACACCAATGCGCGAAATGTATTATTACAAATATTTAATAAATTATGGCATCAACAATTAATTCCTTCTTCTTGGAAATTACAATGCGTTATTCCAATACTGAAACCAGACAAAACTCCAAATGATGCTAACTCATATAGACCAATATCGCTTTCTTCCTGCATTGGCAAATTATTTGAGACTATAATCAAATTTAGACTTGAATGGTATATAGAATCAAATGGTCTTCTTCCTGAAACTCAATATGCTTTCAGAAAAGGTGCATCTGAAAGCTTTACAACGTTGATAACTAAAATTAAAAATGGCTTTCAAAATAGTTCTTCAACAGTTTGCGTTTTTCTCGATATTCAAAAAGCGTTTGACTCAGTAGATTTACAAATTATGGTACAAATATTATATAATTTATCCATTCCAGGCAAATTAATTAAATTGATTTATAGTCTTTTATATAATCAAACTGTACATATTAAATTGAATAATATATTACACGATCCAATGACAGTTAATAAAGGAGTAATGCAAGGTTCTGTGTTATCTCCTCTATTATTTAATTTATACGTGTCTCAAATACAAAAATATGTAGATACTACTAATGTAAATATTTTACAATTTGCAGACGATATAGTGTTATATAATACAAATCGAAATATAAATGTAAGCTTCAACTATCTTGATGTTGCTTTAAAACAATTATATAGTTACTATTATAACAAGTTGTCTATAAAAATTAACCCTAATAAAAGTTCTGTTATGATATTTAACAAATATAAAATGAATAGCTCTATTAAATTAAAATTTAATAACTGTGAAATTCCATTTACAAACTCACATAATTTTTAAGGAATTGTATTGGATACAAAGTTAAAATTTAACTCTCATATTGATTATATATGTAAAAGAGCACTCGTAAGAGCCAATATTCTGAAATGTCTTGCAAGATGTTCATGGGGTACTGACCCAAATATTCTAATAATTCTTTACAAAAGTATTGTACGAAGTCACTTCGATTATAGTTGTCTGGCCTATATGTATGCTAATCCTAAATTACTAAATAAACTTGATATTATACAGAACAAATGCATGCGTATAATATTAGGTGCAATGTGCTCAACACCAATCAGGTCTATGGAAGTTGAATCTGTAATAGAACCACTAGTTATTAGAAGACTATATCTTGCCAGTCGATTTTGTTTAAAATCAACAATTAGCCCTTACAAATATACCCTATCTTCTATTAATTTTGCCCATAATCTAAACACACAAATATCTACTAATTTGATAAGTGGAATAAACCTCGTATATCATTGTCCAAGTTTTACCACTATTATAACAAATTTATTAAATACATTTACAGACTTAACCTCTAATTCTTATTGGCCATGCTTTTTAGGAACGCCTGAAAGCAAAATGTTATATATAAATGTAAATATCTCTAGTGTATATAATAATATTTATCTTTTATATGAATTGGATAAAAATAAATGCTATAATATTTATACAGATGGTAGCAAAACATCTAATGCGGTAAGTTCCGCCTTTTATGATCCCCAGAAGAATATAATTAAATCTTTTACAATTAATACTAATGCAAGTACATTTACAGCAAAAGCTTTTGCTATACTAAAGGCTCTACAATATCTATACAGTCTTAAGATTTATAGTAAAATTAGAATATTATCTGATTCATTAAGCGTAATTAAATGTATTGAATTCCCTAAACTAGAATATAAGTTAAACTATATAATTTATGATATAAGAGAAGTAATAAAGTGTATATAATATTTTTTTTTTTAATATGAATTGGATAAAAATAAATGTTATAATATTTATACAGATGGTAGCAAAACATCTAATACGGTAAGATCCGCCTTTTATGATCCCCAGAAGAATATAATTAAATCTTTTAAAATTAATACTAATGCAAGTATATTTACTTTTGCTATACTAAAGGCTCTACAATATCTATACAGTCTTAAGATTTATAGTAAAATTAGAATATTATCTGATTCATTAAGTGTAATTAAATGTATTGAATTCCCTAAACTAAAATATAAGTTAAACTATATAATTTATGATATAAGAGAAGTAATATATAAAATGTGTTTAAATAACAATTCAAATGTACGTCTAAATCTTAATAGAAACTTAGACAATGTTGATGTTAGTGAAAATGAAAAAATATTGAATTTATGTGGATTCCTGCTCATTAAGGAATAGTGGGAAATGAAGTTGCTGATAAAGCAGCAATAGAGGGTATAAATGAAGTTTTAATTAATGATTTTACTATTCCATTTACAGACAGTTTTGTTTAAATCACGAATCTAAAAAATAAAGCCGGCTTGAATTTTGGAATCACCACTTAGTTACTAAAAAATCAGGAAAATGGTATAATGAAATTCAACCTACAATTGCTTCTAAACCCTGGTTTTCCAAAATAACATATACTAATAGACAATTTATAACTTCAATAAATAGAATGAGACTGGGTCATTTAAGGACTCCTGCAATTTTGAAGAGATTTAATATAATACAAAGTAGCAAATGCAATTATTGCGATGAAAATAATGCTGATTTAGAACATTTAATTTTGTTATGTCCAGAATTCAAGTTAGAACGTCTTATAATGGCAGCCGATTTGTGCGACAAACTAGATACCCGCCCTATTGAGTTAAAAAATTTGCTTGGTAATGTAGACTGTTTTAATACTTTATATTATTAAAACTATAGGACCATTATAAAAAAAAAAACCTAGAATTTCATATTTTTTTGGAAATAATTTAATGTACTGGGGCCTTACCAAAGAGCCGATCGATAATCGAATCGAAATACCCATCGATAGCCAAATGTATGGGATTTGACGGTTTTCGGCGATCGGACTCTAGCCATAGAGTAATACCCGATCGATGAGGCGATTCGATTGGCGATCGTGTTCTTTGGTCAGGCCCCTGTTAATTATTATATAATGAATGCGGCCAAAGGAACTTGTATCCAGTGCTATGTTAAAAAAAATAAAAATAAAAAATCATTAGTCTGTGGTGGTCTGTGGTAGGGACGTGACATCTAAAGAAAAAAATCGATTAAATAATAATCGATGTTTTCAGGCAAGAAAATAATCGATTTACCAAAATCGATTTTTTTAGGAGAAAATTATCGATTTTTTTTTTCAAAAATAATAAAATGAATTTCTGTAGGCATTAAAACCATACTAGTCAACCATATTAAAATTTAAATCCGAAACAATTCTTTATTCGCTTTTACCTCCTTTATTTCTATGTACAGAACCCTAGTAAGCATCAGCCTATGTTCTCGAAGCTTTTTGTATAGATACCTAAAGAATACCCAACATTTAATTGAAAAAAAAATCTATATACTTATACGTATTTTTTTTATGTTATTGGAGCACGCGCGGCACGTGACTACCTGATGGTAAGCAGACCTACAAAGTCCATGAAAGTGGTCGTTTATATTGATGTTAAACAATATTTCGATCCCACTATGCCGGTTAAAGATGCGGATTCGTAACCGCACCCTGAAAGGAGACTATCACCTCGACAAGAAATAGATGCAATAGTCTCCAAAAATCCAGTGAATCCACAGACTAAAACCGAAACATGACTAGATCACTTTTTTTTTGTATCTATATGGTGTGAGACCAGTTGGTCGGACTAACGAAGTTATGGAGACCCGAGACTTCCTATGTAATATAATATAATAAACGCAAAGAAAAAACATATATACTGGATAACGGCATGTGATTTTGCATCTACATGATGAACGGATTTTGTATTACGAGTTTATTTATCACGAGATCAGAACTATCACCTCGATAACATATCAACGCATTAGTCTCTTGAAAACCGGTGAACCCACAGACTAAAACCAAAACATGACTAGGTCACTTGACGGTTTTTGCATATAACGAGGCCGGTCGGTCGACTTTGTCAAGTTAATCTGTCTCAAAGCTTTGACTGGTAAAGAATGCCTAGCGGCATTAAGTACGCATTTGTACTAAAGGAGTACGGTCATTCTGGACCCAACCGTAAAAGCTTAGCGTTCACAAACAACGATATGCTTATTTAATAATAGATAATTTAAGCATTATTTGCCAGTATTTAAAATAATTTTCGAAAGTTGGGAAAAAAAAGTTCTGACAACTTTTGTTACGTGCTGATTCTTCTGCCTTTTCTGTATATTTGTCCACATTATGCAGAAACAAATTCTTTATACATTAAAAAATATTATTTTTGCTTATCTGGATTGAGATTTAACAAAATAAAGAGAGATTTTATTTTGAAAGAAAAAGAAAAGGTTGTATAGTATTGAATGCCCTTTGTCCATTTATCGCATGAACAGAATAAAAATAAAAATAAAATATGCGACGATAGGTCGATGGACTTGCATTCAGTGCTATGTTAAGTTAAAATAAATAATTTAAAAAAGAGCGACGATATATATCATCCACAGATTATTATTTTTTTGTTCGGTTTTCTCAAATATAGAGACGGCAAAGGTCTCTACGAACCATACGGCCTAGGTCAGATTATATAATATTATTCTGTCAATTCTGCAGCACAAGGAAACACTACTAATAATTTTGCGGATTAATAATTCCCGGGCCGAAATTGTTCGCTATACTAACCTAATAACTAGTCATAACATAACCTCAAATTGAAATACAAAGGAGAATAACTTTTTTCTCCCAACTTCTCGAACTTCGATGTAATTAACAATTTTATTATATGTATTTTCCTCTATCGAACTGGATAGGTTTCATTTTTGAACGCGGCTTCTAAGCCTGGGTCTGAAAATACATGGGCTATGATCGTTCTTCTTTGTGCAATTTTTTTTTTTTATAAATAACTAAAGTTATAGAGACTTCTTGTCTAAAAATTTGTTTTTCATTGATTGTATAAACGTTTGTTGAACGAAAACAAATTTATATACTTTTAATACTTCTTCCAGTGCTTGCCGCTGTTTACAAAAATCGCGACCTAATACTTTTTTTCATCGCCTAGATTTTCCAAAATCACGCTTAAAACTTCTTTCAGCCAATAGATAGCGCCTTTATTAAAAATCGATTAAAAACTGATTTTTACATAATTGATTTGATAATTATCGATTTTTCTGTTTTTGAAAATCGATTAAAAATAATCGATTAAAATGAAAAAATAATCGATTTTTTTAATAATCGTTTTTTTTTAATAATCTTTTTTTTTCACATCCCTAGTCTGTGGCCTCCTGTGGTTGCGCGTTTGTAAAATTGTGGTGAAATCCCTTCCTTCTATTTCTATGTGAAATCCGAAATCAATGAAATAATAAATATAAATGCAAAATAAAATTATAAAAAAAGACAATGTAATAATTTGCGATGTATTTTCTAAACTAATTTAAACAAGTCAATAAAAGTTTCAAGTTGGTAGACTAGTTAATACAAATAGAACAATAGTTAGAAACTATTAAATAGCCTACTAGCAATACAACCGAAGAAGTACTGTTACCAGATTGTTTCATCCTATACTAAACAGTAACCATGAATTTAAATAATCTTGTTGGTGAAAGTCAGACAATTAAAGTTATACCTTCTATTAATGATTTTGCCCAGTCCATAGGCTTCAACACATTTCTAGATGCTGAGGCAGAGGCTTGGATAGAACATTTAAAGAAATCATGGCTTGTATGGAAGAAAAGTAAAACACTGTTGGAGTATATCACAGTTTTTTTACAAAATAGTACTGATCCTTACCGAGTGGCAATAGCACTAGCACTCAAATGTGAAGATTTTAAGGATTGCAAACCAAACTCTCTATCATACTACATAATTGAAATTCTTGGTAAAATCTCTATAGACCTTAATGTGCAACCAGATGATAACTTAAAATTAATGGCATTTCAAATTTCAATGCAGCAAAAAAATCAAAATTTTATTGTTCTTATAATAAAAGTATATAAAGTGGCAACTATAAAAGGACATATTCTTCCTATTTTAAATGAAATTTCAATTACAGGACATTACAAATTAGTGTGTCTTATAGTCGATACTATGGGAATGTCTGATGAAATTCCAGTTGAAGATTTACTATTTCCAATACTTTTGCAAGATAAAATTAATTTAATATGTGATTATTTAACAAAATGCCCGGATCAGATTGAGAGATTTCTTCAATTCTTAGATAAACTTATAGATAAGAAGTTTAATTTGTTGCAGTACACTCAAGATTATGTAAAAAAATACAATATTAAGAATGTAAAATATGATAGAATACATTATAAACCACTGGGAAAATTAGTAGGCAAGTTGTGTTTAAAATTTAAAATTCCAATCAATTCATTTAAAAATTTAAGTAAAAATAGAACATCTGGCGGGCTTAGATATCTAGTATATCAAAAGTATATAGATAACAATATTAGCACCAGTGTTTGGGAAGAACTTGTTAAGGATGCTTTGCAACAGAATATGGACAATGGTTTAGAATTTGTAGAGTTTTTAGCTGAATATGATAAAAATGAAGCAATAAAATGGGCTGTGTATCTAAATATATCTGAGGAAAGGTATCCATCAATGTTAAAAGATATTCCATACAATAATATTTCTGAAAATGATGAATGTTGGGATGATTTGGAACCAAGCGTTTCCCAAGAATTTTACAAATTGTCACTACCTGGAGATGCTACAGTGATTGTTGATACTCCTGAAAAATTTGATTCATTTTTGAGAGACATACAATATTGTAAACTTTTAGGATTGGACTGTGAGTGGAAACCATCTTTTGGAGTTAATCCTGTGCAAGTGGCACTCATCCAAATTGCCACAAAAAGTAACATTTACTTAATTGACTGTTTAGTGTTAAATAAAAAAGATTTTACAAGTTTGTGGCAAAAGTTTTGTAAGTCTTACCTTGATAATATAGAAGTTATTATACTAGGATTTGGTTTAGAGCAGGATTTAACTGAAATAAAATCAAATGTAGTAGGTCTAAGTAATATTAAAGTAAAAGGTGAAGGTTTGTTAGATATTAGTTCATTATGGAAAAGTCTTGTTAATGCTGATATACAGTTACCATATGGGTCAAACGGTGGAAGCAGCCTCTGTTGTCTGGTACAATCTTGCTTTCAATTGCCATTACAAAAATCTGAGCAATGTTCTAATTGGGAAATTAGGCCTTTACGTCAGAGTCAAATTAATTATGCAGCCCTTGATGCCTTTGTGTTAGTAGAATTATATGATTTTCTTCTTTGTAAATGCAAAGAACAGGGAATTAGATTTGATGAGTTATGTAATCAAGTCATGTTAGATATTAAACTTAAACCAAAAAAAGTTAATTTGTTATGTTTAAATAAAACAGAACAAAAGGAAATTTCTGAAATGAAAATTCTAGTTGAGCCTAAATTATCTAATTTAGCATCTTACCTTAGATATATTGGAATTGATTCTGAAATAGTGTCTACCACAATGTTATGGCATGAAGTTGTTAATTGGGCTTTAATGGAAGAAAGGTTTATTTTAGTAGCCAAAGGAAAAATATCATCTACTTCAAATTTTTCTCAAGATCATATACTGGAAATTACCAATGGCTCCATAAAAAGCCAATTGAAAAAAATAATAAAATATTTTGGTATTAACTATACCAAACCGGTTGTATTTACCCGATGCATTTACTGCAATAAAAATATATTCAAAACTTTGAATAGAGATATTATTTGTAGATTATATCAGCAGAATCAGTCAAATAGTGTTCAATCAGTAAGTTCTGTCAGATATGACAGTAATGAAACTGATAGATTATATGATGAAGAAAGTAATTATAGTAATTTTATTAGTGATGATGATGAAGAAGATGATTATTATATGACTGTGCCAAACAAATCTATCCAAAAGCAGCCTTGTTTGACTTCATTAGGTGTACCTATTATTTTTGATAATATTGAATTGTTAAATAAATCAAGCTGTGATGCATTACTTTGTGAAAGTTGTGGCAGGATTCTGTGGGATGGAGATGAACTTGTAAAACACACATTTGACCTAATTGAGACATTATAGGACAATGTAACATAAATTTTCTTACATGGCTATATAACAAGTGACTATGCTTTAATGCTTATAGAGCGTAATACTACAAATTCAACTAATAATAAACCTAAACAATAAAATACTGGTAAAGCTGCAATTTTTCAGGTAGTCTAATGATGTTTTTATGTATATACCTAAATTGTGTGTTGTTTAATATTTTACTACTTAACTTATACATTAAAGGATTAACTGAAGGCGTTCCTAAATTGTTACATTCATTGTTTGTTAAGTTATTCATAAAATTATGAAATGCATAGTTTTAAGTTTATTAGAAGAATATAACATTTGTCATGCATATATTTAGTAAAAAGGTATATTAGTAAAATGCACATGGCTATATAGAATCAATATGTATATCATTCTAACATTGATTTGTTTAGGAAGATTACTTGCACTTCCACAGTAGATCATGATTCCACTAAACATTTTTTTTTCTTTTTGGTTGGAGGCCTATTACTTCTTATTTTCATCCTGTTTTATAACCAGGGGCCCTACCGGAAAGCCACATTGACAAACCTATTGACATGTATTAAGTAAATACAGGGCCATAGGGTGCTATTATTTTTTTTCCATAAGTAGATCAAGTTCTATTGTATACCTACTATATCTTATGTGATTGTTTATTCGCTTCAGCTGGGTAGATAACCAGAGTTTGATAAACAGTATTCAAATAGGGTGGCCACTTTCTGGAAAACAAGAAAAACTGGAAAAATTCAGGGAATTTTCGGAGACTGGAAAAGTCATGGAAATGTTAGGGAAAACACTAGAAAGTCAGGAAAAATATTTAAAGTACACACAACTTGCTACGGCAATCTAAGCGGGGCAATTCCATCTAAGTTCTAAATAAGCATATTTTTTTAAGAATGTGAAATATATTTAGTTGCTCTATATTTTCCGAAAATATTTGTTTCTATTTTCTAATAATTTTTATCTGAAATACTTTTTTTTCCAAAAACTCAATTAAAAAAACCAAATAATATATTTTTGGGATTTTTCTTTTCATTGCTCATTAAGGAACATCTAAAAAAAGTGACTGGAATATCTGGAAAAGTCAGGGAAATTTGTATCCGAAAGAAAGTGGCCAACCTGTCAAAAAGGAAAAAAAATCTTGGTTGATAACCCAGTCATTTATGAATATTTTTACCTGTTTGTAACCCCGCAAGGATTTTTCATAACCTAGAAAGATTTTTTTTTTTTTCAGAACCACAGTAAAAAAAAAACACTTGTAATACTCGTATAACCATAATCATTGGTTTTGTACCAACAATGTGTTTTTCTTTGATGACTAGTTCTAAAAAGACATCCTTGTGGTTATATAGAGCAATATGTGTAATTGTCCTACATATTAAAAAAATAATTAAAAAATATACCATTTTACGACATTGTCATGAGAATGTCTTAGAATGCTTATTTGGTTGTCAAATGGCGTCCTTACAGTTAAAAAACCATTCCAACTGCACCATTTAGCTGGTTTAGTGGGAGCGAGCGAGCAATCAATGCTATTGTTCAACCCTATTTATGGATTTTTTAAGTCTGCTTACACGCTGTCCTTACACTACTATAAAAAAACATTGTCATAAGAATGTCATAGAATAGTTATATTGCAAGAATAGTTATTTCTTTGTTGAAAACTGTGGTTTGGAAAATACATTATTATTATTTCTAGATAGGTGATGAAATGATGTCTACGGTTCGCAAACAGGAATAGAAATTCTTCATAGATGAGTTATCAAAAAATATTTTTATCCTTTTTTGATTACTTATAACTAGGTTTTTTTTCTGTTGAAATGCTGGTTATTTACGTGGCTGAAGCGGTTTTATTATTAATTATATTTAATTATAAAATTAACACTTGGATAAAACATAATTTTATAGTATTAAGTTTAATACAATAAATATATTTAAAGACACATAATAGTTTATTTTAATATTTTTTAAAGAATTTTTCCGGAAATTATTCGTGAAGCTGTAAGTTTCAGTATAAAGAGCTAGAAAAGGATTCCTATCAACAAATGAAAGACTCTACTTTTGTAAAGGAGGGACAACTCAAAGTAAACCTTTCTAATCAAGTAACCTGACAGGAAATATTCATGAATATCTACATTCAAAATACATTACAAAATTTCAGACGAACTAGCAGTAACTGGCCTATATATAGACTAGACATACCTACTGGTATACTCTCAGAGCTCGAAGAAAATAATACCTACTTATAAAACTTACCGTTTCGTTGGATACAAGCATTCCAGTTTCTACGCAGAAATAGTTTTTGATTTTGTGCGATTTTGTTACCCTATTTTGATTTCGCTAGACCGTCTGGTTTAAGCATGAAGGTAAAAACCGTGCCCGTCCGCGCGCCGGGGCGCTTTTTTTTAGCTTCATGGGTTTAAGAGATACAGTGGTGGTCCTGCTGATAAAACGTGACATCGGCGGAACCACCTTTGAAATTATGTACTTACGAGGTTGTTTATTTCCTTTGACGTTAAAATAATAAGACAAAATACTCAATATGATTGAAATAATAATTTATTAAAATAAAATAAAGATTATACATTATAAATATTTTTCTTAAATACCTAAGTTGTGGTGGCCTAGTTGGTTAGTATCCAAAACTACGAGGTTTTAGATGGTGGGTAAGGTCCCCAGTGTATATCAATAATGATTTTTTTATTAAAAATATATACATTTGATCGACAACATGATGTGTTATTGAGTTTATATAAACACCCCAATGTGCTGGCAACTTGTTCTGTGTATACTCAGAACACTATCAATAGGTATAATACACTGTTGGGTCTAGGCAGTCTCGGGCACTGTAAAGCACCCGTAATGATAAATATGTTTATCTTTTAAGTTTTCAATTTCAGTTTTATCTATATTGTTCTTAGTTATATCAATAGTTTCTAAATTTAATACTGGTAAAGTCTTTACTGTTGTCAAGTTATTATTCGCCAAAATCAGCTTCTGAAAAAAAAAGAATAATATATGAACCATAGAGAGAGAGACAATGTTCTTAGCAAACCATGGATTCACCGTGCGGGTGCCGGGTCCATCGCGTGGTTGAAAGGCAGGGGAATGAACTGCAGCGTTCCCGGACTTGAGACCGCGAAGTAGGTTTAAAGGTTTAAATAAAAAAAAACATTCATTCAAAAAATCGATATATATCGATTTTTCGAGCTACATCGATGCTAAGGCCCTATCTACATATAAAAGGTGCAGGTACCTAACTACTGTTAGGTAAGAACTACTAGTCAAATTGTCTATAAGAGGACATATATAAGAGCATTTGTCATGTATACCTGTTTCTACCTGGTGGAAAGCAGGCCTCAACATGAATGGGTAGGTATAACTAATACCATTTTTAATTTCTAATTTATCACTATAACCAATAAGAAACAGGCGAGGTTGTATTGATCGTAGAATTTTGTTAAGTGCGCAGGAAAAGGATTCGCGAACACGTCAAAAAACATCTAAATAATGTTTTCATTTATAATAAAGTTTTCTTGGAAAAAAAAGAACATGGAGGTGTAGATTTTATTTACTCGATCCTAATTACATAATTTCTTTATAAAAAATCTCTTAAATTTTGAAATGACAACTAATGTAATATTTTGATAATCATAAAATAAACTCTGGGTGTCTTTTTAAAAGTTAATAGATTTTTATATTATTTATTAGATAAAGAAAGCAATTGGATAATTAGGATTGAGTAAGTAATTTTTCCATTAAAAAAAACTTTGATATCACTGAAAACGACATTTTCATGTTAGACGTTTAAGATCGCGAATCCTTTTCCTGACTTCTTTTTCTAAATCGAATTTGGGGTTTACTTGGTAGGAAGGTACTCCGTTAGGTATGCAAAAACCTTTAAGTGAACTATCGTCCTGTTTCGGTTTAGTAGCCCTAGTGAGAGTTTTTTTAACATTTACTACTGCGTTAACACTTTGACCAATCACCCGCTCGCAATTTTAGTTCTTAAAATTTCCGCTTGGAGCGCTGAACTATTTCCCATACACATTTTAGTTAACTCAAAGTAATAGTTAGAAAACACACTAGGGGTACAGGAGACTAGTGCTTCAATTTCATGTCGAGGTGGTTGTCTCCTTCCTTTGAAATGTATTGATCAACCCCATTCATGGACTTTGGTCTGCTTTACCACCAGGTAGATTTATTCGAGCAGGGTGGAGAACAATGCTCAGGTGAAATAAAAAATAATAATTGATATATACCTAAAGTTCGTTTCACGAAATAATTACTTTGGACAGATAGACTGGGAGAAAATACAGAAAACGTTCTCCCATTTTCTACTGCATGCCTTTTTTAGAATTAATAATTAACCCTAAAATATGAAAGATAGAGGAGTTATTGACCGGCGCACGCTTGCACGTCATAAAGAAAATTTAATTTTCACAACATTATCCCAAAAATTTCCACCCTCAGTCATACGAGGGGCGCATGCCAATTTTCGCAGATATTTTTTGTGATGGAAACTTTAATGTTTTACATCGGCATGCATTTTGACAACACGGAAATGTCCGATTTTTCCCTTTGAGCCCACTTGGTCGTTGTGAATTGCATGCCATTAATTACGATAGCTTGAATTTGTTTGCACTACCTTATGTTACAAAGGCAGGCAATATAATATCACGGAAAACCACTAAAATTCTTTACAGAAAGAAAAGCCATTTTCTTTATGACGTGCAAGCGTGCGGCGGTCAAAACTCCTCTATCTTTCATATTTTAGGGTTAATCATAAATTCTTAAAATGGCATGCGGTAGAAAATGTGAAAACGTTTTCTGTCATCATCTCCCAGTCTAAGAGCGTTGCAGTCGCGCGGTAACCTCAGTATTAAAACTAATCGAAAATAATTTTTGGGTGAATCTGATTTATTTTATTCAATAATATTTTTATAACTAAGAAAATTATGTTGACGTAGATACTAATATTTAGCACAATTTTATTAGTTCCACTTTTTGCCGCGAGATTTTTTTCGTGAAACTGACTATACATATTAGACTTTTAAACTCGACTATCTAATCTAATTGTATCTTGTCGAGGTGGTATCTCCTATCAAAGTGCCGTTGCGAAACCAGGCTATTAAAGTAGACCCGTAATGCAAATTCGACTTTGTCGTCGCCCATTGCGTAACCGTATCATTTAGCCGGCATAGTGGGAGCGATCAATGCAATGTTCAACAACAATGTATTTATTGAATCCATTCATGGACTTTGAGGACTGCTTACTTGAGTGGCTATTACGTGATGATTTGTGCAAATTAATATATATTTTTTTATGTTGTATTACTTATTAGTCAAGTCTATTTTTGAGACCTTTTGGAGAAAACGAAGTAATCAAGATAATTAGAACTTTAAACAATACAAAAGCGGTGGGTTATGATGAAATATCCACAAAAGTTTTAAAACTAGTAACGCCAGCAATAATATCTACATTAACCTACTTAATTAACCTCTCATTTGAAAAAGGGTGCTTTCCAGAAAAAATAAAAAAACTATAGTTAAACCTCTATATAAAAAAGGAGATAAAATAAATATAAATAATTATAGACCTATAGCTTTAATACCAATTTTATCAAAAATATTTGAAAAAGCCATGCACACCAGAATATCTAACTTTATTACAAATTTTAACATCATTCGAAAAGAACAAAATGGCTTCCAAAAAGGCAAGACTACAACATTAGCGGGTTTCGAATTAATAAAAAAGGTCACGGAAAACATTAATGCAAGAATTCCTGTTACTGCAATATTATTTGACATGACAAAAGCGTTTGACTGTGTGGACTATCAAATACTTTATAATAAGCTCTACGCGTATGGTATTAGAGGCAATACATTACAATGGATAAAATGTTACCTTACAAATAGACTACAATGTGTGGAAATAACAAGAGTAAACAATTTAAATGAAATAAAAAATTATAGGTCGAAATTTTGTGAAATAAAATTTTGTGTCCCGCAAGGTAGCGTGTTGGGCCCACCTCTCTTCATATTGTATATAAATGATCTTCCAAGTGTAACAACTCACTCTTGCATATTATTTGCTGATGATTTCTCCATAATCATACCAAAAGAAGGAAAATCTGATATAAAATATGTAGACGACATTAACGCTACTATAAATAATGTTGTGACATGGCTAAATCAAAATAATCTTAAAATTAATCTAAGCAAAACTAAGTATTTGCAATTTCGGAATAAAGGTGGTAATAGTAGGACTATTAATATTAAGTACAATGGAATCAATATTGATAAAACAACATCAGCTACATTTTTAGGCATTGAAATAAATGAACATTGTGACTGGTTTAGTCACATAGACAAAGTTTGTACCAAAGTTAATCAATTTGTATATGCTTTAAGAAAATTGAATATGTCAGTGTTACAAGAAACGGCAAAAATGGCCTATCATGGTTATATAGCTTCAAGACTCCGCTACGGTATAATATTGTGGGGAAATTCATCCGAAGTAAAAAGGGTTTTTATTTGCCAAAAGAAATGCATCAGAGCCATCTGCGGAGCGGAACCATTTGAATCTTGTCGACCTATTTTTAAAAAACATAAAATATTAACATTAATTAGTATGTATATATTGGAAATAACCCTATTTGTCAAACAAAATTATAATCTTTTTACTAAAAGAAAAGATTTTATTATTAGAGCCTCTCGATATCCTAACAAATTAGTTATTACTGAAAAGCAAAAAAGTAGGGTATACCACAAAAACTCATATATAATGGCCATTAAAATATATAACCATGTTCCTGAAATTGTAACAGAACTACCGTTCAACAAACTAAAGAAAATATTGAGTAATTGGTTGATTGAAAATTGTATTTACACGTTAGACGAATTTTTCGGTACTAAATGGTTGACTTGAAGTAACAGAAACGGTAGTAGCAATAATAAATATACCTATATGATAAGTAATGATGTATAATGATGAAGTATTAAAAATATACTAATAATGTGTTTCAAATTGTTGTGTGTTATTATGTTGTAAAATATGTTGTCAATTAATAATAAATCATTCATTTAATAATTTTAATCTAGCCTATAATGTAATAATATTCATGATAGTAACCATAGTTATAAGTAATATTTTTTCTATACTAAATAAAATAATGAAAATTGTATAAATAATGTGTAATTTTAATAATACTTACCCAATTTTAATAGGTACTAATAATGAACAAATATTTAAATAATAATAATAGTTATAGAAATCTGTAATATTTTATATGTTTCTAATTAATGTGTATGTATTGTTGTATTTGTGTATTTTGAATGAATTTTTTTTTTCTTAGAATAAATTATATACCTACTACTTACTTAAGATTTGCACGCCGAAACCGGTAAAATATGCTGTACTATTACAATTTAATATCTATATATGTAACCATATTTTAAGGCAAATAAAGAGATTTCATTTCATTTCATATTTAAGAAATAATGTCTCTTAAAAACATGGTATGCAATTGGACGATAAATTAAAGTTTGTGCTGAAATAAATTCTGAGCAAGAGAAATAATGAAACAAACCTTGCAGTGTTGTAACATAATTAAAGATGGCAACACTCTTGACGTAAGTTGTTGATTACTCAAGTCTACTTTTTCACAATGGCTTAAATACTGAGCATGCGGTACACAACTCATTTTATCATCAAACGTTATTCGGATGTCATCAATAAAACTAGTATCCCCATACATTTTCGTCAAAAAGTATTCCATATTCCATTTTGTTATCAAGTCGTCGTAGTAGCCTTTTCTCAACTTGTCTATGCTTTTGAGAGCATTTAAATTGTCTATGGATTCTTTATGATGCTCTTTGGCATCTATACAGTGTAGTATTATTGTTGCGGTCAATAATGTCCCTGAAAATTATTTAATATTATTTTAAGCTCAAGTTTGTTTATTTTTTAAAACACAATCTAGTAGAGACAATGTTCTTAGGTATCTATGGATTCACCGTGCGGGTGCTGGGTCCATCGTGTGGTTGAAAGACAGGGGAATGAACTGCAGCGTTCCCGGACTTGTGAACGCGAAGTAGGATTTAAGGCGTTTTAACGCCCTTGCACTGTGTTCACTACCCTCCCTACTCAACCTAATTTACAAGTACCTACTCACATTTATTAAAAAAAAACACTTTCTGGATTTATTTTTTTAATATTTAATTACTTTGCTACTTTTAGAAAGCTGGTACCTATAAAATATACATACATTTATTATCTGGCTCCAGTTGTAGTAGCTGGCGACAAGATATTAGTTGTTTCTTAAGCTCTTCTGTAACTGGTTGTGCATATTTATTTTGAAAACATATTGTAGACTTCCCCAAATATACTAAATGATTAGGTTTCTTGACAAACTCCAATATTTGACTGTGTTCTGAATTATTATTAAATTCTATCTGTAAAAAAATTAACTTATATAGGTATCTATACAAATATTATAAACCTAATTTGTTTGGTTGAACATCCTAATCTCAGAAACTACTGGTTCAAATTGAAAATGTTAGTGTTGGATAGCCCATTTATCGAGGAAAGCTATATAATATTACTCATCAATGAAAAATGTTGCAAAAACGGGGAAAATTTATTCCTTTTGCGAGCTTCCGTAACTTTAACCGTTCGTGGAGACGAAGTTGCGAGGGTCAGCTAGTATATACAGGATGAATTTTACAGGTGGGCTTTCAAGGCCAAAATCCTAAACTACAAAGAATAGCGAAAAGTGCTGACTGGTTGATTTTGAAGACAAAACTTATTCTGGACTATTTCACCAGCTGTGTATTGTCGGTGTTTAACTGTACGGGCGGGTGAAATCGGGCATAAGAATGATTAACTTGAATGGCTTACCTTGATATCAAGACCATCTTGAATAGCTCTGTCAGGTTTACATAACCATAAGACGTCACATTGGTTTCCGGTGCATGATGTCCATTCACATTGAACAGGCTCGTTGTTATAATAAAGCACAGTTTTAGTAGACATGTCCTCCAGAGAAACTTGTTTATTTAGAGCTACTGTACACTTTTCGGGTGTAAACCTACAAACAACAACTTGGGTTGTAGTGCGTACAGCACCTGAAAATTGCAAAATGAAATATTGAAATATATTTATTCTAAAAATAAAACAAGAATAATCTATACTAATATAATATAGAGGCAAAGTTTGTGAGGTTGAGGAGGGGGAAACTATGAATCTACTGAACCGATAAAAAAAAAATAGTATTGAATAGCCCATTTATCTAGGGAGACTATATAACATCACGCTACGATCAATAGTATCGAAGCATCAATGGAAAATGTTGGGAACACGGGGAAAATTGGTTCCTTTTGAAAGCTTCCGTTGCGGCGCTGCGTAAACTGTTAAACTTACGCAGACGAAGTTGCGCATGTCAGCTAGTATTTTATAAGTATGAGACAATATTCTTAGCTATCCATGGATTCCGGAGTTGGTGCCGGGTGCATCGCGTGGTTGGGAGGCAGGGGAGTGAACTGTTGTGTTACCGGACTTGAGACCGCGAAACAGGATTAAAGGACATTCCGAATTCAACTCTCCCCTTCACTGTGTTCTCTACCCAACCAAATACTATATGATCCTGTCAGCACCAAGTTCCTTCAATAGACGATGCAGCCTTTATAAAAGGAATTCTACTCTTGCACCAACTGCATAAAGGTAAGTATTAAAACCGTTTCTAATAATTTCATTCATGATATCAAAGTATTTGTTTCGATTTAATAGTTTTATTAATATTTGTTGGTTGGCCACTTGCGAGCAAATAAATATAATCACCTAGTGGCAATTATATGAAAAATCGCCTTCGATGGGTAATTTAGAGACACAATACCAACTGTAATGAAACAAACATGTGTATGTCAGAAAAAGGATAAAAGCAATGTTTATGCAGTAAAATTGCGCAGTTTTACTGCATGTCTGCTTAGCATCAGATGGATACAAAGATACATGCCATATTCCAATAAAAATATTATAAAAATGAGTATCAATATGTAAATATATAAGTTGACTTACTTAACAGCCATCTCTGATAGAACCAAGCGCTGGTATCATCTGGATCAGTGAATGCAGCATTTTGAACTAATTCCAGTTCTTTTTTGTGATGACTAGCCTCTATAGGTCGACCTCCTTAAATAATAATACTTAATAATTTATTGACCCAAAAGAAAGTTACAAAATATTACATATACATTAGGGTGTCCCTTAAAAATCAAGTTCAATATTTTTTTACGCATACCTTTTTCTTAATAACGCAATATTGACTAGAAAAAAATATTAGCCTGTTTTGTCAACGATAACGACTTGAGATTTAAACTTGTTCATACATATTTCATACTTGGATTTTTAAGATTATTAGTATCAGTACGCTATTGTTTATTGCGTAAAGATGTCGGTGGAATTACGGAGTGATAAAAAGAAAATCTTGTCGGACTGACTAGCCATCAAATAAATGGTGCAAAATTACCCTCAAATAGACAAGTCCTCGCTGTCTTATTTTACAATATTCGCGAAGTCAATCTGACTGTCAGTGAAAGTGCAAATCTTGTTAATAGGGAGTGCATTATATTTTAGGAAAAAGCTAGAATTCCCACAAAGGCATTTCCTAACTGCGTGAAGAAACTCGTTGATTTATATAATGTTTGGAGAGAACTGCAAACTCAGGTAACTTCCAAGAACCGTGAAAATAATTTTAAAATTGACCTTGATAACTTATTTGATATTGCACATGCTGATGCCTTTGAGAGAATGAAAACAGAGGAAGACAAAGCATTTTTAAAGAAATAAAGAGAGCCTGGTCGACCGGGATGCTTTGGTGGTGTATACAAAAAACTGACGGAAAAAGAAGAAAGAGTTGCAAAGACTAGACGAATAGAGTTATTGTCAGTTTGTTGCATCTACTTCCACTACAAATACCTTAGAATATCCAGAAGATTCGGACGAAGGACATATTTTGGATTCTGGGCAACGATCATCGTTGCTCAGACCAATGTACCTGACGTAGTCACAGTCCATTGGGATGGAAAACTATTACCTATATTGGGTGTACGTTCAAAGTTCAAAAGAAGAACATTTGCCAATTATTGCGTCATTTGACAATAGCTTCTTGCAGTGCCAAAGCTAGAGAGTTCTTCTGGAAAACACCAAACTAAAGCCATTTTAACTGCTCTCTTTGGTTGGAACCTTCATAATAATGTGCTGCGATACAACATTTTCGAAAACTGGGCCATTCAATGGAGCTTGGCTGTTTTGGATCTGAGAGATTTTAGAAAGCTAACTATTGTTTTTTGCTTGTCATCATCATGTTTATGAATTGGTTCTAAAAACTGTATTCGAATCCAAGATAAAGCAAATTACTAATAGCCCAGATATTCCCAGAGTTCAGAGACAATTGGAAAAATATATATTCCAGTAATATTAAACTATCTCTTGATTTTATAAAAGAACAAAAGAGGTTTGTCTCGTCAACAAGACAAACATTACATCTTTGATAATGTTTTATAAAGTAGAGCTGGACAAAGGTTTTATAAGAGACGATTACCGTGAATTAGTTGAACTGTGCGTAGTGTTTTTGGGAGCAGATACAGAAGAAATTAAAACTCAGGCCCCCCGGATAAGGCACGATGGCAAGAGCGATATATTCTTTAAATATATATTTGCTTCAGTCACAATTTAAAATGATTGCGAAGGACAAAAGACCCTACACGATGCTTGCTTATTTATTGTCACATTGTATGTTAAAACTTGGCTCGAATGCACACTGACCACTAAAGCACCTAACCAAGATTTTGGCTTCTAAGAGTACGATGCTTCTAAAAGTTGATGCAACAATATCTAAAGCTTCTATAAGCAAGTTTAGCCAACACTTGTGGTATTTATGTGAAGAGACAGTCATTCTATCACTTTTGGATAATGTGTTGATAACCAAACTAAGATAAACATGATTGCGAACTTAAACAGGGATAAAACCTCAGATTTTGGCGAACACAAAGTCCTATCGAAGGAAGAACTGACCCAATTTTTTTTTCATAATTAAAAATATTTGTTTGTGATTTTCTGAAAATTCTTGTTGTTGTTTTATTTGTAAGTTATTGTTGTTTTTTTTTTCTTTAAGATAAAACGCTGGATGATTTTGTATCGGAAAAGAGCAAACAATAAGGAATAAGCATGTTATTATATATTAATGCCAATTATTATTATTTTGACATATAATGTTTCTTTTATGTCTTTGATCATATTTACAGTAATTTATTATATTTTTTTCCATCCATTTTTTTGTAGAAACGGAACGCATTTCTAAACGCTCCGAAATTAGCAAATATTACATGTGACGTCATTCGTGCACAAACAAATGCCAACGTGTGTTCTGTAGTCTACAGTTTCTTGTTTTCTCGGGTATTTATTGTCCTTTATTACGGTAATTTGTTAGAAACAAACCTTTTGACAAATGTTTGAGGTGCAATAACATTAAACTAATATGCTTTTTGAGAACGAATGACGTCAGAGAATGGCGGCTAGTGATGTAACGTTTTTTACTGCGGTAGTGGCAGAAAATTTTTAAACCCATACATTTTTGTGTTATTACCTTTTAAAAAAAAATATTTGTTACTCTATCAAGTAATGAAATAAAAAAAAACATGCATATTCCCTATTTCTATCTCGACTGCAGATCGACGAGAGTTTTCTTTAGGAAGATGTATCTTCTTGGGATGATAATGCTGCTTTTCTGGAAGCTAAAAGAAGAATAAGCCGTTTGAAGGTTTTAAATGATACTGCTGAAAGGGTTGTCAGATTAATGCAAGATTTAATCGGACTTATCACGGCAGAAGAAGAGCAAAAATAGTTCTTGTTGCGCTGTGTCCAGTGGCTAATTGATTTAAGAAACAGAATGTTTCTTATAACGTGAGCGTTAGATTGTCGAAATAACGAATTCCGTTATAAGCGCTCTCTCCACTCAGCGAAGGTTAAAAAACTACTCTGATCGGAGAAGAGCGCGCCAATAGCGGAAATCGTTATTTTGACAATCTAACGATTACGTTATAAGAAACAGAATGTGGCCGCAGGAACATATAAATTTGTATCCGAATTGTAAAAAAACAAACCTAAAGAGAAATTACCTTGGCTGATTGTTATTATTTTATCTATTTAAATAAAGATTACTGTTTATAATTATTTCATTTTAAGTCTTATTTACATAATTTGTTGCATTTATAAGTATTAGTTTTATAGCAGACCGAAATATCAGGACAAAGCAAGATTTTTAATAAACTTTGTCGCTCGGTCGGCACAGGTTGCGATTATGCTAGAATGATGAAATTTCATGTTTGGGTATATTTTAGCATTTATAAAAAAATTAGAGGGTATGCATTTCGAATTTCAAAAAATATTATTTTTTTACTTATAAGAGACACCCTAATATACATACATCATCACGGGTGCCTTAAGCAGAGGCGTAGCTACCTAGGCGCCCGAGACCGCCTAGATGGGTTTTAATCCCACCTCGTCGTAGCCGATGGTATGAGTCTACACCGAACAAGTGGCTAGCTCGTCGCGATGTTTTGAATAGACTCAATAACCCATCTATAAACATTTTCACAAGTTGGTATAACCGGGACCGACAGCTTAACGTGCTCTCCGAGGCACTATAGTGGTGTTGTCAAACAAATGTACATATTTTTTTAAATAAAAAACTCATTGATACACACCGGGATTCGAACCAGGGATTTAAGTGTTTTTAAGTCCAAAGTCTAACCAATTTGGCCACCACATACAAAATGTTATTATTTTATTAATCAACTCCTATAAACAAAAGACAATTATATAATTTTAATCGCAAAGACACTAACTTTTTCGGTCTTCTCAAGGTATTTAAATTATGTATTATACAATTATTTAATTAATATTAAACATCAACTTATGGTGAATTCCAAAAACGTACAATAACTGTCCGTTATTTCCATACGAAAATGTCATTTTTAATAATAACGTGTAAAACATTACACACCTATTGCCCTGGTCGCAAAGTAACCACTAAGGGCGTTCCTCCCACCTAAAAAAGGTGTACCATTCATTACCGTTTTTGTACTCTATGATCAATGTAGTTTTATGTAAATTGTATATAGATATATACAGTTTTAACACTTGGTGTTGTGAAAGCGTCGTGTTGTGAAAGCGACTGAATGGTACACCTATTTTTGGGTGGGAGGAAGGCCACTATAAATTCGCTAGACCGACCGGACTCGTTACACATGCAAAAACCGTCAAGTAATTTCTTGTTGAGGGGATAGTATCCTTTCATGGTGCGGTTACAACATCACTTGCCGTGCTCCATAAAAAAAAACATTTTTTATAAAAATAATTTAAGTTGTGTGTTGAAATTACCTTCTAAATCTGGATACAATTCAATCAATATTTTACTCCTATAATGCCATGCGGAATAGTTTGAGAAATTATCATGGAGTTTATCTGTAGTGAACTTAAATTCGTCTTCTAAAGAGGCATTGCATTGTGATACTACATAGCGCCTATAATTCCAAGTATGAACTGAAAAATAAATAATAATTGTATATAAATAATATAAAACATAAATATGTAAAACAAAACCCTAACATTTTATATAATAGAGGTGAAATGTAAAAAAATGGAAAGGAAAGGGGGCCACTCTGAAAACCAGTTCCTGCTATGTAGATTACTCTCCTAGCAGCATAACTGACGCTTGGTCCCATTGCCATAAATATTTGATTTTTTATATTTTGTATGTGTTAATTTTAAATAATGAAATATACTAAAAAGTTAATAAATAGATGAACTTACAATTTCGGTCATCAAAATTCAAATACATATCACATAAGTTTAATTCTTTCTTCCAATTAGGATCTTTTCTGGTGGAAAGTACCCATACCCTCTGATGCCATGCACTATATGATTTGGGATTGTATTTTAAACAGTGCTCAGTTAATGATAATTCACTATCATATAAGTTACCAATTGTTTCATCTTCTTCAGTGTTTCTAAAAATATAATTTTAAAAGTTATATTTAATCATTTTAAAGTAATATCTTACAATTAGACGGTTGACAACAACAAACAATAATGTATATATATACAAGTGGCTAGCTCGTCGCAATGTTTTGAATAGACTCAATAACCCATCTATAAACATTTTCACAAGTTGGTATAGTGAAACCGGGACCGACAGCTTAACATGCTCTCTGAACATATTTTTTTTAATTCAAAACTCATTGATACACACCGGGATTTGAACCAGGGAACCAAGTTTTTTTAAGTCCAAGGTCTAACCAACTTGGCCACCATGTATATTACTGATAATCTTAGTTCAAGAAATATACAGAAGTGTTTAAAATCAATTATTATCACAGAACCATGAGTTTTTCTAAATAATTCATCGGCTGATCCCACTTGATGATAGAAAAGAATATTGAGAAATACTAGAATGATGATAGAAAAGCATATTGAGAAATACCAGGTATTAAATTTAGGCTTTTATTTTTTGGAGCCTGGCATTAGACTTTGACCTGATGGTAATCACACCTAAAAAGTTCATGTATGGGGCCGATCAATACAATGTTAGCTCTTACTATGCTGGCTCAAGGATGTGGTTACAAAATGGGCAACAACAAAGCCAAATTTATATTTCAAGTCATATTTTAATATTATCACTGCTTTATAACAGTGTGTTTTGTAACAGCACTGAAAGAAGACTACCACCTTAACCAGAATTAGGTACAATAATCTTCTGAAAACTGATGTCACTTGTCAGTTTTTGCATCTGTATGGATGATAGGTGTAATATTTTTAAACTCTAATAGATTATAGTACCTTAAAATAATTAGAATATCACGTCTAATATTCCATAATGTAGAAATGTCAGGATTGGCAGATAAAACTTGTCCTGTCAGCTCCAACAACTGTTTGTCAAACTCTTTGGCATTTCTCTGAAAATGAATAAATTAAAGATTTCTGGATTGGATGCCCCTGATAATAAAGCTGTTTAAAATTTACTGCAGACAAAATTAAGCTTTTTAGGCTTGGTGGTTGAAGGTCTTTTATGTTGTATAAATATGTATTATTTCTTATTTTTTAAGAAATTATATGTTCTGATTCTTTTTTGCTAATGCAATAAATACATTACTTTTTACACTCAGTCTCTTTATTTGCCATAAATAAAAAATAATACATCTTTCACCAGAAAGTACAGCCTAAAGGTATCTGTTTTGTTACTTACCTTTTCATTTATTTTATGCATAACAGCTCTAAAGATCTTAAGCTTCTCCTGGCGCTGCTTTTCCTTCCTCACCTTTTCTTCTTCACTTGTACGAACCTTAACTCTTCCATGCTGAAAGTTTTTGGTTAATAAGATTATAAACTGATCAAAACAACTTTAGAAACTGATTTTGATATATATATTTTTTTTAAGTGATCAGACATTCTGCTGAAGGTGTGTTATAATTTCATTATTCTTGGAGTAAGCTACTCATTTTAGGGATGGTACCTATATTAATCAACTCTAGTTCATAAATATCTGTAAAGATTTACATGAAATAAATGATTTAGTATTTAAGAAGTTCAAAGCCGGCATTTCAATAATGCTTTCCAAACAAGGTGTAATATTTACCCGTGTGATCATCACATCACTTTGAATGCGGTCTCAAGTCCAAGAATGTTGCAGCATTCCTCTGCCTTTCAACCAGGCAATGGACCTGGCACCCACAAGGCAAAACCATGGATAGCCAAGAATATTGTCTCAGTAGAAATCAGTGCTAGACCAAATCCCGCAAATTGTTGGCATTGTCTTTTAAAGGACCTTGGCTTTCCAAAATCGGAACTTTTATAGAACAAGGTTTCAAGATGTAATGACAGGAACATATAGTATATATAGTATTTGTCTGGGTAGATAGGGTCCTGAACAAAGTGAAGGGGAGAGTTGAATTTGAAAAGGCCTTTAACCCTGGTTTGAGTTCTCAAGTCCGGAAAAACTGCAGTTCACTCTCCTGTTCACGCTCCAACAAGGGGATAGACCCAGCGCCTGCAGAGTATCCATGGATAGCTAAGAACATTGTCTCTATAGTTTCATGTCACATAGCTTTTTTTTTAGGAATATTATAGAAATTTTACTGCTTTATTAGGTCCAACATAAAAATCTATCTATAAATAATTATTTTATTAACCATACCATTTTGTAGCAGTAATGGGTGGAGCTTTTCTGTATATATAAATTATACTCTATCTATGGTGGAGCTGAAGACGAAAGTTATTTTACTTTTAACTATTTTTTTTTGAAAAAAATAAATTAAGGTTAAAGAAGAGAGAGACAGCAGCACTGAACAAATAATTAGTTTAACAGTCTGTTTTTATTATAACAAAAATAACGCATAATATTCAAACTAAAAAATAAATAACCTAAAAAATACGGGGCTGTTCAAAATAAAAAAAAATATTTATTACACAATGCTTGCGTTCGTTTTGGGACCGAAACATGTTCACAACGATCACGATGTATATTTATGCGTTTTTTTTGAGATTTCGGCGGCAAAAGTGGCGATGTGATCTGCCACAATGGCCGTTTTTTTTGGCCCAGAATGATACCGTGAACTGATCACAATGACCCCAGTCGATAGGTGGGGCGTTGTGAACTTATTTTGACATTTGTGGTTATGACAGTTGTTGTTGTTTTAAACGTCGCAGCCGTCTTATATTTTTAGGGACAAATTTATTTTATTTTAAATCGAAATGATTGTAGAAAGATTTCGCATTTAAAATTAGTGGATTGTACGATTTAACCTATATTTTACTTGACAGGTGACAGTTGACAGATTCATGATAACAATGCGTTCGATTTGGATAGTGGTAATTGTGGCATTGTGATTGAAATTAACCAAAAAAAACGCAAGTTTGCACAATGTCATCATGATCATTGTGATCATGTCTCATTCCCAAGACGAACGGGCCCAATGAATCAATAGACATACATACTCTCGGGGAAAAGAAAGAGATAGAATATACACAATTTACATTACTCCGTCTCTTTCTTTTCCCCGAGAGATTACATAGATTATTTCGTTTTGGAACGTAGCCATTGATAAATGACATTATGACATAATGACAAACACAGAGCGAAACTATAAATGCGTTCCAAATTATGACGAGAACCAAGAATCAGATGGACAGCGTGTTAAGCTGTGCCTGTCTATTATTTCGTTTTGGAACGTAGCCATTGATAAATGACATTGCATAATGACAACCACAGAGCGAAACTATAAATGCGTTCCAAATTATGACGAGAACCAAGAATCAGATGGACAGCGTGTTAAGCTGTGCCGGTCTTGCATCAAGTATTCAAGTATAAAACGCATAACCGTGCATCTCTGGCTAATACACAAACCCCTGCCACGAGTAAATGAGATACCTATTGTCAGAACAGCATCATCGTACTGTCTGTGTAATTTCTGTCAATTGTAAGCGACTAGGCGGTCAAAACATTGAGGTACCGTGCAGGGGTCTGACCAAAGAACACGATCGCCAATCGAATCGCCGCATCGATCGATAAAAATGTATAGGAAGTTTACTCTATGGGTAGAGCCTGATCGACGAGAAACGTCAAATGCCATTTGGCTTTCGATGGGTATTTCGATTCGATTATCGATTGGCTCTTTGGTAAGGCCCCAGTATTCAACACAGTATATTTTCCGTTTAATTTAAGGCTGTATTCTGAAAATCTAGAACTACAAAACGGAAAATGTTTGTTAAAGAAATTTACTCGATACTCACAGACAGCTATTATTATGCAAATAGTATCTCTTTAACTTGAAATGTATGAAGAGATTGATATAGTCTTCCATATATTATTTCAATAAAAAAATATTTTATATTTTCCAAAACATTAAAATTTGGTACTTTTTAACGGCTCTGTAAGCGACAAAACTACAACAATTGATAGTGGAAAAAAAATATATATCAATAGTTTATTATGTATTCTAAAAATGTATAGAGAGATTTTTGCAAGTTTAATCCACCAAATCTTGTAGGACCAACGCTGGCCTAAGGTCACCACTGCGGCGACTTGTTAGTATTTTTAATGAGAAATTTAATGATGTGGATATATTTGCAACAACTGAACCGACCTTCAGACGGTTGATTATTGAACAACTATGTTAGTGTTATATTGCCCAGTGCACGAGTTGGATTACATCTTGCTAACGGTTTGTATTGGTAGGATATTTGTGATCCTAATCGGCTTGTTGACTTGGTGCAGTCCAACCCTGCATGGAATGGGAATCAGGTAAAGTAAAATAGTATAGAGTTTCACTCTTTATGGATTGTATATAGGAAATAGAATACATATTCTGTCAGTTACTCGCAGATTTATTTGTCGGAGAGGGGCTTATGTATGTATATATATATATGTTTGTATGTATATATATATATATTATATCTCTCTCATACCCAATCAGGCAAAGTTAGTTTTGTTAGTTAATTAGGGTTAGTTATTTATATCAAGTTAATTTCAGTTAAGTTGTAGTTTTTATTGTTATCGTTTTTATACCTTGTTAGTAACCTGGGGAGAACGTTGTTGGCTGTACATGAACAACGATTTGTATTTGATTTTTGTTTTTGTAAACTAATGTACACTCGTTTGTTTTCCTGTAAAATAAATAAATAAATAAATAAATAGAAAATTATTAATAAAATAATTAACAAAACTTACTAGTCAGAAATCTTCATACAAAATCCATGACAGCATTTGTGAAAGGAGGCTCCGCGTCGCTTTTTTCTATTTCACTGTCGGAACACTAAATATTCACTGTTTCGAATTTTATAAGACAAGTACATATTTATTTTGATTATATTCTATGTTTTTACATCTTTTAACACGATTAACTACTGTCACTGTCAGTATTCATCATCATAAAGCCAGGCTTTTCGTTGACATTGTTTTCCCTAATGTTAAAGATATTTATACTGTTGTATATAATAATAATAACTATAATAATACGTTTATTTCAGACAATGTCCATAGATTTAAATAATGTACACAAATTCAAAGTTTTAAATATAATAATGGTATACAATATAATAAAAATAAATTACAGAACTAATTACAAAATTTTACAAAAATTACAAAAAAATTATACCCACTTACTTGCACCTGCACATATTCGTTATTACGCCACTCCCAACAATTAAACCACCCCCCCTCCCAGAAAAGTTGCAACTATTCGTCTCGTGATAGCCTCGAATGTATTAACCCTGGCCTCAGTGAACATCCCCGAATCACTGCAGGAACGTTTTATCCCAAAGAGTTGTCTAAAGCAGTTGTTATATTGTACACGGATGCTATCATGAGACCTCTTCGTGTAGTTTGTCCACAATTGACAGGTGTACAAACTCTGGCAAAAAGTGTCAATTTGACCTCCCTCGCACATCTGAAAAAACGTCTTGACAGCATGTTACCCACGACGGAAAGCGCCCTCCTCTGCCTTTCCATGTCGCGATCGTCCCTTCTACATGAAGTCACTATATGGCCAAGATACTTGAAACTGTCAACAGTTGCAATCTGTTGTCCATTAAGATGGCACCGTATCGCGACCACCTTTCACCTTAAAGATCATCATTTCAGTATTTTTTATGTTATAACTGAGGCCTTGTTCACAGGCAAATCTCTCACATATTAAAATTAGTTTACGGAGACCCTTGAACGAGGGACTCAACACTCTATATAACTCATGTTGAAATGATTCTTCCTGAACCTAAGTCTCCAACAGTTTGTACTTCTAGAACATCAAAACTTTTCACTTTTTCAGTATTTTTTTCTAATGTTACTGTTCAATAGTTTTTATTATCTTGTTAATTAACAAAAACTTTTTGCAGTGCTAATCCGCACCAAAGATTAAAAAATGTGATTCTAAATTAAAAAAAACTAATTTACATAGAAAATGAAGCAAATTTATGTTTTATTGTTAAAGGAAAGTAATTTAATTTTCGTTAATTTTAAGAAAAATCATTAAAAATTAGTTTTACATTAGAAAAGCTATGTATTTTTTGTTGACTATAAGAAATGTATATTATTTTTGTTTAATAGAAGTTACATCTTAATTTTTTATATTTAATTTCATTGCTAATAAAATCATTTTGATTTATATGTGTCGTTTTAATCGCACGTACGGAACTACCCTACAGCGTACGAAGGTACCCCCAACACTGTATATAGGTGCCCGTTATTGGGGCAGATTCGTACAAATTCCAGATTTAGTTTAAATAATTATTATGGTTGAAAAATCAGATGAAATCATCTGTAATTTTATATATGAATCTCAGAGAGTTAGACTATAAATTTAAGCTGTCAGGTAATTGATACATGAAAAAATTAAAAGTAAAATGTGGAAACCGTACAATTTCCCCTAATTGGGAAAAGAAAGATATAGAATAATCTTTCTTGTCCCGAGAGAACGCACAAGTAATAATATTTCAATTTTGGAACAGCCACTAAATATGTAGATAGATATATGGCAGCAACCGATATATTCGAATGTATTTCACCGATATGTTTGACATTTCATTAAATGCAATTTCAAAGATATCGGTGAAATTCAATCGAAAGGCAAATATTAGGCTTAGACCACTTCCGTATTTTGTCGCCAAAATCGTTACCTCTTATTTGGAACGTAAATTAATCAATCTGTGAAAATCATCTCTTGTAATCTTCTCATTTATTTATTTCTGTCAGTCAGGCATTTTATTTATTTATTTTAGTCATTCAATTTATTGGATTTTTTCTTTTGAATTTGTGTATTTTTTTATTTATACAATGAATGCACCGCCTCAGTTTTCATTACGTTGGAATAATTATGTTAGTCATGTAACAGGTGCTTTCAATGTTCTTAGATTAGACAATGATTTGGTTGATGTAACATTATGTTGTGAAGGGGGGCAAATAAAGGCACATCGAGTGCTTTTATCAGCTTGTAGCAGTTATTTTAAACAAATATTTAAGGAAAATCCATGCCAACACCCTGTTATAATATTTAAAAATGTTAAGTTTGATGACCTTAATGCTATAGTTAATTTCATGTATCATGGTGAAATAAATATTTTCCAAGAGCAACTGGAATCATTTCTGATTACAGCCGAGTTACTTCAAATAAAAGGGTTGACTGATAATGCAGAGGATCAAAGTTACACTAAAGTATCGGACAGTATATCACTAGATTTGAGTGCAAAAGGTAAGACCAATGAGCAGCCCTTACCAACAACTTCAGATGCACCAATAAACCTAGCAACAGCACAGAACATAGCTGGCGAAGTAAAATTAAACTACAATCCTTCAGTTTCGCATGCAGATGTAAAAGGACAAGGTGATTCAACAATTGAAACAAGTGAACCTAATGAAATGCAGAACCAAAATAAAGCAATCCATCAATCAACTGAAGAAGATATGAATGTTGATAGTCAAGGTTCTACTATAGAAGATTTATCTGACAGAAATACTAATGGTATTATTTTTAAATAATTTATAACTTCATGAATTTTATTTTATCTGGTAAAGGTTCTGTGACTTAAGGACACTGCATTCATAATCGTGAAGTCTGTGTCCTCCATACAAAATGAATTTTCACACTTCCATTTTGGTTACTGTTTGTCACAGAATTAAACAAATATTTTTTATTTTGTTGGGTTATTATTTATAATTTTTTTGAAAATAGAAAAACTAAAAAATATTTTTACACACAACAGAAAGATTTTTGTGTACATTTACCAACATAAAAATAATAATTTGTGTATGTGAAGATTCAGAATACCTTCAGTGAGAATGTGGAAACCAAACTTATAATAACAGTAAAAAAATATATTTTAAAACTTATTATTTAATTATTAAATACTGTATTACTATTTATTTATTATTATAATTCTTATTTTCAGACTCTGACTTGTTAAAGTTTTGGTGTCAGCTGTGTCCAAAAGGTTTTAAACATCCTACTTCATTGACGCTACATAAGGATTCACATGCTGGCAAAACACAATGTCCTGTATGCTATAGGTCTTTCTCCCGATCATATGATATGAGAAGTCACTTACAAAGAATACATCAAGGAAAACAGCTGACAATCAAAGAAATTAGATATAAGTCTACAAGTGATTCTGTTAGTACTAAACCATTTACACATAATGTATAATTTCATGGTGCTATATAGACTATTTGACTAGTAATGTGATTACATGCACCAAAGTTTGATGTGATATGCTGATAATATATATATGTTTTTTTAACATTTTTAACATCATGCTGATCTGCAACTGATTGAAATATACAAATTTTCAGCAAGGTATTCAATGGGTTAATATAAGTATGAAATTATGTTGGCATGTAATCAAACTTTGGTATGAAAGATTTTATTAAAGGTATTATTGATTTGTTTGATAAAATTATTGTCTTGCTTGGTTTCTGGCACTAGTAAAACACTGTCATTAGACTGTTTTATGCATAAGCTGTTAAGTGTAGGTACTGTTATATATAAACAGTATCTCTTTTTCTCTTTAAGAAAGATTAAAAGTGAAATTATTTCTAAATTTTAATATTAAATAAAAAATGCTTACTATATTATCGATACTGTATCTATATTTCATGCTTTTTTTTTAAACTCAAGTAAGTGAAAATTATAATTAATATTGTTTGTAAAAGTATTTAAGTCAGATTTATTTACTGATAAAGTATTTTATTCCTTATCTAATTTATTCATAATATATTTGACATATTAAGATCTTGAAAATTAAATTAATAAATCTATAATTGCTAAAGGTGCTATTTTTTATCTTTTGGAGATATTAAAATAGATGATTATGATAAGATTGTTGTTTTTAATGTGTTAGTAGATAGAAATGTGTTAGAACTAAGAAAGTCTTATTATATTAAGTTTATTCTTTAATTTCCGCCCTAGAGAATAAAAGTCTCACTTTCATCTTGTTCATTGAGTAGGTAAATAGACTTTTCTATATTTGGGCCACACCACAGTTATATTGAAAGCCGTTTATAATATTGTTTGTCATTGACAGCCTTAAATTGCAATAATGAAGTATGGAATAATCAGAACAATGGTTTCATATTAATTTTCTTTTAACATTGTTTGATCTTCAGCTTTTTATGCATTATCTTTGTATGTAATTAATACTATATTTGTAAGTGCCCTTAGATTTAACCATAATATATATTTTTTTATTGAATATTGGGCAACAGTGTAACTTTGGCCCCGCGCATACAAAAAATTATTCATTATCCAAGACAATATAACTGCCATATTATGGTTGATGTGTTAGTAGAAAAATAACTGCCACTGTAAGTGGCAAAATTACTTATAGTAATGTATAAATAATAAGATTATTATAATACTATTCTAAAATGAACTCTAAGATAATAAATATTGGGAAAAACAAGATATCAATGATGATCAATATATTTTTTTTTATTATGTTTTCTATCAAGGTATCTTACGACGCAACCACTGACTGCTTTGAGTTGAGTTCTCTTTCGAATTGTGATTGAATATGACGTATTTGGTATGATACCATTATAGATTCGAGTTTTCTATTTTGAGAGCTGTGCCCCACGTTTTCCCCGCGAGGTTTTATTTAAAAGAAATCGGGTTACTACTTCTAAAAAATAATATCATTACAATACGGAGAGTATACTCCGTAGTTGTAACCTTCCTCAAAAATTGGGCTATCAAATTTAAAAATATTTTTTTAAATGCGATGGGTAGTTGCAGAGATTAGCGCTTTCAAACAAACTTCAGTTTTATGACATTTTCGATCGCAAATCAAAGATGTCGGTGGTTACCCCTTTGGTTAAACAATATAAGTAATGTGTAAAGTTTAAAAAATAAAAAAAAATCGGTTAAACAATATGAGTAATGTGTAAAGTTTAATTTATTAAAAAGCATGTGTTCGATTAGGTTGTTTTTGAGTAGCTTGATATTTTATATTAAAATTAAATGCGCAGTTGAAAAGAAACTTATTGCAACAAAATAACTATCTAATTAAATACCTATATAATTATATGCATACTAGTATTTACATTATTATAGGTAAACTACAGCATTAATACTTTAGTTTACCTATAATAAATAAGTATATAAATTTACTTATAACTTATTACTTTTTACTCTAATATCTAAGTGTTCATTTTTGAAATGTGACCTAGTATTTTATTGCTTCAAAGCACTTTATGAAATTAACAATAATATAAAAGCAATATTTAACAGAGCGCTTTATTGATATATTGTCACAAGTATTGCTCAATAATAAGCCTATTTTTTTACTAGTCTATAAATATATTAATATATTCTATATCTTTTATATTGATTATGTTTTCATTATAAAAATCTAATTGCTGTTGTAACACAACATTTATAACAGCAATTTTCATATCCAGTTACACGTACTTGAATTTAAGATTTAATTAACCGCTAATGGTAAAGGCCACAGTCCAAGGAGTCCTAGGCCCGAATTCTGAGATTACTCTTAAATTTGACATCGATTTGTGATATATGCAGGAATTTATGTATGATCCTAGGAGCGGTAATTTTATACAGCTCTTAAACTTTCGAGTAATATCTAAAACCAGATCATACATTTGTTTTTAGTGTGTTTGAAGTCGCGTGAATAGTTAATTTTACATACTCGTACATCTACAATCAACATCAATTTTGGGCACAGAAAATTGATTTTTTAAAATATTTTTTTACATAACTTAATCTAGCGACCCTTAACATGAGCGTCTACTGTGAACCTAAGTACCAAATTTCAGAAATTATAAATAATTCGTTTATCAGGTTTCCATTAATTAACTAGATGCACTAGAAAATATCAATAACCTACCACGCCAAAGAAAATTATATATAATTCTATCTATAATAATATTTTTATGAACTGACAGCTAAACTCCATTTTGTATAGGTACCTTAAAAACGACAGGGATTCCTAAAAGTCAACTGTACATTAAATAAACTCTGCTCTAAATCAACGTATTTACTGATTTTTTGTGTAAAAGTTGGACTCAAAATGTCTGTAATAATGCACTACTCATTTTAATAGAAAGATTTTTCATAATTATATTGGTCCAAAGGAAACACTAAAAAAACCATAGTCAACTCTACATTTTAAAAAGCTCTTTGCTCTACATCGATGCTTTAACACGATAAAAAATGATTTAGTGTATTAGAAATTAAATATTTAAAAATGTACCTTTATGGAAAATTTAACTACATAAAATTAGACTCGAAGCTTTGGGTAACTACGCAGGTACCTACTGAAACTTTTTGGTACAAAAAGCTTTTCCAAAATGTTGTCGTTCTAAAGGAAACCGTGTAACAAACAAACCCTATTTCTAAGCAACAAGGGTAGGACAAGTGATGCAGCTTAGCTGGGGTAGCGCGTTTCTACGAGGGGTGTAGAGCGCGGCACGGAGGGCGCTGGCGGGGGCGAGAGAGCGCTCAATACCACTTATTTGTTCAGTGCTCAATACGCGCGCGCGCACTAGCCACGGATCGCCAGTCTCTTTTGGCCGCGGTCGCGCGTAGGTTGTATGTCGATTAATTTATCGAAACCAAATCAAAAGCTCCGATTCAAAGTGAAACCATTACTTTTCTTTTAAAGTACGTATTTTAGTGAATGATATGTTAATTTTAAGCCCATTTTGGTTGATGTTTTTTTCAGGAAAAATATTGGATACAGTGTTTTTACATGTTTCTTAATTTGTTTACATCTTTACGCACATGTTTAATTAAATGTTTTAATTAATATAAGTTTATGATTATAAATAATAGAATGTTTATTAAAATTCAGAAGTTCAGTGTCGTACAAGTGATTATTTGAAAAAGGAAAAACAAACGAGGAAAGGCTTTTAAATTATTCGTGCGTTTTCTTATTCGAGATGAAAACCGCGCCTTGGTCGATCGATTGGTGTTTCGGATGATTACAAAAGTTTTTGGAGTAGAGAATAGAGTAAATTTTCAGTGAATCGAGTTCGTGAATTTTTAATTGAATGTAGTGGATATGGTAGCAGTGAAATAGAGTGCAGAATGGGTCGGTTGGTGGCGCGGCGGCGCGACGGGTGTATTGATCGTCGGCTCGGTAGCCGAGACGCCGGCGTCTCTCGCCGCCTAAATAAAGCTTTTGCATGTGTGCACCCGCCCGCCCCACGAACTCCATATGACTGAAACTTTTTGAAAAATAAATAAATTGGTGTTTTCTTAATGTAACGAATGAATGGTTTGATATAATATTATTTTTGTTGATGTCTAATGTTTATTATCCACATTCTGTCCGTCGGATTGGATTCGAATATGATTTTTTATAAAGATAGTTTTTAATTATTTTAGTTTTGACTATTTCATAGTAACGAATAAATTATTTTTGTTAATATTAAATATTTATTATCCACATTCTGTCTGTCAGATTGGATTCGAATATGATTTTTATAAGATAGTTTTAAATTATTTTAATTTTGACTCCCTATCTCATAGCCTCTATCTCTATCGCCTAGAAAGTTAGGAATTAGTGGATTGCTAATTAAATATTCTACGGAAATAGTATTTACCTATTTAGCAGCTACGAATATGTAGGTAGGTAGCAATAGCGTAGTGTAAAATTAGAGTGTACTGTATGTAGCTTATTAATTAGGTACAGATTTTATTAGTCTGTTTTTATTTTCAGAAAAAGGATGTTACGCTAAAATGACGCAGAATAAATCGAAGATGGCGCGGCTAAAATTGCCATGTGCCGCGCTAATATGCTTCGTGGTGATACAGGCCAATGGTCTGATGCTGTTGCCTCACGATGTGCGCCCAGGTCATGCGGTGCAACAGTTCAACGGAAACCATTCGCAATACACACTAATGGACCCAGAATATTCGTCATATTTTACGCTCTTGGGTGACGGTCTTCTAATGACAACTGCTGATCTTGCTCCCCTCAGAGGCCATCCTCTACAATTGGCAGTTCTAGAACAGACACCCTACAGCAGTGCCGCTCACACCCTGCACATACTGGTCATGGACAGGCGAAAATTATTACATTTTCCAATTGGTGAAACTCTTCACGGAGAAATTCCAGAAAATGCGTCACCTGAAACTCCTGTCGACGTTTCACCCATCCGTGCTACGGCCTTTATGGAAGGCGGGCCTCTAGCATACAAAATTATTAAAGGAAACGAAGATTCGACTTTCGCCCTTCGTGATAAGAACACTAAAAAAAGCATTCCTGGAATCAAATCCGTAATCACTGACGGGGAGGTAGAGATTGTAGCCTTGAAAGCATTGGATGCAGAACAAAAAAGTTTATACCCCCTCATATTGCAGGCGACGGATTTGCAAGGTGCAAATAAGGCCAATTTACCATTGACGATCGAAGTGCTCAATGAAAATGATAACGGTCCTCTATTCGAACAAGACATTTATCATTTTGCAGTTAACGGAACGCCGGATACTAATTTCCCGAACTGTTCAGCGCATTGGCAACGATTCACTAACATCGGTACGGTCCGTGCTCACGACGAGGATGGAGATCGTGTGTACTACTCGTTGGTGATGCCGAGCAATCTAGCAGTGATTGTCCCTCAGACGGGAGAATTAATTCTTGCTGGCGAACCTGATGGAAACGTTGCAGAGTTGCAAGTCGTAGCGCATGATACTGGAGTACCACCGAGGTCCAGTCGGCCGGTCCGTGTCATACTAAATTTTGTAGTTCGTGAGCCTCTCGAATCGCAACCGTTGCGCCGCGAAAAGCGTCGGGTCACTCGCGCGGTGAGGCCTACGAAACGAATCGAGTTTACGGAAGCAGATGGCGAGGTAGAGGGACGGTCTGTGTTTACTCTCGAAAAAGAAACTGAACGAGAAACGTTTAAAATTCGGGATGAAAATCCGTGGGTTACTGTTGAACCGAGTGGTGTAGTGAAAGTTAAAAAGAAGTGGGATTATGAGGAACTAGGACCTGAGAAGACAATTGACTTTTGGGTCACCATCACCAATACAGGAAATGGAGGTGAGTTTCTTTATACCTACCTATTTCTCTATAACAACATTATGAATGCCACTGTATTTTTCTACTAACATGTTAACTCAAAACCCATGATCACTATACGTTGATGCCATAACTTCTTTGTCATTATAAGTATTATAATAAGGTTCTATGTCAACCTATTGCTCTAAATTGAACAGATTTTACTCGAAAGTGACATATATAACACAATATAAATTATATTATTCACATTCCAAGTTAATTGACCTTAGGGTTCATATAAAAAAAAGGTTACCCTGGACTCATTCGTTCGGGATTAGCTATATAATTTCTACCTGTTTTTACGTACGAATATGAAGTTGTAATCTCTAACGTCTCCATTAAGGGTGAATCTAAAATAATAGTAGGGAGTAGAACATAGAAGCCATAGAGAGGTTTACGTAGGTATAGTTTTGCTAATTATTTTTCTACAATTAGGTAAATGTAGAGGAATGATCTAGGTACTAAAATATTAAAAAATAAAATTTTTAATCGCGGATTTTTTTTTAAACATTATATGTTTCCTATAAAGTATTATTTCGACTTGGCCCCATATTATATAAGTAATTAATTTTTTTTTATCCATTCATTTAATTTACATAATATTATTTAATAATTTACGACAGTAACAGTACAACTACGAGTCCCTAGTTGTACTGTTACTGTCGTAAATTATGAACAATATATATTTAATAATGTTAAAACATATATATATCATAATAATATTAATGTGTAAATAATAAGATAATAGGATAAAGGGTATCTACAATACAAAATATTAAGATATAGTAGACAAAATGATCATTATTGGTGCATTTTCTGTCTCTTTAGCAAGAATGAATGAAATACAGTTTATTGGCCATCCACTTTTTTCTATATCTTTTGCGAGAAGGAATGTAATAAAGTTTTTTTTTTTAATTCCGAAGACGAATTGTCTAATAACACGCGAGTGATAAAACTGATAAAGACAAGAAGTATTTGTCATAGTACAAAATTCTTAAAAATCTACGAAAATAAAAATTAAATCTTCTCTACCGTTTCTACAGCTGTCGTAGTTCCGTCTAAGATTGCTTCATCAAAACAGAGTGGTGATGCGCCCACGGCACGTCGCATCAACCCTTTTCTATTTATCGCTCCAGCATCGCTATGATTGCACCTACAGGTTTTTTGTTCTCATACTTAAAAGATAGCGGTGGTCCTCTTCTCAAGCACCCTTCACAGACAATGGGTGATTTGGACATTTTGTTTTGGGTTCTTTAAAAAATGCTTTTGAGGGAAAAATCATAAAGTTGATCGACATTTTGATATCTTTGTTGTCAACTTCGCGTTAGTTTAGTCGTATTCAACCAAGATATTCCTAACAAAATATTCAAAACTTTGTTGCGAGGATAAATGTTAAATTCAGATCATTTTAGCATCACGTAGCTTAATAAAAGTTTGCTAAAGAGAATTCACTAATATTACTGTAAATTTTGGAACATAAATATGCGTTTCTTATTCAATTCTAATGACGGTTCTTATTTTGATAATCCGATTTCTTATTGGAATTTTCCTAATAATACTCAGCATCCGGTACTATAGTTAGTATTTAGTTCTTACTAATTTGTTTAGTTTCTTTAAATATTAATTGGTTATAAAATATACAATTATAATTGGCGTATAATTGGTATATAACTTTCGCGATTGAATATTTTTTGCATAAGTAAGTTGTTCTTAAAGTTATTTTCTGTAACTATTTCTCCGAGCTTTTTTTATAAAATAAAATTGGTAACATTGAACAGCGACCACCCTGCCGAGGCGTGACGTCACGGCGTGCATGGCAAGTCAGCTGCGCCGGCGCACAGTTCTCATCACGATCATGACTCTACTAATTGTCTGAACAAACATTCATGTACACTTAGAGCACCATTTGAAAGCTTTGCCGCGTTTTACATCGTGGTGTAGTTATATAGTTTTCCTAATTAAATACCTACTTATTTGGAGTTAATGAAAGCTGTTTCTAACGCATTTATAAGATTTTAAAAGAATGCGTTTCTGAACAAAAAATATTATATCTAGTAATAAGGTAAGTAATTAAAACTTAAATTAGGGATAGAGCCCAGAATATTATTAGGTTATTTTTATTTTTTTAATAGTCAGAGTAATGTAACAGAGATGTATGAAGAGTTTATAAACCTCACAGTTCTTTACACAAGTTAACTGTCGAATAACTGTTATATGTCGATTAAAAAAATCGGATCAAAGTTTGTTAATAGTCGCACAAGTAACTTTATAATTACAAGATTAAATTTATGTTCCAGATAATAGCAACTATGATAGAGTCCTATGGCTTAAGCAAAATTTTGATCTTACTATACCTATTTTAGTAACCTAATTTTATAAAGCTTTTGCAAACAATTTTTACTATAGTCGCTAGTAACTATAGTAGAATCTGTTTGCAAAAACTTGTGGTAGAGCTACTGTACCCGTCATAGAATGCTACAAATTTATCCATGACTGATAGTCTTGACAAATGTTTTTTTTACAAACCATACACGGTACGATATGACAAATTATTGCTTATAAAATTCTAAGAAAGACTTCGATATCATCATCATTACTTGGGTTAGCACTCGCCACTCTCATCTAGAAAGCTAAAAAACTCGGCAGGGCTCGTGGAATGTCCGTCATCCAAACTGCTTAAACAATTTAGAACGCGCATAACTTTTTAATGCACACGTTTCATTAAAGGCATTAAAGACTGCTTTTGTTTTATATTGGTCACAACCTTTCGGGAGAGATCCGTATCATTAAATTTCATTCTTATTTTTGTGTATTTCTCTGCTTTTGCACTCATGAAATCTTGGACAGTTGATGGTTTATGTGTACTCCAGTAGCTACTGGAGTATACATAAACCATAGTAGCGTCACAAGGCAACTAACATTGTTGTTATAGGAGCTTAGACAAACAATTATCTCTACTAATAAAAAAAAAATGTGTTGATAATGTAAGACGGTCACTATCTATACTAATATTATAAAGCTGAAGAGTTTGTTTGTTTGTTTGAACGCGCTAATCTCAGGAACTACTGATTCGAATTGAAAAAATATTTTCGTGTTGGATAATCCATTTATCGAGAAAGGCTATAGGCTATATAACATCACGCTACGACTAATAGGAGCGGAGTAACAAAGAAAAATGTTGCAAAAACGGGGAAAAATTATTCCTTTTAAGAGCGTACGCTGCGTAAACGGTTAAATTTAAACGCGCAGACAAAGTTGCGCGGGTCAGCTAGTATAGTATATAGACACTGCATACTGCTTAACATCTTATATATAGGTACCTACTGCAAAAGAAAAGAGATCAGGGGATCTAAAAAGGATCCTAATATGAATGAATCATATTAGGATCCTAATATGATTCACATTTGAAATCACAAAATCGCCACATTTATCACAATTCATAATACGATTCATAATCTGAATTCATCATGAATTCATCCGTTTTGACAGTTTTCTATGAAGATTCGTAAAATGGCCCACTTAATATGATTTGGTTAAGTGTCAAATAGCAGAATCATAAGAAATTACTCATGAGCAACATCTTACAATTCATTTTGTTAAATATTTTCGAAAATAAGTTTATAATGGCAGACTTAGGCCTTTACGAAAATTTTGTAGAGCATGCGCGTGTCATGGAGAGTATTTTATATCGCCGGCGAAGTCAAGCTCTTCGTAAAATGGAGATAGCATTTGAAATGCCGGATGGCGAGTTTATAGGCCTATATAGACTAAATAAAAGTGTGTGTCGCGATCTCATACAGGAGCTGGAGCCTTATTTACCAACCATCCGAGGTGGAATAAGTACAATCTCCAAGGTAAGTAAAAGAACATTATGTATTTACATTATATTGCATTAGGTACTTAACTTTAATAAGTAATACATGTCAATCCAATCTATGCATATTTATGGCGGATTGTTTACATTCACTAATGTAAACAAACTGCCATAAATATGCATCATTGTATACCTATATGTTATATTTTCGTTTTAGGTATTAAGTGCACTGAGCTTTTATGCATCCGGTTCATACCAGAGATTTATAGGGGCCAGTGCACACCACAAGATGCACCAAGTAAGTGTCTCCAACTGTGTAAGGGCTGTGACACTGGCTCTAAATAATGAGCATTTTAGAAGAAAATATATTCATTTTCCACAAACTCGGTACGAGCGAAACCAAATAAAATATGGGTAAGTTAGAAAAATAATAAATAAATACTTTATTAACCACATTACAAAGAAATATTTATTTTAGTTTAAATACAAAATGTATAGGATCTAATAATAATTATTATTACATTATAATATGTATGAATAATTAAGGCGATGGGCTTGCAACCTGTCACCATCATTCTGTAACTTGGTAAATTTTGACCATTGATAAATATGTATTACTTATATTTTCAGATTTTACCAGAAGTTCGGCATGCCTGGCGTTTTGGGATGTATTGATGGTACCCATATTGCAATAGTTAGGCCTGCAGAATATGAAGAGAGGTTTTTTAATCGGAAGCGGTATCATTCACTAAATGCTCAAATAGTAAGTATAAATATTGTTTATGTACAAAAAATATTTTATTGTGAGGAAGACTAATTTAAGGCTAAATAAAAATAATAATTTACATACAATTATATATTTAATAATTCAATAATAAAAACTTAAATTTATGTAATGTATTTATGGTAATAGTTTAATTAAACCAAGGAAGGAGGTATGTGTCTTCTCTTTTGTAGAAAGAGAAAAAATACTTATTCCCTGGGAATTAGTAAAATTTCTCTGAATAAGTGCTAGGAGCGCCAAGTTACATTTCCAAATGGTGCTGCAAATCTGTCACCCATATGTATGCCAACACATCCAGCATTTATACAGTAACATAATCTTTTATTTTCAGGTATGTGATTCTGACTTAAATATTTTAAGCGTTGATGCTAGCAATGGTGGGGCAAACCATGACTCATTTGTGTGGAACCACCATCCGCTTAAGTCCCACCTCGAACAACTCCACCAATCTGAAAATGAAACAGTTTGGTTCTTAGGTAAGTTCATGTAGATTCCTATATTAACAATATTATATAATTTTTTTTTTTTTAGGAATCTCATCAGAATCTGTTTCAGGTGACTCAGGCTATCCCCTACGGTCAACTCTGATGACACCGGTACTAAACACTGAGCCTGACTCTCCTCAGCGGCACTATACCGAACTGCATTGCAGTGTCCGGAATACAGTGGAGCGCTGCATTGGGGTGCTTAAGTCTCGCTGGCGCTGTCTTTTAGTGGATAGGAAACTCCATTACCATCCTACAACAGCCGGTTTCATCACCAATGCTTGTGTTGTATTACACAATATTGCCAATGGGGCTAGACTGCCTGTGTCGTCATTAACACCACAGGAGGAGCAGCATGAAACGAATATGCAGGTAATTTATTATGATGAAAAGGATTTTAATTGCACTTTTTTAATAGTGAAAAAATTGCCTATGAAAATACAATCTGTTTAACATGAGCAAAATTCTTCTTTTTTCAATTTAGTAATGAAATTAATTTTCTATAACCACTAAATTTAAATTATAATCTAAGTAGGCAACCTAATTTAATATAATAAATATATGTTTCAGATACATAATGAAATACCAAGGAGAAATGATAATCTAGCTGCTGGTGAAATTACAAGAAATGCTCTAATAGAGAGGCTTTGGTCAGCCCGATAATATAAGTAGTTTTAAGTATTTTGTTATTATTAAATTTTGATAAGTTTTTGTATTTGATTATATTTTTAATAAAGTCTTTTTAATTAATATATCTATTACTTGATAAAAAATTACCAGACATACCTACTCCTTTATTGAGAGCCAGAACATGATAAATATCTTTCTGCTGCTTCTGCAATTCATGCAAGGTTCGGTGCAATCAGGTCAAGAGCACAAGCAGTAGCAGCATCAGCTGCCGCTCTCTGCATACTACCTATGATATTTTTTCCGAGCCTCATCAAGCGCAGCCAGTGGATGGCCTAAATAAATTAGATTTTAAATCTATAAATTCATATTCTTTATACATACTGAGATAACTGGCATATCCTGGCCCCAGGATAAAAACCATATCGGACAAAGAGCTTCCTCGGGGAGGTCCTCCACCAGCTCCAACAAGATCAGTGTTTATATCAGCAACTGTCTTTTTCAGCTTGCTTTTGTAATTGCTGACATACTGTAAACAATATTTAGAAATTTATTATAAAGTTATTTTAGGCTAATAAAATCAGGTCATAATAATTATTTATCTAAGTACTTACAACAGACCACTCATATGGACTTTTTGTGGTGCCGAACCCCTCTGCATTAAGCAAATTTGCCACCTCCTGCCAAAACTATGAAGATTCAGCTCCCGAGCACTATTATTGTAAGTTCGAGCCAGGTTGGGGTAGCGCTCTAGGAAATCAAGCAGAATAGTCTACTGAGCCTCGGTTACTCTAGCTGGGCGTTTTTTCATTTCTTTAAATAAGACACAAATTTAATTATCTTTAAAACTTTCATTACCTACAAATATATAATATATTCTCAAAAAAAAGGTTTCTCGTAGGTACTTACTTTAAAATTAAAATAAAACAAAGCACCAAATAAGTTCATAAGTAGTTGTTTGATTAATTGAAACCTTGCTTTGTTAAAAAATAGCAGCAGCCCCTCCACACCACGAATGCGATAAGGGTATATTTGGTGTGTATAAATAAAAACATTCATTTTAAACGTGTTGAACCTAAAATTCCACTTAAGATTTATTGTGTAAAGTGTTACAATACAAGTGTTTCTAAATGTTTTGGTTTTGTTATTGTTTATGTTTGAGGTCAAAGCACAGATTAAATAGAGTACTGTACGTGGTCAAAGTCAAATAAATCAGCTGATTTTACAATTATTATTGCCAGTGAAGAAAAAAGTAATGTTTATTAATTTCCTAGCGGTCGATTTAATACATTTAAGTACTTTTTATTAAATAGTCCACTATTATTAAAGAAATACTTGAAGAATACCTTCTTTAAATATAAAAAAATGAATAGATATTGACTCGATAATATTCCGGTTTTTATTTTTTTTGTATAGCAATCTAAACACCAAATATGAATCTGCTTATGAAATGAATTGAGTATGAATTCCGGAAACGCGCGACCATTTTACGATAATTATATGAATTGCTACGGATCTGCTAGGAATTCAGGAAATGAATTCTTTTTAGATGAATTGCACAATGTGGCCTTTTTAGATCCCCAGTAAATAAAACCTAAAAACAGATTTTCAAATGTTAGGTTATTTATTAAATATAGTAAAACTCGCGTAAACACCTTTCAGGCGTGTTTTACAATGACAAAGTGATATCCGATCAGTTTAAGTATTCAGATAAAATTAGTTAATATTATAAAGCTGTTGTAAGATTATCAATTTGCGGGATCTATCCGGGATTTTATTTGATAACAGTGGCCGGATTTATCATCTCTCTTGGAGCGACAGGTTGGAAGTCGTGCTACCGATGGAGCTTACCGTGCAGAATGCGTGGATAATTTGGGGGACCTGTCGCACGGCCTTAGTCGTCACTTTTTTTACGCATCTAGCTGATTTTAGATCAATTGTTGATCGTTGGATTAAGTAACTAGTTACTTTACAGCTGTTTAACATTGTTACTGTTGTAGAAACATAAATTGTACTTCTTTTTAATTAACTGAATCTGGCGTTATTTTGCGAAAGTTCATTCTAAATTAGGTATAGTTAATATTTTTTTATCTTCCGTCACTTAGCGGAAGATAGCAAAATATAAAAAAAAGGTTTTAACTATAATGTAGTGCTTATTTTTATTTCAATTAATTAATACACAAATGAGTGACATCCCACATATTCTTCAGTTAAATAATTTTGATCGATTAAGGGCCGATTCGACCAAAAGTGGATATAACTTATACCGAGATTAGTAATATCAAATCACATACAAATAATTATTCTGAGTATTAATAATTTAATCTGCGAATAAATATTTGTATGGAATTTGACATTACTGCCCCAGTATAAGTTATGCCCTCGTTTGCTTGAATCGGCCCTAATTTGAACAACTTTGTTCACCTAGGGGTAATTATCACACAATAAGTTTTACTCTTAAAATAAATAATTACTCTTAAAAATACTTAAATTAATTTATTAAAACTCGAGTATTTCTTGTTTCTGTCTCTTTTTAATTCAGCTAAAACCGCTTCTATCACTAAATCATTCTTAAAAATAACAAATTAAATATTATCAAAAACCAGCACTCCAAATTAATTTGTCCTTTGGAACAAAAGCATAATTGCGCCAATCAATCATTTGGAACTTTCTTCGATACCTAATGGATTGCTTTAGGAAGATATCAATAAAGTCATAATTTAATAAAGATCACTTTGGAGATGAATTAGTTTACAAATTGAGATGAGTTTACAGGAATCTAATCTCTTATACTTGACATAAGAGAAAGAGATGAGAAGCTGAAGTTAGTTAGCTTTATTTTAGCTTAATCACGAGCTGTAAGCAATTCTTCTTCGAAATGTTTGATGAAACAGTTTGTTGCATCTGAAAATAAAATATTCTGATTCTTTTACTGTGAAATAAAATATTCTGATTCTTTTACTGTGACATCTGCTCGTCAAAGTAATTTGCTTCATCTGTATATAAGACAGGCTCCATCCATCGGTGTATTTAATCGTCTACTCGCCATTCATTATCTGAATAAGTACCTATTATGCCCTTTAGCATTTTCTGTTTCGGTATGGTATTATTGATATGTATTATATTGTAGGATTTATTAAGTATTGTGTGTGTATTTAAGAATTTACATGTAATATTTAAGTAGTTTACTATTCGGGTTACATCCCTCCGCCGGGTACCCTGAGGCCGTTTAAATGGTTCTCGGCAGCCAAAAAGGCACCCGTAATGGTATTTTATATACTATTCGCTATTATGTCCTTAAAATATGTTATGTTATTTACTTTTGCACCCTAAGCATCATCTTTCACTCTCTCAAAGGGTATCTGATAGAAAATGCCTCAGCCATTAAGTTCGCCTATGTACTTTCATTTTTTTGTAATTTTATGCAATAAAGTATTTTAAATAAAATAAAGACAATCGAAATAAAATAAGCCTACTCATACTTTTATTTGAAGTATTAATATTTCGAGATCCACTTCTCCGATTATATAGCTTAGAGTTAGCTTTATTTTAGCTATAAGCATTTCTTCGATTCGCCTTCGGAATGTTTGATCGTAACTTGACTATCAAATCGAAAAGTTTGTTGTTTAATTACTATTGGTGAAGTTAATCGGACTGGATGAGTCTAATATCGCGGCCGCTGTGGGTGGGCGCCCCGGGCCCAACACATCTACCTTGCCCCTTCACCCACCTCGTCTCAAACAATCATTATCATTACATGTTTATAAATCTTATCGAAAGGTGTTCGAAATAAGTTTCCGGACTCGATTAAATTAAAGTAAAAATCGAGTTCTTATGGACATTTGTAAATTTATTATTTTGCGTTTAAGAGTCCATAAGTCTAGGTATGTTTCCAGAATTTACTTAACTGTATACTTAGTTTATAAGATAATAATAATTTGTAGGATATATTATTTATTTTATTTTAAAAACTTGATTGCACAAATTTAATACAAAGGCGGACTTAACGCCGCCAGGAATTTTCTACCAGTTAAATCTTTGGGACAAATTAAGCAGTAAGTAAGTAAAATAGGTGCAGTAAATATATTTTAGAAATACAGTATAGATACAAATATTATACATACATACTAATTCCCACTACATATATGCACCTACATACATACCAATACTTACGTTAATATTATATATACCTACATACATAATAATAAAATAGGAAATATTACAGCAACAGCACAATATAGCAATAGCCACAGCACAATCACACAATGAGAGAGAGAGAGAGCCCAAAAAATCGGAAGTCACACTCAGAAAATATTTATATACCAGTCTCCCTGTTCAGAGCTTGTCTAATGTCGACTGGCAAATCATTCCGGCGTCTTGCAGCGGCAACTGAAAAAGATTTGGAGACAGAGGTAGAATGATGAGAAGGAATAGAAAGAATAGAGTTAAAGATTAGCCTTCGATCAACGAATACACTTTTTGAATACCCAGACTAGAGCAAACTGTAGAAAAAACGCTAATATCGATTCGCCATGAGTGCAGGGAATCTAATATACGATCTTCGGATAGAATGCCAATGGCGCAACACTAGACCATGGAGAATATTACGTCTGATAAGTTTTAATTTAAGATTCCTTGAGTGTAGCCCGAAGACTAAAGCCGTGCTTTTGTTATATTTTTCATATTTAAGTTTATAGGATATTATTGTGCAAAAATGTACCAATTTTGTAGAATAAGCAATTCGTTGTGATCTTAAGTGTAAGAAGTGTAGCATTTTCGCAGTGTCTTGTCTTAGTGTTTGTGTTATATCAATGAATCCCTTAACCTTCGATAAAATGGCGGTACCCATTTTATCCTTGGTTTTCTTCCTCTTTACTTGACATTGGCACAACTATAGCGTATGCTTACATACGGTCATGTCGCCATTCCTTTTCCCTAGTCCTTTTCCAATTCCGTTCCATCCTCTTATCCCTCTTTTACTTTACATTCACATTCACTTTTACATTCTTTCACCTTTAAGTCTACCCACTTGACATTAGCAAAATTAGGCGTAAAGCGTATAAGGTTATTTAGTTTAAAGAAGAAGTTTTAATTTTTAAAAGAGGACTTTCTATAGATACTGTTTAAAATTTAGAGCATATAATTCATGGCGAGCGTCGCTACATTATTTATGTTGTAAGAAGTGGGAACAATTAAGTAGATAGTGGACGCCCAGCTAAAGTAAACACACACCCACCCTATGCCTTAGCGTTAAGATTCAATTTACGTTACAAATGCGTAACAAATGTGCTAATATATTTTTCATGGTAAGGAAATACCTTTTAGGGGGTACTTAAACACCTGTGTTAGATGGGTCGTTTTCAGGCTTTGTTATATAACAAAATCCTCTTATTATTTTGATTTAGGTAGATATAAATACATAAATACACGAGTGCCTTGCGGCGCCCGAGACCGCCTAGACGGCCCCAGGGTACCCAGCGGAGGGGTTTTAATCCCACCTCGTAGCCGATGGTATGAGTCTACACCGAAAAAGTGGCTAGCTCGTCGCGATGTTTTGAATAGAGTCAATAACCCATCTATAAACAGTTTCACAGGTTGGTATAGTGAAACCGGGACCGACAGCTTAACGTTCCTCCGAGGCACTATAGTGGTGTTGTCAAACAAACGTACATACATTTTTTAATTAAAAACTCATTGGTACACACCGGGATTCGAACCAGGGACCTAAGTGTATTTAGGTAGATATACTTATTTAATATTTCGGCGCGCCTGTAATAATCGTTGTAGTGCAAGGATGTGGAGGAAGCGAAGGCAGATCGTCGACATTACTACGATCGCTACATTACTCTTTGCCTACCCCTTAACAGGGATACATACGTGATGGTATGTGTGTATGTACTAATGATAATCATTAATTGAATTCTATTTTGTTAAACATTGTTACTAGAGATGTTATACTCGTAGGTATATGTATTTAGTAAGTTTGGCTTTCGAACAAAATTCGATTCGTTATCTCAACCGTACCGAACTTTGGCAAAGCTAAAGTTGGTTGCAGGCCGATTGTATGAAACTGCTAGCAAAATGTTTGTTTGTTGCTGAATGAACAAAGTAGGAGGGTAGGTAGGGGGGAGGAGGTTTGGGGGTTCAAACCCCCCCGAAATGTTTAGAAATACATAAATTTGTATGGGGGAGAAAACATGGGGCGGCGTATGTTGTATAGGTTGAAATCTTCCCCAACGATGTTTAAAATCCTGGACAAGCATATACAAGAAAGATACATATAAAAGTTCTGAAGAGGCGTTTTAATGAAGAGAAACAGTCAATAAGTATTAAGTGATATTATGATGAAGATGGCGTTTTTTTTTGCTCATTAAAAATTCAGGACCAAAAAAACATAAAAAATTTACGAGGCTAAACCCCCCCCGTTCAACCGTTAGTCAGTTATTCGCCATTTGTATAACGTCCTTCCCAATAATACAACAAAACACTAATTAACAAATATTTAACCTTTGCCATGAGCTTAGATACCAATAGCTATGGCTAAACCAGACTTAGGTACATTGCTTCCAAATCAGTAGCCCTAGTGTTGAGTTTTCCACAGACCTAGGATCTCCGGCGCAATACTAGGTCTGTCGAGTTTTCTAACCTACCTACTTTGTGTGTGAGTTAACTAAAATTTGTATGAGAAATAGTTCAGCGTCCCAAGCGAAATTATAAGGACTAAAATTTCGAACGTTTGATTGGTGAAAATGTTAAACGCAATAGTATAGTTAACTCGAAAGTAAACGTTAAAAAAGCTTACACTAGGGCTACAGTAGTATAATATAAACTTATATATAACCCAATCGCGCAGGATGTCGCGAAGTACGCACGAAGGAGCTCATATTCTCGTGACAAGTGGTGTCGCGTCATTCACACAAGTCTCGAGAGGGGGATTCGTCAAGCAGGCTCCTTTGTCTTCACTTAAGAGGTAGCTGCTATCGACGAATTAATTCGGAATTGTGAACTTCCTTCGGCAAACTCCTATCACCCCTTGTAAGCTCTCCTTTGAGCCAATCTTGCTTTGAAGCTGTTTTGGAAAGCTCATTATTCAAGTTCCTCTATAAAGTGCCGCATTTATTTTGTGATAAATACTTACGTATATAGTGCTTTTGTATGTCAATGTTCTTACATTGCAAATTAACTACAAATTTCTTGATGGAACTAGAGCTTAACCGGCCGGCATTTGATGCGAAATATATGACCATATGTTATTTTAGAGTGTAAAAATATTATGTTTTTCTCCTATTTTTTTTATTTAAGAGCTTTGGTTTTTATTGGCAAAGCAATCGCCTTTCTTTACTGTTCTCAGTTAACATCTTAACCTTCCTGTATGTAACGTAATATATTTTTTTCACCAGATTTGTTAAAATTATTTTTAAACCTATAAAAACGTACAGTAGGTAAACGTGCTTGGTATTTTCTTTTAGTATCTTTCATAATATGTCTTTGATTGGGTCAAAGTCATATTCAAATCAAACCTTCCGATTACACCTCCCTTTTTCTTTTCTTTTTGTCTTGTTTTTAAGTACGCCTCATTTCGTATCAAGTGCTCGAACATCGTGCATTTTCTGTTTTTTATTACTTTCATAAATGTTATTTTTCGTATTAATTGTTTCTCGTTAATTGTCTTTCGACAAAACTTTCTTTTATGTTTCTACATTTTTTTATCAACCAATATCACATTTCCTTGACTTCCTGTCATATATCTACAAATAATTTGATTGAAGCATTTAATCCTACTATCAAGTGTTTAACTTGTATCATTTTAAGCACATGCAATTCGGTTATGGTTCGTTTGTGTCGTGGTTGTTAACTCATTCAATCAATGGCAATGGGCGCGGGCGACGCTCGGCCGCACAATAATCGTCGCACTGGCCAATTCCTCTCATTGTGATGGACAAACACAATGTAGCAAAAAACTATTGGAGAGCGCAGCGCAGTGATAGCGGTATCAATTTTTAATGAAAAAATCATCGAAGAGAGCTTTTGTGTCTGTTAAGAAATATTAAGTAAGTACTCGTAGCTATGGAATCTTTGACCGCTTCCGTAGACTAGTGGTTGCACCTTTGGCGTTGTGTCTGGAGGTTGTGCGTTGGATTCCCACCCAAGCATAATACAAAATAAAATAGTAGGTATGTTTTTCAATACAGTTTTTCATGGTCTGGTTTATAAAATATAATATGTATTAATATAGTTCTTTCTGATACACAAAGTACAATCCTGAAGCTTGAACTATTTGTACCAGATATAGCAGAACTGTTTTCTGCTAAAAGTTTTATAACAATACAGTGGGATAAATTGAACACATCATTTTCTTTATAGCCGGGTGGCTAAAATGACTTCGTCTGACATCTCGTAGTAATTTGTATCTTAAATCAGTTTTCTGTGAAGCCCACTTCTGTTGTTAAATGACAATACCTGCTTACGACCAGTAGGCAAATAGGGGTCTCTAGACATTATGACCTTCGCTCAAAGCAGTTTAGGGAAATAGTTGACACACCTTTACTAATCTATACTAATACATATTATAAAGCTGAAGAGTTTGTTTGGTTGGACGCGCTAATCTCATAAACTTCTGGTTCGGATTGAAAAATTGTTTTAGTGTTGGATAGCCTATTTATTAAGGAAGGCTATAGGACACATAACACCACGCTATGAAAAGGAGCGCCGTACAATGAAATACGTTGCAAAAACTGGTAAAAAATATTCCTTTTGCAGAGGAAGTAGCGCGGATCAGCTAGTTATATAAATTTTGCTTATCATTTGAAACAATGCGCTCTCTAATATTTACAGAATAGCCTGTTGGTCAAATAACGAGTGCACACTTCCTATACGAGAGAGTTGTGCGTTCCCCTACGGTCGCACATCTGCCATACTGTACACTAGGTTTTTTTGTCCGTTTGTTTGTTCTCTGGTTTGATGAGGATGCGTTAATAATTTCAATAGAGAATAATTTATTGTTGTTAGAGATCTCATTGGGTAAAATTAGTTTTGTTACATTGTACTAAAAATATATTTTTTCAACCTTAAATTAAAATAAACGAAACAGAAAATGCTAAAGGGAAAAATAGATACTTGTTTACTTATTCAGATAATGAGTGGTAAGTAGACGTTTAATCACGTTTATATAATAATAATAATATGTAGGACAATTTACACATACATATTCTGGTCACAAAATAAGCTCGATGCTTGTGCTATATGTACTAGAAACGATATAATACATATTATATTATATAAATAGTTAAACACCTAGACCATGACAAACTGTACAGAAAAACTTACTAATATTTTGTTGCCATGGGTGGGAATCGAACCCCACGACCTCCGGATACAATGCAGGTGCAACCACTAGTCTACGGAGGCCTATTGTATTAATTTTCATTTTCAACCTAACTTCCTGGTAATTTTATTAAAATAATATTTATAAATAATTAAAAATGCTTATTTTATTTTTTATTAAAACATTTTCGTTGTAAGATTCAATTGAGTTAAAGAAAAACAATCTACAAAAGAGTCAACAGGAAACAAAACTATTAGTAAGTTATTAGCTTTACAATTATTGTTAATGTCCAACTTCAATACAAATGGAACTTTAACGCTCTGTAATAAAGTGCATAGTATATTTTCTTATAAGACTGGGTGGTACCTTTCAGACAAAAACTTTATTCGCAAACCCCATTAATCGTAATAAAATTGAGTCTCCCTTCGCATTTTGGTCATAAAAGCGCCGTCTCAATTGAGTTTTGTGTTCGACCTTCGTCGTAGTGGTTTTCATTTCAATACAAATAATGGAATGGGTAAACAGTCTGTCGTCTAGGCTACCAAGGTGTACGTTCTTATACCTACAATTTACGTACCTTTGTAAACTTTTACTAAGGCTGAGTTGGACTAAAATTAACTCTTTATAACGTAACTGTAACCATTAAAGTTAAAAATTGCTACATTAGACACCATTTTTTTAAAATTGTTATAATTACAGAGATTTTGGTGTGACTCAACCTGTGGACTCAACCTATGTTTAGTAAACGTTCACCCGCCGTATAATTTAAAATAAATCGGATCAAAAATAATATAGTTCAGAGGCTCTACCATGGGTTTGCGCATTGTAGAAACGTAACGTATTCATTTACGTATTCGTAAGCAACAACCAATAGGATCGCTTTATTCAATCCTGTTACCAAAAATTGAGCGGCCCTATTGGCTGTTGCTTACTTATACGTAAATGAATACGTTACGTTTCTACAATGCGCAAACCCATGGAAGAGCCTCAGGTTGCTCTCTGATAATAGAGCTTTGTGTTGGTGAAATAATTTTTGAAATCCGTTCAGTACCTATCAGAAGTTTTAGAGTTTATCTGGAATAAACAAACAATGAAATATTTTCTTTATGAAATATTAGTATAGATAGAATAGAAATAAATAAAAACGAAGGATCTTTTTCAATTTATTTATATTCACGGCCCAGGTTCTTGCGGGCTAGGCGAAAAATAAAATCTCTACATACACATTAAGTGCTCGTCAAAATTATAATATAATGCACGCCGATAATTTAACTATATATATATATATATTTCATAACTGGAAATCTAATTAAATGATAATTTGTAATATAGATAACATTTGTAATAAAATAAATACTTATTTCCATATAAATGTCGTGAAGTACATAATGTATTTCTTTATAATACTGAACGTAAATAAGACCTTCAACGAAATAGCAGATTAAGGTTTCTTTTTTAAATATCTCTTCTTATTTTATAAAGATTTTCAACCACCTCATTATTTCAATTAATTATAAATAAAGAGTCAGTCGTATTATATAGGTCATGCATGTTATACCAAAATTCACAACAATTAAACATTTCAGTACCTAGAGTATTTGCCTCTAAAATAGTATTTCTTTAGGTGTTTAAATGTTAATTAATATTAGCAACTGTCTAAACCTAATTAGGTTATTATAATTAATTTAACCTTAATTTAAATCGACAAGGTTGTTGACGGCTATAGCTTATAATGAGTACTATTTTTTACTCCTAAAACGTTGATCATATATCAAATAATACCCATTTCTGTTATTAGCACACTCTCCCCCAATCTTCTTCTGTTAAGAGAGTTTTCTTCGTCTAGGGTCGGATTAATAGTCGTTGCTAAGCAATTGCTAATGCTTAGCCGATGCTTCGGACTGTCAACCTGCATATGAAAAAAAAAAAATTTGTCAGTTCCAAGCATTGGCTCAGGCTAAGCAACGACTATTAATCCAACCCCTAGACTGTTGTCGGTGGAGCAATCGCCACTCCTGCCTATTCTGTACGAAGTGACACTTATTTTCTCTTTTACTTGATCTATGTATCTTCTTCTCAACCTTTCTCTTCCTCTTTTTCCTTATTTTTTTTTAGATTATTGTTTTTAGATAAGCGTCATTCCGTATCTAGTTCCCCAAACCTGTTTTCTATTATTTCCAATAATGTTTTTCTCTCGTTCACTATTGTTAACGCTTCTTTATTCGTCTTCTTCTCTGCCCAGCTAATTCTCTCCGATCAGGGAAGGTTAAAAACTACTTTGATTCGAGGTGAGCGCGCTAATAGCGATTATTTTGACAATATAACGTTTAATTTATAAGAAACAAAATGTGGCCAAAGGAGAAATAGTTGAAAATATTTATTGAAAATATTTGATATAGTCACTTTATTTTTTAATTTATATTACAAAAAATCTTAACCAATATTGTTCTAACCAATTTCGTAACAACAGTGTAGAGATGGACTCTACTTATGCACTTTATAGGTCTGCTAGCCATCAGGGTGATTCAATAAAAAAATATAAAAAAGAAGGAATTACAAACAGTAATATGATATTATTATTGTAATCTAGACGAACACGAAGGCCTATTACTTCTGAGTCGTGAAGTTGCTATAGAAATCGCCAAGTGTACGTCGTGAGCATCTCTTGGGAACCCTAACAATGGTGATGAAGAGTCCTTTATTAATCCAAACGAGTTTACTCTCAACTGGTGAAGAATGTAATTTGTAACATGCCAGACTCTTACCTTTACCTGTGTATTTTATTTATTATATTAGGTATAATTTATATACCTACGCTAAATAACAATTTGCGAGGTTTTTTTATACATTAAAGATTATTTTATTTTATTGGAGCACGACGTGTGACTTGGTATCTACTTGATAGCAAGCAGCCCTACAAAGTGTATGAATGAGATCGATCAATGCACTATTATTATACATCATTGATCGTTACCACTATGCTGGCTAAATGGCATCATTCACGGAATGTCACGAAATGGGCGGCGTCAAAAGAGAATTTTCATTACGAGTACCTACTGTAAATCATCAATCATCAGTGATGAAAGAAATCATAGAATTTAATATATTACACGCAATAATAGTAAGTACTTAGTAGTAAATTATTTTGCGTGATTTTCAACACTTTAGATATTGGATCTAGACTAGATCGGTTAGGTAATCATGATCATTAAATGAAGTGTTACTGTGCTTATAGGTAGGTACACTATAATTAGAGTAATGCATTGTAAACAGCAACACAAGGTAAGGTAAGAGGCGACCACTAGTACAGTCATCAACATCAATTACGAATGACAATATTTTTAGTGGGTACTTATCATAAAACTTAGAAAATAAACAATTTAAAATATAAATATTACTTAATTTTTTATCCTAGAGCGTCTGGAGAGATCTTATTTAAAATGTACTTAAAGATGACAAATACAGACTATGATACAGATGTATTTCCAGTTTTTTAACCAATAATATATTTTAGTACGTCAGTTTTATATTGCTACCATTCATCAAATAAAACTTTAAGGGTTGATTTTTCAATCGTCAGTTAAAGTTATTCAACAGTTAACTTACATGAAGAACTTAACTTTAATCAAATTTATTAACTCTCAATACAAGTTATCTGTGAATATCTTTATCTGACGATTGAAAAATCAATCCCTAAGTTAATTTTTCTGTTTATTTTAAATTTAATGTACATAGTCTATTGACAGATTGACAGCTCTTAACAGCTGAGCGAGATAGAAGATCAAAAAGCATAGAGTGTTATGCGTCCGACTATACATGTCCGCGATAGTGGAGTGCCCATTTATAAGGCTTTCTCTGTGATTGTGATTTGATTGCGGGTCATTTGCTCGTCTTCCCAAACAGCGCATCGCTTATACGTGTGCGAGATCACGCTTTATGTGCCGTGTAATAAATGGCCGGGCCTATTTGACGGTACTTGGTTGATGGTCTCGCTTTTCGGACCTCCGTTAACTAATATAAAAGAAGAGCTTTCGTTTGCTTAGTACAAAGCTTTTATATTTATAGTTAAAGGTTAAAGATTTTATAGAGTGTTACGTGAGGGTATGTTTGCTTACTATTAACAGTCGTTTATTGAAGGGATATTATTTTATATCTTCTTTATAGTATTAGATATAAAGCGTAGACATTAAGACACTTACGTTACAATTTTAAACCAATGAATTTGAAATTAAAGATATTTTTTAAGAGGTGACTATGTAGTACCTCACGCCTATACATAAGTTCAGACTGAACTGTCAAAATACGATTGCTCTTGTTAAACTCCCAGGGTACCCAGTGGACTGTTGGTATTCTGAATATAATAATATTAAAATTTGCGTAATTTATCCTAGCAAGCTAATATATTTCATGAATTAATATTGTATTCTTCTTTTTTTACTTACATGTGTAGTTTAAATATTAAATCAATGTCTAGACAATATACCTCTTGAATTTATAATATATTTTTTTTATTATTAAACCTAAGGGCCACTTATTAATAAAGCAATTTAATCGCAGCGGGGCCTTTGACTCCATCCATCAATAGTTGCAGCTTCGTTCACACGAAGGTACCTGTTAGATGGCAGGCACTCCATCAGGGGATCGCAACGCAAAGCCCATTCCTCTACCAGTCGACCGCCTGCTAGCGTGACCCTTGACCTGTGAATACAACCTTATCTTATGATGCCATAATTATATTATAGCGTATATACCTAATGATAATATTAAAAGTTGTGCGTGAATTTTTGGACTACAAAGAATATTATGGGAATATTAAAATAATTCCCATAATAGTTGGATGCACAGGAATAATAGCAAAGACATTACACACATTTTGTAATATACTATCCCAAAAAAAAAAAGAAGACATTATGCAAAAACAAGCTGCAATATACAGGGTGAATTTGAATGGATGTACTTTGGGCTAATATGAGGTTCTGCTAATCAAATCGAACAACTTTTCCCATGGAACCATGTGTCGCAAATGAAAAAAAATGTTGGCTCCCCATACAAATTGGTCATTTTAACATTACTAGTTTGTATGGAGAAGGCATTTTTTTTTTTATTTGCGACACATGGTTCCATGGGAAAAGTTGTTCGATTTGACCAGCAGAACCTCATATTTGCCCAAAGTACATCCTTTCAAAGTCACCATGAATACAACTAAAAACTTTTTATATTTTTGTATATAGGATAGAAAAAGCTATCTGTCAAAAATCTTATCTGACTAGAAAATCCGACTATAATTTTAACGACCTAAAATTACATAATTTTCTATATAAATAAAGTTTATCGATTTTGGTAAATTAAAAAATATATAGGTAGATGCTCCGAACAAAATAAAAACTGATTAGTAGAGTACATTATATTATTAGCAATAACACTTAATAGTGTTATTTTATAACTAATTCATATTTATTTAAACGCTTATCTTAATTTTTTTTTTAAATTTCTTTACAAATATTTAGAAAATACCCAAATTGTTCGTCATATAATAAGCCCCAGGCGTATAATATAACGAATTTATAGATGAATCCTTGTATAGTACAAAGTTATAATTTGTTGACGAAACATTCACCAATAGTTTCAAAGTTTATATAGAGTTAAATTTATCTGTGAGGGTGGCATTTGCGTGTAAAGAGAATATTATAAACTGTGAAATCACAGCTACCCACATTCCACAGTATTTAGTTTTGTTTGCTCGAGGGCTTTTCGCTACTCACGATCATTTGAACGGCTTTATAAATCGTAGAGCTATAACGTTATGTTTATTTAAATATGGAGGTAGAAAGTTTAAAGGTCGATTTACATCTTCCAACAACTTGTAACTTTATAAATGGTAATAACTTGATTCATACACAGGAATAGGTACACACATACGAAAAGGTACACACATACGAATAGGTACACACATACGAATAGGTACACACATACGAATAGGCACAGAAGGTCATGCATAGGCACATATAGGTAGATAGGTACATATCTGAAAATTTATATATATATATATTTACTAAAGGAGCTCCGTAATATCAACATTGGCTCTAGGTAAGCTTGTACTATGTGTACCAGAAACAATGATATATATTATATTTTATTTATTTTATTATCAACATTATTATTTTTATAAGGTCAGTGAAATCGCTGACTGTAAGTCTCAGAGACATTTAAATTCAGTTGGCGAAATCTAAAAGCGCGGACTCTCCAAAAATATAATAATAATAAAAACAATGAATTATGAAAATATTGTAGTCTTTAAAATCTGACAAAAATAACAACCGCAAAGTCTCATTTTATAGTTAAGTTAAATCTAACAAAACAACGCATCTTAATAATACAAAGGTGTAAGGTCAACCGGGTTACAGGTCAGCCGTAGCAATCTTGTGGCTTCTTATACCACATATGTACAAGAAAACAGTATTTGAATACACAAGCATATAACACGAATCATGTAGCTTTAATATCTATATGATAACTATACTGAAGCTCGTTATTATTTGAACTACAGTTACTTTTTATCAGTTTCTTTCTATATAATTACTGGCAATCTTTTTTTGAGTTTTGTATAACACTTTTTATGATCGATAACTTCGTATAAAATTTTAATAATAGTTAATTTGAAGTTAAGTCTGTTAGGATTTTAAAGTAGAATTTCAACTTTGCCGCTACCCATATTGTAACCGTATTATTTAGCTGGCATAGTGGGAGTGTGCAATGTTGTTAAGAACAATGTTTTTATCGTCACCATTCATGGACTTTGTAGCTTTGCACATACCGATCTCAAATAAAATAAAATAAATTATTCTGTTCTTAAAATTTAGGAAATAAAATTGTGTATTTATAAGCGTGGGGGGATTTTGTAAGGTATAGGGTGTATTATGAAGATTTACGGCAGATCAGAAAGCAAAAGCAATTACCAGAAGACCTATGCCCACCCTTGGGAAATATGTATGTACCTATAGGTATGTTTACTAAACTGGGGTTCAGCAGATATAAATTATTTCGCGTCCTGCAAGAATAATATGGGTATTGTGTTTGCAGTCCGAGAGATTTCATTTGTTACCCTAAATTTTTACCCATTTCTAGGTCCCAAGTAGCTTGTAAAGGTTAACCTATGTCAGAATATAAACTTTGTAACATTGTGAATCGGTATATTATGTGGGATATTTTTTCTGTCTAATTTAAAATTAAACAACTATATGAATATAACAAAGCCAGGCGCAGCTGCATCTGCCTCTGAAGCTCTCAAGCGGCGCAAATATGTAAGTCTGGGTGATGATTATATATTTGTGCCGTTTGGAGTTGAAACCCTAGGTCCATGGGGGCCTGAAGCTAAAAAAATTTCAAATGAAATCGGTGCGCGGCTTGTCGACATGTGCGGAGACAAGAGGGCTGGCGCTTACCTTAAGCAGCGTATTAGTTTAGCCGTACAGTGAGGTAACGCAGCCAGCCTACTTGGAACGGTTCCACACGGCGATGATTTAAGAGATATATTTTATTTATATTTTTAATATTCTTTTTAGTTTTATACTTATTTGTAATACTTTTACTATATGAATATGAATATTATTCAACTACTTATTTCTAGTTAATTAATATTTAATTGAATTTTTGGCAAAAAAAATGATATTTAAGCCGAAGTATTTCCGACATCTCGGACACTATTAACATGCAGGTTACCGATATCTGGAAGTCAAAAGCTAACCAAGGTAAAAAAATATAGATAATTATATTCAAGTACCGATATTAAGTAAATAATAATTATTTAAAAAAAATATTTAAATATCTACCGTGGTTTCCATCAAGTCAAATCTGGAAGCCATTATTTTTATCGTGATATAATAGGTATGAAGTCACCATAATATAAAAAAATACCGTGAAATTAACGTAATTCAACACCTGTTTCTACAGTTCTATCATTAGTTTTGCTTACTATATACTTTTACGCTAGCGTCTACTGATAGGATCCCATCATACCGAAGTTGTTACCAACTTGATATATTACTGCTTTGGAATAAGTATCACATTTAATACCTAGTTTATACGTAGAACTAACCATAAAGCCAATATTTTCTCTAAAACTAAAAGTTACCTGATATAAACCCTATTGCGTGTTTTGTTAATAAAACATTAACTAAGTGTGTCTAAAGAAGCAAATTACATAGGCAATTACGTAATTTAGTCCACATAACCCTAGTTTATATTAAATATTTGAATAAACCTCTAGAAATTCTCCGCCTAGGATTATTATTTTTAATTACGTTGGGGTGCTCGTGGGAAGATCCTGTTACTACTTAGTTACATACATGCTTAAATATTAAAGATAACTGTTTGTTATCAAGTAAAAAAATATAAATTGAAGAATCAAGGACTACTGCATCGATTTCTTGTCATCGGCTTCTATCAATAAAGTAAGTATTTTGTAGATTGTTTGCTAGAACAATAACAAAAACATTTGAAATATTAACAAAAGCGTAAGGAGACTACTGCATTTATGCAATAATGAGTAAGAAAATAATATTAATAGTTTAATTTTCTTTATAATTTTATTTACTGACTCCCATACTAGGAATTCTTGTTCTATGGGTAGCCAGTTTCTCAGTGTTATAGCGATCTTTACCAACAAGAGAAACTATCACAAAGAAAAATAAACAATTTAATCTGCAAAAATAACAATGCAATAGCAAGTTTTTTTTTTTTTTTTAAATACAGTGAATTGGACGTCTTTATTTATGTATTTTCAGTATATCGGGCAGGGTTATATGTTTTGCTCCTATTACGTATTCCATAATTCATCCAATTCAGAATTAAAAACCTTAAAAATACTTTAAGGTGTTTATAATGTTCTACAGGATTCTGAAATATGAATATTATTCTCGACGAGTATGAATTCCTAAGTTATGGATGGTCTTCACATATTCTCGCAATTTCCTGTCCATTCTCTTTTCTCAGTATAAATTAATAACGGGTGCGGATAAAACCATTCATCACAGAGAATTTTATAGCAAACGTTACACTAATAATCCGTTGTTAAAAATGTTAACTTTGCAACAACGATGATTAATATTTGGAGAAAATATCTCAGCTTGCACTGTTATTTCAGCGGAATGTTTAATTGGTGCAATCATTTGTTAATAACCGCTCCAAATCATTTGATGTGTTCAATTTTAACGGTCTACTAAAATGATGTCGGTCATTAGGAGTTTGGTGTCTTTGTGCTATGAATGAGGAAGTTAATCATTTAAAGAAGACAGGTGTAAGAATACGCTGCGACTGTGGTCGTCACAGTAGATTATAATATTTATATAATTTTTACTTGGACTAATATTAGTTGAATTATTAACAACCAAGAGTTAATATTTAAATTCAACTGCAAGGGTTCAACGTTCAACGTCTGTTTTTTAATGGTAATGGTTTTATAAAGGGCTATTATTATTATTGTCTTGACATTATAAAATACTTCTCCAGTTAAAATGTGTACCCACTGTGTTACAAATTATTATAGCAGGCATAGGAAACGGCAGGGGTCAGGACTCCTACTGTTTCTGTATATTTCTTCTACTTAAGTACTTATTGGGTAAATTAGAAATTTATTTAAGATATTGTAAAATTTATATCGGTAAGATTGTTTTAAAATAGTTTTCGAATATTTTTATACTTAAAGCATGTTTACCAATTGTTATAATTATTGTTGTTATTATAATATGCAGTAGTGGAATGTTGTTGCTGAATGTTTAGATGTTTAATAAAATTTAAGTATTTTTGAATGAATTAGTGTTTATCTTTTGTATTCTTTTAACAATAGTCAAAAGTGATAGTGACAAAATAATCATCGCTTAGGTATACATTTTATAAGTGATAATCAGTTATAATACCTACACCCTAAATGTTAAAATATAGGTTTTAAAATAGATAACCAGTAATTTAAATTAATGAAGTGTGAACGGTATCTTATTAACTGTACTCCACTGTATCATCATTTAGTACTTGCATATTTATCTATTTCATTGTGTATTTTTATATTCTTATCTTTTTTCATTCGTGTTGATTAATATTTTTGTAGTAAAATGAATTAAGCGGTAGTTTGTGAAAAGAAAGCGTCCCCAGCCTAGTGGTTGAGTCACTGCGTAACTGATAACAAGGTTAAACAGATGACAACAAGGCCGGACCTGGGATGGGTGACCGCTTTATACAACGAGGATAAACATCATAAAGCTCGCCACTTGTTAGGGGTTGCCTCCGAATACCATCAGCGAAATGAAGACGGGTTAATCCGTCCGCTGTTTAGCCGCTGAGGCCGTTTAAACGCTACTCCGTAGCCAAATAGGCACCCGTGATGGTATTTATTTTATTAGTTCTAGGATCAATAGTACTTATCATGGAATGATGATAAAAATTGTACTACATTTTATCATAATTCCATGACTATTTATTCTACATGCAAAAAACAAATATGTTTAGTGCCATTAAAACGAGTGGTAAAGCCGCGTGCTCCATTCTGAGCGTTTAGCGCGGTAATAGGTCTTTTATGAAAGTCAGCACTAGAGGATTGACTGACGGGTAGAACACGTGGGAAATAAAATTGTAGTTGGACAATTCTTTCTGAAAACTAACCGTTCCTCAAATTAACTGGGTAACTAGAAACTCGTTGTGCAAAGCGTTTTGTACAAAATTATGTGCAATTGAATTTTAGGTGTTTTGATACTTAAATGGGAGGCAATTTTATTGTTTTCGTTTAGTTTGAACAATTTTATTTTATCTTGCTTTTGGTTGAGATTTTATAAAAAAAAGCGGTCAAGAGCAGAAGCTGTTTGCGCACTTAGGGTTCTATAGATTAAGTAAAGGGGAATACCTAGGTATTTTTTTAGGTTCTAATTTCATAAGTCAATTTTGAAACTGGACATATATAAAAATGTTTGCCTTAAGGATATTTCACTCATCACATAGATCTGTATTATAATATGTACCAGAAGCAATGATACCTACTAAAACTATATATACTAGCACCTGAGACCGCCTAGATGGCCTCAGGGTAGCCAGCGGAGAAGTTTTTGATCCCACCTCGTCGTAGCCGATGGTATAAGTCTACACCGAACAAGTGGCTTGCTCGTCGCGATGTTTGGATTGACTCAATAACCCATCTATAAACAGTTTCACAAGTTATAGTGAAACCGACGTGCTCTCCTAGGCAACGAACTCGGCCACCACCTATATCCAACCTCTGAATTCAACGACAAAATGAGCACATCATAGTATTATTTATAGTAAATATAGACATACATATATATTAAGTATTTTTTGTACTATAGTAATATGTGATTCATTCATAAAACTGTTATGAAGTAAAAATATATACAATAGACCTACAACTGTTTTAAAAACAGAAATTGAAACTCACTTTATATGACGAGTTATTTTAGGAATCGGGGACGCTACTTTAATTTTGTAGCGCACGAGACTTTATTTTTGTCACATTACTAGTGAATATGGAATTCAGGAGTATACCAGCTGAAAATAGTTGTACTGAACATTGCATTTTCAGACTTCAGACAATCTACTATTAGAGTTTTTTCCATACCCAGCGGTAGACAACGGTATTTTGAGCATACACCGACTGAGTGACCAGCTCATGCAAAATTATAGGAACAATCAAATAAATCAGTAATACTGAATAGTCAATATTTTAAGGCATTAAAAAAAAAACAGTCTATAATAACTATAGCAAAATATGGTGTTGATAAAATAAAAATATAATATGTAGGACAATTTACACATATTGCTCTGGTCACAAACTAAGCTCTATAGGCTTTTAATCTGTGTACCAGAAACAATAATGATAATACAAATTAAATTTATAAACAACCAGACCATGACAAACTGTACAATTTTTTTTGCCATGGACGGGAATCGAATCCACGACCCCCAAATACAACGTCAAAGGCGCAACCCTAGTGGTTGCGCCTTTGAAGCTGTCGGTTCCGGTTTCACTATACCAACTTGTGAAACTGTTTATAGATGGGTTATTGAGTCTATTTAAAACATCGCGACGAGCTAGCCACTTGTTCGGTTTAGACTCACACCATCGGCTACGACGAGGTGGGATTAAAACCCCTCCGCTGGGTACCCTGAGGCCATCTAGGCGGTCTCAGGCGCCGTAAGGCACCCGTGATGATATGTATGTATACATTAAGTAATATAATAGATTACACAAATCTTACCGTGCTTGCTTTTGCAAGGGAGAAATGGTACAGTTGATGCCTAAAGATAAGATAAAGAAAACACCCGCCTTTGTAAGAGCTTATTAGGGTTCAATTTATGTTGAGTATAGGACAAAAATATTGCCGTCCCACATTCCTACTCTAGTGTTATTTTTATCTTGTAAATTTATTTTGTCAATGCAATCATACAGACTCCCCATCTTAAATCCCTGAGATTTAAGATAGGCCGTTCAAATATAGTTGAAAAAGGTAGACTACTGAAAACAAATAGGCTAAAAAAGAAATCAGGACAAGTACTACATAACGTACTACTTGTCCTGACTCAATTGTATTGTAATCAATCAGACATGTAAATATCGAAACAGATATATAATAGTAAGATAAACGTGATCGCGGAAGACACATGTGTTTTGTACAGATTGGAAAGGTTTTAATAAACGGTGCAATTGAAACCTTCGAAATCGGAGTAGTTTTTTGATAAGAGTTATAAATGTAGACTCGGTTATATCTGCCTCCTCTTTAAGGGAGCTAGTATGAATATAAATAAATAAGCTACTGTTTAGCTTACACATTTCAGGAGACTTGTATCGTTTTCTTGTCGAGGTGGTAGTTTCCTTTCGTGTGGTAACAGTTTTCTTATTGCTTTGATTGTCTTGAAGGTTTCACTGGTAGAGAATGCCTAGCGTAATTATGTCCGCGTTTGTATTTTATGCAATAAAGATTTATTGCATAAAATACAACCAAAATAAAAATAAATAACGAAATGGGCAGTTAATTCGATAATAAAGCAGCGAAACTTTCAAGCTCAGAAGTTCATTAAGAAACTCGTAATGCACATTCGAATTTGCCGCCGCCTATTTCATAACCGCAACATTTAGCCAACATGGTGGGAGCGATCAATTCTTACAAACAACAATGTATAGACCCTATTCATGGACTTTCTAGGTAAAAAAAAAAACATCTAAAATGTACAAGTTTTTGTTTAAATTGTTCCAACTATTCTGTTCGTTTATTCACTTAAAGCTAAACCATAAAGCGATTGTAGGCCTCTACTTATCTTGAAGACTTATATGTTGGTAGTTGTATGTAAATGTAAATAGTTGTGAGTGTAAAATAAATTGGTAAGGCTGCAGCACCGGAATAGCGACCTTTGCCCCGACACGGCCCTGCTACATACAACAGCAGAACCTGTGTTTGTATATCGTTATTCACATCGTATCAACTGGGGTCTCCTTTTATATCTTTAGGTATGTACTCGTATAGATTTTTAAATAATAGTTATTTACTATTATTTCGGGTAAGTTATAATTATCAGTTTAATAGTTAAAAGGTTGTACTTCGGGCTGATATGAGGCTCTACTGATCAAATCGAAAAACTTTTCCCATGGAACCATATGTCGTAAACAAAAAAAAGCCTTCTTCATACAAATTGGTTATTTTAACATTACTAGTTTGTATGGAGATGCGATTTTTTTTCATTCGCCACACATGGATCCATGGGAAAAGTTTTTTTATTTGATCAGTAGAGCCTTATATTAGGCCAAAATACAACCTTACAAGTCACCATATAATACTAGCTGTTGACCGTAACTTCTTCTGTGAATTCTTCGGTTTTACTCGCTGTTTAACTTAAAAAACATATAATTATTACTTCTTTTCTTACTACTTTATTTCTTTCTTTACTCGGCTCCTAAGGTTCTTAGCGTGAAGTTATCCTTTAACCTTCCTCAAGAATATGGGCTATTAAATGCAAAATGTTTTCTCAAATCCGACTAGTAGTTCCAGAGGAGAGTGCGTTCTAACAGATTATAAAGCTTTCTTAACATTTAAAGCCTTTTAAAAACCTTTTTTCTGTTAATTAGGGAATAAATACTTCTTTAAGTAGTGTTTTAGTTTTCTTAAATCTTATTTTTAAACAAAACCACGAGGCTATAAGTTATTTAAATTCCACGATAGCTTTTGATATCACTTTAAATATATTTTATATAGAGTTAGTGTTTTTAGGTGTATATTTAACCCCTTTAAAATTATTGTTTTTCAGTCTCGTTATTAAACCTAAAACATTTTTAATGGCGGAGAAAGTTTGTAAAGTGCAAAACAATTGAAACGTTCGGTTCGTTAGAAGAACTCGTGAATCCCGCAACTGTTGAAACTCATTTGTGTTCTATTCTCATCCAACTGCAAAATGAGTTTCAAGGGTTGTACGGATAGGTAATCAAATTACCTGGTAAGGTGGACAGAAAAGTAATGTTAGCAGCTACTTTATGCCTTTGTATTAGAGTTTGATTTACTTTGGCAACCTTGTTCGCGAATGTATTTCGTGACCGGAGCAGAGGTCGGTCGGGCTTCGTGGGCCTCCTCACTTCCCAGCGTCTTCGTTGTAATCTACAATAGGTAAATTGCACTTCATTTATAGGCACGCCGCAGCCTCTGTATCGATTGTGAGTTCTCACGAGAGATGAGTTTTCTTTGAATTACTGGATAGTACAGTTGGCGCCGAGTGGGGTGAGTTGTAAAAATTTCTTAGAACAAAAAAGTCGTAGATAAAAATATGTTTAAAATAACACTTGTTTTGTTTTTATTTCTAAAATAATTAGGTAATAATTTTTAAAGAAGGAAAAAAAAAGTTAACCACGAAGTAAATACTTTTATTAAATTTTTTAAATATTATTATAACATTTTTAGGGAAGAATTTTAGAATTTATAATACTATATTATAGTAGTTATATACATACATATATATTTATTAGAGCACGACTTGTGTCATTATATCAACCTGTTGGTAAACAGGCCCTACAAATTCGATGAATGGTATCGATCAATACATGTTTCGTAACCGCACCCTAAATTAGTATAATTATATTGTTCGGCACTCTAATTACGTTGATTAATACTTCTGCTACTTGTCCGATTTTATTTAGAAAAATCTCCTGTCATTCATCAGACATTATATTGTACCTATAATCATCTTTATAGGAATTATAAAAAAAGTAAGCAAGCAAAACTTGTCGAGTCATCAGCCTAAGCTCTCTATTGAAATAAGGATGGACTTCTTACCATTTTTTATGTATGCATATATATCTGTCTAGCTTGAAGAGAGTAACCGAAACGTATCGTACGAGACGACGCATACGAACGTGTTTAATCGTCAAAGTTGCATGCATTGTGAGACGAAAGCTGTGCTTAGAAAGAGTCAGATAAACTCTGTTGCGCATGCGAGAAAGAGAGCTTTAAGCTTCTTTGATATCATAATTGACCGGGCGGGATCGGGATACAATATGTTTATCCTACAGATTGAATGAAGATGAATTTCTAATTTCTAATCTATAGGTGGTAATTATTATTTGAAATTTTATTAATGTATTAAGACGTTCTCGTGTCGGCTTCTTCTTGATAATAAGGTTTATTTGTATTATATAAAAGAGGCATGAGGCAAGATTGTTACGCTGTCAGTCGGTGGTATATCACCGCTATGTAGGTAATTTAATTCTTACTGTTATTTCGCTTGCGGTTTCTGTCTTCCGCTTGCAGACAGTGTTTCAATAAGTATATGTATATTATAGTAATATATCAGTAAAAACAGACAATACATAGGTATTTGTGAGTTTTGCTTAAAATTACTTTTTTTTCACTTCAAAAATTTGACCCGTTTGTATAATTAAAATATTTTGGTAATTATTTGTTAAAAACAGTGTACATATTTGAAAATAAACTAAAATTAAACTTCAAGAATGTGAACGATTAAAAGATACAATCCACTCAGTTTTGTCTATTTTTTTGTATGGAGCACGGCATGTGACTTTGTATCTATCTGAAGTTAAGCAGACCTACAAAGTCCATGAATGGGGCCGATCAATATATTGTTATTTAACAATATTGATCGCTTCCACTATGTCGGCCAAATTATGCGGTTACGAAATGGGCGGCGATATGGACTTATTGTCATTACGAGTCTATTTTAATATCCTTCCTGCTATATAGTCAGATCTATCGCCCGTTTCGTAACCGTATCGTAGTAGTTTCCGGAAAATCGGTTAACCCACAGACTAAAACCGAAACATGAGTAGGTCACTTGACGGTTCTTGCATCTTTATGGGTGGTGTCAACGAGTCTGGTCGGTCCGCCTAGCGAGTTATTGAGGCTTTCCTCCCACCTTTCTTAGTGTGCCGAACATTATTATATATAAAAAAAATATTACAAAAGGTGAAAGTTTGATTTTACAAAGATTTATTGCTCAATAAGTAGGTAGCCTTAAAAAAAAACAAAGATTTCGAAAAAGTAGATATCCATAATATACACCTACAAATATACCCATAAATTATAATTAAATGGCTAACTATAATAAAAAAACTAAATATTTTATTATTTCGGTTGCACGGAACCCAAAGTGCGCGAACAGCATTCTCACTTGATCACTTTATATAAAGTAAACATAACATTGATGTTTTTATCGAGTGGTAATATAATGAAACAACATGTCTAGACTTATCATATACATATCTACTTAAATTAAATAATATCCACACAAAAAGTGGTTATAAGTGGAATCCAATCTCTTAACCTTTCAATGGCGCGATAACTTGTATCTCTTCATAAAACAGACTCTCTTTTAGAGATACTCCGAATATATTTTTTTATGTAATATTCGGTTACTTTATCGAATAATTACGAAATATTTGAATATAATTATTAATAATATGTTTAAAAGACTTTATTTTATTAGTAAACAGAAAGAAAGTTGCAGAATAACCTTAAAAACATACCTAATTCAAGTTTTATTTAAAATCAAATTTCCATTTTCTAATAAACGACAATTTCTCGAAATTAAATTTATTATTCTATAAATCAACAATTCTAAAGTAATTATAATCGTTTATTCGTTTTATAAGATTTCCTATCTATCCCGAGTCGAAATAAATCGGTTAAACCCATATTCGGAGCATCTCTACTCTCTTCATAAAATGACTTATCTTTACTTACATTTTAAAGGGTTTAGTTTATTGTGTAGGGTTAATATAGATAAGTATTAACTAGTATAGATGTTTCCAAATACTTAACTGGCCGTTTTTGCATTTTATAGATAGATAATAAAACTGTTTTATTAGTCTCTATATTCGTTTTTATGGTTTCGTTAACCTTAAAATAATTACAGCTTTAAATACACTTTGTTATACTTATATCTATGTAGGCTAATTTAACATATACTAGAAACTGTTTTTTTTGCAGCATGGCCTGTGGCCTTGTTGCAATTAGACCTACAAAGTTAATGAATGGGCAGATCAATGCATTGTTGTTTAACAGCATTGATCGCTCCCACTATGCCGGATAAATAATATTCTCTACTTTAATATTCTCACTGCATTATCATCAAATCAACCGCCCGTATCGTAACCGGACCCTTAAAGGAAACTTCCGTCTCGACAAGAAATCAATGCAGTAGTCTCCAATAAAAAAATATTGACATAAAAAGTTAAATTTTAGGTGGGGTTTTTATAACTTCGTTAGGCTGACCGACCGGTCTCGTTACATAAAAATGCAAAAACCGTCAAGTGACCATGTTTCGGTTTTAGTCTGTGGGTTCACCGGTTTTCAGGAGATTACTGCATCAATTTCTTGTCGAGGTGGTACCTATATTAAAATATACTCGTAATGCAATTCATCTTTGTCGCTGCCCATTTCGTAATCGCATCATTTAGTCGGCATAGCGGGAGCGATTGTTTAAGAACAAATATCACGGTTTTCAATGTCGTTACATTGAACAAGTAGTCAGCCCATTGCGATATTTGTAATGACCTATACACAGTTTAACAAGCTATATAGTGAAACTAGGACTGATAGCTTAACATGTTCTCCATAGTTAAATAGATGTACACAATATAGCGAGGTTTGAACCGGGTACCTAAAAAGTGTAGTGTTTTTTTAAAGCCTATATAGGTTTTAACCAATTCAGTAACTACCTAACCTACCCCAGAGACATTTTTTTACCAGTCTCTTCTAAACGTATTATTATATCTAAATAAAAAATAACTTTTAATTCTGTATTATGGGGCTTAGCATAATCACATCGATATAGTTTGATAGTCGATAAAATTAAGTTTATGAATGAACATTCATTCATAAAATCGATATGTATCGATTTCGTCGATTTATCGAGCCTATTGATGCTGTTATGCTAAGGCCCTATATCTAAATTAAAAAAAAAAAAATTTGAGTTTCTACATCTAACCGTCCAACGAAATATATATATTTATAAATAACCATAATAATTAGCAAGTAGCAGTTCGAAGCTTAAACGAGAGTAAGAACAGTGGCAGGCTTATGGTGTATGATAAAAATAACTTCGCAAAGTGTCGGGCGGATGCACGTGTGCGACAGTTTGCTTGCCCTTTTGAGACGGGATCACGGGAATGCCTTTTTATTGCTCTTGCTAAGTAAGCTATGGACGTTTGGTGCATTATTTGATCTTTATATTGCTGTTATAATGCTCTTGTTTGTTTTAAAACTGTTTACTTGTGCCTATTGTAGTTGCAAAAACTATTTTACTTACCTACTATACTACTTACCATCACGGTTGCTTTACAATTACAACAGGGCTTAAGTCGCCTCAGAGTATCCAGCGTGGAATTTTTATTTCCACCTCGTTGTAGACGATGTAATTCTGAGCCTAAACCGAAAAAAGGCAAGCTAGTCGCGATGTTTGTATTGACTTATAAATAGTTTTACAAGGTGGTTTAGTCAAACTGGGACCGATAGCTTAACGTGCTCTCCGAGGCTATACAAGAGAAATATTTGAATTTATAAACTTATACACACCGGGGTTTTAGGTCTACGGTATCCACCACGTATCTGAAATTGCCCAAAAATTAAGAAAAAATAAGTGATTGTCTTTTATTCTCATAAAAAAAATGCAAACTACCCTCACCATTGTATACCTAGCGTACCCAGCTAACTTCTCGCTAGGGCTACACAAAATTCAATATAAACTTTATCACATCTAGTCAAACCATATACGCAACATTAAAAAATACAATAATAAAACTATACAACTATAAATAAAACATAATAATTCAATATAACTCGACCCTTTTCACAAGTAATAAAGCATTCCATAAAGCGGAAACTCGTACATCTTGACAAGTTCTCCCTTTTAGAGCATAGTCGAAATATTTATGCCCCATATTGTACAGAAATTCTAAACAATAATGCGTAGAAAGCTCCGAGCGTCGGCGCATATGTAGATCCTTGCCTGCCACACGTGCGCTACTTCCATAGACCAAAACATAAAAAGAACGGCTATTAAAAAAAAAATGTCTTAGTAGGTATTGCAGATTATCATTGCATCTTATAATATGTAACTTGTATAACCATTTTATTTTTAAAATTGCAACCTAAGCATATTTCACTCTTACTCCCAAAGTTGTGGAATTAAGCTCGTTTGTATAAATAATTTAAATAAATAAAATGTCAGTCTGCAGATTTAGCTATGTTGGTTTTAACAGAATAAAAACATCTAGAGTCTGTATTATTTTTTAATACACTCTAAACTATTTTTTAGCATTAATCTGTGTATAAAAATAGTAGAAACTACTTAATGGTGTAAATAATATAAGTATGTAGTACTACTATGATACTGACGTCTGGCAATAGTTTTAAATATTATTTTTATTTTATAAGAGTTGTAGGTATATATTAACAAGCAATAAAATACTTTGGTAAATGATCAATATATCTGTTTGTAAGATGCAATTTAAAACCATATTTGCATCTTAGTCTTACGCAATAATGAAACGCGATAAAATTGGTTTTAATTGTTAGCTTTCAAAAATAAGCATAACGGTGTCTAAAACAAAAAAATACTCTATGGTAAATCTGACAAGACGCATAATATCTTTCTCTCTCCTCATCCGTCTCAGCTCCCGCGGTGATAATCCTAATCGTATTATTCGGGACTTGGAAAATTATCACTTTCATCATTCGTGTATCAGCCCCGAACAATGGTCGGCTCGTTGTTACTTATTACGTATTCATCGACTTCGAGTTTAGATCTTGTTTCTTTTTTATCGACGTTGTTTGAAGAGTGGGCGTGTGACATAATGAAATTCGTGATAGTAGAGATGGAATATTTAATAAATAAATATGTTATTGTTGTTTTGGTGTTTTGCTTTTAATAGATTAGTTTTTAAGTGAGTTGCTTAATCTAGATTAGTTTTTTTTAAATATTTACGAGTATAATTTATTTACCAGCTTTTTCCCATGGTTTTTTATGTATTAAATAAAATATATAAATGTCTCAGAGGTCCTTTACCAAATAAAAAAAAACAATTAAGTACCTACCACTATAGGACAGTTGTACTATTATATGAACAAACACCCATAAATAAACACCTAAATGTACTTTGCATATAATAAGCAAAACGTAAAAAATACGCTGTTGAAATCTTAATTTTATAATGGCCGCTTAATTGTCTGTGTAAAATTAAAATTAAAAAAAAATACATGAAGGTGTTCAGTCATGGGTGTATGTTCATATAACAATACAACTATCGCCGTCCTATAAAAAAAAAATATAGACAGGTGTATTTATAATTATTTTAATTTAGGTAGGAAAACATATTAAAGAATAGTAGGTACTTTATAGGTATTCGATACCCGTTTCGTATTGGAATTTTTAACCTTACATAAAATGGTGCTGTATATAAAAACAATATATAAGCAAAACAGTAGGCATTATAATAACTAAAACATAAATAATAACAGTAGCTCTACCACAAGTTTTTGCAAACAGTTTTTACTATAGTCACTAGTAACTATAGATAGGTCTCAACTATTAAGAGAGGTTTGTTTGAAAAATAAAGCGATCCCATTGATTGATCCCCATCAATAATTACTAGCGACTATAGTATAAACTTTTTGCAAAAACTTGTGGTAGAAAGCTAGTGATCATATTTTAACCGAGTCAAAAGTGAAGTAGGTTCTGAACTATATTTAGAAATTTGTGTTAGCGATGGTGACCTTTATAGATCACATGAGTCGTTGTATGTTGAGAGAAATAAATGGAGCAGCTGATGGCCTATGGAAAGAAGAAGAATAAAAAAGGTTCATGATACGACAATAGATCTTCGTAATGAGAGTAAGTAAAAAAAGACACTTGTCTTCAAAATATACTATTAAAATGTGGAATGCTCTACCAGCTTGCGTGTTTCCTTCCTCTTATAACCTAGAGTCCTTTAAACGAAGCGTGAATAGGCATCTTAAGCCGGCATAATGATGGCAACCAGCGGTGCACCTGTATGCATCCGCTTGTTGCTATCATTCATGGATATTGCATACTGCTTAACATCAGGTGGATGCAAGGTCACGGTCGATTGACCTCTCATAAAAAAATAATAAAAAAAAGGACACATTTGTATAACAAATCAGTGCATGGATGTACAAGCTAGATGTACCAACAATTTTATTAAGTGACATTAGTGTATATTCCCTGTCTATCGTACATGATTGTTTCTCTTGGGATAATTAATATACGATAATTGAAACGGGTGGTTAAATTATCGACAAGGCAGCGAGGATTAAATACTCGTTATGCAATTCGTCTCTGTCGCCGCTCATTTCGTAATAGCATCACTTAGTCGGCATAGTGGGAGCGTCAATGTTGTTTAACAACCATTATTGATAGATCCCATTCATAAGTTCTGTACCGTGCTCCAACAAAAAAAATGGGAGGGGGGGCAGACATTTTTTTTGCAGTGTGTTAGGAATTTTATTAAGTACATACCTACTTAGATTGTTAAAAATAAAAGTTGAATAGAGACCAAAAGAAAACAACTTTTAATTTCATGGGTTGGAATTTGGGTTCGTCTGAACGGTCAGCATTTTTACAGTAATCGATTACACAGACCAATAGTGCCGAAATTTTAAGAAATATTTTAATTGTATTATATTTCAGTAGGTATTGTTCTGTAATATTTTTCAGTAGATAACGCTAAACAGTCGGCCCCATCTTTACAACTTTGTTAAACTGTTAAAAGGGTATACCATTGGCTACGGCGGGGTAGGAATTGAAGCACCACCCTGGTACCCTTAGGCCGACTCGGGCGCCACAAAGCACCCGTGATGGTATGTATTTTTATTGCCGGATAGGTAAACAAAAATATAATTTAATAGGCATATAAGGAATAACTACAATAAAGCGGCCCAGCCTAGTGGTTAAGTCACTGTGCAACTGATAACAAGGTTAAGCAGATGACAAAAAGGCCGGACCTGGGATGGGTGACCGCTTTATACAACGAGGCATGATGCCTCCGAATACCATCGGCGAAATGAGGACGGGTTGCCTGCGCTGGGTACCCTGAGGCCATTTAAAACAATTCTCGGGAGCTAAAACGGCACCCGTGATAGTATTTATTTATTGTAAGTAATAACTTTGTGTATAAAAAAAATGTAGGTACTTATGCAATAACAAATGTGACAGAAAAAAGAAATAAAAACTTATGCCACCACTTAACTAAACGCTCTTTTCTACATAGAAATACTGAAGCATGAATTTACGTAAAAATTACATGCTTTAAAGGCGTACGGATTCTGGGCTGACTGAAGATTCTCTAAGGGAGAAGTATTTCGCGGGGAGTAAATTAGATAACACAACAGCGGTACGAGAAGAGGGGAGGATCCCGTACTTGTCATGCAGAAGCTAAGCTGTCTAACCTTTGGATATATACGTCTATAAGAGTGAACCTAAAGAATTGGTTGTACTTCAATAAAAAAATAATACAGCAGTAAAAGGTTTTAGGGGATATAAAATCTTCAATACTCTTTAATCTTCCTTAAATTTTACTTAACTGAACAATAGTTAAATAATAATAACAGTTATTGGTCAATTAATATATAAATTTGTTAGCCCGACCGGCCAGTCTCGGCACTATGCCGGCTAAATGATGCGATTACGAAATGGGTGGCGACAAATTGCACTACGAGTATATTTTAATATATTCGATGCCTTATTGTCGATTCAACCTATTTCGTAACCGCATTCTGAAAGACTACCTCGATAAGAAATCGATGCAATAATCTCCTGAAAACCGGTGAACCCACAGACTAAAACCGAAACATGACTAGGCCACTTGACGGTTTTTGCATCTGTATGGGCGGCGGTAACGAGACCGGTCGGTCGGCCTAACGAAGTTATAGAGACCTTCCTCCCACCTAAAACTGTTTTTTTTTTGTTACAGTGGATATTTATAATGTGTTCTATGATGACAATAATCAAACATACAAATACGTCGCCCATACAAAACATTAAGATTGACTTAAAGTACAAAAAAGGTACAAAAATCGCTTTTAAACTCTTTATACTAAACTCACAACTGAGACCCCGCCACTTGTCTAAAGGTATTTTATTTGATTCTACATATATGATAATTAATTTCGGTCATTTTATTTGAAGAAAAACATACCACATTTTATAGAAAAAGGTTCTATAAGTGATACTTAAGGCATTAAAAAAAGCCACTGTAAGAAAAAAACACCTAGTCGGTATAACAAATAGTGCTTACGCTAGGGGTAGAGTTATCCACGAACGCTCTAAAATTTTCTGTCTCCAAGGTGGCGACATTGCAGGGGTCAGGCATCGATCTGAAACAGTTCGCGGTGCCACGTGTCGCCAACGACTGAGAATTTTACCTGAATCAATCGAAGGGTTTCTATACAACGTGTTGGATAATATTTCAGATAAAGTATTTGATTTATTGTTATTCGAGCACGACATCTACAAAGTAGATCAATACATTGTTTTTGTATTCGGAGGTCGTGGGTTCGATTCTCACTCATGGCAAAAAATATTAGTACGTTTTTCTACATTGTTTGTCATGGTCTGGGTGTTTATAAAATAAAATTATATCATTGGTTTTGGTACACATAGTACAAGCCTTGAGGTTAATTTGTGACCGGAGTAATATGTGTAAATTGTCCTACATACTATTATTATTTAACGACCTTGACCACTCCCACTATGCCGGTAATAAAAATATGTAGGACATTTGACAAATATTGCTCTCTTCACAAACTAAGCTATATGCTTTTACTATATGTACTAGAAAAACGGTACTAATATATATATATATATATTATAAATACCCAGACCATGGAAAGCTGTACAGAAAAAAACGTACTAATATTGTTTTGTGAAGAGTCAACTGCCGGTTTCGTAACTGCACCCTGAAAGAAGACTATCATTTCGATAAGAAATCGATGCAGTACGCTCTCTGATTACCGGTGAACCCAAGGACCTCTGTAAACAAAACAATAAGATTAACTCCGAAAGATGATTACACTTCAAATACTTTTTATTCCAAAATTACCCCCATTCTTGGACTTTGAAGGCCTGCTTACCATTAGGTAGATACAGTAGATATTATGCTTTTAGCTATTTTCTTTAAAGTTCTCTAACTATTTGTTGTCATTTAACCGTAATTTTGAACAAATATTTTACAAAACAAAACGCAAAACGATCAATTTGTATGAAATAAAATTTTTATTCGTTTGTTCACGCTTGAAAAGATATTTAAACAAGTTTGGTCAGTAGTATGTCACAGCTTGCTCCGACACCCGGCCCTCTACCGGAAGGAAGTGAAATGAACAATTACCGCACGATACCGCTTCGCATCAGGTGCTCTCATGTATCGACTAATTATAGACTCTAATAATCGGACGTTAAACTTTATAATTGATTAAACAATTTGAAACCTTTTACCCGAGCAAACCTATAATATAATTGATTTTATTATCATATCAACCCTATTAGCAATTTATAAAAAAAGCGTACATAGGTCATATACGACGTCACAGCGTCATTTCATTTATTTTCATCCTCAATTTGTCATAACTTAATGACAGGTAGAGTTATTGATGTTTAAAGTTAACAAAAAAAGTTCAAACAGTGAATAATTTTAATTTTTTCATAGTGACGTAACCGTTTTTATTGATTTATTGAAACAACAATTTATTTATTTAAAAAACTTCATTGCACAGTAAACAAACGTTACCTATGTACAAAGGTAAACTTAATGCCTTAAGCATTATCTACTAGCTAACCTTTTTTTAGTGTACAAGTATGAGTTGGGTGCTTATATAATTATAATATATATTCAATGTATATATATATATATACATAAATACCTAAACATACAATATAAAAACAATGTTACAATATAAAACAATGTTTTTATTATATATCATCACGGGTGCCTTACGGCGCCCAAAACCGCCTAGACGGCCCCAGGGTACCCAGCGGAGGGGTTTTAATCCCACCTCGTCGTAGACGATGGTATGAGTCTACACCGAACAAGTGGCTAGCTCGTCGCGATGTTTTGAATAGACTCAATAACCCATCTATAAACAGTTTCACAAGTTGGTATAGTGAAACCGGGACCGTCAGCTTAACGTGCTCTCCGAGGCACTATAGTGGTGTTGTCAAACAAATGTACATAAATATTTAAATTAAAAACTCATTGGTACACACCGGGATTCGGACCAGGGACCTAAGTGTTTTTAAGTCCAAGGTCTAACCAACTCGGCCACCACGTATATACGTATTTTTTATTATAAAAGTGTTAAAATATTTTTAACACGTTTTTATAATAAAATGTTCTCAATGTTCTTTTTTAAAAAAAAAACACTATTATCACAGAAAATTATAATTAGATGTTTTTAACATTAAGTTCGCGAATTCATTTCCTATTCACTTAAGTTTAATTCAATGGTACACACCATTAATCGAACCCGTGCAGGTAAGTTTTTGAGCTTAAAGAAAATGGTAATCAAGTAACATTTAATTTCTCAAACGGTACCACCTAAATGATGTAAGCTTATCGTCTTAGCACGTAGGTGTATCTGGAATCGTTCAGCTTATTTGCTCTAATGTTAATTTAAAGATAGCATCGAATAGCTACGGGGTGTGAACAGCATAGATTAGACAGTCGCGCTGTAGGTCAATGCATCATGCTACGTTCACCATTAGGATCCTTGGAATGAGGTTGCGTAACTCTGATAACGGAAATTAAAATATTTTTTTCCCGTGTAAATATACTGTTTTAAATATGAATTGTACTATACCTATTTTCTATTTTTTATTATGTCATATAATACTTTTTAATTTTGGCTTATTTATTAGACAACTATGGGCCTATTACGCCGCACAAATTTAAGCTAAACTATAACCAAAATGACGTAGATTTCTTTCAATTTTTAATGTCAAGGTTTGCATTACGTCAGAATTGCTCATATCGATTAAGTTGTGCGCGTAATCGCCCCGCAGGACACAAAGATTTGGACACATGTGTGTTCAATTAAAAAACAAATAAAGAATATATAATAAGTTGTAGTCAACTGATTTACAAAAATATTTGTGTGATCAGACGTGAAAACGTCAACTGGACACAAGTCGAAATTTAACCTAAATTATGTACAAAACCCAGTTACAGTGAACAAAGACTTATAATATAAAATGTGTTTTGGAGTGTACAAATATTTTTCTTTTAATAATTATATTTATTAAGTATCATGAAATGCAACAGCTGACACTAGAAAAACATTACTTATACTTCTTATTTTTTATTTAAACAAAAACATTGTTTACTGTGAAAAAATATATACATATGTGATAATTGTTGAATAAAAACTTAAATTTAAACTAACATTTGCTTAGGTTAACATCATTTATTTTAAATATTTTCTTAAGTTAACTTTTAGAAGACAGGTCGTCTTTTAAAATTTAACCATCTATTTATGATTTATTTGTAATTTTATCCTAAAAAAACTAGCTAAATACAATATTACACGAGTCGAAAACACGACCAAAGAAAACGATTTTCCGTAACAGAAAACAAATTCAAGTAGCGCCTTTTCGTATTTATATGCAAATATGCTCATTAGCGATTTACGTTTCTGCTACATTTCATATACAGTTGGAATTTCAACGCGCTCTAAGCTATAAATGCGAAGGGGTGACTTGGTTAGTAATACATAAATAATAAACGTATTCTAGTTAGTGTTGTGTAAGTTAGACATTCTGGTAAACTTTGAGTTGTGACCTTAATTTAAATCACACAAGCAACTAACTACTTATCACGCGCCACTATGCGCAGTGCTCAAGCTAGTCTTTGAACATTTTCCTCGCCTGGGCGCCTTTGATACGAAAATCGTTATTATTTTGAGTGCTTGAGATATTAATGTTAAAGCTAATATTAAAACGAAAGTTGTAGTTCTAGCTATGGCAGATTTTTACGTGAAATATTTTTTTATTGGAGCACGGCATGTGATTTTGTATCAACTTGATGGTAAGCAGAGCTATAAAGTCCAAGAATAGGGTCGATTAATACATTGTTTTTTTAACAATATTGATAGCTCCCACTATGCCGGGTAAATAATAAGGTAACGAAACGGGCGGTGAGAAAGACGTATTTGCATTACGAGTCTATGCTGCATCGTCAAATCAACCGCTGCCGATTCGTAACCTATGGTGCGGTTACGAAACGGCAGCGGTAATAAAGGATACTACCACCTCGAAAAGAAATCGATGCCGTAGTCTCCAGAATACCGGTGAACCCACAGACTAAAATCGGAACATGACTAGGTCACTTATCCGTTTTTGCATCGGTATGGGCGGTGGTAACGAATCCGGTCGGTCGGTCTAGCAGAGTTTGTTGTTCAAAAGTGTTAGCGATTTCATAGATATTCACTTCAGATTAACTTAAGTTTAAAACATTTAAAATAAACACAAAAAAACAGACTTCGAGTTGTCTCTAAACTCAGCTTTATGTTGTAGTAATGACCGCCATACCATTTCTGTAGCCCGTCTTTTTGTGTAGACTTGATTCCGGCAGAACAACCGTATACTTTTATACGATCGTGTTGCCATTTATACATGTATAAGTAAATGAAGAATGTAAAGTACTTTAATTAAACTCTCACTGTAAAAAATAACTACTTGTCAGTGGAAGAATAATATTTATTTATGATGGTAAACAGAACCATGCCGGCTAAATGATGAAATCGGCCATGTATTTACGTTATTTTAATATCCTTGTCGCTTTGTTATCAAATAAACATGACGTTTCGTAACTACACCCTCAAAGACATCTAATAAATCGATGCAGTAGGTTCCTGAAAACCGATAAACCTTCAGACAGAAGTTAAACGTGACTGAGTAATTTGACGGTTTTGGCATCTGTACGGTAAAAGGTTCATGACGATGGTTTCCATTAATTAAAAAATAAGAAATGTTTTTAATTTCTTGGTTCTAGAATTCACCTATGTTCGTGTTAATAGTAATATTATCACGAACATAGGTGACAAGTGGCAAGACCATCACTCGGGTGATTGTGCCGTCACCCGTAGTCGTCACGCTTTGGCTTAATTGTTTAATTCATACTAATTGTCCCCTGGCGGCAAGCGAGTCCGCGGTTCGGGTAACGAACTGGATATCCATAATGTGCTTTGGAGACATTTCTCAATTAATAAATTAACATACACGAATACATTTATGTATGACAGAGTCAACATTGTGGTGTGAGTTCTTGGTGAATTAGTTAGAATTTGACACCGAACTAGGTAGGAAATTACAAGAGAGTTGTTTAAATATTTTCTACATACCCTTATAGGATCAGTATTTCTTTTCTAGATTTTATAGTATCGGTATGAAATTACCATATTTTAAATTATTATTTATCATATAATTTTTAGATTTTTACGTGTTAAATCTTTTTTGGTATTAAATTTTATTTGCTAGTAAATAATTATGTATTACAAAAATAGGTTTCAAAGGCTATAAAATTGGATTTAAAGGCCTAAATCTCCGCACATCGCAGCAAATTATTGTTAGAATCCAATTCTCAGTAAGATGTCGGACTGTCAGTCTGTTTTCGACTCACGTAAATAATGTAGGACCCTCATACAATGAGACGAGCGGGAGATGGTACGGAGGATATAAAAATAACAAACATTCTGTGTTGACGGCGCAAGATTGAGTCGAGATACGCCGCTATACGCCTCTCTGTCGAGTGCGTTACAACTTATCATAATAATGAGTTGCGATGAAACTGATATGATTATTCTTTTCGGGTTCAAACGTCAGTGGTTAAGCGTGCGTATATAAATACGTATTTAGCATGTTAGCCGACACTGTTATTAATTAACTACGACTTTTGACGTATAACAGCGCTTTCGTCAATCGAAAACTTTTACTAACACACCTTTCGTATGAACTGACGTTTTTTTAGTAGTGCATGACATTTGACTCTATATCCGCCTGAAACTGAATGTACAGACCAAGATGCACAAGCAATACTAGCAATTATGCTACAATTTTGTTCAAAAGACTTAGGGTTTTTCGCTTAAAAAATGTGTTTTCCTTTCTTGCTGGCAATGGAAAAATAAAACACATTTACTAACATACTATAATCGAGTTTAGATTAGGTTATAGGTACTATGTTAGCAAATCCTTTCTGAACCTTTTATTCTGGCCACACACTTCCTATGTGAACCAAGAACAATACAACCATAGACATGATATTTATATAAACAGCTTTAATAACATTAAATAACTGAAACACAAGATAATTTGTGCTCATAACCTAGGAAGCTTCAATGTATATCTACTGTTATATTAAAAATATCGTTACCAATGTCATTTATTAGCGTATTAGGAACTGTCAAATTGCATACAAAGAAACCAATTATGATATTTGTATGTAATTTGACAGTTTCTAATTTTTGGTTCCTAAATCTTAGGTGAAATTGTTACAGAAACATAGTTTAAAATCTATCTAAAAGAGACAAAAGATAACAAAATAAAATCAAATTTATGCAAGTACACGTTACACACATTCGTAAAAATATCTATGATAGTTAGAATCGTCCTATAACAAAAAAAAACAGTCAATTAATTTCATTTATTCATTCTTTCTGTTTTATTTGTTCATCCTATCTGTTTCATTTGTTAATCCTATCTGTTTCATTTGTTTTCGCAGCTAAAAACAATACCCGGCTACCAAAGCGTCCGTGAACGCTTCGCCAGTTAGTAACGATAGAAAAAAATACCGATAGTATACAATAAACCTGACTGCGGGAGATTGGTGTCAACGGCCTCCCTTTATTCCTTCCCCGTGCGGTATTCACCCCGCTAGCTTCACGCAGCGGGGTGGCGATTTAGGGGTGAATTGATACAATATCCCTTTTCTGATAAGAAATTAAGACACCTTACTTTTATAGAGATTATTATCCGTAGATTATATAAGTTTTCTCTTATGGCTCATCTTTGTGAGCCTACTTATACGTTCTTATATTAAATAAAACCAAAATTAGGTCAAATAAACTAGTCATGGGTCGGATTTGGTCTGCGGGTTCACCAGTTTTCAGGAGCATCGATTTCTTGTCTCCATTCAAAGTGCGGTGTTCAAAATTACGATAAAGCCAGTGAGGAAATTAGGAATTTGTCGCCTCCCATTTCGTACTTGCATCATGTAATTAGTTTTTTTTAACCGCATTGATCACTAAACAATAACCTTATTCATGGAATTTGTAGGTCTGCTTCACGTCATAGAATGTAGATACATGTCGTACTCAAATAAATATATAAAATTTGTTCTTCCCTAAGCAAACTTGCTATTTTTCGCTGAAGATGGTATATTTTATAGGTCTGTCTACCTTCATATACAACAATCTATATATATATATATATATATATATATATTGAATTTTTCCTTTTTTTTTTATATATATATATATATATTGAATTTTTCCTTTTAGGAATAGATACCATTAAAAAAATATAGCAAGTTAAAGAATTTAGTAGGTAGTTGACTGAGAACAACAGAACTAAATTTTATTACGCAATAAATAAAATAGTCGGACCCTTAACATAAAGTGAACATAAGTTTAACAACTCAAATTTGTTCAATTTAACTATCCTAGTTTGATAAAATTATACACACCAAGACTAAGTATCTTGTCTTGTTAAATAATACACTTTATAACTGTACAAGTTTAATTGAAGTAATAAAGCGTAGAATGGAGCGATCAAAAGTAGAAGAAAGTGCATAAGTTATTATTAGTTTTATTTGCTTGTTACGGGAGCATGTTTCCGTAAGAGCGTGAGGCGAATCTTGAGTACGGATCTAACGTGGGTATAATATGAAATACGTGAATCGATTTTGACGACGGACTTCGGGTTTTGTTAGCTAGATTTCCTCTTCAATTTTATGTTTGGCAATTTTACCTGGTAGTATGTTTGAAATTGAAATTTCTTTCATTTAAAAGTTATTTAGGTAAGATGCCTGAATAACTTTTGATGAATAACATTTAAGAGTTTCATATTTTCATGAGACAGCAGTTTCAGGAAAAATAACTAAGTTTTCACCAGTCTTTATGAAGTGAAGCGAATGCATGTACGAGTATATAAACTTTTGTGTTCATTTATTATAAAATAATATATACTGGATGTTTTATGTCACAGTGAATATATTGTGTTCTATGATGAAAATAATGAAACACGTATTTTTTCCTTTTAGTGTCGCCTATACACAAACATAAAGATAAATAACTTAAAGTACAAAAAAGATCTACAAATCACGTTTACGAAGACTCATTATGTATTTGTAGGAGTAATTTTAAGCAAATAGACGTTTGTTAATTATAATAATTTATATTTCGCACTTTTTTTTTGAAGAAAAAAATACTTACCTACCTTTTTTATTTAAAAAATGGGTTCTATATTATAAAAGTGATACTGGAGACATCAAAAAAAATAATCATTGTTAAAAAAACACCAAGTATATATTATGAAGGACATTGCACCCATATTGCCTTGATTACAAACTAGGCTTGTACTAGGTTGCAAACTAGGCTTGTACAGAAACAACGATTTAATACACAGACCATGACAAACTGTCATTGTCATATATGGGTTGCACATACCCATTATTATATTATTATTGTAAATACAAAATATTACTATGCTCTGGATATTTCTATTTCTACGCTCTGGACATTTCTATTTATGTTCTCAGCTTGAAATAATAATCAACACTTAGACACTTATACCTAATATGAGCTCTACTTATCAAATCGAAAAACTTTTCCCATGGATCCATGTCTCGCAAATGAAAAAAACTATTTGGCTTTCCCATACAAATTGGTCATTTTAACATTTTATTAGTTTGTATGGAGAAGGCAATTTTTTTTATCATTTGCGACACAGGGTTCCATGGGAAAAGTTGTTCCGTAGAACCTAACATTGGCCCGAAGTACAATCTTTCAAAGTCACCATGTATGTATATAACTATCAGTCGATGTTTTATGAACTTTGTACATCTGGGTACCAACTACATATATGCATTATCATGATTGTAAAGATTAGGAATATAATTTTAACTATAGGTAATCCTCAATCTATCGTTAATAGAAATCCTCTAGGTAATTATGTTTCTTCACGATTGGCTTCTTCAGTCAGTCACTCAATTTGAGGGACCCTACCGGGTAATCTAATCGCTGGAGAGTCAGGAAGCACGCCACTGAGGGTCGCTCGTGATATATCGACGTCCCGTGAAGAAATATTAGGACACGCACGCGATATAAAGCCAAATTCTGGTATGCGTTAATGCGGTTTTCAGACGTTTAAACGGCGTTCTAAAATGTTATTTTTACTAATGTTTCGTCATGGGATTTAGGAAATGGTCTACTTTTAATGGGCGTGTGATGATTAGGTTTATTATTGGTGAATTTAAATAACATCTTTTAAGAAAAATAACTATGTATATTGGCATAGGTCTGAAAGTTAATAGGTGCTCTGGCGATGAAGCTGAATAGTTGCTGTATATAGTACGGCAGCCCTTGGAGCAGGTGCTTCATATAGCGGAGATCATATTTCATTTACAGGCTTTTTAGGCCACACGACGTAGTACGCAGGTCGTTCTTTGAAGAACGTTCCAAGCCTGCAGAGACTCTTCGTTTTTCTGTGATCGATAATGGCTATGGCTGAGGTGTAAGTCCTAATAAAAATACTAATATTAAGAACATTAAACACATTTTGCCCTGGTCACAAACTAAGCTCTAGACTTGTACTATATGTACCAGAAACAACGATATTAATACATATTATATTTTATAAATACCATGAGAAACTTTATGAAAACGGTGTTAATTTTTTTTTTGCCATGGCTTGAGTGGGAATCAAACTCACGACCTCCAGATACAATAATATTTGTTTGTGGTTTATGTGTTTTGGTAGTCTAATAAAACACATAATCCAAGCCCAGGGGCCTGATTCTACTAAATGAATTAGATGTAAACTGGATATCAAAGTCAAATTTTGACAATTAATTTAGCAGAAACAGGCCCTTGGAGAGAACCAATCTATATGTGTTTGTCTGTCTATATGGAAAGCAAGTAGAGAGGTGCTGGGAAAGGCTTTGTGTTGGCGGAGGTACAATTGTCAATTCTCATCCATGACCAAATATATAGTAAAGAACCATTATGGAAAGATGAACAATTTTATTCGTAATTGTCGTATGGTTGTGGTTTATCATCAATTATCATTTTTAAATTAATTGGTTTAAAACTTTATTCCATTGGATTTTATAAAAGCTGTATTATAATATTTTTAACAAAAACCTTTTATAAAAGCTAAATTACCACGAGTAGCTGTAAAAAATAAATTAGTTTTCATAAACGTTGCATTGTATGATTTATTATATTCATCCTTTACTGCGGATGCCAGACCTATTCCTATTCAATAAACCCATTTTACGACCATGACATGCAGTTTATGGAACGGATTATAAAATAAAAGGATCTATAGTGATAGCACGAATAAAAGCTTCTAAATAATTAATTCTTTACAAATTATACTTAAATAATCAAAACAGTGATAATCACTGGAACTTTGGAAGAAAGTTTAAGAATGCTCAAACTTAGAGTACTTTAAATTTCAATAGATTAATTAATGCAAAAGTTGACAGAGATAAAACAATAAACTTTGGACTGGAAAATTATTCAACGAATTGTATTATTAATTACGATTTTATCAGGTAACGGTTATATACATTTAAAAGTATTAAAGTTATTAAATTAACTACTAATAAGTCTTTTAATAGTTAATTTAAATAGCTGTGTACCCTGAGGCTGCCTAAACGGCCTCAGGGTACCCAGCCAAGTGGTTCTAAATCCCACCTTGTCGTAGCCGATGGTAGTAGTCTACACCGAACAAGTAGTTAACTCGTCGCTATGATTGGATAGACTCAATAATAACCATCCATCTATAATCAGTTTTACAAGTTGGTATAGTAAAACTGGTACCGACAGCTTAACTAGCTCTCCAAGGCACTATAGTGTTAAATAAATATACATACATTTTTAGATTAAAAATTAAAAACTCATTGGTACACACCGGGGATTGAACCAGGGACCTAAGTATTTTTAAGTCTAACCATCTCGGCCACCACATATTCAAATCATTAAAAACGTACCTAACTATTTTAATTTAATTTAAATTTCTTTTTTTTTTAGAATTCAAATCAATTAAGTAATGTAATTGCACGAATGAATGCAAGTTCTTTATGAAAGAACAACTTAAAAAACCAATGAACATTCCATACTTAAGAAGTTTACAAAATACATTACCTTCCACTGCTTTATTTTTCAATGGACGTAGACCAAGGGTAGGTCGGTAAGTATGAAATATAGGTCTGGTTCCGCAATGCAGTGCCTGCATAGGGTAGTTCATACGAAGGGTAGATGTACAATAAATGGGCAAGTGCTTGTGGGAATGGCCGAGGTTTCTGCATTATTTTATGGCAATTTATTATTTAGATGGTAAACTTTATAATCGTTGTTTGTTGGACGAGTTGTTTCCTTTTAAGCCGGTTATGTTTTTTTTTAATGTTTGTGTCCGTGGGATTGTTTTGTGGATTAGGTTTAATTCTATATTAAAAGCTTCGTTATTATTCTAAGCTCCTACGCTTTGTCTATGTAATGTTTTTTTTAATAAGCTTTATTATATTTTTAATAAGGCTTTGTATTATTAAACTTATTCCTTGGTTATATTGTCAAGTATATAGTTATAATAGGATATTTTAAGTTGTACCCCAACTTTTACCCAAGGAACATCTGCCTCATTTATTTTTTTCTTATTTTAATGATTAAGTTTAATAAGTTTTACCAAACATTTTGGTATTCTTTAAAGCAAAAACCATTAGTTTTCTTATTTAAGTCTAAGGCTGAGTTGCACCAAAATTCATAATTGTAACGATTAAAGTTAAAAATGGCGTCGAATGTACCAATTTAATTTTGCCTTTCATATGACAGCTGGTACTATTGAAAAAGATTTACAATCACAAAGAGTTCATTTTGGTGCAACTTGCTATTTAATAGTATCAATAATTTCGTCAACTTGATACTTACCCGAACTATTTCAAGATTATTCTTTAAAATGCTTAAATTGAATGATAAATATTATTTTTGAAGTCATGCTGGGTATTGGCTGTCACGTCTCATTCCTCTTACCCTAACGTTGGGGCACTTCGTATAGGTTAGGGAGGGTACGGGCGGACGTCGCCTATTTACCCATAACGCTACAACTGCCACAGATTAAGTTCGACAAAATCAATATAACGATTTTGTTATTATTGTCTGCTGATGTCGTTTTGAATGGAACGCACCCCTGTTTTGTTTCGGAGAATTTTGCGATGTTTTGTATTTTATCATCTCGTTGCATATTGCCAAAATTTTTATAAATGTCAATTGTTATGCGCATTTTTTTAATAAAATTGCAAATTTTTACTTTGCTAAAAACAACACTATGTACTAACTTAGCACGCTTCCAGAAATTCATGCTTTTTTCGACCATTAAAATTTTACCAACATATTTAAGCTTTTAAACAAAGGAAATTAGACCACATAAATTGAACCCCAACTGTATGAATGTGGCAACATAGAGCAAAACCCCAAGTTCTAAATCAGCCTTATATTGGCACAGAGCCAGAGCAGGAGATCAAGTATTTACCTGACACCTTCTAGGTCCGGAACAGGCGGTGTCACCAAATGAAAATGCCGCAAAATGCATAAGGTATTAAGGGCTTGCTATAGACATGGTTTTATATGTGCATATAAATGATAGACTAGTAAAAATTCAGCACTATTGGGTTAGAAGATGCATAAAGAAGCGTGTGTGTAAATTAAGACTTCTAACTTCATAGAAAGTAAGATATTTTAAGTTGTATAAAGAAGAGTGTGTGTAGGACTAGGTCTTCTATAGAGAGTAATTGGAAGTTATATAAAGGTTGGTGTGTATATTAAGTATTCTAAGTTTATAGGGAATAATTAAAAGTTATCTAAAGAGGCGTGTTTGTATTAGAATTTCTAAGTTCATAGGGAGTAGGTAAACAAAAAAAAAGCGTGTTTAAATTAGCACTTCTAACTTCGAAGAGAATAAATTGAAGATGCAATAAAATATATAGGTAAAAAGGAATGATTCAGCGGTTGAGTACCTTGCTACAGAATAAAAGGTCGTGGGTTTGAATCCTGCCAGGATTTTTTCCATGCAATTTACTTTATCATTGAAATATAACAAAGATACAACACATTTTTATCATGAATACTTGATTGGGTGCATCCTTTTTAGCGACAATTCTAGCTGAACTATTTTTTCTGGTTAAAATAAGTTAACTAGGTATAATAATTTGGGCATGACTAATTTATTCAGAACTTTATGTTACAGTCAGAGATTTTACTAAAATATTCATTTTGTGACATTGTACTTGGTTTAGAAGACAAAGGGTTAGAAGTAATTATTTATTCACTAACGGTTCACCTGGGAAGCTCATGTTCACACAAAGTTGTAACATAACCACTGGTGTCTCTTGACCTAGGAGAATACAACTGCTCCCCAGCATTAAGTGAATAATAGATGAGGTCTGTAGAGACTACATAGTAATGACTTGTTGGCAGAGAGGAGTTTGATTGGCTGGCTTTGTAGTCGCTATCGAAATCAACTTGTTTGCGGTGCCTGCGTCTGACGCTTTTAAATTCAGCGGAGAAAAGAATGCAATCATAGCGTCTTAGATAGTCTTGTTCTTGACTATAATAATAGTCTGACATTTTTATTGGAGCGTCTTTATTTACACCTGATAGTAAGCAGACCTAGAATTAGCAGCAATTTATTTTATAGCCTTTAACAGAATCGGTAATAGTGGCTCCTACTTTGTTAGCTAAATAATGGGGTGACAAAGTAGGATTTCCATTACCTATTTTAATATACTCGCCGCTTTATTGTTAAATCAATTTCCCGGTTAGGATAAATAATAAATACCATCACGGGTGCTTATTTGGCTCCCGAGAACCGTTTAAGGGATTAACCGTCCTCATTTCACCGATGGTATTCGGAGGCAACACCTAACAAGTGGCGATCTTGTTGCGGTGTTTATGATGAAATAGCCTCGTTGTATAAAGCGGTCACCCATCCCAGGCCGGCCTTGTTGTCATCTGCTTAAACTTGTTATCAGTTGCGCAGTGACTTAACCACTAGGCTGGGGCCGCTTTTTAGGATAAAGAAGTGACAAGAAATCAAACAAAAACAATCTTCTATTTAAAAACAATACTACTTGACATAAAAAAGATAAAATAAATCAATTTGCATAGAAAATGTTTTTTTGTATATAATTTTAGGCAGCATCGCCAACATCCAAATTTAGCTATTTAAGGTCCTCTTGTCATGAGAAATGTAAGTAATGTGGTAAGTTTGAAGCTTATTTGCATTTTGTACATTTATTCAAATGAACTGACACCGCTTGATCTTAAATGTTTGCTACTGTTTAGAATTTTAATTAAATTAACATGGAAAGTTTATGTAAATTATTTACTATGAAAGCTATCTTATGATATATTGCTGTCTAGATATTATATCTTAATTTATGTTTTAACGGAAACTCATATAGGAATTTAGGATTGAAGACTATAATGATAAGTTATCAACGTCCCTTTAATTAACCCATTTTTAAGAAATTACTCATTTCTCACAATCATAATTTAGGTTAGGTATAAACATATATTTATGTATTTATTTTTGCTATATTGTTTATGTATTTTATGTGGTTGTATCTATGCAGTTTGCTATGCATTTTGATTTCTCTTTACACTAATCTGTGCACCCTATATTACAATTTTCACTCTCCTAAAGGTTAGCTGGTAGATAATGCCTAAGGCATAAAGCTCGCCTTTGTACAAACCTTCTTAGTGCAATAAAGAATTTTAAATAAATAAATAAATAACCCATCGTAAGATATTTCGACCTAAAGATCTCGTTGAGATGTTAAACACGTGTCGAAAAAAGTATTTGTTTGTTGGTGATATATCTTTGTATAACATATAATTAATTGAAGTTATATAATAGTTAATTTTAGCGGATTACTGTTAAACAATAATTAATATGTATCGAAATAAAACAAGAATCTCCTCATTCATGTACTTAGTTATATTCCGCACATCATTAACACTATAACACATTAAAAAAAGTATTTTAAATAAGAAATAAAACAATATTAAAAAAAAAAACACCAAAATAAACTATCCATTCACTAGACGATAATTGCCTATTTATTTGTTCCTGATTTAGATTGCATGATACTGTGAAATTTTTACGCACCAAAAACAAAATTTTATCTTGATTTAAGAAACCTAGATTGTTTAGTTTTACTTTATTTTTGACTGGCGATGACGGGAGGATGCCCTATGCACTACCTTGGCCTAAGGGCCACTTGGCATATCCGGTGCAGATCCCTAAAACTCCTGAAGGCCGAGATATATTTTTTTATCAGACCTAAAAAAATCTATAAATGGGTTCCATCAATATATTGTTGTTTAACGACATTAATCGTTTCTACTATATCGGCTAAATGACGCGGTTACGAAATAAGCGGTAACACAAACGAATTTGCATTACGAGCCTACTTTATATTAGGTATTCTTTAAGCGATCGCAGGCTCACACCCCATACACGATTTGCACGACTCTCGCGCAACCTATAGCTAATGTAAAAATAGCCTATAATCTAGCAAGAGAACACAATGACTCTGTAATTAAAAAAAATATATAAATCGTATAAGTGATAAGTTGAAAAAACCTAAACGGACAGATATACAGAGAAACGTAACATTTTATGTGTATATTAGAGGTTATATGACTTTAATTTTAAAGACTTGTAAATACTATTATTTAATCTTCGATTTGTGAAAATAAAGATTCTTATATAAAGTAATTATTAAAATCATTGATCCTTGATAGAACAAGTAAAAAAAAACTTAATGTGGCAAAATTTCAGTTATCATTTCTCTTCAAATACCGTATATGTAATGATAAATGTATAAGTGAAGTTATTCAGGTGAGCTGGCAAGGGAGTGCTGGTATATTTTACGATCAGATACTTCGGACTGAAATGGGGTTTATGACCGTGGGTTTTGTGCCCCAATTTTATGATGCCGGTACATTATTTTTGCTGAAAAGTGCTATACTGGAGCCCGTTTATGCTTCACCAATTAAAAACTTACGCCAGTAAAATACGAGTTACGGTAAATTTTATTTATATAATAATTATGATATTATTGTTCTTCAGTAAGTTTTTTATGAGTATTTAGCCGTCTAGGCGGTCTCAGACGCTTGTAAGGCACCTGTGATACGTACGTTTTACTGTAATTACTATAATTGAAAATTTAATTTACTTGGTAATTGAAATAGTATTATAAAAAGTATTAAAAAACTAATTTCGGATTTTACTTGATAATTGAAATAGTATTATGAAACTATTTTTTTTATATGTAGGCCTATTTACACATACTGCTCTAGTCACAAATTAAGCTTTAGGCTTGTACTATGTGTACTAGAAACAACGATATAATACAAATTATATTTTATAAACACCCTTCGACAAACAGTACAGAAATACGTACTAATATTTTTTTGCCATGGGTGGGTATCGAACCCACGACCTCCGTATACAACGCCAAACATATTTTATTTTCATTTATTGAAATAAATAAAAATGCCTTTTTGGCTTCCGAGAACCGTTTTTAAACGGCCTCAGTCAGCGGAGGGATTAACCCGTTTTCATTTCGCCGATGGTATTTGGAGGCGAGATCTAACAAGTGGCAAGCTTGTTGCGGTGTTTATGATAGTATAGTCTCGTTGTATAAAGCCGTCACCCATACAAATCCGGGCTTGTTGTCATCTACTTACCTACTACAATAGGCTGGGGCCACTTTTTTAATTTGAATACTTTATAATAAAAAAAATCATTGTTTACCTACTTCTTTAAAGTTTTATTGTGCTAAGATTAAAGGAGATTTATTACTACTAAATATTCCAGTTAAGGTTTCGAAGATTTTTTAGGATAATAAAAAATATACTATAAGTTACAAGTACACTTTAAAATACAGGATTTTTCTTCTCTATCTACATATATATATCATCACGGGTGCCTTACGGCGCCCGAGACCGCCTAGACGGCCCCAGGGTACCCAGCGGAGGGGTTTTTAATCCCACCTCGTCGTAGCCGATGGTATGAGTCTACACCGAACAAGTGGCTAGCTCGTCGCGATGTTTTGATGATGCGATAGACTCAACAACCCATCTATAAACAGTTTCACAAGTTGGTATAGTGAAACCGGGACCGACAGCTTAACGTGCTCTCCGAGGCACTATAATGGTGTTGTCAAACAAATGTACATATTTTTTAAAATTAAAGAACTCATTGGTACACACCGGGATTTGAACCAGGGACCTAAGTGTTTTAAGGGTCCAAGGTCTAACCAACTCGGCCACCACGTATTTTCTTCTCTATCTACCTACATACATAATATTTATACTGACTGTTGTCAAAGTAATAGAGTAAGAAAATATTATTTGATAAATGAAGAAGTGATGTTATGAAGAAATACTGTTATTACTTAACAACAAAATAAAGTTCCCAGAGCCACAAATAACGTCACAAATACGACGTCCAACTTCTGTAAGTAGAAGCAAGTTGTCTGGCAAACGACAGTTGATCGCTACATATGTTGTTCCACGCAATATATCTATGTTTAGCGAATAAATGTTGGAAAAGTGCACAGTAGAAGTTTCAGAGCAAAAGGCGCTTGTGCTACGCTTTTGGTATCTAGACGATGTTATTGATTTAACAGGAGTTCTAAATTTACTTTTGGAGGCAGGGAACCGCCGGGTTTTCGTTCCAATGTTTTTTGTTACTTTTGGAATAAGGATTTTTGTGCTTGCTTTTAATGTATGTTTAGCCAATAAATTTAGGGAAATTAGACAGTCAGGAAAGGCGTTTGTGCTACGCTTTTCAGAACTGTCTAGATATAAAAATAAAAATAAATGTAGGAGTCTTAAATTTATTTTCGGGGGCAGTTAGACAATTAAGTGTTGTTATCAAAAATGTATATTGAAAAAAAAAATCTATAAATACGTTAGTAGTTATATATCTTTTTCGTTTAGCTGATAAATGTAGGGAAATTATACAGTAGGCGTTTCTGAGAAAAGAAGATTGTTATTGAGTTCTGAATTAATTCTTAGAGGCTGGGGTTTCATTTAAAAATTTCTTTGTTACTTTGGACTAAGAATGTTAAAAAATATATAAAAAATACCACAATTATATAACTATGTTTAGCCAATAGATATATGAAAGTTACACAGTAGAAGTTTCTGAGTAAAAGCGCTTGTGCTACGCAACGGTACGGATGCTGTACCATAGTATACAACTAAGGTTGCTAGGTTCCGTTTTGTGTTGTGTTGTTTAGAGGATTTGCCAGGAGAAAATAAGAACTAAGGATGGAAATAAGGGACATGATGTTGTTTTTAATAAAACGCTGTGTTATAGTGTCAATAGAGATATTTATTTATAGAAACAGCCTTTTTAATAAGCAATAAACCATGCATGCGTTAATTTTTATCTAAAAAAAAGTATTGAGTATTGTCCTCTAGTCTTATTTCAAAATAAGGGACACTATATTTAGGACTGAAAACTAGGACGTCCTTTAAACTAAAGGACGTCTGGCAACCCTGTACAACATATTTTTATTTCATTTAAGAAGGAAATATATTATTATAATATATAAGCATCCGCTATATGCCTTTGTATAAAGGTTGAATTCTCATTGATAGTAGATACTAAGCCTTAATACTAACTACATTAATACTTTCAGGTAAAATATTACTAGAACTTTTGCATGTAAACTTTTTCTCGGTTTCTGGTACACCAGATATAAAGCTTAGTTTATGATTAGGGCAAAATGTGTCCTACGCACTGTTACTATTTATAGCTAAACCGAAAACAAAAAGAAGAAATTCAAGTTAAAAAGTTAAGTCAATATAAGCCTTAATTCAAAATGGTCCAAAAAAACAATTTTTTACCTTAAAAATCCAACGACACCCAATACAATGGTCACGTGTATAGCATTTTTCTTCAGCTGAAGTTCTTCAGTAAAACGATATTACTGTAGCCAGTGACTGCAGCGGCACTTCCGCTTAATGACTTGAATGGCTTCATTAACTTAGTTAGTTCGATACGTGACTGAAAATCCTAATTATTTTAACTGGAAAACTAAATTGTGCTCTTGTGTGTCTGCTGTAGTTTTTTGAGCTTTAAAATGTTTTATGTGTACTTATTAGGTTTTCTATATTGTTAGTTAGAAAATATATACTTAGTGGCCGAATTGGTTAAACCTTAGACTTAAAAACACTTAGGTCCCTGGTTCAATCCCCAGTTTGCACCAATGAGTTTTTAATCTAAAAAAATATGTACATTTGTTTAACAACACCACTATAGTACTTCGGAGAGCACGTTAAGCTGTGGTCGCAGTTTCACTATACCAACTTATGAAACTGTTTATAGATGGGTTATTGAATCTATTCAAACACAAACGCGACGAGCTAGCCACATGTACTCATACCATCGGCTACGACGAGGTGGGATTAAAACCCCTCCGATGTGTACCCTGGGGCCGTCTATGCGGTCTCGGGCGCCGTAAGGCACCCGTGATGATGTCAAATCAAATCATTTATTTCATGTAAATCTTTACAGATATTTATGAATAGTCAAAAAAAAAAAAAATGTTTAACAATGATGTCTTAGAGTGCGTTTGGTTAGGCAGCTATTATTAAAAGAACGACAAATATTTATTATACCTCGATGTGTATGTATGTATGCATATATTTTCTTTCTTACTACCTATTATATTATTCTACACTTTTATTTCTTTTGCCTGGTATTTATGCGCATTGTTGCCTCTTTTTTGGTTGCGGAAAGTTAATAGCGCCATTCTTGTCTCCCTGGTATGTAGTAGAATAAAAAATAAAAGTCTTTACGGCACTACGTTGTATGAGGTTATATAATTGTTTTTTCATTCAGAGAAATGTTTTGTATATTTACGTTAGGAGTGGGTAACATAGTACAGTTGAATCGGAAACTACGGTATTGTTTGGACGTATCGTATGCACGTTTGTATATCGAACCACTAAAAATAGAACTTGCCGGACATTGAACTGCTTTCCTTTGGACACTGTATAATCTTTGTTCTAACGTAATTTCTGTAGGTATTTTTTAAAAGATAAATAGATAGGCTATTGCCAGCGACTTTACACGCGTTAATAACAATTTATAGCTTATTAATTTTCGCACAATATATTATTTTATTATTTAAAAAAAGGGAAAGTGTGATATTATGTGTGTATATCTTAATTAATGAAAAAAAAAATCTTAAATATTAATGGTTACTATATTGCCTTTTGGCAAACCTTAAGTATCACTTTTTCTTAAAATATTAATAAATATTTAATAAAAATAATGTATTTTCTTAATAATAACTGAATATTTGAGTAAAAAATCTAGGGCAAATTATCTAGGGCAAAAATTAAGAACTTACAAAAAAATTACTAAATATTATTAAAAATTGAATTAAAAAAAAAACAAGGTGCACTATATCCAAACCACGTTTCGGCAGCCATAGATAAATACACAATAAAGGAATTGGCAGCATTGCCTCGTTGAACTGCCAGTGTATATTAAAAAGTATCCGAACCGAGGATCTCCAGAGAAGTCCTTTATATAACCTAATATTTAAAAATGAATAAATATACTACAAAAATAGTTTTTTAACTGCACCTTTTAGAATCGCACGCACTATCCCGTGGCGATGGATCGCACGCGCCATACCGCTATGTGCCGACAGGTGCGGTTTGCCGACACTCGCCCGGTAGCCCCATACCTGTTTGCTCTTTTCATAATACATCATTGCCGACTAATGTGCCTTTTGTTATGGCGCTACACCATTCATCTTTTGAAGTGGGTCTGTGAAATTATACCTTTTTTATATTTCCTTTTATGTATATCATTTCCTCTTTTAAGTCAGATTTACTTTTATTAGGTCAAAAACAAATTTCAATCCGTTTTTAAACGTAAAGTCCCCTTACAGGGTGAATTTGAAAGGTTGTACTTTGAGCGAATGCGAGGCTATACTTATCAAATCGAATAAGTTTTCCCATGTTTCGGTTTTTGCCTGTACCTACCTGGTGGTGAGCGGACGTACCGCTCACCACCAGGTAGATAGAACGTCACATGCCGTGCTCCAATAAAAAATAATAAAAAAAAGAACTGGCCTACCATCTTATTTTTTTCATGAATACAGAAAACTTAAATTAAAAAATCATTTTACTTGTTAAGTAAAGCCCTGATTTATATATCGTACTACATTCACGCAAGTAGTGTCGCTCTTTTAACTTAATATTATTATAAAAGTATTCGCCGGTAACCCAAATCAATTATGCTTGTATAATATTACATAATAACCATAAACAACTTAATATGTTTTACGTAAACCCGTGTAATATCACGGTCGCAGCTTATTTTAGTATTAAATCTGTAGGTACTTTATGAGTCTGGATTTAAGTTATCTCTATTGTAAAAGCTGTAATAATGTTCTTTAGTGTTGTATCTTTTTGGATATAAAATTTTAAGAATAGCAATATTTAGTAGAAAACTTCACCAACGATTGTACTAATTGCCTTGGAAGGTTTATTTTTTATAGAGTATTTCTGGACATTGGAAATCGAACCTACGACCTCTAGCTAGATACAACGCCAAATACGCAACCACTGGACCAAAGGGGCGGTCAAATTAAAAAAAAAAAGAGTACCTAAATACATTTTATTGAGGTGTGAATTTGACTCTGCACCCACCTGATATAAGCAGCATCTAGAATCAAGCTCGAAGGTTTAGGAAAGGTGTTGTAGTTTAGACTCAGGAAACACAAAATTCTAAAGGTGATTTTTAGAATTATTACGCTTTGTACACTTCGAGTTAGCCATTAGTTCGGTGTAGACTCATACCATCGGCTATGACGAGGTGGGATTAAAAACCTCTCCGCTGGGTACCCTGGGGCCGTCTAGGCGGTCTCGGGCGCCGTAAGGCACCAGTGATGATATGTATGTATCATCACTTGGGGGCTTAGCATAACCATATCGATATAGTTTGACAGTCGATAAAATAAAGTTTATGAATGAATGAACATCATTCATAAAATCGATATGTATCGATTTTGTCGATTTATCGAGCCTATCGAAGCCGTTGTGCAAAGGCCCTTGGAAATTCTCTTCTTCTTACTATATGCATATACAATTATCCAAAGGTTATATGCAATGGTTATGAAATTATGTTATTAAATGATTATAGACACTAAGAAACCCCCAGAGGAATGCCGCTATTTAAGTTAATTGCTGGTTTTTAACGGACCCCTATTCTTTTCCTAACACTGCGGTCTAAATGTTAGGACAAATTGATGGTGTCACGCGACACTTATGCTGACCTAAAGTATTCGTTTAGGGTTCCGTGGCTAATACAATTATTAAAAAATAAACAATTAAGTACTTTTTCTTAAAAATTAAAAACAGACCTAGAAAGTTCAACTGCGCATTAACCTAAGTCCTTAAGGCTGTGCAAATTAAATCTATAGGTACTAATTTTATAAAGCTGAAGAGTGTGTTTGATTGTTTGTTTGGTTGAACGAGCTAATCTCAGGAATTGCTGGTTTGAAAATTCTTTTAGATAGCCCATTTGTCGAGGAAGGCTATAGGCTACATAACATCACGCTACCAATAGGAGCAGAGTATCAATCAATCAAATGTTGCAAAAACGGGGAAAAAATATTCCTTTTGAGAGCGTACGCTGCATAAACAGTTAAAGTTACGCAGACGAAGTTGCGCGGGATCAGCTATAACAAAGCAAGGTCACATGCTGTCTCCTATTAATAATAAAAAAAGGTCAAACTTTGGTACGTGTAATCACGTTACTGGTCTGTAATAATTATTGCAAAATACAGTTAGCATGTCAGTCGGTGTAGGTCGTCCTAATTGCCTGACATGTAATGACAGTAGTTCTGGTTCCATTGCTCTGGTATACCACATCTAATTATACACGTGATCGTTCAGTGGGTTTACTAACTGTTATGTCGCGTATTTTATCGTTTATGTCATAGTTGTAACGGGATCATATAGTCCATCTATTCATATAATATAATCGTATAGGCTTGTCGTTTCAGTATTTAAAGATTTTTGTGAAAGAAGTACTTAAAAACGCGAGAATTAAGCAATAGAAGGTAAAAAATATTTTTTAAAGTTTTGTTTGTTTGTTCGTTTGTCACATAAAAGTTACTTATTGGATTCATTGTCGAATTACTGAAAAAATTGAAGCTTTGTTGGGAATAATGTTTATTTTATCAAAATTTACTTTTAGAGACCACATAGCGCCACATGCCGCTTACCCGATTGCGGTTCTGACGCGGCTTTTTTGGTTGTAATAAATATTACGCACACGAAGTTGCGAGGCTCTCCGAGGCACTATAGTGGTGTTGTTATACAAATGTACATACTTTTTTAGATTAAAACTCAATATATACAATATATTGTGAATATGTACACAAGGGGGGTTAAACCAGAAACCTAAGTATTTAGAAGTCTAAGATCTAACCAACTCGGCCACCACGTATATAAATCACCAAATTTCATACAAGTCAGGTCATTCATTTTGGAGCTAACATCTACATAAACTTTTACATTTATAATATTATTATTCAATTAAAGATCAATCAATGTACTTACTCCTTTTTACTAAATTATTTTAGATCACCAAGTACCACATTTCGCTATCTCTACCTACATACTCCTTTTGCTGTCCACTGTCGTCATATTTCTTCCCATACATGCACCCGATTACGGCCGTTCTCAACAATCATACAATAATTTTTGACGTATAAACACTATCCGTATTTTAGTAGAATATTTTTAATATAAAATAGTAGTATTGCTAATATTACTATCGTTTAAAATAAAGATAAATCAATTATTGAGAACGGCCATTTATAAAAGTTATGTTTGTTTATTCATTTTGATTTATATATTGTTTTTTTTTCAGGTAATTAAATGTTCATCTATGACAAAAGCTATGCACGGGTGGTAATGTACAAATTAAAATTAATAAAATCTGCCAACTTTATAGCTTTTTTTTATATGTAGGTAAGTACCTAAGTAGGATATTTGACATATATTCCTGTGGCCTCAACATATAAGCTGGTACTTAGTTTACGAAGATCATAGGAGTTCTTTATAACATTTTTTTTGCACAATTACACATATTGCTCTGGTCACAAACAGTCATAGCACAACAGCTCTAGGCTTGTGCTATGTGTACCAAAAACAATGACAATATATAAATTTTATAAAAACCCAGACCATGACAAACTGTACAGAAAATCGTACTTATATTTTTTTGCCATGGGTGGGAATCAAACCCACGACCTCCGGATACAACGCCAAAGGCGCAACCACTTATCTATAATATAAAGATATTTTTAATAAAATAAATTTATTAATCCTAACAAAAAAAAAAACGTAATTTGTTTCGTGGTGGCAGGTAAAATCACATTCTTCAATTAAGTTATTAAATATTTATCATTTTATCTGTAATGGTGATCACTTTGTAATTGCTTACTTGTATGCTTAAGCTAACCTATACTTAAATAACGACTGCTAGTATAATATTTTGTGGGGTTCATCTAAAGCTTTTTTCTATTAGTACGGTTAAATTTAAAAGAAATCTAGCGACCCCAGCTTAAATCACAGGTTAAGTCACCGTGCAACTGATAACAAGGTTAAGGGCGTTCCTTCCAATTTTACCGCTTTTCGGTGTTTTAAGGGGTTTTTAAGCTCTATCTAACCCTATTACAACCATACGGAATAAAAATATAAAACTGAACTGGACCTTCCGTTACAAGTTGCCAGTTCAAAATTTTTATATTCCTATTATTATATAGTTTAAAAAATAACAACACAATGCTTAAACATATTAAAAATATTGCATCTCTTTAATACTAAACTGTTCATCAGTACAAAATTTACACCAATAGAGAGAGAATTAAAAAACGAATCATTTCGTTGTTTTAATTTTTTTTTGTTAGTTTTTCATCATGTTTAATATAAATTTGTTGATTTTTCGTTCGCCAGGCGGTCGGAACCAGTCCGCTGTTATGCGCTTCGACAGACAGTAGCCTCTTAAAGAGACGTCTAGGGTAGGGTAGGTTAATCCCTCCACTGCGTACCCTGAGGCCGTTTAAATGGTTCTCGGGAGCCTAAAAAGGTAACCGTGATGGTATATATGTATATTAATATACAACTTTATTATAAACATATAATAACTTTCCTGACGATGATACGAGTATTTTGAATTTTATTGTCGTTTTGTTTGTTCGCGCATCACGTGAAAACCACTCATTGGATTCAAAATTAGACAGCCTCCGTAGACTAGTGGTTGCGCCTTTGGCGTTGTAGGAGGTCGTGGGTTCGATTCCCACCCATGGCAAAAAAAAATAGTAAGTTTTTTCTTTACAGTTTGTCATGGTCTGGGTGTTTATAAAATATAATATGTATTATATCGTTGCTTCTGGTACACATAGTACAAGCTTAGAGCTTAGTTGTGACCAGAGCAATATTGTGTAAATTGTCCTACGTCGTACGTATTAAAATCTAATTACTAAAAGATAAAAAATATTATTTTATGTATCATTTAGCATTATTATATCAAAATAAACCGAGAGTTTTTTTTTTTGTTTTAACTTAGTTAAGAACCCCGCGCCGTCGGATGTGCTGCGTCGAGTTACATGTGACGGCTGGGGCTCGGTTTTTTTTTTTTTTAAATAATATATTTAACACGTACACGAAGTTGCTAGTTTTCAGTTTTTTTTTATTGGAGCACGCCATGGGACTTTGTATCTACCTGTTGGTGAGCAGACCTACTTTGTAGGTCAACACAAAAATGGGGTTAATCAATAATTGTTCTTAAACAACATTGATCGCTCCCATCATGCCGGCTAAATGATGCGATTACGGAATGGGTGGCGACAAAGACGAATTGCATTACGAGTTTATTTTAATATACTCGCTGCCTTATCGTCAATTCAACTACCCATTTAGTAACCGCACCCTGAAAGAAGACTGAAGAAGGCATAGACAAGAAATCGATGAAGTAATCTCCTAAAAATCGGTAAACCCACAGACTAAAACCGAAACATGAATAGGTTACTTGACGGTTTTTGCATCTGTAGGGCGGAGAATGGTCGGTCGAGCCTAGAGAAGTTATTGAGACCTTCCTCCCGCCTAAAAAAACCGACATGACGGTTTCCAAATATTTTATATAAATAAAATATTCACACAAATTATAAATAAAGCGACAACGGATAGAAATGTACCAAAATGAATTCCAAAAATAATTAAATTAAAAATTTCGTCGAAAGTTAAAACTATGTTAACAAAGTTTGAATGCCGTCGAAATTCTAACGTATTTAGTTCGCATAATAACCTGCATAAAAGACGGAGTGCTAAATAAAAATATAATATAATAAAAGCGTTTGTTTTTATTTTTGAGTTAGTACACAACTTTTAATAAATTGGGTAAACAATCAATTTATGGTCCCTGGTTCGAATCCCGGTATGTACTAATAAATTTTTAATTAAAAAAATTACATTAGTTTGATCACACCGCTATAGTGCCCCGGAGAGCACGTTAAGCTGTCGGTCCCGGTTTTACTATACCAACTTGTGAAACTGTATATAGATGGGTTATTGAGTCTTTTCAAAACTTCGCGACGAGCTAGCCACTGGTTCGGTGTAGACTCATACCATCGGCTTAGACGAGGTGGGATTAAATACCCCTCCGCTGGGTACCCTGAGGCCGTCTAGGTGGTCTCGGCACCGTAAGGCACCCGTGATGATACATAACAATAATAAAATGTAGGACGTTTTTTATACATATTGCCCTTGCAACAACAAACTAAGTAAAGCTTGTACTATGTGTACCAGAAACAACGATATTAATACATATTATATTTTATAAACATCCAGACCATGGCAAACTGTACTGAAAAACGTACTAATATATAATAGTGGAAATCGACCCCACGACATTCGGATACAACGCCAAAGACGCAACCACTAGTCTACGGGGGCTGTCGTATAATGTAATTTTATATCTATCAATGTTTCTGTGACTACTTATCTCTACCAGTAAAACTTTCTCCCGAAAATTTTACTGGTAGAGAATGCCTAGGCATTAAAGCTGCCTCGATTGATTAATTGTTCAAAATTTTAAGTAAATCGGATAAGTAGTCCTTTTGAAATTTCTTGAAAAATATTTGATATATTATTTTGAATCAACATGTACCAAGGCAGTTTTCAACAAGCAGCCTATTTGTTGGCCGATAGTGATAACCCGTAAAAAAAAACTATTATTGAAAATGGCCCCAAGATTGTTAATAAAAAATCAAGAAAAATTAATAGACAACCTTAGTGATACAAGTACATTAAATTTAGCTTCTCTTCTCTCAAATAACAATTTAACTATGCTAAGAAGATTTGTAAAATCCAAAATGCATTAACGTTATCGGATTTCGATAGTTGTTACGGCAAGTTCGCGACGAGCAGAGATTTATGTAGATCGTAATTGGAGAAGCAAAGTGAGAACGATAAATTTTGGAGCAGAATGGATGCCGTCGTCGTTACACCAGCTAGTTCGTCTCTCCATTATGCTAGAACTCATCGAGATTAGAGTTAGAGTTAGAGTTAGTACTTACCAGACTAGAAACTAGTGAGGTTGAATTATGGCTGCACACTGTGCCTCGATTCTCTTTAATTAACTTAAGTTTAATCACTGTAATCGAAATATATGTGGTGGCCGAGTTGGTTAGACCTTAGATTTAAAAACACTTAGGTCCCTGGTTCTAAACCCCGTTTGTACCAATTAGTTTGTAATCAAAAAATGTATGTACACCTGTTTAACAACACCGTTATAGTGCATAGAGGGTACGTTAAGCTGTCGGTCCCAATTTCATTATACCAACTTGTGAAATTGTTTATAGATGGGTTATTGAGTCTATTCAAAAAATCGCGACGAGCTATCCACTTCTTCGGTATAGACTCATACAATCGGCTACGACGAGGAGGGATTAAAAACCCCTCCGCTGGGTACCCGTGATAATATATATATATATATATATATATTGAATTTAGTATCCTGATAAACAATCGCTCATAGAAAACTGTCAAAAATGCGAGTGCGATTATGATATGAGTGCGATTCGGTTGATGTTTATTTGACAAAATAATTAAGTTCCAGGATGCCTTTTCTTGCTAATCTCTCTCACTTTTTGTCTATTTTAGAAAAATTGTAATTTTTTCGTTTCTTACTACAGAGCTAATCATTTGATACAGAGAGATTGTGACAGAGAGATAATAGTATATAACTATATTTTTTTATCGAAACGATTTAGAGGCATTATTAGTCATATGTGTTTTTAGTACTGTGGTACTAAAAATATACTATTATCTCTCTGTCACATTGATAGAAAACAAAAGTGACAGAACACATATATAACCATGTTTAGGCTGAACCTGGTTTAAAGAAACCTTTTTGAACGGAGCAGAAAGAATCATAAAGCAGGAATATTTTAAAATTTTAAAGAAAATAAGGCCATTTATTCCTCCAGCTATACCAAATCTCAAACCGAACGCTTGTCGAACGGTGTTGAATCAGGTGTGTCACCAAATGTACAAAATCATATCCAATTAATTTTAATCGATACCTCGTTAGATATTCGTGTGTCTGAGGGTTTGATCGTTGGCTTATAAACTATATAGTATCTTTTTGGGTATATGTTGGTCAACAAGATCTTTAACCATTCCAAAATCAGACCGACTGTAACTCTGGCGGACTGACACCAGATTCTCATAACAAGGATTTACAACTAATGAATATGATTTTTGCTTTCCCTGCGCGGTTTTCAGCTTGGCTTTTAAGATTCTGTATCTAGGTAAATCGTAATATTATTCAAATTCTTACGCTCTCTTTCTCTCTTTCTCTATTATGTGGTGCTTCAGTCTATACAGTAAAGCTACACTAGAATCAAGCCATTAAAGTTTCACTACCTCATTGTCGGCTTCATCCTCTGGGGGTTCTCAAACAAACTTCTGTGCTAGGAACACCTATTATATTTGCAACATTTTAATTATTACTCTAAAATTCTTCAGTCTTCGTTAGTTATTATTAGTTTCTGTAAATTAAACTTATAAAGGCTTTGAATGTTTAGTTTGAAGTAAATAATCTTTATAGTCTATAGTTGACTATAAAGATTATTTAGCTATCAAAAAACCTACGAGAGAGATCGTGGCCTCTATTATAATGGAAATTATAAAAAAATCTGATGTTTAGAAAGGCTGAATCCAATGCAGAGTTCACCAATTTAAGACGTGGAATGTAAAATAGTTTTATATATTTATAACAAGCTGACCCGCGCAACTTCATCTGCGTAACTTTAACTATTTACGAAGCGCACGCAATGTAAGGTCTCAATACCACGTGTTATGTTAGTAACGTGTATGTTAGTCTATTCCAACTAACCAAAACTCCATATGAAGTTAACTTTTATAATAAGGCGGGATCTAATCGGGTTAGCCCTGAGCTAACCGTGATGTGCACTAAGAATTTTTTTTTTTTACATCCTCTTTGTAAGAAATAAATCTGTTTTAAACGATATTCATTATTTTTACATCCTCTTTGACGCATTCTGTCAATGTTATGTCAAACGCCCATAAGGTTACATTAAAAAAATTAAATTGATAAGGCTAATAATTTAATATCTTAAATTTTCTATTTTTTCTCGCAATTTTTAAAATCTTTTCTTTCATAAGAACTTTCTCAAGACAATAACAAACACAACAAAAAAATAATTAGCGAAATTGGTCCAACCATTCACGTTTGATGCCGTGACCAAGGGAAATAGGGATTCATTTATAGATAGAACTTGTGCTAGTATATTGAGGCAATATGAAAACCGTGGCAAAATCAGTAACCAATTCTTCAGTAAATCTTCAAAATGCTGGCAAGAAGAAGTTGGGGGAATCAAGTTGGGCAGAACTTTACTTGCCCCAACTCTTAGATGAAAAATACTTTCATAATATAAATTTTGAAGTCCGACTTATACAATTATGCAATAATAAACATACATTTATAGGATCTTTAATAGCTTTTTGTGGTAATTAATGTTGTTTATGGTGGCTCGCATGTTACATATTAATAGGTATGCAAGTACTAAAACTATTACATAATCTCAACCACTAAATTGATGGCGTCACTCACCTTCAATACGCAACATGTAATTAGGAATTCTATTGTATAAGGAATTTCTAGGCAGCTGTGAGGCCACGAGGAAAGCACGCGGGAGCTGGAGTAAGCATGCGCAGTAGAGACTAAGGCAGTGGGATGGGGTAGGTGTGGAATACAGCCCACCTGCCAGTAACCTCTTTAACACTATCTGGAAACATGCTATATCACAATTTCTCCCATTTTATGGCCATGAACTTATAATAGCTGATGGAGGTATCCAACCACCTTTAAAAACGTTATATTGTATAAAATTTAGTTTTAAAGCTGCGTTTTAAATCGGATGAGATATTTCCTTCGGCAAGTTGGAAAAATATTAGGGAAAGACAACATTATATTTTCGGAAGACATCTTATAGGTACCAGTCTTTACTTAGCCGCGGCTTTTTTACTTTAGCCGCAAATTTTACAATTTCAATACAAGCGCCTTAAAGCGCTACAAGTTTTAAATTTGCTTTACAACTTTGTTCTCCTTTCTACTATTTCCTGTAATTGTCAGTCAGAGATGAAAATATCTCGGATGTTTCTGTTTTAAAACACAGCTTAAATAAAGTTATTTACGCTATTGATTGAAAAATTAAGAAATGAGGTAAACTTTATTTCTTATAAAAATATTTAAGTAATTTTTAAGACAGCTTTACTTCTTTGACTAGTTATATATACTTTTGACAAAAATAATGACAGCGATTTCTTGAAGTATTGACCAAAATAGATATGTAATCTTTTTTTATTTTTTTATTTGTGGATTAACAGTATTTATTAATTTAAATCTTTATTGCACAAAATACATAGGCAGATTTAATATCGCTAGCCATTCTCTACCAGTCAAACCTTCGGGACAATCAAAGAAGTTAATAAGAGAGGTAGTAGCAATACAGTAACAGAGTTGAAAACAGGCTGCATTTCCACGTTGCACCTTTATTTATATATATTTATTGTTTAAAGAAACATTTTAATAGGTTTAGATTTAATCTTGTTTTATTAATTTGAAAAACGGTGCCGTAAAGGGAGATATCCAGGACGGTAAATACATGAAATCCTCAAAGACTTTGGCTTAAGACCTCTATAAATATAAAAGGGACATAAAGTAGTTTATTCGACCATTCGGCTGAACTTATTTCGAAGGAATCTTCTTCACTAATCAGCTAGGGTTATTTAGGATCAAAGTAACTAATAAGATCTTGGTATTTTGTATACTTTTAGGTGGGAGGAAGGTCTCTATAACTTCGTTAGGCCGACCGACCGGTCTCGTTACCACCGCCCATACAGATGCAAAAACCGTCAAGTGACCTAGTAATTTTTCGGTTTTAGTCTGTGGGTTCACCGGTGTTCAGGAGGTTACTGCTTCGATTTCTTGTCAAGTCTATTTTCAGGGTGCGGTTACGAAATGAGTGGTTGATTTGAAGCGAGTATATTAAAATATACTCGTAATGCAATTTGTCTTTATCGCCGCCCATTTAGTAATCGTGTCATATAGCCGGCATAGTAGGAGCAATCAATGTTGTATAAGAATAATTATTGATTGACCCCATTCACAGACTTTGTAGGTCTGCTCACCATCAGGTAGATACAAAGTTACATGCCGTGCCCAATAAAAAAAATAAAAAAACTTTTAGCCGCAACTTCGCCTGTTTTATTTTAGGGCTTTGTGATATTACCAAAGTAAAACGAATAATCCGAGGAATAATCGGACTTTTGGCATATATTTAAATAAAATTGCAAATTGTTTATTTCATGTTAATCTTTACACTACTTTACAGATATTTGAATAGAAAAAAAAAGGTTTTAACATAGAGATCTTAGAGTCCGTTTGGTCAGGCTGTTTATTTATTACCAAAACAACGACGAATATTTTTCATTAGCTCGATATCAGATTTAGAAATTAAAGCGGTATAGAAATCTTAATATAAAAAAAATACTACCGAACCGAACACACGCTACATAACCAACTAACTAGTGTAAGACTAGGTGATCTAATTATTAGATAATTAAAAAGAACTATTAAACCAAATTAACTAATTTTGATCAATAATTATGGGTAACTGTATAATCAGTATAATAACAGTAACGTAGATTTGCTGTAAAGCTCAGACAAACATATAGATTGATAGACTATCCGTAGACTATTGAACTTTGGCCTTGTATCCAGTGGTCGAAGGTCGAGGTTCGATTCCCACCTATGGCAAAAAAGAAACAGTACATTTTTCTGTATAGTTTTCATGGTCTGGGTGTTTATAAAATATAATACGTTTTAGTATCGTTGTTCCTGGTACACACCGTAGAAGCTTAGTTTGTGGCCAGGGCGACTCATATTGCCCTGGTCATAAACTAATAATAATGTCCTTCCTATAATCATATTTTTTATAAGGGCTCAAGCGACTAATCCACCTGGTATTAAGCAGTATGTTAGAATGCATTCATTATAGTTGTCTTCATTATACCCATGAAGGTAAAAACCGTGCCCGTCCGCGCGCCCCTACTGGAGTAAGCATCATTCAATTTGCCGGGTGCCACGCGAGTGACAAATTTGTCACTCACACACACCTTTACATTTTTTACATCCTCAGTCTGATTTGTGCGCTCGGCGGAGAAAGTCGAAAAGAGCTCCGCTTTTATTGTCGGAAAAATGGTTAATTGTGCATTAAAGCTGTGTAGAAACTACTATTAAAAAAAAGTACCTAGTGTCACGTTTTTCAAGTATGTATTTAACATGTTTTTCTTATATTAAACCTTAATAAAAAATTATAATAAAACCCATAATTAAAATATCAAAATGTAACGTCGTAACTATGGTAACTGTCAAACTATGTGCATCAGTTAGAAGTTGAAGAACTAGTGATGTGTTTTTATTTTTAATGAGAATTTCGATACTTTAAAATAATTTATAATCTTTTTAATTTAATTTAATCAAAAGGTATGGCGACAACAGAAGCGTCCAACGAGGTTTGTCAGTTACTATTTAGTGATGTGATTTTATAGTTGATATACTCGATTTTTGTAAATACTTTCATGGTTATGAGATATTATACAATTATTGTTTTTTTTTTATATAATATCAATTATATTTTCTATACATGATACAGTTTCCCGAAAGATCCGGCATTAAAACGTAAATGGGGAGGCAATTAAAAGAGAAGAAAATTGATAACCAACAAGAATACCCGTATGTTCAGTACATTTTGACGAATCAATCAATACGATTTAATTGTTTTTCGCCTTTTGTAGTTTGAGTATAACTTCCTTTTGGAGGTCGGTCAAAAATGTTGAGATTGCGTTTAGTAGGTACATGTAGTTAGTTGTGCATGTGTTTTAATTTAATAAATAATTTAATTTAATAAAGTATTTTAACTTATTGTTATATTATTATATAGGTACCTAAATTTTTAAATCCACTAGTATTATAAATGCGAAAGTGTCTATCAGGGTGGATTTGAAAGGATGTACTTTGGGCTAATATGAGGTTCTGCTGATAAAATCTAACAATTTTTTCTATGGAACCATATTTCGCAAATGAAAAAAAAAATGTACTTCCCCATACAAATTGGTCATTTTAACGTTACTAGTTTGTATGGAGAAGGCCTTTTTTTTTTCTTTTGCGATACATGGTTCCATGGGAAAGTTGTTTGATTTGATCATATTAGCCCAAAGTATATTTTTCAAAGTTATTGAGTCTATTCAAAACATCGCGACGAGCTAGCCACTTGTTCGGTGTAGACTCATACCATCGGCTACGACGAGGTGGGATTAAAACCCCTCCGCTGGTTACCTTGATGATATGTGTGTATATTACAATTGTATATCGATAAATAATTATTAATCTTTGATGATCTCTATAAATCCCAAAATATTTGGTTTATATCGATAAGTAATAATATTTGTTGTCGGTGGCAACACTATCGAAACTATTAAGTATGCAATTAAATATTTGGCTTTTTATAATAAAAAAACAATACACTTCATAGACACGCGCACACATTCGTGTTTGCTTGTATCTCTTTTTTTCTCAAGCAGTTTTTTAAGTTTCAGAAGCGTTGAGCTGCCATTTGAAGCCACACCTTTTTCCCCGTTCTTCATTTGTTCGCCTCAGAAATTGGCGACACCGGTATCGTACTATTATGAAACAATTTATGTATCATGCTTACTCCATTGGCGCGGGGCGCGTTTTTTTAGCTTCATGATTATACCGCATATTTGCGCTTAGATTGATTTTGCTATATCAAAACCCAATACTATCGAAATTAACTTAAAATATACTAATATCTAAGTTTTTATAAGACTAAAGTTCAATTCGAAACGTTACAACTTAGTACATTATCGTTCTAAAAGTCTTAAACATTTAAAATCTTGACAAAAAGCCCGAGGCAAAACGAAAAGAAAATCCGGCCTCAGACCCTGGTTGCAATATAGATTTATTAGTAAACACTAACAAGAATGTTTATGCACTATCTTCCGCCAAGTTCCGAACACAGATTTATTCCAAAATCCAATCAATTACGGAGACATTTATATTCTTGCGTCTTGGAGGCTTAAGCAAGGAAAAGTCCTGATGTAATTTCTAAGTTTGGCTCGCCGCCAAACGCAGGCCGTTAGCTTGCCTACCTTACATTGGCTTTGTCGTTACAGATGTCGTTACGTAATTCTAACGATTTCCAAGAAACTTTTATACATCTAAAATAAAAATTCAGATGAATTTCTGAGCTTTGGGATCGAAGAAATGAATTTATTTTATTCTCAATTCGTTACCGCCCGTTTCCCAAATCAATTTAACTTGTTCGCTATGTAAATGCTCTGGGTTTCTGATTAATATAAACATTTATAGTTATTTTATAATTTAATTCAATAAATATACGTATATATACGTGGTTGCCGAATTGGATAGATCTTATACTTAAAAACACTTCCTTGTTTAAACCCCGGTAAAAATGTATGTTTAACAACACCGCTATAGTGCCTCGGATAGCACGTTAAGTTGTCGGCCCCAGTTTCACTATACCAACTTTAACCACTTGTTCGGTGTAGACTCATACCATCGGCTACGACGAGGTGGGATTAAAATTGATTTTTTTACCCCTCCGCTGGGTACCCTGAGGCCGTCTAGGCGGTCTCGGGCACCGTAAGGCATCCGTGATCATATCTATTTTGTTTACAATTCAATGAAATAATAATTATTATAAAAAATATATCATAAAATATTATTACTTAGTTACTTCTATAATTAATTTCGAAATTTCAATCATGTTTTATACCGCAAACAAGTAAAAAAAAAACTTGTATTAATAATAGTATTATAAATTATAATCCTACCAATTTAAAATTTGAATTCACTCCAAAACCTAGTAAATATGTTACAATTTGAGTAAGTATATATTTCATATAGCAATCTACCGCTCTCCATGTCAGCGCAGAGATTACGTTTCGGTTATCCTACTAACTTATGTATTGTCGACCACTGCCTCGTTGAAAACCTAAAAGGTCCGCGTTTCGAATTTGCGACGGGTGCCGACCCATATTTGGCAACATTCCAAAAGGAAATGCTTTCTTATAAAAATATTTCTGAACGAGCCGCGGCCAATTGTCCTTAATCTTTATATGTACGTCGATAAAACAATAAAAAATTCGTAAATATTAATGCGTGTTTTAATTTATCGTCTTCTTATTTATAAATGACGGTAAATTTAAAACGGTTCAAATTCAGTTGTGGATATGGCAAAACAAGTTCCTAATAATAAAGCAAAATATTTTGGTAAAATACTTGAATTAAAATTTTTGTTTTTCTATAAAAGTAATTCTTGATGATTATGTGACACAGCATGTAAATTTGTATGTACCTGTTGGTAAGCAGCCTACAAAAGCCATCAATGGGTTCGATCAATAAATTGTTGTTCACTATGCCGGCTAAATGATACGGTTACGAGCTAGGCGGCGACAAAGACGAATTTGCATTACAAGTCCAGAATGTGTTATTCTTGAAGTATTTAAAACATACACTTCTGATCAATGTACTACTATTTTTGGAAAAAGTATGAATAAGATTAGTATTTTAAATGTTGCAAGTTTTTTATGGTATTTTTAATCAATTTGAAAATTTAATGACGTATTAGATTCTTAATTCAAAAAATAAATATACATATTTTTTGAATTAAGAATTACAGGTGGACATATGATTCCGAATTTGTAAGCTACAATTAGCCGAGAACACTGAGTAGGATTACATGAAACGGCAAATTTATTCCGCGGATCTTCTATAAATCCGCGGCTAACAAAAAGGTGGCCGCGGCATTAGAGGCAATGTTTTGATAATACGAGTGTTTCGGGTTCACGCATGTTACGTTTCACAATAAAAATTATTTTTAACCGACTCCAAAAAAAGGAGGATTCGACGTTTTTGTTTTGCTGATCTGGTATAAATCAGATCTCCGTCCTACCCAAAGTGATTTAAAAAAAAAACAATTAAAATGAAAAGTAGAATTTTTGTAAATATCCGATGAAGGCTTTCGGAGCTAGGGAGTGAAACACCTAAAAAAATAAACGTTTTTTAAAATTAAGTACCTACTCCATATCTACGTCAAATAAGAACCGATTTTGATGATTGTTACTTTATTTTAAAATTTAAAGTGTGCATAGGTTAAATTAATTGAAAGTTGATTAGAACAGACTTTAAAAAAAAAAAAAAAAACCTTTGTTTTTTTAAACTGCCAAAAAAAAATAACACGGCAAAGTCAGACAAAGACAAAACTTTGAGTGGTGATTGAATCTGAAAATTGAAACATTTACAGTCATTATGTGACACAGCATGTAGCTTTGTATGTTCCTGTTGGTAAGCAGCCTACAAAAGCCGTGAATGGGTTCGATCAATAAATTGTTGTTCACTATGCCGGCTAAATGATACGGTTAAGAGCTAGACGGCGACAAAGACGAATTTGCATTACGAGTCCAGAATGTGTTATTATATTATTTTGCATTAAAACTTTTACTTTGCCTATTGATGTGTTATAAAATTTAAATATTATATGCATTGTATCTGAATATATATATAGGTATAATAAGAAATTAGTTTTAAATATATATTGCCTTAATATTTTTTGATATAATCTTACTAAATTTATGTCATAATTAAATATTAATTATATTAAATAAGTACCTATTTCAGTCCGACATAAAATATTTAAAAAAAACTCATTTGCAAACAGGTTGGATTCATTGTTGTTTTGTTCGAATAAATATAGGCTGTATGTTTTATTCAGGACGATTTAAATTCAAACGAATCTTATGAAAAATAGAAATTCCACAGATGAACTTTGAAGAACAATTTCTTTATTGTTTATTCGTATCATATTTCAATATTATTTTTTATTCAAATGTATTTATTTTTAATTTTAAGTAGGTAGTAATAAAGTTGGCAGATTAATATTATTCAATTTAGAATTTTATTTTTAGTCATTACACGTAATAAAAAATACATAATATTAATTTTATTAACTAATTGCAATTAATTTGTTTCATGCTTACTTCTTCTATAGTGGCTATAAAATGTAAGTATAATATTTTTAATCATATTTTTGTCAAGGAATATATTTTTTTGTAGAGTGTAATTATAACTCCAAAATCAAGCTATTAGGCAGGCACCTATTATATTTGGAGATTGATGAACAACATTACTATAGTGCCTTGAGGAGCTCGCTAAGTTGTCGGACCTAGTTTTACTATACCAACTTCAACTGTTTGTAAATCTATACAAAAACCGCGACGAGTTGGCCGACGTGTTGTTCTTCGAGGTAGACTCTGAATATAACACATGGTGACTTTGAAAGGTTGTTAAAGCCTCATATTTACTTTTTGGGCTAATATGCGGCATAATACTGGTAAAATAGAACAACTATCCCCGTGGGACCATGTGTCGCAAATGAAAAAAAAAAGCTTTCTCCATTCAAACTAGTAATGTTAAAATTACTAAATTGTATTGGGTCAAAAATTTTGCGACACATGGTTTCATGGGAAAAGATGTTTAATTTGTTCAGTAAAGCCTCATATTAGCCCAAAGTACAACCTTTCAAATTCACCCTGTAAATTATATAATATGACTGGGTAACAAAACCCCTCATCTGGGTGACCTGACACTGCCTAGGCAGTGTAATGCACTGTAAGGCCTAAAAGCACCATACGTTTTAGAAAAAGGTTTATGCATATATAATATATATTTTCCAATAAATATTCCATTTTCAAAAATTTCAGACACGGACAACCAACGAGTCATAATTCACGTAAAGGACGTAAACGACGAGCCTCCCTACTTCATTAACCGTCCTTTGCCGATGCAAACCGTGGTTCAGCTGAATGCGGCTCCGAACACCCCAGTCTTCACTCTGCAAGCACGAGACCCTGACACTGATCATAATATCCACTACTTCATTGTTAGGGATCGGACTGGAGGAAGATTCGAAGTGGATGAGAGATCTGGAGTGGTACGAACTCGGGGAACAGACCCGTTTCAGTTGGATATGGAATATGTTCTATATGTTAAAGCTGAAGACCAGGTGAGGGATATTTCTTTAACATATAATTTAATTGTTTTGAAAAAATAGTATTAGTAGATAGTAAATATAGTAGTAGAGAAGGAGCTCACTTAATGTCATATGTATGAGATGGCTTAATTAAAGTCGTCATGGTAAATTAAACGAATGTACCAGGAGAGCAGCAATCAGAGAGGAATGAAATGGAGATGGCTTGTAAAGCTTACCACACCAGTTGTTTTTATTAGGAGACACAATAGGAACGCAATATCAATGAAATTTATAACCTTCTTTTGTAAACCTATAGCGCTTTTTTTGTAGTTTTAAAATACTGCGGGCGGATGTAGTAGTATAATGGCGTCCTCATGGTACATGCAATCTTAACTAGAAAATAAGGAATAGACTTTATGTTCCATTGATCACCAATTACACTTTAAGGAAGCTAAAAGACATGAAATAGGATTAGCTGAACTTTGATACTAAGTTTATGTTTCGGATTAGCAAAACTAAAGTATAATCTAACACTTAAGTCACAAGCTTTATTTCCTAATTCCTGATATAAATTAGGTGCTTAAATATATCAATTACGATGCTTTTCTGGTTCGTTAAAACGTCTTTGTTTGGCTGCTTTCATTTATACTTAGGATCGCTTACACAATGTTTTTTAAATGCATTTACATTCTAAATGCTTTTACCGGTTGTCGAAATCTTCCAATTTTTGGCTGATACATTTATTAAAGTAGGTTAATGCATTTTAAAAATGGCATGCAATTCGCCCAGTTTATCTAAATAAATAATTAAAATTAAGTGCAGGTAAAAACTCCATAGATCGGTGTACATGCTGAGATTGTTTTTTTTCTACTTGGCCGTTTCAATATGTTCGTTATCAAAATTGTTGTGTTTTGATATAGTTTTTTGGTATTTAATGTAGTAGAAATTTCAGCCACAAATTTGAGGATTACGGAAACTAAAAATACTAAATTAGACTTGGTTCTTCACTGGCACAAGTCCTCGGGTACGTAGTGGAATAAACCCAAAGTGTAAGACTTTAGAGGTAAAAGAAGTATGTGGAGATAGGGACAAGTGGCACTAGAATGCCTCTGCTTAGGGTAGCAATAGGTTTTTTTTATTGGAGCACGGCATGTGACTTTGTTTCTACCTGATGGTAAGCAGACCAAAGTCCTTGAATGGGGTCGATCAATACATTGTTGTTTAACAATATATAGCTGTTATATGCCGTACTCTATGTTACGATAGCTGATGATGCGTTTACGAAATGGGCGGCGAAGAAGACGTATTTTCATTAAGAGTCTATTTTATATCCTCACTGATCGTCAAATTGATCGCCCGTTTCGTCTACCATCTCGACAAGAAATCGATGCAGTAGTCTTCAGAAAACTAGTGAACCCACACACTAAAACCGAAACTTGACTAGGTCACTTGACGGTTTTTGCATCTGTATGGGCGGTAGTAACGAGTCCGCTCGGTCTGCCTATAGAAGTTATTATTTCCCCACCGATGTTCTCTTGATATGAATAAATAAAATTTCAATTTCAATTTCGTAAAATTTCAGAGTGGACGAGTTGATGAGCGAAGATTTCAGTCTACACCGGAGGAACGTCTCAGCATAGTGGGAGGCAAAAGAGCACCTCAGTTTTATCTGCCAAGCTATGAAGCAGAAATTGCTGAAAACCAAAAGAAAGATTCAGAGTGAGTAATGTCTGAAATTGTATTTTAACTATAAAGTTGCGTGAATATAAAAAAAAACGGCACGTACAAAAGTTTGCCGCAGGGAGTTGATTTTTTTTCTCAATAACCTTTCAGTATTCAGTAAAAATTTGGTGTACATACATACATACATATCATCACGGGTGCCTTACGGCGCCCGAGACCGCCTAGACGGCCCCAGGGTACCCAGCGGAGGGGTTTTTAATCCCACCTCGCCGTAGCCGATGGTATGAGCCTACACCGAACAAGTATTTGTTTAAGTAAATTTGGTTTAAAGACAATATATTTACTCAAAAGATTACAATAATCGCTAAAATTATAAATAATAAAAATATTCAGGTATGTATAATATACAACAAATAATAAATTTGTGGTGAGAGTAATAAAGTAAAGTAATTATTAAACTTATTACGAAAAATATTATACTATTATTTTTCGTTGGACGTAATTTAAAAAAAACAACCACAAATTTAACATATATCTAACAGTAATTTATCAGACTTCTATAATTTTAAATATAACTTTTTTTTAATAATCAAAGTTACAACACATCTAAGTCTCAAGTTCAATTCATTCCTTAAATATTTTTATGGTTACTTAAAATGTCTATATATAACATAGGGTTAGGGAGCTGCCCATATGATTTCCCGACTGATAAAGAAACCGTCTGCTGTGTATGAAATATCATTCTTAGTGTTCCCCAAGTAGCCTGAATATAGATTTCGGATTTCGCCAGCTCAAGGTTCGGGTGGTTCGTCTCCTCCCGGACCTTGAACTGCTGCCGCGTATTTCTTACAAGTATTTTCTTATACCTCTAGTAAGCCTTAACACAGCACAAAAGGTTTTGGTAGTTTTCCGGATCATTCACCTCACTCATGTGACACTTATCAATAATGAACGAAAATCACGGTTTTTTGGGCTTCTGTTCCCAAAAAACAGTGATTTTCGTGTTGATCTTATTCGCAGATCTTAGTCAAATTTGGCAGCAGGAATGATCCTGGAAATATCTTCTGCCAAATTTGATTTACCGAAATAGCTAACCAGCACCCGGTTCAAATGACCAACCTACCTGTCTTTTACATGGGGAAATTGTAAAACTATATCCAGGCTACTTGGGGCAACACAAATGATATTTCATGTCCAGCAGACGGTTTATTTACCATTCAGTATATCATGTGGGCAGCTCTCTAACTAATACAAGTTTACACTATATTAAACATCTAATAAAGTAGATACAATCTTATCGTATAGGTATGTCGGTATCGACGCAAAGTCTCGTATCAGAAACCCCACCGGATGAGGAGATTTATTAGTTTGAGTTTGTGCCAACTAAGAAAGGCTTGCTTCAGCTTAGGTTCTGTTCTCTTCTTCAACTATAAGTATATAATTTTCATTCTAAAATAGTGTATAATTTGGTACTTACCCAAAGTTTTTTATGTTTTTCTTTTTATATTGGAGCATGGCATACTACTTTGTATCCACCTGATGCGACAAAAACGAATTTGCATTATGATGCTTGCTTCTTTTTCGTCAAGTCAATTGCCTGTTTCGTGCATCACTTTGTGTTGACGTTGTCCACCTAAGGACATCGTCGATAAAAAACACCGCCCGAATTGGTTTTTATACAACATTGTCTTTGCAATGACTGGGATTTTAGTACTTTACAAACCATAGATATTTGATAATAAATTTATATTAGGTAATCTCAACATACTTTGACTGATATTAATCATCAGAATGATGTTAATACGTATAATTTCCCGTTATTTGAATAATAATGAAATTATAATTAGTAGTTAATCAGGCATATGATTTGTGTTGTCACTCTCATCTTTAGTTTCTCTAACCATGATCTAATTAATCTATGATTAATATAGGTTAATAAGCCACCTGATTGGTGATAAGTTAGACAGAGACGAGACCATTTCATACTCGTATTTGTTTATTAAAGTTCTAATTTAATTAAAGCTTTATTTGATTGTAGTTTAAAATTTACTGCTATTTTAAATACTACTTCAATCACGTGTCTTATTTGTTCATAGATAATCAGATCGCCTTTCGATAAAAACTAACAATTTGTACCATTATGTTTATAATCTATGGCATCTAAACTCCACGGACCTGAATTAAATCCTAATATTCTAAACCAATCCGATAATAACAATTTTCTATTATTTTTCAATTTCAGTATCATCTCAGTAAAAGCCAAATCTTTTGCTGATCGTGAGATTCGGTATACATTGAAAGCTCAAGGACAAGGCGCTGGTACATTCAATATTGGACCTACTTCTGGGATCGTTAAGCTGGCCAAGGAATTGGACTTTGAAGACCTGCGACAACCCCACGTGTACTCGCTTGTTGTCACTGCTACTGAAGATTCTGGTGGATTCTCTACATCTGTAGAGGTAAATACTAGTATACATTTTTAACTAACAGATGTTAGATATTTTTCTAATTAGTTTTATTATCTAGTTGTCGTTGCATGGTAATAATTTGTCCAGTCAACGGCTTTTTTAAATAAAAATATTTAACTACTAGCTGTGCTCGCGACTTCGTTTCGCGGACTGTTTTTTAGATCATTAAAAGAGCTATTATTCTTTAATACATATTTTTTGTGTATCTTGAACCGTTTTCACGGCGCACGCAACGGAAGGCTTCAAAGATGAAATAATTTCTCCCGTTTTTTACATATTTACCACTATATCTTTGCTCCTATTGGTCGTAGCGTGATGTTATATAGCCTATAGCCTTCCTCGATAACTGGACTATCCAACACAAAAAGAATTATTCAATTCGAACCAGTAGTTTCGGAGATTAGCGCGTTCAAACAAACAAACAAACTCTTCAGCTTTATAATATTAGTATAGATTTACACATATTGCTCTGGTCACAAACTAAGCTCTATCTCAGCTTATATACTATGTGTACCAGAAACAACGATATAATACATATTATATTTTATATAAAGTAAATTGTACCTTTGTACAAAGGCATAAAGAATGCATAGCTGTTTACAATACCTTGACGTAGACGTGAAGAGTAAAATGCTGACTAACCTTGAAATTCAAGAGTTTTTGTTTGTCATAAGCACCTTCTGGCAATTAGTTAAATATGATATTATAATTTTAATTAGGTTTTATCGAAGGCCAGCCATTTAGTTTATCCACTGTAAAGTTTAATTGAAGCTAAAACTTATCTTACCTAGCTATAAACCTAACCTATATTGTGATAGTTGTTCTTTTATTATTTCTCATAACGGCAAAAACGCAATATAATAATACATACATATCATCACGGGTGCCTTACGGCGCCCGAGACCGCCTAGACGGCCCTGGGTACCCAGCGGAGGAGTTTTTAATCCCACCTCGTTGTAGCCGATTGTATGAGTCTACACCGAACAAGTGGCTAGCTCGCCGCGATGTTTTGAATAGACTCAATAACCCATCTATAAACACTTTCACAAGTTGGTATAGTGAAATCGGGACCGACAGCTTAACGTGCTCTTCGAGGCACTATAGTGGTGTTGTCAAACAAATGCACATTTTTTTTTTCAATTAAAAACTCATTGGTACACACCGGGATTCGAACCAGGGACCTAAGTGTTTTTAAGTCCAAGGTCTAACCAACTCGGCCACCACGTATATATATAATAATATAAAACGCAATATAATCTATTTTATCCTAAAAACAATAAGCGTGTAACTTGTTCTTATTATTTATTTTACTAAACTGTAAGTACGATTTTTTCAGCTAACAATTCGAGTTTCTGATGTGAACGATAATGCTCCCAAGTTTGAGTTGCCTGACTATCAGTCCCACAATATCGATGAAGATATACCATTGGGAAGTAGTATACTAAAGGTTAAGGCTATGGATGCTGATTCTGGAAAAAATGCTGAAATCGAATATTTAGTCTCAGGTATTTATTTTTCTTCTTGTCTCAATAACAAAACTTCGTCTTTTCACAAACTTTGAAAGTTAAGCTTAATTAGAATTTCATAAAGTAAAATTATCTTTTCAGAGCGGAATAAGTACTATTATAGGTTTAAAATGTTACCATCCGTAAAAAATCTGTAATGACTACAATCGTTTTTTTTTTATAGTTGGGATTTATTTAGTGGGTTTGTAAATCTGCAGATTGGTTGCATAATAGTTATTATAATAGTAATAATCGTTGACTACCTAATTGGTACGTTATCGCGAAGGTAGGTACACATAAACAAATAAAATTTAAGAGTCTGATAAGCCTTGATTAAAGTAGGTACTGCTTAACGTAGCTTATTTTTATGGCTGTATTAAATAAGGCGCGTTTTGTAAATATAATGATATGTAAAAGAAAATACATAATTACATTATAGATAGTTCGCCTACATAATAATAAAATAACAATGTGTTATTATATTTTTTGTTAATGATATTAATATTTTTTTTAGACGATCATTTTAGCGTGGACTCTAATGGAATAATAACTAACAATAAACAGCTGGATGCAGATAATAATAATGCATATTATGAGTTTGTCGTAACTGCTAAAGATAAAGGAGAACCTTCCAAAACTGGAACAGCAACAGTAAGAGTCTACACGAAAAATAAAAATGATGAAGAACCAAAATTTTCTCAACAAGTATATACCCCAAACGTAGATGAAAATGCTGGACCTAATACTTTAGTGACAACAGTGGTCGCTTCCGATAAAGATGGGGATAATGTTAGATTTGGGTTTGTCGGAGGTGGAACGAGTTCTGGCCAATTCGTTATTGAAGAAATAACTGGTGTCATACGTTTGCACAATAAAGCTATATCTTTGGACAGAGATAAATATGAATTAAATGTAACAGCCATGGATGATGGAGCTTGTTGTGTTAATGGTGGTGGGACGGTTCATACCTCGACAGCTGTTGTAGTAGTTTTTATTACTGATGTAAATGACAACAAACCTATATTCAAGGATTGTACAACATATTTTCCTAAAGTAGAAGAAGGTGCACCAAATGGTAGTCCAGTTATAAAAGTTCACGCTACTGATGAAGATAAAGGTGTAAACGGTCAAGTTAAGTACAGTATAGTGCAACAACCTAATCAAAAAGGCACAAAATTTACCGTTGACGAGGAAACCGGAGAAGTATCGACAAATAAAGTGTTTGACAGAGAAGGTGACGATGGTAAATTTGTATCTGTTACTGTTAAGGCAACCGATCAGGGCGAACCATCTCTGGAAGGCGTTTGTTCTTTTACGGTTGAAATAACCGATGTAAATGATAACCCACCCCTGTTTGACCGTCAAGTAAGTATCATACATAAAGCTATTTTTATAAACACCTTTATATTTTTTTATTGTAGTTTTGCTAAACTCACTAATTGAGCTTTATCTTAAGTAGCTTTTATGCAATTTCAGAAATACGTTGAGAATGTAAAACAGGATGCTAGTATTGGTACCAATATTTTAAGAGTATCTGCATCCGATGAAGATGCAGATAACAATGGAGCTATTGTATATACTTTAAGCGCTCCTTACAATCCTGCTGACATAGAATATTTTGAGATCCAACCTGAATCAGGGTGGATAGTTCTTAAAAAACCCCTTGACGTAAGTAATACTAATTTTGCACAATATATTTTTGATAAGTATCAGTATGTGATTTGAGAGATGTAAGCGTGAGAAACTATCTTATAGTTTGACGGATGAACGCTACCTGAAGCCTTAGGATTTTAATTGGCACAAAATAATGTTAATAAAACTGTAAATATATCCAAATTCGCTACTGTATATTGCTGAAAAAAGCAGTCAATCCTGGCTGGGGGTAGTTGTCCATTGACGAGAGAGCCGTGAGGTGGCAGAGCGCCCCTCGCGTGCGCTCTTTGTCGGGCCTATTTCTTCTTGAAGCACAATTAGTTTCAGTTGCCGCCGACGTCGGCTCCGCACTATATCTTGGTTACGATTTATTTCTGCAGCACTAGACTCGCATTAACTATTATCTTACAGATAAACGACATTTGTAAAATATTTTAAACCAAGATAATACTGCTGTAAATATTTCACCATTGAATTTTGTTTAGTTCTAAAACATGTACAGTTTCTGTAAAGGCACCTTTGTATATTTCGCACAATAATACCTAGATCTTGAATTTTACTTCCAGAAGAAATCGATTCATTATTTGAAAGCTTAAGCTTATTATAACTCTCTGTATAGTACATGTTTTGTTACTAACCTGTTTTATGTTGCGGAGCGACTTCCCGCTCTAGGCTGCGTGGTATCCGCCTCTCGGCAGTTACTTCATCTTCACTGTGCTAGACGACTACTCATGCTAATTATCTATCATATATTTATAAATAACTATTACTTATATCTTGATAATATATTACATTTTTTACAGGGTACCAGTATTTATATAATTTGTATATATTTAGCTATTAATGTATGAGATGGTTATACGGTCTTTTAGACTGTGTGGCCATCTTGCCAGTTGTGACATACCTGTTCGCTGTGAAAGGGGCAACGTTTGTAAAATATTGTAATAAAGTTGTACAGTTTAACCCATAAACGTCCACCGTTTGTAATATATTCCCCGTATCAATAATGAGTGTCGTTTTGTTGTAGTCGATCCAGGTCACAAAAACCATTCTTATGACAACCTGACCTTTCCGCCATGTCTTGTATGCAAAGCTGCATGCACTTTGCCTGCTTTTATTATTTACTTTATTTACTTTTATTTTATTAGTTTAGTTTATTATTGTATAAAGTAATTATTATTATGTACAGTTTATCTTTATTCCTTGTACAGACCTAAAACTTGTAAAATACTGTAATATTTTTTTCTTGCACAACTCTTCATTGGCTACGAAGTGGAAGTTCAGTAAGTAAGCATGAGTCGAGAATATGAGAGACGACATTATGTAAGAACTGTACAATAAAATATACCTATTACTTTTCTATTATTTTTTTTAGCTTTAGGTATGTTTGGGCGATGCATGAAAGTGTTATGTAAGTATTACTTTTCAGAAAAAAAAACAAATATAACTACATACTTAATCTGAAAGTGGATAATGTTCTTTTTTGTTATAATATATGTTTTGTTGATTAGCGATAAATACGTTTTAGTTAATTTTGTTTTGTTTGGCCCCCGCTGACCTCTGGCCCGTGTATCCGTAGCGGGACAGGTACCGCCTGCGGGTTCGAGCCTCCGACAGAGGCGATCCGCCTTCCTTCGCAGACGTGGACGTTGAGTTAGACGTGGTAGACAGGAACAATAAGCCCCCCATCTGGGATATGACCACGTATGGCCCCGTTCACATCAAAGAGAATGTCACAGTGGGTACTGTAGTGACCAGTGTAAAAGCAAGGTTGGTATGAGGCGCAGCGGGCCTCCCGGGGCCCGCCGCTCCGAGCTCCTTAACACTACTAACGACGTGGTTTTGTCTGTTTCCATCGACTCTTACCCGTAGCGAGAAACATACAAGTTGGAGGCTATGGCTCAAGACAAGGGTTTCCCGCCCTTGTCCCGATCCGTGGAGGTCCAGATAGACGTAGTGGACCGCGCTAACAATCCCCCCGTGTGGGACCACACGGTGTACGGCCCGATCTACATTCGAGAGAATTTACCTGTGGGTGCCAAAGTGGTATCTGTAAAAGCAAGGTGCGTGTCGTTTGTCGCGGGGCCGCTGGGCGCTTCGGTTCGCCGCTCCGCTCTTGTTGTTATCATTTGCCTCACTTGGTGATATGAGTCCAGTATTACTGTCTTGTCCGTGATAACTTTGCATCGTCACTTTCACCCGCGGTCACTTGGAAGCACCGGCGTGCATTTTGCAATGGTGCACCGCTTACACGGAACGGGGAATGTGTCATTAATTGTCAATAGATATCTGTTAAAATGTGCATATTGATGTTATTTGAGGTTACTTTTATATTTTTGCATTAATTTTAGTAAACAGATATGTATGGTCAATCAATGAAAGCAGAAACTGATATGACCAAAGTCCATAACGTTGTTGCATGTAGGCTGGATGACGCATTCAAATTTATTCGTGTCCAATTACAGAAATATATTTATATTCGTGAAATAGAGCATGATTTGAAAACGTACCTTATAATTTTGGTAGATATAGTTGTGTTCGTCCGTAAACGGTTATTATTTTAAATTCAAGATTTTAAAGTCATCATCATCAATGAGTCTTTAATTTTGTTAGTGCTTTTTATTATTATAAAACTAATTTAATAGTAGCATTAGTATGTCTTTTTTATTTTTATTTATTTTATGTTTAGTATATTCGTAAATGTGTTTTAATAGGTATTTAGGTACGGTTTCTATTTTATATCGTAATTTTAATTAATTAAATTAGCCTTTTTATTGGAATTAAAATCGTTGGCTAACAGAAAAATCTTCATATATCTTATAATAAAAATATAATTTCAATAAATTGTTTGAAGTAACTAAGGCTGCATGGTCGAAAGATCTTTGCCTTCCATCATGGAAAAAAAAAATGTTTGAAGAAAAGTTTTTTTTTTTTAATTGTTGCATCTTTATTTTATTATACTTAGTAATAATAATATATGTGTCACCTGTGGGAATGCGTTACGATGGGTTCACGTGTTGTCGTATTTTGAGTCTATCTGGTCTACCTATATGTTCATCCTAAAAATCACACTTTTAACTCACAGTCAATTGTTAGAGACGAAACCATTACTAATTTTCACTTTACTAATATTATTTTAATTTTAACTAAAAAATCATCTTTGAATCTATGACTAAATACTATTGGCGGGTTTATTTTCTGTTATTTCTTTTAACAATATTTGATGATTCTTAAATACATTGTAGTAATTTTTACAATACACTTTTTAAAGTTTTATGGATTCGAAGATTATTTTTTATCTAGATTCTCTGCTGGATTTTTAGATTTGAATTTTAATTACAATTGAAACTGCTTGTTTTTCTTACTATTTTTTGTTTGTGTTATAAAATAGTTGTAGGACAGTTTTTTTAACATATAATAGAAACAGTCACGATTAGTATTTTTAAATTAGGGTTCCGTACAAAATATAAATACATACCTTACAATACGCATTGAATGCAATTTAAAGGAGTAGGTATATAGTTTTGTTATATAATAATAACTTGATGTACCTATTCACAGGTTTCATAAACGTTCTGTTTTAGTAATCATACATTTTCTCTTAAATATTTTCAGATATATATTTTTTTTCATCCGTGAATTTATGGAAACAGTTTATAGATTAATTAATATTCAATCAAAAATTGAATATATACTGGGTGTTTTTTGTCACAGTGTTAATTTTTTTATATTGTAGTCTATGATGACAATAATGAAAAGTAAAGAATTTATTTCCTTTTAGTGTCGCCTATACAAACATATTAAGATAAAATAAGTTCTACAAATCACTTTAACTTTTATACTAAACACACGATTTAGACCCCGCTACTCGAAAGGTGTTTTATTTGCTTTATACAAAGACAAAATATATTTGTTGAAGTAATTTTAAGCATATAGGCGGATGATAATATATTACTTAATTTTTTTTTTGAAGAAAAAAATACCTACTTACTTTATTTTTAAAATAGGTTTTTCAAGTGATACTTAAGGCATAACAAAATATCAATGTAACAAAAACACCAAGTATATACTCGGATTGTATATTTACCAAAGCGTTTGATTCTGTTGCTCTAAGGTTCAATGTTATTTATAAATATCTTTTTACTTTTAAGGTAGGTACGGAACCCTAAAAAAAATGTTACTCGTTTTTAATAATGTTCTATTAAGTATTGTATTAGGTACTTCCTCCAATTTTATGTTTTAATTAAAAAAAAAAAGGTCAATAGCATTAGCTCCAGGTGTTCTACGTAAATACACCTGTCTTTTAAAATAGATTTGACCAGTTTTCCAACGTATTGAAATGCACGTAATTATCCACAGAAGTCTAGAAAAACCGGTCTCAACAATTATTTGTGTTTGCTTTAATAACATATTAATTAGGAAACTGTATTTTTTGTAGCATTTATCGTAATATAAAGATTTTAAATATATTTATTAACAAATCATAGAATTTATATTACATCATACATAACTTAACTTCTTTTTAGCTTTTTAACAAAATTATAGCTTAACCTTTTCAATAGGATTTGTTAAATTACAAGTCGCTACTTTAGTAAAACTGTATAACAAAATAGATAAATACATTTATAGAGTAAACATTTAAATATGGACATATAAGCAGTGTGGCCAATTAAAAAATAATTCTTTTTTTTAAAATCGGTTTGCAATCCTATGTTTCTAAAATCGGTTTACAATACATTGTTTCAGTTGGTCCTTTATTTCTAAAATAATGTCCATATTTATCTGGTCACCGCTATGCTTTTTATGTTCTTATGTAGTTTTGTTGCTTTTGGATCAGTTTGTAGTTTTAATAAAGATAACCAGCGTCGTAGCTAGAGTCACGAGCGCCCCTGGCAAGATTTGAATTTCGCGCCCTTCTTTTCTTCCTTATTTTATGAGCTCGTATGCTGTGGGTTAGCAAAATGCGCCCTCCTGAGGGTTGCGCCCCTGGCAGCCGCCCATCTGGCCAGCTCCTAGCTACGACGCTGAAGATAACTATTTTAATTGAATTAGTATATGAACATAATTGATTGTTTACCCACTTTAAAACCTGTATTAATCAAATGAAATCTGGCCCTGTCGCATGTCGCCCAAGAATAATAAAAATCCCTTATATTCATATAAACTTTATTGAGCGGTATAGCTAAAATTGTGTTTTATCGTTTGTTTGTTAAATATGATTTTTATTGGTAAAAAAGAGACGACACACCATTTTAACTACGAGTAAAACGCTCAATAAAGATTTTAAGAATTAGGAAGTAGTTTATTATAGATTATTTAAACTTTAACATTACTTATTTTTTGCCCTCCCAACTATATCTAAATCTCTTTATAAAATTTTAAAATAGATTAAATAATGTGTAGTTTTAAAAGAAGATATGATTTTCATTATTTCCGTATTATAAAAGAAACTCTTATATCTCGTTTTCTTAGGCGTCATATGCTGCAGGGCCAGCGTTTACGGGGCCAGGTTTTTCAGAACCAGAAAAGGGACTTACATAATTTAGTTTTTGACTTACAAACTGATCCCAAAGTAGTTTTACATTTTTATTTCTTCTCTAATACAAATGTACATTTTCAGTTCTGGCATCGAAAACAATCCAACAGTGTTTTACCGCCTAATGCCCGGTTCCACCGCCCAAACGAATAAATTTCACACTTTTTACCTACAACAAAGGGCTGACAACGGATTTACTTGGGCCGATATCAAAGTTAACCATCCGCTGGACTATGAAAGCATTAAGGAATACAATTTGACTATCCGAGTTGAGGTAAGATAAATGGAAGTACACCTGTTTACGAATAGAAGGAAGTAAGAAAATATATAAATATATTTTCTTACTTCCTTCTATTCGTAAACAGGTGTCCAAATAAGTTCTAGCGCTACAACTCGCCTTAACAGGCTCGTATAGCGGCCTTTAGATTAAATGTAAACACTGACAGTCTTTAATCTGTGCATCATGAAGCTCTATTTTTTTTCGTTTTCCATAACGATCCTATTGATGATTCCTCACGTATTTTTGTTACGTTAATACGAAGCAAAAACTATTGGTAGAGCTTCTGTAGTTCATATAATATATTCTGATTGTTTACAGCAAACGTGACAGGTAAATTAGTGACTCTTTGGACTATCAATGCTATTAACTTAGCTTACTTTTTTCCAAAAGGGAAATTTTTAGCATAGTTCTTCAGAGCTACACTGTATGGTTTTGATTGTTGAAATTTATGCTACCTTCACATTCTGGAATAGTTGGTCGATTGACCAAGCAAATGTTATTTTTTTTAAATTATTTAATTGGAGTACGGTATTGTAGTGACTTTATATGTACGTACATGATGATAAACACACTTACAAAGTTATGAACGGGGTCGATCAATACATTTTTAACAGCATTGATCGCTTCCAATATGCCGGCTAAATTATGTGGTTACGAATTCACTTTAATATCGTAGCAGCTTTAGCATCAAATCAACTGCCCGTTTCGTAACCGACATGAAATCGGTGCAGTAGTCTCCTGACTCGATCACCATAGACTAAAACCGAAATATAACTAGATCATTTGGCGGTTTATATATACAATTTCTTATACAGAACAATGGAGCGCAACAGCTGGCTTCAGAAGCGACGGTCTACATCATGCTGGAAGATGTGAACGATGAGATCCCTTTGTTCACGGAACGGGAGCAGGAGACTGTGCTGGAGGGAGAACCCATAGGAACCAAGGTCACTCAAGTCAACGCTATTGATAAGGACGGAACATTCCCTAATAACCAAGTAAGTTTTAGAAAATCATTTCTGTAGAATAACAAAGAGGTCAGGGTTGCGATTTTATGAATGTCAGCGATGAGTTTTGATATCACCAGTGAGAAAAATAAGTCAAAGTCAAGTCAAAAATATGTTTTTAATAAACCTTTACATAAATATGCATAGTAAAAAAAAAAAAAATTGTATAATGTCTAAGTGTGCGCTTGGTTAGGCTCATGCATTCACAAAAATAAATAGAAACCAAACCGAATACACATAACTAACCAGTGTAAGACTAGGTGGTTAGCTGGTTCCATTGACCTGTCCATCGTTATCTATCATATTACAGATGACTAGGTTATCACGGTTTATCGTTAGTCGTATTTTTAAAAGTCATATTTGCGGTACCAACTTACAAATTTCCTCATTCCCAAGAGCTACATGCTTTTCGTTACACAAATAAAATATAGTTTGGTGTTCAATGTGTCGTTCTTGTTTCTCATAATAATTGACATGTCTATGCTAATGCATAAAAACTCAATGGTGGAACGGAACTTAACATACGTTATCTGTGATGATTATTATATGTCAACGGTGACTTTATTTACGAGTGGAAGGTGGCACTCGTATTGATATCATGGGTATGATTTTAGTCACCCATGAGATTCAAAAATCGCACCCTTGGGACCTATAGGAATCATGGTTACACGAGTCAACGCTATTAGATAATAACCAAGTTTTATGAAAGAATTGAGAGCGAACGCACAAGACTATGAACGCGGTTAGCATCACGTGCTTACATCATAAACTAGCACCACCAACCGTGTAATGCCACCAAATAAACCGTACTAGATTTTTTAGCATCGTCAATTCAGCTTCAGAAACGACCTATGTTGCATTTTTGTACTTATTACTTTTTGACAAGAATAAACTATTTTTTTATTAAATAATTGAATTTAAGCTTAATAGGTTTTTATATATATGGTGACTTTGTCATAGTACAAGGTTGTACTTTGGGCTACTATGACGCTCTACTTATCAAATTGAACAACTTTTTCCATGGAATCATGTGTCGAAAAAAAATTGCCTTCTCCATACTAACTAGTAATGTTAAAATTGCCAGATTGTATGGGGGAACCAAAAAATATTTTTATTTGCGACTCTTAGTACCACAGAAAAAGTTGTTAGATTTGATTCATATTAGCACAAAGTATGTTTCAAATTCGCCCTAGTATAATAAAAGTTTTTTTTAAATAAATTATTGCTTAAATACTATAATTTAATGTTATTACAATTATTAACAAAAATTAAACATATCAAAGCTGAATTTACTTACAAACTACATAAGTAGGTATTTTTTTTAATTTTTTATTGTATTTTTGTCATTAAAACAATAAAAGAATTCATTAAAATTCAATTTGATAGATATTTACATGTAAACAATCATCAGTAGTTTAGTAAAGAAACGCATAAAGTTAGCATCAGATGTTAACAAATTTGGTAATGGAACGGCTTTACCAAAAAAAAAAACAGCATTTGTTTAAATGGAACGCCCCTTATATAATAAGGATTCAACATTTTCTGTTATTGATTATTTTGAACCCTAATAAAAGCTTGTCACACCATCATATTAAGCACGCCATCTAGTAGATTCTGATAGAATTGCACATAACACAGCGCCATCTCGTGACGATGCAACGAACTATGTTGAAAGCTCTCGAGCTTTTATTTAGGTATCAAGCTTTATAATTGTGTCGATAGATGTCGTGTTTTGGCTAACGTGACTAATATATTGAACGTTCGATTTTTTATTTGATTATTGTTTAGATTTTTAGATAGAAACGTGATATATTAGATTTGTTACATATAAATCTAATAAATGTAGCCACGATATGAAATGTATATTACTAAAAAAGTATTAGTAAAATAGTTTACTGTTTATATAAAAAAAAAAATATTAGAACTTTTATTACCTATATTAGTTATTAAACAAATATTTTTTATTGAAAAATTTAATAAATAAAACTATATTCATACTTGGTACCAATAAAATAAGTCTAAAACTAAAACGAAATTACATTCATTAACAAGTCTGAACAGCAATGTTGGAATTTCCTATATTATTTCAGTAATGCTCCCATTTTAGGTTGACTTAATTATACGAGAGATGAGTGCATTTCCTATCTGACGTTAAAAGCTCTGATAGTCGGGATAGTACTCGTAAAGCTGCGCGTGTGCGTAGAGATACCCAAACTATATGGGGACCGGACACCGTTATGAATTCCACAAATATCTAATATAAATTCTAATATTATATTGCCTAGTACCTACATGAATTGTAATTAACTTTTATACTTGGAAAAATTAAATCGATTTATCTTATAAGGAATATTATATTTACAAGGAAATTTGGACTTTGTATTCAACTTGTTTTAATACAGTTGATATACTCGAAGCTATTAAAATAAAAAAAATATAAATAAAATGTACTTAAGTATTTTTTTAAGGAGATTTTATACAATAATATACAAGTTAAAAATACCTATATAAACAATAAAATGTTTTATTTTCGTTAAAATCTTTCCATATATTGTACTTAATATAGTCCAGCAATGTAGATTTTCGATTATATAAGTCTGTAAACAACCTTTATACTCTTGAGCAATAAAGTTTTAAAATACGGTACAAATAAAAAAATAAAAAAAATTGCTTTCTTTCTATAGAATTTATTACTTTTTTAAAAAGCCAATTAAAAAAAAAAAAAAATTGCTTTCTTTCTATAGAATTTTTTACTTTTTTAAAAAGCCAATTCCTTCCACTTGCAATATCTGGCTTTTTCGAAAGCGTAATATTTAGCAAGAAGTTCCCTCAATAGAAAAAAGTTTATTTTAGAGATTTTCTATTACTTCTTTGAAGCAAATTATAAAACAATCGACTAATATTAAATTTTAGTAAAATCAATGGTTAATAATATATTGACGAATAAACCTTAGGCAATTTTTATCCGTGAGTCTATTAGGTAGTACAACCTAAGCGTCGTTAAATTCACGTAGCGGTTAATGTTTTTCATGAATAATCGAAGTTTAGAACGTTAGAATAATATAGAATTAAATTATTATGATCTAAACAAAATAATAACATGGTAAAAGTGGAATATTGATTAAATTTAGCCACTTATTTGTCGATTTTGATATTAAGGATACATTTAACCGCTACTAAGCTTCAAGCAATTATTCCTTAAGAAGAAAAGTTTACAATTTGATTCATTGGCATCTTGTTTCTTATAACCTTTATAAGGTTAGCTAGAAAAAATTAAGGCATTGTCGAGCGTCTATGTACAATTTATACCAATATATAAATTCTAATCAACTTTTGTTTAAACTCTTTATAACTTATCTCTTCATATTCAGCAATATTAAGGTATACCTTGTTAGAATGGATATAATTAGAAACATATCAAATCATTATTATATTTTATTGAATAAATTATTTTCAGAAAGTTCATTATACTTATAAATTATTGTGAAATTATTTATTTAAAAAACTTTATTACACAAATTTAGTATAAAGGCATTATTCATTATCATTCTTAGTTATAATATTTATCTATTCCCGAGTCATCCAATTTTCTATGAAAAAGGACAGATATAATTTTACGTTTTTTTTCTATAGGTGTACTATTACATCGTGGATTCTCCTCGGAATGAAGGAAAAGACTTCTTCGAGATAAGCATGCAGACTGGGGAGATATTCACAAAAGTGGTGTTCGATCGTGAGAAGCAGGGAGCGTACGCGCTGGAAGTGGAAGCTAGGGACGGTGCACCATCAGCGCGGCCTAACTCTGATAATCAACCCAATTCAGGTAAGAATCATTTTAGGTTAATTTCTATTTTAGTGCGTTATTTCAGCTTAAATTACACCAGATTTGTTCAAGACTCCAAGGATTTCTGATGGCATACTAATTGTTCTTAGGGAAACTTTTACAATAAAATTAACTAATAAACGACGATAATCAGTAAAAAGCTCTAATATTTTTTTATTTTGACGGAAATATTTCATCTAAACTTTCGTATATACCTACCTAATATCTTGGGCCATAAAATGTCTTACAGGTCGGCGATCATCCTAGTATTAACAAAATAAATAAAAACCATCGCGAGTGCTTTACGCGCCTGAGACCGCTTAGACGGCCTCAGGATACCCAGCAGGGAGGTTTTAATCCCACTTCATGGTAGCCGATGGTACGAGCATGAGTCTACCTACCCCGAAGAAGTTTTGTCGTGGTATTTGGATAGACTCAATAACCGATTAAGAAACTGTTTCACAAGTTGGTATACGTTAAGCTATTCTCGTGCTTCTAAATATCAAATTCTAATTTTAATAATATTAACATATTAGTTACCCATAATAATTTTATATTATCTTTAAGTTTATTATTTGTTCTACATAAAACAAGAATATGATAGATACCGATATTTCCAAAGGAGAATGAGCAAAATGGGTTAGTCTCTTAGTACATTTTCTTGCTGATATACCATAAACTTTCCAACCTCATATCTTTGAACTGACAGCATAAAAAAATATATATTCCATACTTATAGACTTACCTAGTATTTATTCACTTACCTAGTATTCGTTAGTGGTGGAACTTTGGATCACTTTAGAACAATGTTATTAGGTATACCTATAATAAAAAAACTTATAATAAAATAATACAAAAAATTGGCTTATTAAAAATTTCACATGAAAAATAATTTACTACTGAAAAGAAATTATTTTCAAAACTTCAAAAGTAAAGCCATATTACGTTGTTTTACCAAATTTCAATACCACCAATATAGTAATTTATAAAGAATATTTCATTTAAAGTTATCTCGCGATTGCGATGACAGCTATTACATTAAAATTTTAATTGGCCAGTTTTCATATAAACCCAAATATTTTATTGTATTCATATCGGATTGAAGTTAAAATAACAGATATTGACACAGATCGGAGTCCATGTTGAATGGTAAATGATAATACTGACAAAATTAAAATTGCTTTTGTGTATACAACAATATACTGTGGCTCGCTTTTATAATTAAAAAAACACATTTCTAGAATTTGACTTCTTTCACTCGTATTTTATATCGTTGACACTTTGTTGTCTGTAATAATAAATTTAACCCGAATATTTATTCTGGACTGAAGCAATTCGTAATTCCTTGTTAGTTTAAAAGCCTTTTAATTGGGGTCGCGGCTCGCTTTGTGTTCCAATCTGTCACGATGTTTATTAAGTATTCATAATGTTGTTTTTACTTCGGTAGTGTCTACTTTATCGTAATGAAGTATATAGTATATTTGTACATTACGGTCGGCGTCAAAAAAAAAAAAAACAGAGTGGGCACCATTCGACCGGAGGAGGCAACGTGTAAGGCCCAGGAGGAAATGGAAGGATGAGTTGGATAACATTTTTGAGGGACTGGTCCAAAATAGCGATGGAAAGAAAAGAAGGCGTTTGCCAAAAAGCGGGATAGTATAGGCTAATATATATATACGATCGGCGGTTCGCTCACGTATGGGCCGGGTTGTAATGTTTGTAAGTAGAGGATCGTATGTTTAATCTGTACCATGACCCGCATTTAAATGGGTTTTTTCCTTTCGTAAGTGTGCCTAATGCTCGACTTTCCCTCAAGTGAAATTTCCTTCTTGTATAAACGAAGTCTTAAATAGAATTCCACAAGGTCATCCTCTTTGTTCCGTATCGATTTTATCGGATAATTCGGAGGTATAAATTATGCGCTTTCAAGAAGGTGCTCTATTAGGTAGGCACGTAGCCGTCGGCTCCGCTATCGCGTCATCGTAAATCAAGCAGTGGCATAATCAGCCCCCGCCCCAGGTCTTAATCCGGTTAAGCTTCCCATTCCTGTATCTGTCTCACGTGCACAATAGCAAGCTTTAGCCGAGCTCAAAGCTGATTCCTTAGTACAGTACAATCTCTTTAGTGTTTAGGAATATTAATTATGTTTTCACGGCCTCGTGTCTTTGCTTTCATAGCATTGATGCGTTTTAATCCCATAAGTTTTGCTGTGGTTTGCTTTCAGCGTGGCTAATAATATTAAGAATATTTCATAGATAAGATAGAATAGAGAATTAACTATATAAAATAAATTCAGTAAAAAATATGAAGCCGGATTTTGGTAACTAATGCCTGTAGCTTAAAATTGAGTGGACAAGCGTAGTATGTAGGTTGAACCTGTACATTTTCACATAACCCTGGTTGAAATACAGCTTTACAATAGTTACATATAGTCCAAGCAAATATTATTCAAAGAAAGAAAACCGGCTGGATGTGTCTAGATTCAACTATATGAGAGTTGGGCATTAGACGTAGAAACTTAACCGCCTCTGTGTTCTAATATTTACGCCATCGTCATTATATCTGGAAGTCGTAGATTCGATTCACACTCATAGCAAATAATAATATTAGTACGTTCTCCAGGGGCCTATTTCATAAACGTGACAATTGTAATTTACCACGACAATTTATAATACATCGTTCACTTTAGTTGTATTCTTTTAGTTAACTATCTAAAACAAGCAATGTATTATAAATTGTCATGGTAAATTACAATTTATAATACATTGATTGGTTTAGTTGGAATTATTTATTTAGAACAAACTGAACCAATCAATGTATTATAAATTGTCATGGTAAATTACAATACGTTTACGTTTATGAAATAGGCCCCAGAAAACATTTATATGACAAGTACTTGTTTATATGAAGAACTTTACATTTACTTACTTGTTGCTTATACCTACCATGTATTGACCTTGAGGGTAGGCAGTTTTTTTTTCATATCTCGCAGTTTCTTCATATTTCTCTTGTAATGGCGCATAAGATGTTTTATTATGCTATTTATATTTTGTATATAAATTGCCAAATAATATAAAGAGTTATGAAAAATAACTACTAAATAAAAATAACTTATAAAATGGAAAAATAGCTTGTACCAAAAAATTGTAAGCCAAATTAAATTTTGTATTAAAATTGGCCGAAGTAATGATTGCAAAAAAAAATTAACCAAACTCTTTTAATAATATGTAGTACAGGAGTTTATTGTGTCCACGTAGCAATAATGTTTGATGCAGCTGGCGTACAGAGCTGGGCGGGCGCGGCTTGGGCAGACTGGGCGGTTTCAGAAAAAATACTATATAGAGAGCGCTTAAAGACACTTAAGTACCTACGCTTTTAGATTTTTTTTGCTTTTGATATAAAGCATAAAGGCAGTTTTTTTGTAAAATAAATGCAGAATAATATAATCCCAATAAAAAAATTGTTAAATACTGCTTACTCAATTAAAAAAATACTAATGGCGCTTTATGGCCGTTTATCCTAATTTAGATGCCTTTAAAGATCGGGCTAAGTCTAAGTGAAAGGTCTCGAGTATGGTCACTTAAAAAAAAACATGAGCCATGACCGAATTCACGCTAGTTTAAATAAATCGTCGGGTGCCCAAATTCGGGTTCGATACCCGAATGCGTTAAAACGAATTGGGGTAAACAAACACATTTTGTTTAGAAACAAAAGACATAGGTTATTTACAATACTCATTTATTGGTAGGTGTCGAAATCAGAAGTTAATTTTATAATATTTTTTTTTGTTTACAAATTGAATGTGTGTTTATCGGATTCTTTCTTTATCAGTATTGTAGAGTTTAATACAGACGTTTAGAAAATTGGGTTTACTCCTCCCCTAAAAAATACTATAAATATTATAACTATTTTATTTAAACACTTTATGCTGCACCTATCACACTTAACAAAACACAGAACAGTAATGTTCAAAGACAAACTGGTAGCTGCTGGTCGATAATGCAGCATTATCTACCAGCAGCTAGCTTGTTTCGATTTATTTTTTTATTATTATAACTAGTCCAGACGACTTTATTGACCGAATTCTAATAAATATAAAAAAATACACAATTTTATCAAAATTCGGTCTCTATAATTTTTTGTAAGTCTATAGTGAGCCAAGCAGACTTGCATGCCACACATGCGGCCGAGGATATGGCGCACAAGACTTGCATATTGATTATTTTTGCGCTATTAATCAAATAACTATTATTTAACAAAACTGTACAATATGCTGTTTTGGTGCAATAGATTCTTTAAAAGAAAACTAATGATATTTTGGTGAGATTTATTTTTGATAAAATCTTTACTTTATATTTTAATCATTGTTTATTTTAGGATTTGATCTTGTATCCGTATCTTGTATCTTTGTCGCCGCTCATTTCGTAACCACATGATTTATTCGGGCGTAGTAGCGCTCCTACTATCAATGCTTTTAACCAACAATCCATTAGTCGACCCTATTCGTAGATTTTGTACGCCTGCTTAGCATTGGGTAAATACAAAGTCATATGCCTTTACACAATAAAATTAATTAGTAATTTACATACTTTATGTACATACATACAGCCTTTATTTATTTTATTTATATAAACACTTCATTATCTATCCAGGAACAAAATAAAAGCAATTTTATTTTAATAATTTATTGTATTTTAATACAATTATTTAGCTTTTAAATGTAATTCAATAGAATACAAACTCGATTTCTATTACAAAAAGCATTAATTACAAGACAAAACTACTTATTACCAAACACAATTTCAATAATAGCAAACGGAAATTACTGGTACAATATCGAACTGAAATCTAAACCAAGTTATAATTAACTAATATAGATTCGTATATAATCTAGGTTAATAGAGGCGTAACGTGTTGGCTGGAGATACCAGCCGACGTACAAAGCTTGTATTGTTAGCAACACTCTAATCACTGTACGGGAACCGTATGGATGTCAACCTCTGTTTGATTATAAAGCTCCTTGTGTAGGCGTTAGTTAGAGTTATGTATTATGTATCTATATTCTAGGAGACCTATGATTATCATGAACACACGTTTGAGGGGCCACACATAGTGTTTTTGCGTGCAGTTACCAAAAATCTAGATTTAGTTTATATAACTTTTAAAAAAGTTACATGGGATTATAGTTAGCCCCTCCGTGCTGACTTATTAAAGTGCCCTTCAATATCTTTCAATCTACACCAGTAACAAACTAAAAAAAAATATCTTTTGTAAAAAAAAATACTGTCGAAGAACGCAAACCTCACTACAATCCGTTTATCATTATAGACACAGAAATATGTAAAAAATGAAAATTGTATTTTTTTTATTTTAACTTTACAAACTTGAGGTTTTTTTTACAAACATAAGCTCGCTTTTCACCAACTATGGGCATAAGAATTATTGGAAAATTTGTATTATCAATATGTGGCCTCTCAATCCTGACGCTCATATGATTATGCGCTTCTATTAATTAAATGTGTACAAATAATTAGCTATTTCACGTGAACTAATTTATTATGTAAATATAAGTAGTTTTCTAGTCTTGCATTTATACGAATTTGTATATAAGTGTTGGCCTAGTTAAAAAAAACATAAAGGTGGGAAACGGGTTCAAAGACCAGTGTGTACCAATGAGCTTTTTATTACTAAAATTATGTGCATTTGTTTGACAGCATCATACTCGTATATTCTCGGTGAGCAGGTAAAGCGTCGATCTTAGTTTCACTATACAACTTGTGAAACTTCTTATAAGTACATACAAACACCGCATCGAACTTAACACTTATTCGGTGTATACTCGAATACAAATGGCTATGGCGAGGTGGAAATATACCTTCGTTAGGTACCTACGTACCGTCTAGGCGGTCTCAAACGCAGCAAGGCACCCGGAAATTAAAAATATAATTATTATAAAATATTTATACTTATATATCATAAATAATGTATATATGTATCTATTGACAATGTATAATACTTATATAATGCATCGCCTTCTATATATAGGTGTAGCTAGAGAGCTAGTTTCAACACTTCAAAAGATCTCTATATTCCTTCCGAGCTTCATATTGTTCTTACATAGTATCATACAAGTGTCTTCGTTTTGCTTACTTGTATTTTTTTATTAAAGTATTCAGTATTGTATTAATTAAAAAATATTGTCAAAATTATCTCTTATTTATTTTCGAAATAAAAGACTTTATTTCACGGAAAAAAAATACTGTTTCCATAAAGTGCAATTCAAAATGTGGTTAACTCGCATAGAGGTCTTAATCAAATAACACAATGCGTGCTTTTATTTTCCTACAATTGTCTCATGAATTATTCACGAAATTATAAAACACGGAAGATGGCGTCAAGCGAAAAACAATGAATCCAATCATAATGAAGGAACAAGCGGCGCGCCATTCCCCGCCCAATATTCTAGCACAACGAAATTCCCGTTCTCTTTTATTTTATTACGAAGAGCTCTTTCTTTCTTTGCGTTTTGTGGGACTTTTTACCAGACCGACGCGCCCCCTGGCGGCACTTATCATTTATAACGACCTATTTAATTTGGCCGTCGGAGATAGCAGTTCTTTGGATTATCTACGTTTAATAGAAACAGGATTACTTATTGAGTGTTGTTGAATCCGGAGTGGGATTAAAAAGGTAATTGGAGTTGACTCAAAATCATTTGTTAGCTGAAAAGTAGGGCGGATTGAAAAGAATTTCCGGTACCTAATTGGCCGACTAGCAGAGTAAGTAGAGGCTACTTAAAATAATAAAAATAAATCTTTGCTGTAATATTTTATAGCAGGGTGCGTTAAACACAAAAAAAAGCTCTCGAACGCTATATCAAGGCATCCTCAATGATTTTGACTTTGACTTTGACTCAATTTTATTTAAATCGACAAATCTTCCATAGTTCAAGTTCCTAGTTTAATTGCCACAACATGGAAAGAATAATACGTCTACCCAAGAGTGAAAGTCTTTTAAATATATTGAAAATTATACTAATAAAATTTACTACAATTTTAATTAGAGACCACTAAAATTATTAGGTATATAATATTTTTTAGAATGTTTTCCATTCTTATTCCTCTTACTACTATTTTTAACTATTTTCATTATAAGGTAGGAAAGTATATTCGGTGGTATAAAAATAAATAAAAAGGTATTTTTCCCGCAATTAATGTTAACTTCAATAGTAGGCGAAGATGCCTATTTCAGCTATTTCCAATTACTTCGGCTTAGTGTAGCTCGGCGACGTCGACTGTGACAAGGCAATATTCTGTCTGTTGCGGCAACTTGGCATCCTACATTTAACGCCGTGCCTCCGGGAATTCTGATGAAGACCAATGCAACTGAAGGATTACCGTGACCGTTCTGACTTGCACTTTTATTTACCTAATTATTATTAATTTAAAATATTTTATTATTGTTATTTTGTTCTTAACATATAATATAGGCCTTAGCACCAAACTTTTGATATCACACACTTCTAGTTCATTTAATGACATTCTTTTTGTTTTCTGTAAAAACGTAAAAAGGTATTTTTTCTATGTACCCTAATTAGTTTTTTCTATTTATTAAATATTCATTAAAAAAAAGTTGAATACAAGTTTAGGACGTAAGTGTAGGACGTAGTAATCAACGTAACCCGTACGTAACGTAACCTGTCCTTGTAATCCATTTAAAATGTTTAGACTAACTGAAAAATAGAAGAAAACATAAATAGAAAAAACAAACTAGGTCTACCTGACGCAGGTCCACTATTATTCTTTGACCAGAGGCCTATTTCATAAACATGACAATTGTAATTTACCATGATAATTTTATAGTACATCGCTTAGTTTAGTTGGAATTTTCTATTAAGAAACCAAGATTTAGAACTAAACCACGCAATGTATAAATTGTCACGGAAAATTACAATTGTCACGTTTATGAAATAGGCCCTTGCTTCTGCCTATGTTTGAGAAAATTCTAATAAGAAAAAAAAAGTAATATATTTTTTTTGTACAATATATCGGTAATATACTGTATATCATATATATTTTAGCTGTATCAGTGAATTGGCGTGTAGTAGTACCTATCATGTCCCAGTTTTCGATAGTAAATTATGAGTTTGTACCACCGTAGGTATCTTTTCCAAAAAGCCAAATGCTTCGTATAGATATTGCTTTTTCTATTTGTGTTGTGTTAACAAGTGTTATTTACTTATCAGGTATTATTATTTATAAAAAAAAACCCTGTTATCCTTGTATTAAAATACATTCTACTGGATTTATTTATTGTACTTATTTTACCCACTTACCTATTTACTTCTTAATTTGTCCTAATGATTTGACTGCAAGAGAATGCCTATTGGCAATAAGTCTAATTTATGTATGAAATTCGGCAACAAAGTTCAAAAAAAAAAAAACATCACCGGTCGCATTTTGGCTCCTTTAAACGGCCTCAGGGTACCCAGCGGAGGGATTAACCCGTAAAAAAAGTAATTCCAAATAATTGATTAAATCAGTCCTTAAATCCTCCTTAGCTATTTCAAGCATCTTGTTAACGGCATCGCACTAATCCTAACAAAAGCTGACGGATTTATTGTTACACCGTTGATATATTTTATTTATAATATCACAGCTTGTAACAGAATTTTCCCCGTCATTACGGCAGCTATTCACGAGACGAATCCCGGTAATTTGAAAGCTTTCTCGAGGCGAGGCGGACTCCGGAGAAATTTTCCTAAATCGTCATCTCAACACGAGCACCGTTTATAGGAGCCATAAGTTACAACAAACGCTTTTGCCGTCATAAAAATCGTTTCTTCCATACCGCCGAAGCTTATGCTTTACTCTATATCCAAACGCTCAGTGACATAAATATTTTATAAAAACGCCAGGTTGTATGTAAGTCCACGTTTAAATTATCCTATGTGCCGTGTGTAGTTCTTATATGATTTGCTCATGGAATTACAATCATGCTTATTTTCTTTACTGATTCCATAATAGCTTTTATATATATTTCCTAAATTTATTCTGCAACCTAGGCATATTTCACTCTCTCAAAGGTTAGCTGGTAAAAAATGCCTAAGGTATTAAGCTCGCCTATGTACAATTTTGTGCAATAAATACATACATACATCACGGGTACCTCACGGCGCCCGAGACCGCCTAGATGGCCTCAGGGTACCCAGCGGAGGGGTTTTAATCCCACCTCGGCGTAGCTGATGGTATGAGTCTACACCGAACAAATGGCTAGCTCGTTGCGTCGTTTTGAATAGACTCAATAACCCTTCTATAAATAGTTTCACAAGTTGGTATAGTGAAACCGGGACCGACAGCTTAACGTGCTCTCCGAGGCACTATAGTGGTGTTGTCAAACAAATGTACATTTTTTTTTATATTAAAAACTCATTGGTACACACCGGGATTCAAACCAGGGATCTAAGTGTTGTATCTAACGGAGCCTGATAGTAAGCCAACCTACAAAGTCCATGAATATTTTCCAATAAAATCTCTCTGGAAGTGTCACGAGGCATGAGGTTTAAGATCAGCAGGGGGAGAGAAGAGTCCACACAATACTGTTAGGTATTATTATATATTCTGTGTTTCGTGTCTAGTATTCTTATGAGATTTGTTCTTGGAATTAAAATGATGCCTTTTCTTCTTTTAGTTTCCACTACCGATATTTTTTTTTACATTTTTTTAAATTTAGTGTTGCTTTCTGTAATACTGCACTACTTGTACTATTATTTCTTCTGTGACTGCACTTAAATATATATTTATTATGATAAACATTAATAAAAGAGGCCATTCCACAAAAAAACGGTTTTTGGATCAACTATACTTTTAAAATATTATAGCTAATATTAATTTTAAATTGGTATTTTTGTCGGAAATTAATTGTTAATATAGCAGGTATTATTCCAGATTTTTCTACTTGATATTCTTTATTTTTATATATTATAACAAAACATAAGCGGAACTATAAATATTTTGGATCAACAGTTATTATTTATACTAATATTATAAAGCTGAAAAGTTTATTTGGTTGAACGCGCTAATCTCAGGAACTACTGCTGGTTTGAATTAAAAATTCTTATTCTTTCTTTTCGAATTTAGTGTTGGATAGCCCATTCATTTATCGAGGAAGACTATAGGCTATATAACATCCCGCTACGACCAATAATAATGAAAAATGTTGCAAAAACTTGGAAAAATATTCCTTTTGGTCCACCAGTTTTCAGAAATTTAAGGCATCGATTTCTTTCAGGGTGCGGGTTTGAAATAGGTGCTTAAATTAGCGATAAGTCAGCGAGTATATTAAAATTTACACGTAATGCAATTCGTCTTTTTCGCCGCCTATTTCGTAATCGCACCATTTAGCCGGCATAGTGGGAGTGATCGATGTTGTTTAAGAACAATTATTGATCGACCCCATTCATGGACTTTGTATGTCTGCTACCTGGTGGTGCACATACTGTGCTTTAATAAAAATAAAGTAAACATTTTTGAATAATATTTATTGACGTAAAATTAATATTTGTAGATTATTTAAGCTCGATTATTATTATAACGGATATTATGTGTTACTATTTGAGTTAGACTATCGGTAAGGTTAACTTAAAGTAACCTTTGCTGGCTTAATTAAAGTCGGCCTTCCGACATGCGGTCAGCTTACCCGACTCTGATTTACCTACATTACTTACTACATACATTAAAAGTTTAGAAACTAAATTTTGGTTAAATTGGAAACTTTGCTTTCAATAAAAAGATTATCTAAGTACCACCTCCGAAGTTTACGCCGTTAGAGGCTTTAAGTTCGATTCCCACAGAAAAAATAAAAATATTAGTACGTTTTTCGGTACAGTTTGCTAAAGTCAGGGTTTTACAAAATATAATATGTATAGTATTACTATCAATAACAATAACCACTTGTATGGTGTAGGTAGAATCATACCATTCGGCTACTATGGGGTGGGATTAAAACCCCTCCGCTGGGAACCCTGAGGCCGTCAATTTATTTATTTGTATTAGTATCGTACAAGCCTTATTTATACATAGCCGAAGATATGCCATACATATTATTGTTATTATTATAGATACACTATATAAAAGTAAATAATACTATTTTCTTGGGGGAGGCCAAGCAGTGGACGCGCGAAAGGCTGGCATGATGAATACTATTTACTTTTATATTATTAGTGTTCTATTTGTTTTTTTTTGTAATTTGTATTAAATTCGAGAATTTCTTTCTTCATCACGGGTGCCTTAAGAATTTCCATATCGTCGTAGTCTATGTTATTCCGAATTTACACCAAACCAATGGCAAGGTCGTCGCCGGCTCGGTATTTGTGTAGACTTATGAATAGTTTCTGAATGTAATTTAATTTTCATATACCTAATACGCTAATCAATCTATTACTAGAAGCTCTTCCATAGCACAGTTTGCTTCCATAGGCCAGCTTTAAACTCAAAAATTCATGTATCCTTTATTGATTTTAATATACTTATCTAAATCTAGTTTTAAAGTTTAAAATTCTCCTAACCGAATAATAATAGATGCTATTCCACTATAACGTTCGATTTTTCAGCTAGATGCAGCTATTTACGCTTCGCTTGAAGGATTCAATGTTACAGTATATGGGAGTTGACAGAGCATTCCACATTTTATAGCGCTGCAAAATTGATCGTTTTGCTTACAGGCTGCAATGTTATAGATAGACTGTTACAATTTACAACTTAGCTGATAGCAGATTTATCATTGCTTTGAACGCTTTTAAATGACAATGTGTATTTTGTTTCAAAAATTTACGTTTTTCTTTTCTGTTTTATCTACGTAAACTAACACTGTTTTGTTACTTTATACCATTCTGATACATGGTGATTTGAAAGGTTGTACTTTGGACTAATATGAGGTTCTACTGATAAAAAAAATGTGTTGTAAATCAAAAAGATAATTGGCTTCTCCAACTAGTAAAGTTAAAATAACCAATTTTTGGAAAAGCTAAATATTTGATGATGATGATGATTGAGAAGTTTTTTGATTTGATCAGTAGAGCCTCATACACCTTTTCAAGATTTAGTTATGATTTTTTTAGTGGAGCAAGACTTATTAACCGGCATCGGGGAACGACTAGGAGACACTCTTCTGAGTGTTCTCTCTTCTGGAGAGTCTTCTCCATTCATTTAAACTTTGAACATTTTCTTATTAGACTCACTTGTCTTACAAAATCTTATATACTTTAAAAAAAATGAGATTTGGAAAATGATTTTACCCTGTTTCTTTATACATCCAACTTTACATTTTGATAGCGTTTTGTCGAAGTCAGTGAAGGCATACAAGCGTACCACTATTGGGCGGGGGCCAGTGACTAATGGTGCCCCGAGCTTAGTTGAAAAGGGTCCACTTATGTCATCCCAAATAATATGATTGATAGTTACTCTTTACTATAAAAAAATCTTACCATTTTGTAGTTCGATAATAGAACCTACATTACTGTACTGACTGTAGTTTTTACTCGTTATCATATTAAACTATTTATTTTCTGGATTATAAAATTTTAATTCTGATAATTAAGACACAAAATTAGTATTTTTTCCAAAATGTATCCTTCAAAGTTAAGAAATTTCTGAAATATAAAGGATTAAGAATTAATCCATATATAAGAATTAAAGTTACATTTAACAAAACAAAAAATATATAGTTACCTATAACAAAAGTAACCTTTTAAAAGTAAAAATGATTGATTGAAGCTAAAGTTGAAGAAATCACATCTATCATATTTGTTGAAAACATAAATACAGGAACAACTGTTAATAAATCTTTCTTTAAATTTAATCAGTTTCCTTTAGAAGTAGAACTTTAAATACTTCTAATCTATGTCGTTGAAAACATTAACTAAGACAATTAGTTGTTTTAAGTTTGTTTAATTATTGAAGTTGAACAATAAGGGTGGTTTCCGCAAAGTGACAGTAGCGGTTTGGTTGAAACAGAATCCAAATATAATTTATGAAGTTACTCGTCCTCTCTTATACAATATTTAATATAACATATTTTACGTTTTAATAAATTTAAAACTTATACCTACTTAGGTACTTTAAATATATGCAGCTGGTGAGATAATTAGTGGTTTAACTTTGTTTAGTTATTTTAAATTGTCAAACAATGGTGGGTTTTAATAAAAGCTATTAAGACTACAATTTAGTAAATAATATAAGCTTCTATTTTTAAATGGAGTTATTACCCATAAATTGACAGTAGAGAGTTTTGATGGGACATCTCTTTTACAGTAAATATAACTTTTCCTCCTTCAATATTTATATCGTAGTACAGTTAAAAAATCTTTTAAAAATATGATAATTTTTCAACATATTTTTATGTGTTATGTAAACTTAAGCAACATAAAATTATGTTGCAATTTTTATTGATTAAATTTAGTAAATCAGTATAAAATCAAGTTAGTTTAGTTTTTTTTTGAAGAACTGTATATGAATTTGATTGTAAGCAGACTTATACAGTTCATGCATGAGGTCAATCAATACATTATTGTTTAAGAATTGAATTGGCGTCGGGATAGTGCCCACTATCCTGGCTAAATGATACGCTTACGAAATAGACGGCGACAATATAAATTTGCATAACGAACCTACTTTATTATCTTCACTGCTTTCACAAATCTTCTGCGTGTTTCGTAACCGCATGAAAGGAGATTAACACCTCAACAATAATCTATTCAGTAGGCTTCTAAAAACTGAAGAACCACAAACTAAAACCGAAACATAACTAGGTCACTGTACGTAAATTTATTAGATTTATTATTACTCACTCAATTTTACGGAGAAGTTATTAAATTATTACACAAGAAGGCAATAACTTAGGTTAAATTTAAAAGGTCTGTTATTGGGATGCCAACAAAGTTCTGCATCATTAAGCTAATTACCTGTTTGTTCCCCTCAACTTTGAGCTTGTTTTGAATACTTGTTTTTGTGTTAAATTTTATTAAAACCTATATAATACGTATATAATTAGGAGGGGGATTTGCATTAAATGTACCAATATCTTAGTTTTATATATAGAATCTTCTGCGCGACGAACTAATTCGTAACGTTAAAATGTTAGACATTATTAGTAATAGTTCTGACAAAAATCCTCTAAAAAGATTGACGAAATAATAATAATAATTGTTTTTTTTTGTGAATATTGTTGACCGAAGACGCCCTAATAAGGCGAAATGTAGCAAGCTATTATTATATTTTGTTTTCTTTTTGTATCTTATTGGATGACCTTTGAAAAGTATATAATTAAGATTATATAACTATGCTGACTGACATATAACAATGTCTAGTCAAAAGAGCTGAAGCTAGACGAAATAAATATTTACTGTAGTTTTTATTTAAGTTGTGAAGATCCTCAAAAGAGATTTTAGATAAAATAGAGTATTAAAATCAATTTGCTATATCACTAAAAAAATCTCGATAGTTTAAAAATAAATTCATATTTCAATAGAAAAAAATAAATGCCCATAATTTTATGAGAGGGAGATTGGTGAGGGATCCTCTGTCTATGGCCTATAGAAAGTTAACTGAACTAATACCTAAGTTTTTAAAAAGCTATAGATCTATAGAACCATTTTGATTCCTAACGTTTAAATGTTAGACATCATTAGTAATAGTTCTGACAAAAATCCTCTAAAAAGATTGACGAAATAATAATATGTACGACATTACAAACATATTGCCTTGGTCACAAACTAAGCTCTAGGCTTGTACTATGTGTACCAGAAACAACGATATTAATACATGTAAATATTTTTTATAACCAACCAGACCATGTCAAACTGTACAGAAAAACGTACAATTGTTTTTTTCAATGGGTGGGAATCGACTCTTAACCTCCGGATACAGCGCCAAAGACGCAACCACTAGTCTACGGAAGCGGTCATAATCACAATATAAATAGAAAAAAAAACTCACCCAGGGGGTGTTTTTTATGGTTATATAATATATATTACATAACAAGACAAGAAGGATAGGCCAAATATCATTAAAAAAAAAATTAAATATATATTAAGCATCTAATTGATTGCATAATAGTCTTATAAATCCATTTATTTTTGTTTCACAATTTTAACAGGACAAAGTCAGGTAAATATCTTATAAAAGAAGTAGGGTAGAATGCAGTGGGAAATGAACTGTAGCTGGTATCAGTTATTTACGACATTTCTCTTCTAAATTATGTCCCATTTCCTGGATAGCTGAACTAGTATTTTTACACAGTAAAATATAGGTCTATTTATCTCGAGTAGGGAATATAAATTTACATATTCAACATTACCTTCGTTACTTGTGTAGAACATCACCTCGGTCTCCTGAGGCACATGTTTGTATCGATGACCGAAAATGGGTAGGTAGTAATTTGTACAATAAATGTTTGAATAAATATGAGTTTAGCGCTATAATTCGCTTACAAGATTGTTTATGTTAGGGTTTTTTTATCTTCCATTAGATACCAATTTGCTCTCCTTTTTATAAGCATTCGAAAATACTCTTTTTTATTTATTACTTGTAATATATATTTGGGGCATAATATATAGCTAGGGCGGTGTGGTTGGTCGCCTTTGTGGCACTTTTGCAAGGCAGAATCTGACAATATAAAGGTCAATAGAATCAGCTAACCACCTAGTTTTACACAAGTTGGTAATGTGGTCGCTTGGGTGCTTGTTATTTTATTTTTCATTAAACGAAAGTAGTTGCCGTTTCCTTGCTGTTTTATTTTGATATTAGATATCTAGCTAATAGATATAGGCACATATAATAAAATTGTAAATGAAAAAAATATGTAGTTACAATGATATAATAAAAACAAAATGGCGGGATGTATATTTAGAATACGATATAAAACAATAAACTATCTTTTTTAGAATTTATATCTGTCTGTCTGTCTGTTTGTTTTTTGGGGGCATCACTTAAAAACATGTTTACCTTAAATTAGCAATTAGGATAAATTTTTATAAGGTTCTTAATATAATATGGAATATAAAAATAATTTGTCAAATGACTGGAAGTCACTGGAAATCCTTTAAAATGAAGAAGAAGCTATGATGGTTACCGGAATGGGACTACTGGGAGAAGTTTGTTAATTAATGAAGTCGCATCATGGCGGTACCAGACCGCATACTAATTAACCGTTATTGTCCTCACAACTATAAGAAAGACTGATTCTAATGACTTAGAGAATATTTATATTTTTTCATACTTTTTTTTTAAATTTCCATTTCGTAATCGCATCACTTAGCGCATAGTGGAAGCGATCAATTTTATTTAAGAACAATTATTGATCGACCCCATTTATTGTAGGTCTGCTTGCCACCAGGTAGATACAAATATCACAGATAATCGGCAGATCACATGTCGTGCTCCAATAAAAAAGAGCATGGTTTACATTTGTTTAGTGTTCAGCGAATTTGAATTTGTTGGTATTATGTACATACATGAGTGGTTTATAGCTAGGCGATTTTTTGGTGCGTTTAGGCGATTACGATACGGCAGTATGAATAAAAAAACATGAGCACACCTACGATGCAATTATAAGCGGTGTACTCATTATAGCTCTAAAAATTCTATGGCTCTAAAGGCACCAAAGGCGAGTTCTTATTCACTTGCCACTTTCTCAACATATTACTTGTTCATTAACTAAGCTTTAGGCTTGTTGCTCTGCTCACAAATTAAGCTCAAGCTTGTACTATGTGTAACATAAATAATGATACTAATACATAGGTATTTTGTACGCCTTTAGCGTTGTATCTGGAGGTCGTGGGTTCGATAGCGATAAAATATTAGTACATTTTTCTGTACAGTTTGTCATGGTCTGGGTGTTTATAAAATTTAATATGTATTATATCGTTATTTCTGGTACACATAGTACAAGCTTGAGCTTAGTTTGTGACTAGAGTAATATGTGTAAAATTGTCCTACATAATATTATTATTATCTAGAACCAAGGACACATTCCGTGAACAAGTAAAAAGAAATTGACAAAAGATTGGCTATGTTCGCCATAGAATTGCGTAATGACATCGGAAAGCTTGTATGCAGAAGACAGGGGGGACAAAGATCGATGTAAAGGTTATGTCTAGCAACAATGGACTGCAGCAGGTTGAACATGGCAGGAAGTCGTGAAGTTCTTTTATGATTGTCTTATTCTAATTAAAATAAGAGATAATTAAACTATAAGAGAAACTAAGAAATTCTTTCCATGGCGCTGAAAAAACTCGGGCTTGTAGATTAGTCTTTTAAAGAGTGTCTACGTGTCGTCGTATGCCATTCTGGTAGGATGCCTTGGGGCTTTTTAAGATACTATAAGTACTACAAGGGTTGGTAAAATAATAATAAATACCCAAAAAAAGTACCATCATGGTTGTCTTATGCCCCAGACCGCCTATACGGCTTTGGGGTACCCAGCGGTGGATGTTTATCTGAAAATGTTATAGTGAAAATGTATTTTTTTAATCTATATAACAAAATGTCATGTCCATTTCTGAGAATTCTAGGTCTAATTGCCAATAGGCATATAACTGATTAAAATAATTAACTCCAATGTAAAAAAAATACTATGCGGAATTCAAGATTATATTTTTAAAACCCTACTCGTACTTGACTGAAATAATGACTGAAACTTAAATTTAATGCTGTGTTGTCGCAGTGCGGTTTGCTACCAACCTGTATAAAACTGAAACGCAAGCTACAATTAAGTTTCAGGTCATCTTCTTTTTTCTTCTTACTTTTTGCCATTAGCTTCTTACTTAGGTATGTCTTATTTTATTATAATATTGACTAAAAGTCTCATGTATAATAAGAATAGTTGGTAAAAATTAAAATAAAAACTTTTTACATAAACTCTAAAATGTTAAAATCTGTAACTCCAAAGCAGCAACAAAATATTAGTACGCTTTTTCTGTACAGTCATGGTCTGGGTGTTTATAAAATATAATATGTATTATATCGTTGCTTCTGGTACACATAGTACAAGTCTAGAGCTTAGTTTGTGACCAGACCAACCATGTGTAAATTGTCCTATATATTATAAAAAAAAAAAAAAAAATGGATAAAATAAATTAATCGATTTGCATAAAGACACAGATAATGTCTGGTCCGACATACTATATCGGTAAAAAGGTGCCTTGGAATTACCGGTACATTAATATTACACGTACATGGACAATTACTATTCAAAATTCCAGGCAGATGAAGTCAGGGCATAAGCTATTAAATAAAAAGTTTGTAGAACATCATGGCACTCAATAGCTACATTATTTTAAAGATCAGTTTCAAAAATATATTTTATAAAAGTTGCAAAATTTAATGTCATAAATTCACTTTACAGATATTTATGAATAGTCAAAAAAAAAAAGTTTAACAATGAGGTCTTATTGTGCGTTTGATTAGGTAGCAAAAGAATGACAAATATTGATTATACCTCGATATTAGATTTAGAACTTAAACGCGATGGATTAGAAATCTTAATATGAAAAATACGACCGAACCCAACACATTTATTTTTATTTTATTTATTTAAAAACTTTATTGCACAAATTTAGTACAAAGGCGGACTTAATGCCGCTAGGCATTCTCTACCAGTCAAACCTTTGGGACAAATTAAGCAGTAAGTAGGTAAAATAGGTGCAGTAAAATACATTTAAGAAATAGAGTATACAATTATTATACATACACACTAATGCTGACTACATATACATACATATCATAAACTATATTAATACTACATAACAAACTAGTGTAAGACTAGGTGGTCAGGTAATATAAGTTGCCTTGCTTGGACTTTATCGATGATTTCCATCAGGCAAGATTGAGTTTAAACGCAATTCTCTATAAAGAAAATTTTCTAAAAATATATTTAAAAAAAATGGTCTTTCTAAATTATACTGATAACAAATACCAACAACAAGATGTTTTTACCATTTTTTTTCATTGCAATTTGACAAAAATAAATCATTAAGGTTTAGCTAGTTCCTAGTTTAACAAATCATTTCCAAATAGTTAAAAGTATCAAATAAACTGTAATGAAAAACCTACAAATCCTATTCTGTGATTATAGCACAGATTCGAACCTTCGACCTCCATCATAGCCAATAAACCACTAGAGCGGTTAAAAACCAACAGTGTAGACGTAAAAGGATATATAATTTATTTGTTGTGTTGTCTTCAATTTTCTTCAGCCTGAAAATTCAGCTCACGTTACATAAAGTCGTAAATGTTATATTTATTGAAACGTAGCTTACCTACTTAAATCTTATTTGTTATTTTATTATTAACATTGTTGCTATAAAAAATAAGCAACTATAGGCATTTATAGTTAATTTTTTGTCGATAAAAATATATATTTATAAGTATAGGTAGATGTTAATGATACATAGTTTATTTTTAAAGTTAGAGAGAAATAAGAATTGATCGACCCCATTCATGAGCTTGTAGGTCTGCTCACCACCAGGTAGATACAAAGTCACATGCTGCAATAAAAAAAAAGAAAAAAAAAGCTTGGTTTAAATTAGTTTAGTGTTCAGCGAATTTCATATAAATTACTGATAATAAGCTTTATTGTTAGTAACACGTAGCTTTTATAACAATCCACCTACAGATTATATATATTTCATGTTTTAAAATTTAGTTAGAAAACTTATATAGCACCACCCTTAGCGTCAAATCAGTTTTTCGTATTTGTCACGCACGAAATTGCGGGCAACTGAAACACAAAAAGTCTTATTAAGTATATAACCCAAAAATATACATAATTAATATTTTATTTTAACATATTTTTCAACCGCAATATTACTGTGAGTTCTTTGTATATATATCTGCTATAGTATAGATCACCTTCGTCATATAGTTTAACGCGACAGTAAAAGGTTTATATTCGCATATAAACCCACACGTCAGGTCGACGTGAACGTACCTTTAGAAACGTAAAATATTTTGTAAGAGGTTGACGAAGGCTTTGATAGCGAGAAAAATGTCAAAGTGTTAGAAATAAATTATATTACAGGTCTTTATGAAATTATTAATCTCATGTTGGAGATTTAATTCAAAAAGTCTTAAAGAACTGTTCTGTATTTCTTTAAATGTACTTTTAATCTTCGATTAAAACAAATAAAGGAAGGTACGTTCTATATAATGATTATAAAAAACTAGACCAGATATAATTACACGCCATCCATCTTCATCTTCGTCATCTTCATGGAGGCTCTACTTTTCTGCAATTGGCCAAGATTTAGGCCTTTTTGCGTGATGAAACAACCGGCTACTCTAGCCCAGCTCCTTCCAGAAGGCAGCAAGAAGACCTGGACTCCTACAGGCCTCGAGGAGCGACCTTGGTGTTCCGAGGATTTCCGCCCGTTGTGGAGTCACCCCGATGCAATAATATTGCCGGGTCCCCATTCAATGTGTACGTTTACTACTTTTATTTTAATATATATATACACACATATATATATATATTCGTTAAATGATCACGGATGCCTTATGGCTTTCTATTTCTAGCAAACGGGTTTTATTTACCTTTTCATATATATTTTAATTAAAAAGTATTGGTTTATTTTTAACATGATCAGCCATTTTGGTTAAAATCAATTTATTTGAAACTAGGGAAAAATATAAAAGCTTTAAACTTTCATATAATTTGAACAAAGGAAGTTGGTAAATTTAAAGTATTTTTTTTCAAGAGAGCACTTTTAAACTGAAAAATATTCTTTCAAATATTTTTATCTAATATAGTTAAGAAATAATATATTAGAATATAAAAAAAAATGTTATTATGATTTACTGTTTATTTAATACTTATATTGCTGTTAATTTTCTTGTTACGAAATAAATAGTTTAACAATAAAATTTAAAGGTAAAAATTATTTTTTATTATTTACATACATACATACATATCGTCACGGGTGCCTTACGGCGCCCGAGACTGCCTAGACGACCTCAGGGTACCCGCGGAGGGGTTTTAATCCCACCTCGTCGTAGCCGATGGTATGAGTCTACACCGAACAAGTGGCTAATTCGCCGCGATGTTTTGAATAGACTCAATAACTCATCTATAAACAGTTTCACAAGTTGGTATAGTAAAACCGGGACCGACAGCTTAACGTGCTCTGTGAGGCACTATAGTGATATTGTTAAACAAATGTACATACATTTTTAAATTAAAAACTCATTGGTACACACCGGGATTCGAACCAGGGACCTAAGTGTTTTTAAGTCTAAGGTCTAACCAACTATATATTTATTATATATATATTATTTATTATATTTATTTATTCTTTACTTACATAAGTTATTATTTCATAAGTTACGCTCAAAAACATGAGCGGTTTATGTGAGCGCATCTAACTCGCATATGATAAAGTAGGTACATTTTTTATTTTATAAAACATTTTTATTATACATTTTGTAAGTTTCTTAAACTACATATATACCTGGACAACATGTACAATTGTACATGAATAATGTACAATTGTACATGTTGTCCAGGTATGGTATTATGAATTACTTACTTGACAACTAAATGGTTTTTCAACAGAATACATATTAAAATATTCCTTCTGAAATTGAAAATAAAATAAAACATTTAACGTATAAAATTATATTTAGGTATGACACAAAACAATTTTCGCTAAACATAGGTAGGTGGTAAAAAGTCTAGTTGATTTAAATTCCAGAATATATGTATGTATGTATTCTGGATGGAAGCAGGTGTTGCAATAAACGCCCCAGGCAAGTGTCTTCTTAGTACATTTGACATATGGAAAATATAGACTCTAAAGCCTTCGACTTAAGGTTTAATTTGACCCGTTTTTTCTTTCACCATACATAGTCTTTTTCTGCTCACGTATTAGCCGAGTCGTAATCGTAACACTCGCCGTACTCCGTTTTACGAAATACACACTTCGGTGTGTCGTAATATTTTTTTTTTGTAATTAGATTTATTATTATAACATTTTATAAAAAGTTTAGATTTTTTATAATATATTTGTGCCATCACTTTTTTATTTAGTAAATTAGCTGTTACCTGCAACTTAATGTGTTTTATTTATTAAAAACATGAAATAAATTTGTCAAACCGTCAACGGACATGCACAGCACGTGGCGCTATGAGGTTTTAATTATATTAAAAAAATGTTGTGGAAAAAAAATGTGTTGTCTTGACAAGATTTTTTTATGAAATAAACGTTTACTGAAATGGCGGCATTGGTTGGTTAGCTTCAACATTTAGTTGCAGCTAATAGCTAATTTAGTCCAATAAGTTGCTTAACAAGCAAACATAGATATTCATTTCAAAAATATTTAATAAACCTTTTTATATTTTATTACTTATTTCTCGTGTCTCCCGGTAGTTTTGTTTTGCTAAATTCTTTAATGTCAACACGGAAAGCCTACGATTTTATTATATGCATACATAGACTAATTATTTAATAGTCGTAAGGGCTGTAAGAAAAATCTACCGACGCGGACGTTAACTATACAAAACATATTAATTCTCACAACGAAATTAAAATGACATCTAAAGATTAGTGCTGTCATTGTGTAGTCTAGTATTCCCGCGCACAGTTGGCCGCGATCCCCACCTGTCGGCACCATTTGTCGCCAAGACAAAACTGCGCCTTTGTGTCTACACAACTTTTATTTCATTTTCCTTCCATCCGCTACCCGAACAAACGAATCCCCTGGCTCACGGGAAACGTCGAAATTTAATAAATACGTTCCGATTGAAAAATCAAACTGTAATTAGATTTCCGACATCGTTAGTACCTGCTTTCGGTACAAACGGAAATATTTTAACCATTCAATGAAATTCGTTTATTTCCTACTGTAAAAGGTTTTGTTAATAATATTTACAACACTGCTATGGAACGTAATGGAATTTTATCGCGTTGAAATTGGGCGCCAATCTCTTGCCTCTTGCAATAGGGTTTAAATAGATAGATAACAATTGTTTTGTTTTCAAGTATTTCAACCCAAACATTTTAGATAATAAACGGCATTTAAAGTTTTAATTAAAATTTTCAATGAGTTTTATAAATGCTGTAAGTAATGCTTAATAATACATAAAGAATAATGATAGATTTAGGATTAAATATATTTTAAAAAGTTGTATTATTATTAGATATTGCAAAATAAATTGTAATGAAAAATTGGTTTTGGATCATTTTGTCTGTTAATTTACGATCTCTCAAAGGTAATGCCAAAAATAAATTTATACATGGCATAAACTTGTCTATTTAGGTCTCTAAGATACCGAATAAAACATCTTCATTAAATTATTAGATCTTTTATGTAACCGAGCTTTAATAAAACAAACTTTAAGTATATTTTGCTTAATGATATAATAAGTAGGACAGTTTAATCCATGCAGGCATTAAATTGTTTTTCGTTTGCTTGTTTTGGCCTTTCATGTTTCGAATTAAAAGCTCTCAAAAGTTTTAACTGATTTTAAGCACGCTTTAGTCTAGCTTGTAACATGACTTTGAAGTCTTTATCAAGATAGTTCGGATACAGATTTGCATCCTCAAGTATCTACTCGTACACACTTGTACATAACGAGGTTGAATTTTGCGTTTAACAAGTTTTTTCTCTTTATGCAATCTAAAGGTCTATAATTAACATAAGATTATCCAGTACTTGGCTTAATATTACCTATATTAATTTTCTCTTCTTTAGAAAAAAATAAGGTAAAATTATTTAATTTTATCGTTTTGGCAAGCGCGAAATATGTCTGTGTCTATGTCGATTCATAAACTTTATGTAGAACGCTTACCGCTATTTGAAGCAAGCTTCAGCTTAGTTCGTAATATTACTTGTAAGTTTTCATCAAGATAGAAGATAGTTTAGAAACGGATTTGCATTCTCAAATATCTACTCATTCACTGTTGTACATAATTATTTTATATAGAATTTTAAGGTTATTTTTCTTGCCATAAGGATTAGTAAATTAATATAATGTTATTAACTATATGATTAATATTAGATTTAACGCTGTCCATTTCTTATTAATCAAGGGCATTATTTACTATTTTTAATTTTGCTCATATGTAGAAACATGAAAGGTGAGATTATTTGTATTTATCGATTTCGTAAGCGCAGCTGTTGGTACCCACTTTACGTAAAACTGCTTAACATTATTTGAAACACGCATTCAGTCTAGCTTGTAACATGACTTGTTAGTTTCTTTATCAAGATAGTTTGAAAACGGATTTGCATCCTCAAGTATCTACTCGTACATAATGATGTTGCATTGAGCATTAAGATATTCGTTCATGCAATCTAAGGATTGTCAAATTCGATTTCGTAAATGGTTGAAGATGGATTTAGACTTTCCTCCACTTTTTACTAATCAGAAGCGTAAATAAGTAGTTTTTTTTTGCAATCTCAGAATTACCCTTATGTATAATAATTATTATAAGGTTATTAATCAACAATCGACAAATAGATAATCGGCTCAGCACATGCTACAAGAGGTTGTGCTGGCTGAGAGGGCCATAGGTAGTTGTTATCCCTATTTTGGAATGCGCCCTAGGATTACAAAATATGTTTCTTTATAAGTACATGAAAAATATTAGGATAAAAGTCTATAAATAATTATAATGATAATCCACATGACCTAATTTATATTTTGTTTAAGGTTTCTCTTTAATATAATAATAAATCTACCTATATTATAGGCACATAATATTAGAGATGCTGGGACCCGAAGCTATGTCCACTCATGTCATTGTTTAGGTTGGTAATTTATTTTATAATATGACTTCAGCACATTCAGTCAACAATTTGTTTAGGAACTAGGCTTATGTACAGAGTACGATGCTTCGTGATTCAGCATTATGCCTAAATAATATTATACAACGGTAAAATTATGTACCTAATGAGTATGGAAAAAAATATTTGGTTTTCCGAAGTTTATTTCCCTAATAATTTCATATTTTTCAAGTTATGTAACTCTTGAGGGCAATAATGTAAATGTTTTGAAACAGAAAAATATTTGTTATTTTCCTTGTTTGCATTAATATTTTCTTAATATAACAGAACGAATATTTATTAAAGCGCATAACATTTGTACTTATTAATATGATGATACCTATTTCCAAGTTATAAATTATTATGTCCAGGGGACCTTGGTCCGCGAAAATATCATTAATCGAAATATCATCTGAATAAAAAAAATATATGTGGTCATATTTAGTCTTTAAAATTTTCAGAAATGCTTTTGCGTATAATTGGTTATCATTATGCAAACAAATATTCTTTCTATGAGTATGTTTAGAGCTGCACAGTTATTTTCGTATTAGCTAAAACTATTAAAGAGTTGGTTATAGCCTATTTGAATTAACATCAGTATCAGTTGAATTCATAAAGGAATTTTCTAATCCGATTGGCGTTCTGCAGTAGTCATTAGGGGCATACGACTACGAGGCAACTTATCTGGATTATATCTGTTCAGTCTATTAATTCAATTCTTTTATATGAAAATACTTAAGTAGCTAGCTATGTTTTTTGTTGAGATTATTAGCTTTATTTTGTTAAAGGTTTATCTTTATAAAGGTATTATTATTATTATTTTCCTTTAGTATTTTCTGTTTCGGTCGTATGGTAATATTAATATGTACTATATGTGTTATATTATATGATTTATATACGTAATATATGTAGTGTGTATATTTATGTATTTACATACTATTCGCTATATTATGTTTTTAAGTTTATATTTAAATTGCTTTTGCACCCTATGCATAATCTTTCACTCTCTCAAAGGTTAGCTGGTATAAAATGCCTAATAAATTGTCGTCTATGTACAATTTTATTTTGTAATTTTGTGCAATTAAGTATTTTAAATAAATAACATATTATGTCTGTTGCACAATCATTTATACTAAATAAAAATAGACGTAGAGATAGAGTAAGCTTAAAAGTACGTTTGCTTAAAAGGTTAAGAGCTGATTCAAATTTTATTGGCTGTTGATTCAACAGATAATTTGTATGGAGAATGAATAAATTACTGTCTAATAATAACTTTATCTGCAGATTAAAAATCAGTCATAAGTGGTTATTAATTACAATTTCTGACTTAACAAAAAAATCTGGTTTATGTGTCATTAAAATTGAACAACATTACCTACTGTTTTATGTCTTTGGGGACACACATGTAACACAGTCCCATATTCTCAGTTAAGTGATTAGCATAAACTGACTAAGCGAATGCGTATGTATCATCCCATCGGTGGCAATTTTTTTTTACATATTATGTAGGTATATAACTTAAAATTAAATTGTAAAGTTTAATATACATGTCAAAAGATTCTTTTATAATTCTTATATTTCTTCATTAAATATATTTTTCAGTCTAAAAGTATGAATACATGTACTATATAATAAAATATGCATTTATAGTAGGTATTTAAATAAAATGGTAGAATTTTAAATCTAAAATTTTATGCCAAGACTACTTCTCTATTTGACATATTTAGTAGTCGTTTCTTAAATAATGAATGTAATTCATATTTTTCATTGAAAAATTTTTCGCCGCAGTTATTTGTCAGTGACATTACTGTAGCCTGCCTCGCTTTTTCCATTGCATTTTCCTGCTTCTTACTTCAGAAATAATGTTAAAACTGCACAGTTAGTTTATGCCAATTCCCAGAACTGTTGTTTTCAGAACAGCTGGCTGTTGTACAGAAATTAATAGCATTGTGTCAATATATTTTTTTACTAGTTTAAGTTAATTTTACTTTTTATTTTTACGGTTTATTTTTGTTAAAAAAAAAACAAAGTATCGATATCTTGAAAACGAATTGAGGCATTATTTGGAATAGTAGTACATTTTAGTGTCTCTTGGTGGCTAAAAAATTTTTTTTTTTTGGAACGCTCCCAAGAGATTTATGAAGTATGGTTTATGAAATTTTCGAATTATTTTAATAATAGTTATTTTAAAGACGTTGTTACTGAGTTGGTAGACCTCAAACTTAAAAAAAAACAGTTAGGTCCCTGGTTCGAACCCTGGTGTGTACCAATAATTTTTAATTTAAATATTTATGTACATCTATTTAACAACACCACTATAGTGCCTCGGAGAGCACGTTAAGGTGTCGGTCCCAGTTTTACTATACCAACTTGTGAAATTGCCTATAGATGGATTATTGAGTCTACCCAAACATCGCGACGAGCTAGCCACTTGTTCGATGTAGACTCATACCATCGGCTACGACGAGGTGGGATTAAATATAACCCCTCCGCTGGGTACCCTGAGGCCGTCTAGGCAGTCTTATTTATACTTGATAACACTTTTTACTAGAATGGTAAAAATATATTTAAAAAAAAATCAAATATTTTAAGTTTGTCTGTAAAAATATAAACCTAAATTTCTTTTCTTTTTTCAGGTAAGATTCGAATATTTTTTCTCAAGTGGCTGTCGACTTAATATTGGTAAGTACCAAATTAATTTTAGCTCTTCGCTTTAAGATTAACGTTTAATTGAAGTGATTTAAATAAAGGTTGTAATTAAAAATCTTCTTTTTACAAGATAACGCCAATTAATATCTAGAAATAATTACACAGACGTAGACAGCTTTTTAATCTGACATAATACATAATAATACCTAGCAATTAGAATGGACACTTTTCACCCCCTTCTGAAATACGATAAAACTCATACTACGCTGGATATTTCAGAACCATGCACGATGTCAGTATGAGAACTAAATTGATTTATACAGGATGAATTTAAAAGGTTATATTTTGGGCTAATATGAGGCTGAATCTGATCCAATAACTTTTCCCATGAGTCCATGTGTCACAAATGAAAAAAAACTGGCTTCCTCATACAAATTGGTCATTTTAACATTACTAGTTTGTATGGAGAAGCAATTTTTTATTTTCATTTGCGTTGCGACACTTGGTACATTGGGATTGTTCAATTTAATTAGTAGAACCTCAATTATCCCTAAGTACAGCCTTTCAAAGTCACCATATATTTATTGCAATGATACAAGTTAAATTATGATCATCACACTAATTTAATCCCGCGCAATTTACTAAGAAAGCTTGTATAAATATTATATACGCTTGTGTGACGTTAAAACGCTGCTCGTTTCAATGTCCGAGTATTGCCCGAGGATATTGGTAATTAGTTTACGCTCCCTTCATATATTTTAAGTGGAGTGTCCGGTATGTGAAGTTTTTTTTTAAACTTGAAATAATAAGTTATTATTTAATTCCAATTGTCGTTTATAATAATGAATCTATAATTTTTTATTAATTTTTTGAACAACAACAACTATGGTAACTACTAATACTTAGTGGTCCTGATGTACGGATAGTTTCTATGGTTACTATCCGAAAAAAAAAAATGATTATTGAAAACGTAAGTTCCCCTACGCCACTTATCTTGCTTTTTGTTAAAGTTTAATTTTTGTAATTTCGCACACCGATATTTGTCTGGTGCGACATATAGGCTACTTTATTTCCTGGTAAAGAGTGTTATTGAAATTAAATTACCGGGACATAAATATAATCAGTCCGGGTACAATATGGGATCTCGAGAATTATGGATCAAATTTAAAATTCCAGGTAAAATCCTGGGCAAAAGCTATTTTAATTACATTAGATAAATTATTCATAAGTCTGACTTATTAAAGCTAAGAACTTAACTTTTTATATACGTCGTTGGTTAGTGTTTAAGGTAAATTGTAAGATTTTAAAAAAATAATTTTACGTACCTAAGTGGCTACCGTAGTTTTTGTGTTAATCACTAGTAGGTACACGTTTTTGTACTTAGCTATCTTATGTATATTATTGTATATACTGGGTATTTTTTTAACTAAGATAATATTTTTTTTAACACAATATTTTTTTTTTATCACTGTGACAAAAAACATCCAGTATATACAATTATGGACATAGACATATTACATAATAAATTAAAATAAATTACTTTTTTGAATCAGCGTAGATTAAAATTACTTTAGCGAAATAAAATGGTGTACCATCACATTTTTTTTTTTAATTCCGCTAGCGAATCACGCAGCCACACCACCGTCGTAAACAGATAATGCCCCTAAGGGCCATCTGTATTAGTCAGTTAAAAAAAATTTGATTGTTTATTGATGATAAAGTTTGTATATATAGATGATATAGTTAAGTGACCTAGTCATGTTTCGCTTTTAGTCTGTGGGTTTACCTGTTTTTAGGAGCCTGTTGCATCGATTTTATGTCGAGGTAGCAGTAGTCTTCTTTTAGGCTATTAAACAAAAAATATTAATCATTTCCATTCATGGACGCAAAGGAGTAGGAGTGGCTGGGTCATTGGATGATACATGGGCGTTTATTTCAAAATATTGAAGGTCGTGGGTTCGATTCCCACCCATGGCAAAAAAATATTAGTAGGTTTTTTTCTGTAGTACAAGTACAAGCCTAAAGCTTAGTTTGTGACCAAAGCAATATGTGTAAATTGTCCTACATATTAAAAAACAAAATTTTTGCTATGCGTCCCCAGCCTAGTGGTTAAGTCACTGCGTAACTGATAACAAGGTTAAGCAGATGACAACAAGACCGGCCTGGGATGGGTGACCGCTTTATACAACGAGGCTATTTCATCATAAACACCGCAACAAGCTCGCCACTTCTTAGGTGTTGCCTTTGAATACCATCGGCGAAACGAGGATGGGTTAATCCCTCCGCTGGGACCCTGAGGCCGTTTAAACGTTCGGGAGCCAAATTGGCACCCGTGATGGTATTTATTTATTTATTTAAGAACTATGAAATTATCAATCTGCTATTCTTTTCCATATATAATAATTGGTTGTAAATTATCCCTACTACACAACATTCAAAGATAAACATAATTTTAATAGAGACAGGCTGTAACCACAATATCAAACCTAACCATTTGTTCATCAAAGTGTTTCACTATAATTGATTACGCTCCACGATTTCAGAGTTCATAGAGTAAATATCTACATACGTATCAATGTTTCAGTTAAGGCTGCCGTGCCTCGTCGTTCTATCGACGTAGTAGTTATATATTATATATATATTTTTTAGTTATATATTATGACGTTTTATTATTATTATTATTTAGAATAGATAGTCTGTTTATAAAAAAAAAACTACAATTACGACCATATCGCATTCAATAAACAATATAATTGTTAAGTATATAGTTTACTGATAATTTATGAAAAATAAAGTTTTTTTTTTTTTTTTAAATAATAAATAAATATCATCACAGGTGCCTTACAGCGGCAGCGCCCTAGACGGCCTCAGGGTACCCAGCGGAGGGGTTTTTAATCCCACCTCGTCGTAGCCGATGGTATGAGTCTACACCGAATAAGTGGCTAGCTCGCCGCGATGTTTGGATAGACTCAATAACCCATCTATAAACAGTTTCACAAGTTGGTATAGTGAAACTGGGACAGACAGCTTAACGTGCTCTCCGAGGCACCATAGTGGTATTGTTAAACAAATGTAGGTGACTACATAACATTTTAGATTAAACACTCATTGGTACAAAAAATAGCGTATTGATACCTAGACTCTTTGTATTCACCAACTATAAAAGATACCTCTATTTAAATATTATTTTATTAACTAGGTTTTAAGCGCGTGAACGGCCTTCGTAACGGCTTGATTATACGAGCATGTTGAGTAGCCTAGCGCCGCCCGCCCTGGAGCGCCCCCTGCTGCCTAATGACGGGTCACGCATTTATATAGCCTGCTTCCGATCAAAACCAATACATACGTCTACCTGGATGATAACTGAATAGTCCCACATCAATATATTTCAGTGGTATTAATTTAAGCTTGGAAAATATTGTTGTTAAATATAGTAAGCCTACAAGATATACAAACAAAAAAACGTAACTTAGAGAACGTCTTTGTCGCCGCCCATTTCGTAACCGCATTATTTTGCCATCATTATGACCCTTCACGCATTTATATAATAATTATGTAGGACAAATTACACATATTGCTCTGGTCACAAACTAAGCTTTAGGCTTGTACTATGTGTACCAGAAGCAATTTTATAAACACCCAGACCATTACAAACTGTACAGAAAAACGTACTAATATTTTTTTCCATGGGTGGGAATCGAACCCACGACCTCCGGATACAACGCCAAAGGCGCAGCCACTAGTCTACGGAGGCTGTCTGCCTGTCTGTACTGTGTATATAGCTTGCTTTCGATCAAAACCAATACATACGTCTACCTGGATAATATGCATTATTAGAAAATAGTTTTATCAAATATAATAAGCCTATATACAAAAAATCTTTAACTTAGTCGTCTTTGTCGCCGCCCACTTCGCAAGCGTATTATTTAGCCATGATAGTAGGAGCGATCAATATAGTTAAACAACAATGTATTGACAGCCTCCGTAGACTAGTGGTTGCGCCTTTGGCGTTATATCCGGAGGTCGTGGGTTCAATTCCCACCCATGGCAAAAAAATATTAGTATGATTTTTCTGTACAGTTTGTCATGGTCTGGGTGTTTATAAAATATAATATGTATTATATCGTTGCTTCTGGTACACATAGTACAAGCCTAGAGCTTAGTTTGTGACCAGAGCAATATGTGTAATTTGTCCGACATATAAAAAAAAAAAAATGTATTGATCGACCCCATTTATTGGCGACATCAGGTAGATACAAAGTCACATGCCGTGCTCCAATAATAAAAATAAGTAAGTTTACGTCCATCGTAATTGTCTTTGTGTCATAAAGACTTAAACCACGTCCAGAGTTCCGAGAACACTCGCTATCGATTCTCGAACCGCTAACTAAACTATGAGTATTAAAAAAAAAATTAAACATAACACCTACTTGTTATTATGTTATTATGAATGAATTAATATTAAATCCAATTTATCCAACCAATTGACTTTGCCTATGATAATATAAAAAAAAACTTTATAATATCATTTATTAATAAATTTAGTATGTACAAAATTACTATAACAAATAAACAAAACTTTTCTATTTCTACCACCGAAATTTTCTTGATTAAAATATAATATTAATAAAATATATGCGTAGAGTTTTCCCTTATGAATATATTCTTCATATTCGTAATAACCAGTAGAAATTTCACGTCGCGTCCGATTCGATTGGAAAACATTTTGGTACCTTAAAGTGTCCATTATTATTCGACTAACGTCGCATTTGCTTTTATATTAAACTATTTATTACAATTGTCTATGTTATTGTATTGGTTTTCGTTTTTTTTTTAATTTTTATTAAAACTGTAAAGTAGCATTTCTTTATAATTAAGGACTATAATTCCGATTGCAGCGTCACCTGGTAATTTAGAAATACTTTGGAAACTTAAATAGATGTCTAATGTCCAAAAAAGTAAAGTTTATCCCAATCTCCCACCCAATCCCAACCTCCTGATAAATTTATTTTATATTATATTTTCACTTTAATTTCTTTAGTAAACTATACGGTACTAGAATAAAGAGACTATGATGCTAGAAATATGAAGAAAAAACATATCTCAGTTATTTTAAAACTCACTTTTACAGCGAAATGTTTTTTTCAATTAACACAGTCAAATAATCTACCCGTATCTATTATAAATCACTCGACGATTATGTTGTTAAAATTCCCTTAATTACGTTAAGCAGTTGACTAAATTAATTGTATTTGTAAGAGGCCATGACTCAGTGATTAATGGAGAAAAGATTTTAAGGAAACAGTAAAGTTTAATCAGGTTGTCTAAAATTGTTGAACCGTTTTGGCAACATTCCCAGAGTGATGTTTCCTACTCTCCCCACATAAATGTGCTCGGAATGTCACAAAATTCTATTATTATTTTTTGCTCTTTTTAAGTTAATTGCTTTGTAAATAACATTTGTTTTTTTTATGAATATTTTTTTGTATTCACAAAGATTGTTTTACACTGAATTAGTGTAGATAAATAATTATATTATTTAATTAAATATAATTAAAATTAGTGTAGATAAATAATTATATTATTTAAGGCGCCCAGACAGGTCATTGTACCCAGCGGAGGGGGTTTATTCTCACTTTGTTGTAGCCGATGCCCGATGGTATTCTGAGTATACTCCAAATAAGTCAAGATCGTCGTGTTGTTTTAAATAGACTAATAAGCAGTTTCATAAGTTAGTATAGTGAAACTGGGACAGATAGCGGCTCGGAGAGGACATTAAGCCCTCTCCGAGCCACTATAGTGGTGCTGTCAAACAAATTACATAACTGTTTACATTTAAAACTCGTGATTTTAACTTGTGACTTAAAACATTTTTTTTTTTATATGAATAGTTGAATATTATTTAAAATATGCATTTAATGATCTTATGTCGGTTTTTGTATTAAGAATACGACCTTTATCTGAAGTATTGCGATATGGATACTGACGACATATTTCATTTTTATGCAGTATTTTTATATACCTACGGGTATGGATATGCTAATATTGTTGGTGGCTTAGCTTTGAATTATAATGATAATAATAATAATTTCTTTATTTTCTCATAATTACTTTTGAGAGCCTAAAGTGTTAATTACTTAAAAGCACCTAGACAATATACGTGGTGGCCGAATTGGTTAGACACGGGTTAAAAAAAAATTCACTTGGGTCCCTGGTTCAAACCAATGAGTTGTTAATCTAAAAAAACTTTGTTTTACAACACCACTATAGTGCTTCGGAGAGCACGTTAAGCTGTCAGGTCCAGTTTCACTTTACCAACTTGTGAAACTGTTTATAGATGGGTTATTGAGTCTATCCAATGCGAAGAGCTAGCCACTTGTTCGGTGACCCATACCATCGGCTACGACGAGGTGGGATCAAAAACCTCTCCGCTATGTACCCTGAGGCCGTCTAGGCGGTTTTGGTTGATGATATATATATATGTATATACACAGACATACCTATGTATGTACCTAGACAGTAAAATAGTCAGTCCTACTATACTAGAATATAAATATAATACAGTAAACTATTCAGACCTACATTTACTATAATAATCGTATAAACGCTATAAACGTATAATCGTACAATAGTTGTAGATAGCTTATAACGCTGAACACTGCTATCAAATGAGATTGGTTCAGAACAAACGGTGCAGATGGCTTAAACTTATATAACAAATCGTCTAAGCTTACATACCTACTGAAGTTATTTTTAAGTTTGAAAAATGTTAAATTTTAAGTAGAGATGTAAGATTTAGGTTCATGCTAGGTTCTTGGAACTTTAATCTTGATTTACGTTGTGATTGTTTTGAATAGCTTACATATATAAATACATTTATTTTTAAATCTTTCTCTCTAGTTTTTGTAAAAAAGACAGTCGTTAATATATTGGCGTTTATTTATTAACCTAGTCATAAAAAAAAGTACATACAGTAATTAATGTTGTCTTCTGCAACTCCTTTTTTTTTGGAATTTATAACGAGTTCAAAAATGATGGTAATTTTACTTTTCATTACGGTGCCGATCAGATTAAAATATACACACATAAATATGATGAAAATAAAAATAATTAATTTTCTTTTTGAAGAAAGATTTTGCCTAAAAATATGTGCAGGCAATAAAATATTATGGTTTTCGAAAAAAAAATACCTACCTTTTTCATTTCAATAATAGGCTTTTTAAATAAACCTAAAAGCCTAAAGAAATATTGGCACTATGTAAAAAATAGAGTAACAGCAGTTTCTAAATAAAAACAGTCCATTTGAGAAACTAACGCGTACCTACTATCGCACGCGGATATATAATAACGAATTACGGCGCCCGGGCTGCCTAAACGGCCTTACGGTACCCAGCGGTGGAATTTTATTCTCACCTCGTCGTAACCGACGGTATTCTCAGACTACACCGAATAAGTGTACAGCTCGTCGCTATGTTTTGGTTAGATTCAATAACTCATCTATAAAAAGTTTCAGTATTTTGTATAGTAAAACTTAAAATGCTCTCCGAGGCACTATAGTGGTGTTGTCAAACAGATTTTAATGTACATACGTTTTTATATTTTCTTTATTGGAGCATGGCATATGACTTTGTATCTACCTGGTGGTGAGCAGACCTACAAAGTCCATGAATGGGTGAAAACTGTAGTTATTTTTAGTCTAAGGTCTACCCAACTCGGCTACGACTTATATACTTTTTGGTCAATTTTAAAATTTGTGCTTTTGGCTAATATGAGGCTCTACTGATCAAATTAAACAACTTTTCTCAACTTTTCAAATGAAAAAAAAAAGAAAAAAACAAGTTTGTATGGAGAATGCATTTTTTTTCCTTTTGCGACACTTGGTTCCATGGGAAAAGTTATTCGATTTGATCAGTAGAACCTCATATTAGCCCAAAATACAACCTTTTAAACTCACTATGTATTTACGAAAACAACTTCTTCATACTATAATGAATAGGCACTAAATGAGAATGTGCGCGTTCTGCCAAAACCTCGTGTAAGAAATGCGAGTTTCATTTACTTGAACGAGTTTAAAGTTTGAGAAGGAGAAATATCCGAGTTGTTTGCTAGATTAAGCAATTCTCGGTAAGTTTCAGATTTCAGTTGCATACATTTCAACAATTCACTTACTTCCAACATTTCTTAATTGTTATATTCTTTTGAAGAATTGCTACTTAAATTATTGTTTCTATTTTGTCTTAGGCTTAAAATAATGATATTGAGATCTTTCAAAGTGCTCGGAAAATTAATATAAATAGAAACGCCATACAACATTTCGGTAATATACGCTAATAGTGTTTTTTGTAATTTTATAATTTTTAATTGCCTGTTAGTTTTTGGACTTTTTTAGATAACTTTTTCTTATAATTCAACAATCGGCCCTAAATGTTTAAATGATTTTGAGACCGACTAGACGTCCTCAGGCATTCCTACCTCGGCATAGCTAATGATATTTACCGGGGTTTGAACCCGAGCGTATGAAATTCAGAATACAAACCTGTCTCATAGCACAAAACTTGACTCTACACCCAGCTGGTAATACATATTATGTATCGTATAATAATGAAAACAAGAAACATTCGATTTGATTTGTTATTGTTGCTTGCGTCCACTATGCCGACTTTCTTGAAGTACCTATTAAAAAAAGCAGAAAAAACCCAGGCATTGATTAATAAGAGTAGGTTCATAGGATACCCAATTCGAGAATTTACATTTTAGAAGATTAAAGCGAAGTCATGCGAAGATAATGATTTGATTTCAGCAAGTCACTGTCCGTTCAAAATAATTAACTCACTGACTTAACATTTTACAAGAATTTAAGGTGTTCAACTAAATTCGTTTGCGATATTTACACGAATAACATCTTTTAGTAATGGTCTTGTTGAACGATTTAGAAGTTTCATCTTAAATTTTTCTAATATTAATGAAGGCAAAAAAAAGTAATTTAAGTTGTTTTCTTCTTTCAATTTAAGGAAAATACGGTCCAAAATGCTTTAGCTTCAACTTTCTTAAATTATTCCGTATAATAATAACTTTGTTATAATAGGCCTTTTTACCGGAGTTGAAATATTGTCCTAACAATAAGGTGGCGATGCTGTGGGGTGTTAGCTATGAATGCTCCGCGTGGTCTGTTCCAGAAGGGGAGAGGGTAATTTATGTAACGCCGCCGAATCCTTTTAGTCTGTACATTAGCACGCGACTTTATAATTTGGCTCCAGCACATGGTTAGGCAGTGTCCGTGCTGCGTCATTGTTTAGATGGGGGTAATTTATGGTCCGTTTTACCCCAACATTACCGCGACCACACAACCGCATACCCAGGTGCCTTCGCGCAACATTACCTCAGATTTGACTACCTAAAATACATAATGCCATATTTCTGTAATACAACCGCTTTCGTTAAGTTCCCTAATCCAAAAATATTGTTACCCAAACCTATATTAGGAAGGTATTTTGCAAGTCTTTTTAATGTCATCGATTAAAAAATATTAAAAAAGGATATTGAATAAATTATCAATAGCCCTTTTTTAACTTTACTCTAAAATTAAATAATTAATAAAAGTATCGACGTGATAAAGGACCAATATTTCTGTAGCTATTTAACAAGTTTTTAAAAACAGTTTCTACTATAGTCGCTAGTAGCTATAGATCGCCTTATTTTTCAAATAAGTGAGGTATATTTGAAAAATAAAGCTCTATCTATATATATCTTATTGGTTATATAGTTACTAGAGACTATAGTAAACATTGATTGCAAAAACATGTGATATGTATACTGTATAATGCTGACTCCCTCACACGCGAACGAAGCCATTGTTTAATAATATGAGTGATAGAGATATATAATTTGCTGTTATTGTATGAAACTTATCCTCAGTCGGGTCTTACATATAGATAAATAGTTTTGTACGAGTATTTGTGGAATCAGAACTGACAGCTTAGTGTGGTCTTTGTAATACGAATAATAAAAACTTATAGAGGTATAAGTCTATGTAATGATACTAATTATATTTAGAGAATAAACTAAACTATGGATTTTGTATAAAAAAATAAAAATGCTGAAATAGAGTTGCGTTTTATATAATAGTATAACAATATGAACAAAATTCGAACAGGATGTTTGAAAATCTTGTTATTGATAGAGGTATATTGAATTCATGTTAGAGGGTAATATTTTGGAGGTAAGTCCTAGGCTCCACGAAGCGAACGAATTATTATTGGTAAATTTTCAAATTGAAAGCCTACATTCGAATTTGAATTTGGAAGCTCGTTCGCGTAGCTTTGACTACTCCACAATATTTTAATAAAAGACATTGTTATTTGTAATCTCCTGTGTTATTAACCCTAAATACAGTTTCGATACATACAAAATTATATTTTTTGTTGTAAAACATCATTTTAAATTTGTATGTTCCGTAAAAGAATTTTGTTCCCAAAAACGTTTTTGAATTGTGGACCATGTTGAGATGCACCACGTAGTTGCCCTGAAATAAATTAGCAAAGTTTAATATCGGTCGCGAAATAGGAATAATTTCGGACAATGACCCGACTATACTTATCTCTTTAGCTCGGCCACTATTTTTCTTCCCACTCTCTCGCAAGCACATCTTGCTGCGCGTCATCTGCGCGTGCGCTATGAGATAAATAATGTTAGGTCATTGTTCAAAATTTATTTTTCTCTGCGATTGTACTTAATAAAAAATAATTTACAAAACAAAGAAATAATAATAATAATATAATATGTAGGACAAATTACACATATTGCTCAGGTCACAAACTAAGCTCTAGGCTTATACTATGTATACCAGAAGCAACGATATAATACATATTATATTTTATAAACATCCAGACCATGACAAATTGTACAGAAAAAACGTACTAATATTTTTTGCCATGAGTGGGAATCGAACCCACGACCTCCGGGTACAACGCCCATGGCGCTACCATTAGTCTACGGAGGCTGTCAAAATGGAATGGCTTTATTAAATACTTATTAATTATTTACCTTTGCTAATTGACATTCCTTAGAAGATGTTACATAGTTGGCTAAAATTGGTCCGGTTATGAAATGATCACAAGGTTTGTCCAAATTATAGGTTATCATTTTTGTAGTAGAATTCTCTTTATATGTACCAGTAATTATTTTTGCCTGAAATTTATTAACAATTCAAGAATCAAAATAATTACCTACTATTATAAAATTTGAATATTATTCCGAAACAAAGGCGCATGATTAACGGTGTATGGATGTAGAGAAGTTTGAGAATTTATGTAGAGATTGTGCGAAGCGTGACTGTGCCTTTGACGTTGTATCCGGAGGTCGTGGGTTCGATTCCCACCCATGGCAAAAAATATATTAATTAAGGTTACCTACATATTTGATCAGTGATTATGGGTTTTCTTTTCATTGTTATTTCTTCCGCAATTAAGTGCATGATAAGTTATTTTTGATCTCATATATTATTTGGTCATTATTGTTATATTTAGTATTTATTCATTTGAATCTTGTTAACATTATAAAATATAAATATAAGGTAGACAAGACCCGGATAGAAACCGGGGTATGAGATAATCTAATCTAGCACTGTATTCCCCTCTACTACACTATTAGCGCTATATCCTGGGGTTGTAGGTTCGATTCCCACTCAAGGAAACACAATATTAGTATAATTGTTGTATCTAGTACATATAGTACAATCCCAGGGCTTAGTTTGTGATCAGAGTAATATGCGTGATAATATGTCCTATATGTATATTATTATATTTCATTTAATCATCATCGCCATACCACAGATTCCATTATATATATTATATTATATTATATTACCTGTACCATCCCACGCCCGAGCTCATAATTTAAAATTCAATGACTGTTACACCGTTAGAATCATAAAATCATTTCATAAAATTGACAATATTCAACTTCGCAACTGGGAACTATAATACATCTGGACATTAGGAGCTCATTACAGGACTGAACATACAACTGTGACTCAGACTGACTTACTAACAACATTCACGCACATTTAAATAAACACAAAAATAAAACGCACACACCAACACTAACATAAACATTCATACATTACCTTAGCCTATTAAATAAAAATATTTGTTTATTTCTTTATAATTTAAAAAAAATTATGTCATACGACTGAAAACGCTATATAAGGAAGTAAGGCGTCTTCAGTCGTATCCACCATTTATACGCCATATATCGTATCTAAATAAAAATGATTTTTATTTATTTATTTCAATTTAACTATAGACATACGAATAAATCGTAAATAAAAATATATAAATTTATACTATTATTATATTTACAAATATGTGTGTAGACGTAAATTAATAACAGGGCACGAATGTAGTACGCACCGTTAATCCTAACAACAATTTATATCTGTCTTGGTTTGATACCTCTAAGAAGGTATCAAAGATTTAAAATAATACTTATTAAAACTTACGATTTGAATTGGGCAATTGCGTGTAACGTTTAATATCAAAATAACATCTGTCATGTTTTCTATCTTATTGATTTGTGCCAACGCGCAGGACGAAGATTTTGGTGAGTTGCAAGTTGTAAAATAATCCCATGACAGTCTGTAAGGTTTCTGTGGAAATAAATAAACATATTATTATATAAAGGTTAACTTTTTTTACTGGAGCACGGCATGTGACTTTGTAGCAACATGATGGTAAGCAGATGAGATCAATACATTGTTTACAAAGTCAATTAAAAAGACGATTTGCATTACGAGTCTACTTTAGTAGCCTCACGCAGCTTTATTTTCAAATTCACTGCCTGATTTTGTAACCGCACTCTGAAAGGAGACTACTACCTTGACTAATAAGAAATCGATGCAGTAGTGCCCCAAAACGGGTGAACCCACATACTAAACGACTAAGTCACTTGACGGTTTTCGCATATGTATAGGCGGCGGTAAGGAAACTGAACAAAGTATAGAGACCTTCCTTCCCCCTAAATCCCTAGGCACATACTTAACCTATTAACTGTTCAATAAAGTGTTTAAATAAATATATAGTGGCTGATAATTTTAACTGTCTGACCAAACAAAAACATCACAGAAAAGCAAATATCCACCTTGACACCTTTATATTAAGGTTCATTCTCCTTTGAAATAGTGTAACATAATTTGCTAAAATGATTTTAAAATTAAAATACCTTTTTTTTTATAAATAACAACTCGTGTTTTTGTTTTTTTTTAATATTCGTGCCTTGGAGTGGATTCCAACAATAAATAGTTTTCTAGCGAAAATATAATTTGTTAATTTAACATATTTGCACTAAAAAATCTTACTCAAAGATACAACAGTAGATAGTTTATATACGTAACTTAAAAAAAATAATTAGGTCCATGGTTCAAACCCCGGTGTGTACCAATGAGTTTTTAATCAAAAAAGTATGTACATTTTTTCACAACACCACTATGGTGCCTCGGAGACCGCCTAGACGGCCTCAGGGTACCCAAGCGGAGAGCTTTTTCTTGTCGTAGCCGATGTTATGAGTCTACACCGAACAAGTGGCTAGCTCGTCGCGATGTAAGAATATACTCAATAACCCATCTATAAACAGTTTCACAAGTTGGTATAGTGAAACTGGGACCGACAGCTTAACGTGCCCTCCGAGGCACCATAGCGCATAATTTTTTAGATTAAAAAGTCATTGGTACACACCAATGGTAGACTATAAAAAATAATAATATAGGTACGATAGTAGCAGCCTTTAAAATCAACCTTAATACAGAAGCATAGAACATACAACGAATTACAATGGCTCCACATTGCAGTTCACTGTACAAAATAACTCAATAAATAAACTCTTCATTGCACTATGTTTTAATAAACCATATCAACCATAAGTACCTATTTAACCTCAAAATAAATAGTTATATTCGATTACTTACATAATTGTTCATTTGGCTTAATGCCACGATCACAATTGAAAATAATATTACACTTCTTTTTAAACAATACATTTTTAATATAAGTGTGCAGCAACATTAACATTCGGGCGAATGATTTTGTACACAGGCATGTAGTTTTTAGGGATACTTAGTAGTAAGAAATAAAAACACTTTAATGGCAAGGTTACCTGATAATAATCGTTGCTTAGCCAAAGTCATTGCTTTGATCTGTCAAAACTGAATTTTATATTTATGTAGTTTGACAGTTCAAATCAAAGCAGGATTATTATTTTTATATAGGTTTTGACCCTATATGTTAAAAATAGTTTGACATAACTAGTTAGTTTGAAAAAAGTACATTTTAACTGAACAATAAGTGTAAACCATTGAATTATTCTTTATATATTACTAACTGAACCACGAAACTTCGTCTGCGTAACTTTAATCGTTTACGCAGCGCTCACGGAAGCTTTAAAAAAGTTTTTTTTCCCATCATTTCCCATTTTTGAAACATTTTTCTTTGATGCTGCGCTCCTCTTGGTCGTAGCGTGATGTTATATAACCTAGCCTTCCTCGATAAATACGCTATCCAACACTAAAATATTATATAATACTATATCATCTAACATTTTCATTTACACATTTTTTTCATTTGCGACACATGGTTCTATGGGAAAAGTTGTTCGATTTGATCAGTAGAATCTTATATTAGCCCAAATAACAACCTTTCAAAGTCAACATGTATATAAACTAAAATAATGAAATACGGAACCAGGGCATGCTTAAATACTTATTACAATTGACCACTTTTTACTAATGGAAATTCAGCTATGAATTTTATACAGGATGCGAAATGTATTGTACATCACGAGACACATTATTTCTATAATTACAGCTATTATGATTCAATTTTAACAGGTAATTTATATTATAATATCACTATTAAACTTTATGCATTGAGAGTATTGTATTATAAATAGACGTTTTGTATATCATTTTTGTCATTAATAGCTTCATAAAATATGATATTTGAGGTCAGCTTCTGTATGGCAAAACTACTTCTGAGAAGACCTTTTAACTGTAGATATACTATAAACTTCAACGTTACAGATTATTGGTAGATACCAATATTACGTAGATACGTAATATCCAGTTTTAGACCTTCCCAGGTCATGCAGTTCATTTTACCACGAAAGGCCCAACATACTCCTTCCTATACTAGAATAATTATATCTCGATTTTTAATCGATTATTTCTTTAATTTTGTATCTGACCAATAATTATTAAATATTAATTATTGTTTAGGTTATTTGTTATAATAAACATTTGTTCCTAATTATACCTTAGTATCTTTGTTTATACGTAACATCACGAATGCCTTACGGCGCCCGAGACCACATAGACGGCCTTAGGGTCCCCAGGGGTGGAGTTGTCACCTCGTCGTAACCGATGATATTCTCAGTCTACCTAGCAAGTGGTCAGCTTGTTGCAGTGTTTGGATAGATGCAATAACCTATCTTTAAACAGTTTCACAAATTAGTATAGTGAGTCTGGGTAGGTAATGGTGTTGTCATACAAATATGCTTTATTTTTAATCATTAATACACACTGGGGTTGAACCTTTGTTTATTGACGCCTCCTTACTTATTGACTACTAGTCTACACTAGTCGTCGAGCCTTTGATATTGTATCCGGAGGTCATAGGTTCTATTCCCACCAATAGCAAAAAAATAGTACGTTTTTTTGTACTGCATAATGCAGTACATCGTTGTTTCTAGTATACATAGTAAAAGCCTAAAGCAAATTTTGTGACCAGAGAAATATGTGTAATTTGTCCTACATATGATTATTATGATATTTTAACGAAGAAAATATATAGAGAAATAACTAGAGATGTATTTATTTATCATAGGCAGAGTTTGAATTACCTGTGTGTTCATTATTTACCTGCAGTGCCAACGTGTAACCATCACGCGTATCCCCAGAGACACATTCCACCACATTTTCACCACGTTTAATGTCAAAAGCGTTCCCTGTTTTTGCTGGTACAGTGACAGGCCCAAAGTTGTCCCACGTGACCATTTTAACTCCATTTTAAATGGTGATGTCGGCAGTACTTTAAATTTACGAGTTGGCATTAATTTAATGGTTAACATGACTTAAATTATATTTTTTGGTTGTAGGTTTTATTACTAGAGACTTCAATTAACCTTTTTATGCCCGTCTCTATATAAAAATATCTAACATTTTTTTCAGTTATTAGTGGAACTTTAATTTTAATTGTATTTTAGATTAAAATAATTTGATTTAACATAAAATTAAAACTTAAACCCAGAATATAAAGAAACACCTTGATAAAAAAGCATACCTATTACCTAATACAAGAATTATTCAATTTTACGATTCAAACGGTATTGACACTTTAAGTTTCTTATTCAGATAATATTATTATTCTACTGGAGACGCTATTCAAGATAATTATTCAAAATAGATACCTTGTAACAAATTGAATTACCTATTCTATAGTTTCTGTGCCTACTGTAATTCAGTTAGAATATTAGTTATAAAATAATTTAAAAGCTGTGGCAATAGAAACAGAGTTGTCGAAGTGAGTGATACGGGACTGATTAAATCTAATTGGTTTAGTTTCTCTAACTCTTGCCTTCTCTTCTTAACTACTCCTCAGTTGCTGTAATAACTTTGTTACTCTTCAAGTTTCCACAAACTGAATTTTAGCGTAAGTACTCGAAAGCGTCGAGTATTGAGCTAACATTAATCGCTGTAGGTCATTACCTATGTAATGTTAGCTACTGGAATCATTAGTGCATTTTATTTCTACAAGGGAGCTTCGAACGAACCGAGTAGGTAGGTTAATGCGTTGCGCCATTAGGTGTCGCGAGGGTCATCAACGAATAGGTATTTAGGCCTATGCACAGTATTGCATAGTCTTGATGAACCTATGTGCAGGCTAATAATCTAGAACACCTTATCTCTTATAACCTAGAGTCCTTTAAACGAAGCGTGAATAGGCATTTTAAGCCTAATGACTTAAGTATAATGATGGCAACCAGCGTGAATGCACCTGTATACATCCGCTTATTGCTATCATTCCTGGACATTGCATACTGCTTAACATCAGGTGGATGTTGTCACATGTTGAGCTCTTATATAAAACAAAACATTTTATTAATTACTTAGCGATAGCTGTAGTCCTGCATAGTCATTCTACTGATGGCTTATGAATCTTTTATTCTGGGAAATGAAATATGGCCGGACGGGTTTTTAGTTTTTTTGTGTTTACTATAACAGCGACATAACATTTTCTCTAATCCCCTGCATTGTAAAAAAAAAATTTAACCTGTAAGTTTTTAGATAGGTAACTACTTCGCCACCGTGTAATCTTAATATACATAAAATCAGTAGCTTTACCACATGTTTTTGCAAACTTGCAAAATGCGTTCCCTGTTTTAACTTTGGCTGATTGATATTTTAACATAAGATATATTTATATCTATTATTATATATAAAATTATATATATATAAATATTATTGTGTTCGGAGGATGGATAAATATTAGAAGAATAAATATATAAATGCTCTGACTTCTTTTGTAAACTCTAATACAAGGGCTTAAAAAATATCAAACTTATCATGCCACCTATCGGAAAAGGAAAATCAACGTCTGCCAAATCAGCTAGTACTTATTTAAACTTTAGAAGCTTATATACATAATAAAGCTGACATGTTTTTGCTTAAATGCGCTCTGAAACTCGTCGGATTAAAAATAATATTGGTATTTGATAGAACGATTCTATACGACTATATAGACAATTGGCCTTATTCATAAAAACTTATTGAGTCCTTTAAGCACACTTTAGTTATAGAAGGTTTTGTCTCTTTAATTTAACAACAAAAATTAATATGTGTAAAAGAGACAAAACATTCCATAACTGAAGTGTTCTTCAAGGCTTCAATAAGTTTTTATGAATAAGACCATAAGTATGTAGTATGATCCAAGGTAATAGAAAAAAAAATCAGAAAGAACGCTAAGCGAAAACGAAGTTGCATCCACCTGATGTTAAGCAGTATGCAACATCCATGAATGATAGCAACAAGCGGATGCATACAGGTGCACCGCTGGTTGCCATCATTATGCCGGCTTAAGATGCCTGTTCACGCTTCGTTTAAAGGACTCTGGGTTATAAGAGGAAGGAAACACGCAAGCTGGTAGAGCATTCCACATTTTAATAGTACGGCAGATGTATGAATCGCCAAAACGTTTAGTACGAGTTGGTACATCCGCCACGGTATACATATGCTTTTTGCAACCAGTGCGTGTTGTCCTGTAACGGAAAGGGGAAGGGGGAATAATGTTAAATAGCTCTTCAGAGTACTGTCCATGGTATAGGCGGTAAAATACGCTCAACGATGCCACATCCCTGCGAAGCTGCAACGGCTCCAAGGTTTTATTGAGCTTTTCGTCTCCAATAATTCTAGTCGCTCGCTTCTGCAGGGTATCGAGAGCAGATAACAGATACTTGGCAGATCCATCCCAAAGATGCGAACAGTATTCCACACACGGTCGAATTTGAGCCTTATATAGCATTATTCTTAACCTGGGTGTGAAAAACCGACGCACCTTATTTATGATTTTTTTATTAAATATTATTACAATGAATTAAGTATTTTTTTTTATAAATTAAATGCGCGGCAGTAACTTATGTGGTTCAGCCAGTAACAAATATAATAATAATAATAAAGACAATAAGATTACTCAAAATGTATCATGTATTTTAGTATCAAAATTAGAAAGATAAATGAATGATATTTGTATATTAGTTGTTGAATATTACATTCACGTCGGACATATTCATGTGGGAAACCTTCACAATACGGCTGTAGGCAATATCACTAATTGTGTTTGATATTTGAATGCAGAACATGAGCTTAATAACAAATTCTATTAAGTTTGTTGAAAACTATATTATATCTTGTTAAATTTAGATATCAATATATCTGCTTCTACCCGCAGTTTTGTACATATACATAAGGTTTATATACATAAGGTGTTATTACATAAAATTCACTGACTTTTTAATTTGCAGTTTCTAACTAACTAGTTGACACGCGTAACTTCGTTTACGCAGCGTACGCAACGGAAGTTCTCAAAAGGAACAAATTTTCCCCGTTTTCTCAACAGTTTTCATTGATGCTCCGCTTCTATTGGTCGTAGCGTAGATGTTATGCCTATAGCCTTCCTTGATAAATGGGCTATCCAACACTAAAAGAATGTTTAAATCTAATTTATAAATCGGTTTAGAAAACCCAGAGATTACCCTTAACTCACAAACTTTACCTCTTTATAAAATTATTATTAGTATAGATAGATATAAACTCTTTTTTTAATGTATTGAATCCAAATCTCCAATATAATAGGCCAAAGCTGTGGTCAAATAATAGCAATTAAGTTCAATTTGATCTGAGAGTCAGATCAAAACATCAAAGTTTGCCCAAAAGCCCACAGGAAACTGTCCATTTGTGTGGCGATTATTCTAGATTACTCGAAAATGCAATTAAGATAAACTTCCACTACGGGATGACAGTTAACAGTTAAACAACAGTATAGCGAATACCGCCAATGAATATACATGAATTAGATTTATTACCAGCTCATATTCTTGACCGCTTTCGTGGTATGGGTAATGGTTATCGTGTCGTTGGCGTTTGATCTGGAGATCGCGGTTTGATTCCCACTTACGTTAAATCAATATTAGTCCTTTTTATGTACAGTTGTTTTAGTCTGGGTTTTTGATACATACATAGTATCCAGTGTCGTTGTTTACGGTACACGCTTAGTTTATGACCAACGCAATGTCTATGAAATGTCCTACATATTATAATTATTCTAGTGCGTATTGTGATAAGGTTAAATGCCTAGTACAGTAAATAAATTTAATGCTGGCTATTTAACAACTGTATTGGTCATCAATTAACAATAGCATTGAAAGTTTTTAATAATAGTAATAGTTGTCATTAACAATAATGTAATTGTTAAATGACAACAATTTAACAATAGTATTGGTCGTCTATTAACGGTAGTATTAACCGAGACACAAGTACTTCAGATCATTAATATATATCTGAACCCAATAAAACGCTAATTACATATAGATATGTCAGAAGAATAGGGTTTGAGTCACTAAAATCTAATAGAAGAAGCGTCTTAATATAACTTTGCTGCCTTATTAAAAATCATGAATTTTAATGTATCTGTCTCGCTATACATGCACCCTATGTACTGTGTGTTTCTAATTTTAATATGGGTACATTTGATTGAAAATAATAATGATAATAGCAGTAATAATAACAGTATTGGAATTTCAGTGAATGTTTGTGTTTTTTGTTTTTTGATTTTGTCTTTACTTTTATATATGTGTATTAATCTACTTGTTATGTGTTATTAAATTCATAATAATGTGTCTTGGTAGCTCAAACAAGGAAAAAATGTTAACTCATCGTTGGGAGCCCGCTATACAGGTTTTCCTAGTCGGGGCCCGTTGTAAAACAAATTATGTATTTTTATCTAAATAAATGTATTTGTATACTTATTTAAATCAATGTACATATAATACTTTAGTGCGAACTTAATATTAAACGTTCCCTTGAGCATTGATTGGTTATAGATATTATTGTTCTCAATTTTTTTTTCGAGTTCTGTGGCATGCACTTTTTATTCTAATTCTTGAGATAGAGCATTATTTTAGGCCCGGGGTTCTTATCTATCAATACTTCCATGGTTTGAGATATTGTAAAAAGTATAGTGCTACCCAAGTACATCTCCTTCGAGATCTCTGGAGATGGTGCCTTAATAATTAGGTTGCCTAACAAAATAAAACCTATTTTAAAAACGCATTTAGACCAAATTTCATCGGAGTGTTTAAACGCTTGCTCACAGCTCTTTATCTGAACGCTTCATTTTTGGTTGGTATGGTATGTATGTTTATGTATTACATTTATTATTATATACAGTATTTAAGTAGTTCTTTTTTCGAAAAGTTCTGCACCCTAAGCATTCTTCACTCTCTCAAAGGTTAGCTGGTAGAAAATGCCTAAAGCATTAAGCTCGCCTATGTACAATTTTGTGCAATAAAGAATTATAAATAAATAAATAAAATTTAATTACGCATTATTTTAGTAATTGTCCTATTGTTTTTGTTTAATCTTCTCTTATCAGAGTTGTCGTTTCTTGAGGTTATCATGTTCTTTTCTTTAATACATTCCTATGGCATTATCTATTAGTCTTTAAATAACTATTGACATTCAATATAGATTTTATTAAATGTTTTGGATATTAAAAAGTGTATACACAAGTGACCACATTAGGAGATGGTAGACATCAAAGGCTATGGATTACTATTATTAGTTTTAAGTGGTGAGTGGTTATGTTTACTAAAGATTATTTGAGGGTAACCCGAAAACTGTTGACTGTAGCCTGACGCGTGTCTTGTTACATTTGTCATCTATAATTTGATAGGATTTTATTGTGAAACAAATAACTAAATTTGTAAAATAAGCATTCGTAGTGATCTGAACGCGAGTGTGAAAACATTAACGCAATGATCTTAATTTTTATAGTGATCACGATCTTCCCGTCGCCAATACAAATTAACCATACCTTAATAGTATTTTTTAAAGAACACACCAGAGTACATAAACAGAGTAAATTATTTCCTAATAATTACTCAATACTAACTGCTGAAATAAATATTTGCTTTTAAAGTAATTAAATCTGTATAAAAAAACCTATAACTTTCTATCAGACAAACCTTTAAAACAATAAATTAACAGTTATTAAGTTTTTCAGTCATAAATAAATTAATAACCTAACAAAATTTCTTTCTACCTTAAAGACGGTAGACAATATAAAAAGAAAACGAAAATTGAAATCAATTTCCATAAAAAAGAATTGAATACAGTTATTAAATTATTCCAAGCTCCGACTGCAATACTGCTCTTCTGCCAGCGATCTCTGATTGCTTCATATCTTCGTTTCGAATTGACAGATCTTATCGAATAATTCACAATGCCTCGCCGGGGCCCGTTCCTAATATGCCTTCATTCCGGTCGACGTCTGTCGGTTCACCGAATAAGGGTCCGTGTCATATCCGAACCACCAGGCGCTTTCATATGGATAGCGCTCTAGTTTACATATTTCGGTCCCGGCTTTAATAAAGCCATTAGATTTAATACGATAGGGTTAGGGTGTTTTGTTAGTTTCCACGTGGTGTTAATACTGACTAGGTTTGTTAATTTACAATGCTCTATTAACATTTTGTAAATGCTTAGGGTTTAGTATAGAAACGGCAATGTAAAGTAAACACTCCATGTGTTTGTATTAAGATTCAAATTACGTTGAATGTGTTATTAGATTAATTAACTTAGTTTTTTTTATGGGTAGCTATTAGCTTTGTGGGTAAAATAGGGTATTATATTTCTATATACATACAGGGGGTTCAGATCAGGGTTTTGTGTTTTAAGAGATTGGGAATCTTGGAGAAAAAAATTAAATACATCAGACAGAAAGAAATATGCTATTGTTATATATGTTGGGTATATTATATATGTTGAGTATTTTTAATAGCATAAAACTACATTAAACGAATAAATTAAAAAGAAATATTATATTTACTTTTTTTTTCAGATATTTTTTTATTTTGTATAAAGTTGACATTTATAACATGTTTTTGGCAACTATAGTAATTAGTAAATAAGAACTTACTAAAACCCAAAATGATACCTTAAAATTGGGTTTTATGTATATTATGAAGGAGCATACACTGGCATAGTAGCCATGGTTAACATGTTTTCTTTACCTTAGTAATAATAGGTACCTATGTTTTTTTTTTTTATTTCATATAAACATGAAGTTGCGGGCACCGGCTCGTTGTAAACCTTTTAAGCTATAAAGAATTTAATTCTATACTACATAACTAGGTTAAAAGGTACAATTATTTTAAAGATACGAGTACATATCAAGAAACAAGAAAGAGACAAGATTTCAATAAAGTTCAGAAATGCCTGAACACAGAATCTAGATATTGTTTTTTATTCAAGGTTCCATCACTTATTGTCCTGCGTTGGATTGGAACGTTGCTGGACCGTGGTCGGTATTATTCATAGATAAAAGCTGGATATCAGACCAAAAACAGCTCTGAAACTGACAGCAATTTGGTTTTACACTGGATAGAGACCACAAAAAATCGGCAATATAAATATTGCTTTATTTAATTTCAAAATTAATATAATTAATTTCGGTGGGAGGAAGGCCTCTAAAATTTTTAAAGGTCGACCGAGTGCAAAAACCTTTAAATGACCTTTAAATGACCTAGTCAAATTACTCTTTGTCGCCGCCCATTTTGTAACCACATCATTTAGACAACATAGTGGGAGCGATCGATACTGTTAAATAATGTATTTTGTAGGTCTGCTACCATCATGTAGATACAGAGTAAAATGACGTTGTTATTAAAAAAAAAAGTTTCCTTCAAATAACCCATAGAGTGGCTGGGACATTACTCGAAGAGTGCATATTCTAAATAATTTCAGATATAGAGTTTATGCGTCATTTCTATAAAACTAAAATATATATTATTTAAAGATTATATTAGTGATCAAAATTATTAATTTTTATTAATTATTAAGTTTATTTCATTAGTTTTTGAGAAGCAAATAAAAATTATATGAGATATGTTTCATATTATCCACCGACAAAATAAACAATATGTAATAATTTTGTAGAGCTAATTAAATACTCTCTAAATAAATCACGTAATAAAATCATAGGCTTTCCATGTCTGTATTTACTACATTAAAGTATTTTTTCACAATAAATAATCACTTAAAAGCCACTTGAACAAAATGAAATCACTGAAAGATTCTTTAGCGTGTATTTCAACAAATTTGGCCTACAGATTTTTTATATATATATTTTTTTATTTAGTTAGAAAACTCATAGCGTTACATGCCGTCTATACTATATTATAAAGCTCTACAGTTTGTTGTGTTGTTTGAGTTGTTTGGTTGTACGCGCTAATCTCAGGAACTACAGGTTGGAATTGAATTCTTTTAACTTTGGATAGCCCATTTATTGAGGAAGGCTATATAATACTCTGCAAAAAAGGGAAATTTATTCCTTTTTTGAGCTTTTGTTGCGTGCGTTGCAAAAACAGTTTAAGTTACACAGATGAAGTTAGGCGGGTCAGCTAGTAATAAATAAAACGCACACTAAATTATACGGGCACCAGCATTTAAAAAAAATATATATTATTTATTAATTTCATCTATGCGCTTTCGATCAACTATTTTTAAGATGAAATCACTCCATAACAATAGATCAGTGATCGGTGGAGGCCTAACTCGAGTGTGAAGCTCTGAATGGAGCGCTTCTATCGCGACCCGGCCAACTTACTTCCTCTTCAGTAACTTTTATTCTGATATTATGACCTCGATTACTTGGAAACTTGGAACGTTTTGCTCTGAAACTGGTGTTTTACTGATTGTTTTAGGTGCACCTTTGTGAGTTACGCTATCAGTTTATGACACATTAGGTACCTAACCTGTACTTACACCATTTTTTATAAAATTTAAAATTTGTTCTGAAAAGAATATTAAAATAGTTGAAAAAACTTCGTACTTGACAGCTTCCGTAGACTAAGTGGTTGTGCCTTTGACGTTGTATCCTAAGGTCGTGGCTTCGATTCCCACCTATGACAACAAATATTAGTACGTTTTTCTGTGCAGTTTGCCATCGTTTGGGTGTTTATAAAATATAATAATATATTAATATATAGTACAAGCTTTTCTTAGTTTGTGACCAGGGCAATATGTATATAAAAAAAACTTCCTTAATAGAAAAAAAAATACTAAGGTAGTAGTTGTACAAATCCCTGAAGCCTAAAGCATTATCTTTTGGCCTAAAGGGCTTTCCAAAATTCGAACTCTAAGTAAATGAAATTTTAGTAAATATTCGGGATATGCTATCAACTTGAAATTTGTTATATAGACTCTTCTTTATTTATTTAATGTGGAGAGGAGTCAAATAGACCTACAAGAGAAGAAGGACAACATCCACTCATGATTTGAGTTTATGCCCATTCAAGTAATTTAAAATCCTGTAGCATTGTTGATTTAGCTATAATTTTGTACCTTTTAAGGTTATTTCGTTTAAGCATGCAACATTCTTAAAGTTACCAAAAGTCTTGGCGCCAAAAGCGCAGTTTCCGATAAAGCGCTTATAACCGCTTGAAATGTGAGGAATGTGGCTTGCACGAAGAAACACACACCCGTTCCTTACAATAAATTATCAGCCAACTGTTAAAATCTATTAACGTTTATTTCCCATAAAAATCAATTCAAAATAAAATAAAATGTACCTCAAGTGACCTAGTCATGTTATGGTTTTTAGTCCGTGGGTTCACGGGTTGTCATGAGATTACTGCATCATTTTCTTGTAGAGGTGGTAGTCAGTCTCCTTTCGGGGTGCAGCTATGAAATATGTAGAGGAATTGACGACAAGGCAGCGGGTATATTGAAATATACTCGTAATGCAAATCGTCTTTGTCGCCGCCCATTTCGTAATCGCATCATTTAGCCGGCATAATGGAAGCGTTCAATGTTGTTAAGAACAATTATTGATTGCCCCCATTCGTGAACTTCGTAGGTCTGCTCACCACCAGGTAAATACAAATTAACATGCCGTGCTCCAATAAAAAAAAACAAAAACCTATTCCAAAGTTATTTCTCTTTAAGCACGCAACAATGCCTTGATATCAATTTAAAAGCGGTATATTTATCAACAAAGTGTAACACAAGAAGTTAATCCCGGCGTTCAGTGGCGCAGTTTCCGATAAAGCACTTTAGAGCGCTCGAAGTGTGATGAATGAGAGGTCGCAGCAGCGGAGCGGAACACCCGCCTGCCACCGCGACCCGACCTCGCGCATGATTGATAGTGGCCCGCACTAAGACACATCCTCTCCTTACTACATTAGGAGCCATTTGTAACTGTTTAAATCTATTGACGTTTATCATTAGCTGTATGACAGATACATGTAGTTTACATTATGTTACACTTCAATCCCTTAACCCTTTCCATTAGGGCCAGTGCCAGTCAACTACCACCTCGTTTGTGAAATTATACAGAATATTCAAATGTCATTCGTCATATAATTGGGTAACTTGTATATGGATAGTCGGCAAATTTGGTCGCTTTGGTGGTACTTTTACATATGGCCAATGGAATCAGATAACCACCTAAATTACATGAGGTGGTTAAGTGGTGTGCGATAGGTTGAGATTTTCATACAAAGACACAAGTTTTTAGCTAATGTACAGCATTTTTTTTTTGTTGTGATAGCATTGGCAGAGGAAGACCCGCCTACCATCGCGACCCGACCTCGCGCATGATTGATAGTGGCCCGCACTAAGACACATCCTCTCCCTACTATATTAGGAGCCATTTGTAACTGTTTAAATCTATTGACGTTTATTATTAGCTGTATGACAGATACATGTAGTTTACATTATGTTACACTTCAATCCCTTAACTCTTTCCATTAGGGCCAGTGGTAATTGACTACCACCTCGTTTGTGAAATTATACAGAATATTCAATAAAAACAATTATTAATTGATGCCATTCATAGAATTTATAGGTCTGCTTACCACCAGGTAGATATAAAGTAACATGCCGTGCTCCAATAAAAAAAAACTATTCCAACGTTATTGACAGGTCAATGGAATCAACTAACCACCTAGTCTAGGTGGTTATGTTGCGTGCGTGCCATTGGGTTGCAGTTTTTTACATAACCATTTAACTGCCGTTAACATTAAAAATATAATAAATATAAATACAACCTTGTCCAAATGGAATAGTTGATTTAAATTATTAATAGACAGAATTTAATAATAATCTGTTATGCAAAGCTTTCTAGTATAATATTAATATAGTAGGTAAAATTTGTAATATTATTCAGTATAATATACAGGATGTTTCCATGAGAGCAAAGCGGTTGTTAGAAGAATTTACGACTTGAAGTTCCGAGCAAGTTGCCAAGAAGTGGGTGAAGTGTTAATGGGTAACATTGAAATTGACTATAAACAAATTAAATGACTTAATGGCTCGAAATTTACGTATCATCAGCTTTAACTATTTACTTTAATTAACTAAATAGAATACTTTGTACAGTAGGCAGCAAGATAAAATTTAATATTCATCTTGTTAATTACCTATTGCACAATGATCACGTTATCAAGGTATAGTAGGTACTAAGCAATTTTTTTTTTTCTATTTTATTTATTTAAACGTCTTTATTGCACTAAAAGGTTTGTATAAAGGCGAGCTAAATGCCTTAGGTATTATCTATCAGCTAACCTTTAGGAGAGTGAAAATTGTAATATAGGGTGCACAGATTAGTGTAAAGAGAAATCAAAATACATAAACTGCATAGATACAACTACATAAAATACATAAATGATATAGCAAAAATTAATACATAAATATATGTTTAAACCTAACCTAAATTATGATAATGAAAAATGAGTAATTTATTGAATGGCTTCTATATTTCTATATTTGTTTTTGAGTTTTTTTTTAATAACAGAAATGAACAAAGGCCGCGGAGGTTTCTAATAATGTTTTTTTTTCCCTTCCCTTAAATTTAGTCTTTTAGACCAGAATTTAACCCAATTTTTTTACTACAATTAATTAAATTTGAACCCAAGTCACCCTGCCTAAACTTGTATTTTCAGGTAGGTATGCCTGAACTTTCCACCCCTCAATGTCGCCGTACAAGTTTGGAATGAGAACTATTCGAACATTCCTAGGGTAACCGCTGGAATGCATAGCCGCCTAAATTGAAGCAACCAATCAAAGGACTAACCTACAGTAGAATTCAATATTACATTCCTAAATAGAAACTTAATTATATGAAGTATATATACTACGAGAATTTCATTTTGACAGTAAATAAGTGAATAATTATAGAGAAATTTAGTAACAAGTATATACTAATATTATAAAGATTATATACTAATATTAATAATATACAGCTCTTTGGTCACAAACTAAGCTCTAGGTTTGTACTATGTATAATAAAAACAACGATATAATACATAATACATTTTATGAACACCCAGACCATGACAAACTGTACAAAAAAACTTACTAATATTTTTTTGGCATGGGTGGGAATCGAACCCACGACGTCCGGATATAACCCAACCACTAGTCTACGGAAGCGGTTAAATTAATGTAAATAATATAGTATGTTGTAAAATATAGTAGTCAGGTGGGGTCTCCCAAGATGGTAACCTAAAACTTTTTAACAAAAAATAAAACCTACTTCAAGACCACAACAAAACGTTAAAAAAATATAAACTACCACCTAATAAAAAAGTACTTATAAGTACCAATTCTAAAACATTCATTGAGAATCTTTTGAGTACCTCTCGAGCAGCCATTGGTCTGTCCGGGAAAGTAAATTTACATAATTAATCTGCGTCCACCAGAAACATTGCGGTGCGTTGACGCGTCTCCATTAATTAGCGACAACTCGCCAAGTTTTAGCCTACTTTTGGCAAAGTTACGGGGCCCCCAATGGAACACCTACCGTTCGCCACTCGCATTCTCTAATGAATTTAATTTAAACTTCATCTAGTTAAATTAAAGGGTTTACTAAATGCTGTACAAGAGCCGGTGAAAAAAACCGTTTAGTTTTAGAAATCTGGTTAAACGTTTTGTTCACACCTAAATATTTAATGCACAGTCTTTTTTTTTAATGACTGCCTATAATTTTTAGCTCTATTCATTCAAAGGCAACCAACCAAAGACTCGTGGACGGAATCTCTATCTCTAAATGTTAAAATATTATAGCGGAATACAGTGGACTTAAGATAAAACTTTTCAGCAAACGTTTAACTTACCACTTATTTCAATTTGTTAGTTAAATTTAACTCAGCATTAAATTTATATAGAACACAACCCAATAACGTATCTGTATTTTTTTAAATAGTAATATATACATATAACACTGGTTTATTTATTTATCTTTCAAATTCTAATTCACAGTTTATCGTATCATTTTATTATTATTTGAATACCCATATACACTACAAAAAAACATCTATTTGTTTTAAATGGAAATTTAGTAACCAATCACATATATATATATATATATATATATATATATATATATATATATATATATATATATATATATATATATATATATATATATGTGATTGGTTACTAACATTTTATTTAGAATAAATATTTAAGGCGTGGATATGGTAGGTGAAGTTGGTCGCCTTGGTGGCTCCCTTGTATGGCAGATAATGATGGATTGACAGGTCAATGGAATCAGCTAACCACCTAGTCTTACACTAGTTGGTTATGTAGTGTGTGTTCGGTTTGGTAGTAATTTTCATATTAAGATTTCTAAATTTAAGTTCTAAATTTAATATCGAGGTATAATAAATATTTGTCGTTCTTTTAATTAATGAATAGCTGCCTAACCAAACGCACTCTAAGACCTCATTGTTAAACATTTTTTTTTTTGACTATTTATAAATATCTGTAAAGATTTACATGAAATAAATGATTTGATTTGATTAGGAGATTCCTTGAGAGAACTTTTTACCTATATAGAGAGGTACATTCGGTTATTCACTGTTTATTTTCTTTATTATTTTCTTTAGAAAATAAATAACGGTAAATCTACTATAACAGTAACGGTAGTTACTATAAAAATGTGTTTTTATCAAAGTTTTGCAATTTTAGTTGGAAATGCGATATCTTCTTCTACTCTAGCGATTTTCCGGCATAGAGCCAGCCAGGGTCCGTTTTCCGGTTCTGTATTTCACTCTTCACTCATTCCTTGTGATGTATAAATAATATTACTTTTACCTATAGTCAAATATTTTTCGTTACCAAAATATCTTGGAGGCAATCATTCTTCAGAAGGAAAAGGGTTTGTTTTATTATGTAAATATTAAATACACCTAAAAAGGGTACAATATGTTGTATGAATTATTTTGTCTGGTTCTCTTATCTGATATATCATCCGTTATTTGACATATTCAGTTTTTTCTGAAGTCTATTAGTCATTATTATGACTATATTAATTTTTTTAAAGATTAAAATGTAACGAAAAATTTCCTGGGCGGGGCTCGAACTCACGACTCGCTTTCGCGGCAAACCACTGAGCCAATCAGGTTCTAGTCACCCCACGAGCAGGTTCAGTTGTCTCTGCTGTTGCCTTTAAAATAAGGTAGAATCTTATACGAGTACCTACTGTGCCCCTCCAGACGGCCTCAGGGTACCCGATGGTATTCTGAGACTACACTGAAGGAGTGCTCGGTGTTTGTTTGTATACACTTATAAATAGTTTTACACGTTATTATATTTAAACTGGGACCGACAGCTTAACGTGATCTCTTATGTCTAGGCATCAGAGTGGTATTGTCAAACAAAAGTACTTACACTATTTTATTAAAAAATCCAGCTGGATAATATGATAATATAATATATCTAATATGAGCTAAGATAGAGTGATTTTGAAAGGATGTACTTTGGGCTAATACGAGGTTCTGCTGATTAAATCGAAGAACTTTTCCCATGGAACCATGTGTCGAAAATGAAAAAAAATTGGCTTCCCCATACAAATTGGTCATTTTAACATTACTCCAATTTTTTTTTCACTTGCGACACATGGTTTTATGAAAGTTCTTCAATTTGATTAGCAGTACCGCGTATTAGCCCAAAGTACATCCTTTCAAAATCACTCTGTATTCATAGAATCACTAATATACCTTGTTAACCTAATATTAAGGTGCTGTATCCAACAGCAGAGTATCTAAAACTGCTAATGCAAGTTCTAAAAGGTATTTTAGAAGTTGCTATCATTAATAATGGTAAT